>FR997843.1:17854085-18574719 GCA_905475405.1 Schrankia costaestrigalis
ACAAAATAGAACCTAACTCAGCTGATTGCTTTAGCGTCATATACACTTTCCTTATATTTACTTACTTAAGAAGAACCTCTTCTAAACAAAATATTAGTTATAAAATAAGTGTGAATATACTCCACTCCAAGTAAAGATGTAATACACGTTGTATACAGTTTGTTGGTTCTCGTGTCGGGAGCTTATTGACCCATTTCCCTAATTTTATTTCTTACAAATTTCTTTCGTTCGAGGATAAACATCGAGGGAGGCAGAAAAAAAATTGGACAAAAGTTCCTTTGTATAATCAAGTAGTAATACTGTTATCATATTATATTTGAATTTATTATACTTTACGTTGAGAATATTGAAATATAAAAAAAAAAATGTAACAAAATTAGTTTTAAGAGAAATTGTTACTAACACTTTGTTTCGAATTAAATTAAATTGAATTGAATTAATTTTGTAATGATAAACCGTGTATCTATATAACGCTATTGAATGAAATTTATTTTAATGGAGCTTACTTATATAAATGTCAATATTTTTTTTTGTCTTTAAGCTAATCTAAGTTACATTAGTTTATTCCGTCACCACACGGAATGAGGATTAGTTTAGTTGTTTAAACCAATCCTCATTCCGTGTGGTGACAGAGTAAGAATACAATATGTCACCACCCCATCTCATCCCATGGGTGTCGTAAATACCGACTAAGGGACTATCCGTGAATATTATCATTACGAAGTAAAAAGAAGGAAAACTTGAAATTAAACCTTATACCAATCCGTCTGGCCAGCGTGGCATTAGTAGGCCAAGTATCTCTCCGTCATGGGCGGAGTTCCGTTCTGTCCTTGCATTGGGACATTAATGGGCTGTTATGAAACCAATCAGTATAGTCTTTTTCAAGATACAGCTTTATTTGTATGATAATTTAATTACGTCTTAAACATGTCTTATCTTATTTATAGTTAGCAAATGTTTCGGGTCGAACATTTGTATAATCAAATTCTGTTCCTATAAAGTACAAAATGCATAATAATGTAAACCACGTAGACACTAGCTCAAAATAATAATTTGTGGATCGTACAAACAATCATTGTCCTGTTTGATATTAGACTAGTACGTACCAACCACCATTGGATCCAGACTATTTTGAAAGAAAGAAAAAAAGAAAAATCATTTATTGGCCATAAAGAAACAAGAAAGAGAAAAAACATACATTAAGAAAGAGAGAAATTAAAAAACGTCTGAATGGCCAAAAGGGCTCTGCCTCAGCTATGATGCTGGTACGACATAGTTTATGTAGCACCAGCGCTGGTATTCTGGCAGCGCCTCCTATCTGGAAGACCTTTATTACCCCTTAGGAAAAAGTAGTCTCCATACCTCTGTTATATTTACTAGGAATATACAATGTTAGACCAGGCTAGATTAGGCTAACTATAGCCCAATGACTGCAAACCCTCAGGCTACAATTGATTTCCACGTAGCAATCAGTGAACTAACACTTCTAATACGTATACGCGCTAAGTGAAATTAAAGCCTACGCCGTAGCACTACCGTAGAACCTCGTAGCACTGATGTAGCTGGCGGCTACGTGTGGTACGCCGTTTTGAATAATACCCTTATGTTTAGGTTTCGGTTGCTTGTTTAGAAATGGATTTATTGGTCACCTGATGTTAAGCCGTGTTCCAATATACCAGTATACATTCGTCACTCACACATTCATATAACGCTCTCTAGTTCTGAATAAACGTACGGCTAACTGTACTTTTTTACTGTTTTTTTTTAAAGACATCTAGATGTTCTTGATGATTTATATTAAACCTAGACTTCTTTATTGATTTTTGTACAGTTAATTCTTTTAAGAAAATCGAGTTTATTTTTAAATTTATTTTATAGACTTTGTCGCTTAGCGACCACATCGCCTCATTTTTGTATAGTTGATATAGTTAAAATCGACTTACAAAAAAATTAAATAATCATTACACAAATTTTCAAAACCCAATTTACCTAATATTCCGCCATCTGTGGCCCACTCATATAATAACGTAAAACACATCTATATTACACAAACTGACTGCCACTAACAATATTACAAAACTTTTTTACTGCCACTTGAACTTGCTACTATTTCCAACAGTTTCTGCCATAAAAGCAACTATTGTAATACATAATTTATATATTATGTTGTCGTAATAAACGAAACCAGGATTCTAGGAATATTACTGACATTTATTCAAATAAGCTGTCGGCTGTTGTCCATTGTGCTGATGACTAAAAATATAACACTGTCTGCGTCCCATCTCTTTACAAATAGGCTTGTTAAGATTTCACTTGAGGCATTTTATTTCTGTGAAAAGGGACAAAGCTTTAAAAATATTGTTCAAACTTAGTAGATCTCCATGGCTGTAGCAAAATGAATTTTTTAAAATATATGATTATAAAAAAAATACAAAGTTCATACAAACTGTGTTACACTTACTTGAAATGGAATTAAATTAATTTTTATTATGTAACGTAAAGAGAAAACAGAATTTGAAGCGCGAAGCAGACGCTTTTCTTCTAGCCAACTTGTATTTGTCAAATTTTAGTATTATAGTCGTTTGTATATTACATATTTATACCATTGCATTCTTGTCTTCATTTCAATCATTAATGATGTAAGAAAAGTAAAAACTTTATTTTAATTATCCATATAAAACTAATTTTATACAAAATATTAATTAATTTATTCCTACAACACAAATCAAGTTTCGTAAAGGCAACTTGTATCTAAACTGCCAGCAGTTTACCTTAATAAAACTATTATTTCCTTTAGTTTATTAGTGTTATTTCCTAAAACAACACTTTGGTAGAGCCTTACTTGTTGTTGGGGTGTGAATACCATCACGCTATGCCCTCACTGAGCTTAGATTTCACTTGATTGTGTTGTTATTGCTGAGTTTACGTCTAAAATAGGACATTAGTATGAAATGTTGTATGGTTATGAGAATGTTTGTTGGATGTTAACATCGATAAAAAAAATTAATAATACTGTGTAAAAATAATACTTTTTAAAATAGAAAGTGTTTAATAAACCAAGAATCCAGTTTTTGAAGTAGTTTACTTGCAATTAAATCTAGCTTATCAACAAAAACTTATACAATTTCATCTTCCGCAATAATAATATTATGTGCCTTTATACGCACCTTTTTAATATATAAAATTATGTTTTAGTGTTCATCTAATAAATTACATTGATATGTTTTTTTAAATTAGGCCTACCGATGCGTTAATTAATCCATAAGAGATGGCGCACATGGAATATAATTATAGGTTGCATTATAAATTGGCAAGTCATCTGGTACATGTGATCTCCTGCCTTGAGCTATTCTTTATTTATATTCATTGTTTATATTGTACACTATTTTAATCTTCTATAATGGTGTTTGTAATAAAATCATAGTTTTCTACGATTTTTTCAAAGCATTGAAATGAATACGGACGCATGTTTTCTGGTAGCCTGTTTAGTGTAAGTAAGACCGCTTACCTAGAACGATGCTAGTTTGACTTGAGTTTTGGTTGTCCATTTTTTTGTTTTTTACTTAATTAGTTATTACATAAAAAACTAATTTTTGTTTACGAAACATTAGACTGTAAACATCTAGAACTAGACAAGAATAATTTAATACAAAAGTCTTCAATACCTTTTTTTATCATTGTAAAACTTTTTTTCAAAGAACAACATAGAGCAGACGAAAAAGTAATTTATTGAATGCATCTTACAAAATAATAAGAAGCTGTCGGGGAAACGACCATATCATAAAACATTTTCCCCCATTACAGTGCACATGTAATTCAGCGAGATAATCACAGAACATAAATAAGATATAAAACAGTAATATGATCACTCTATGGCAATGACCGTAGCGTTGCAATTGACCGCATCGCACCACGTGCGAAACGATACTTCCTATCCCTATCTCATTTACACTTTGGAAAACTCCTAGAAAATATAGCCTTTTGTCTCACTCTGTCGCGGAAAACTGTAAGGGTAGAGTCCTGATGGTTTAGTTTACGTCGCATCGTCGCGACGGCCGGACGTGTGGAGGGTGACGCTTGTGTCGTCCGAATATCTCCCGCGAAATATTTAGCATAGTGTTGTGCGTAAGTTTGTAAACTTGGTTTGCTTTGAAGACAAAGTTATTGTGTTATTGTAGACGGCTGTAACTGTGAAGTGTTATTGGACTATTGTGTTTGGATTCTGTGAAGTGTCTGTGTTTTGGAAATTATTTGTTTTTTTGTAAGTACGTTGTTATTAATATTTTTTGTGTATGTACATACTTCTTAGTTATTTTACTTAAGTAAAAATACTCAATATTTTTAATTGCTATTAGAAAAAAAAATACAATCAAAATAAAAAAATAGGTGCCTTTTTATAGAGTCCATTCTGATATAAAAAGCATAGGTCCTGTCTGAGTTTTTAAGCAGTCATTTACTTTGTCTGCATAGAGTAGTCTGTGCTCTCCTTACTCTATATATTTACACAGACTACTACTACTACTACTTACTAGAACAGTGATTTGAGACTAAGATATTATACTGTATTGGATAAAAAAATATTATACTAGTATATAATAGTTTCGTCGTCATTACAAAATGCCATACTTATGCAAATTTTAATACCTAATGCTAGTAACTTAATCAATTGTGTTCTTAAATGTTTTACTTCTAACATTACATGGTACGTCCATCCTCAAGACTATCATTTTAGCTTTATCTCTGCTTAATAAATAAAACTTGCAACAAAACCGAGCCGTCTAGCCAGCGTTGTATTAATAATACATATAGACGCTTACACTGTATCCATATATAGTGGTGGTTTCTCTCTGTAGTAGAATAATAGAGATGGTCTACAATGTTTGATTGAAACTAAATCTTTTTAACCGATTTCAAAAAGAGTAGGACGTTTTAGTAGAGTCAGTTTTAAAAAGAATATAAGAATTGATTGAATGAATAAAATAAATGAATAAAAACTTTATTAGACAGTCCAGTGTTTTTTTTTGTGTTTTTTTAGTTTTTTTTTTTTGTAATTAGCTTTTTTATTTGGGTATTCGTCAAGAAATGGCTAAATTCTGAGTTGTAAACTCTATTTGAGTTGTAATTCTAAAATTCTTATTTTGTTTTATAGGGTATTCAACATTGATTTATTTGTAAATCAATGGTATTCAAGTTGTTTTCGTAGAGTTTTCATTTAAATTAGTTTTACCAAAAAATATGAATTTTTTGCGTCATCTAAGTCAACAAAATTTCTTGTTATAATTACTTAATCTGTATAAACCTTCTGATTTAGAAGTAGGAAAATTATGTCTTTAAGTTAGAAAATTATGTTATCCAGTAATTGATTTTCCGAGAACTTAGCGTCCTAGTTAAGTTGGTAAAGTAGAAGATGTTAAGGATTAAGTAAGGGTCGGACAGTCTCTACCTGTACCGTGTGTCACTGAACTGTTCGCTAGCCGAGCGTGTGATTACTTTGCTACTAGAAAGATATGGGTACAGTTAATAGTATTTTATTTAATTGGACATGTTTATTTTATAAAATGTATTATTTAAATAACAATCTGGTTACGCGGCCAAGGAAAATTCGGCTTATTTTGTGAGCTGAATTTTCCATAATTGAAAATCCATGACAGCTATTGTATAAGGCTGTGGTATACTATGCACAATGTTGCGGATTCATTGAAGTAAAGTTTTTTAAATGATACCAATAAATATTGTCCTGAGCCTAAATGTTGTAGTCAGTTAAATTCATGTACTTGTATTTCCCTCGCCACAAGGTACGGTTTTTTTCGGTTCCACTTCATCATCATCATAACAGCCCATTAATGTCCTACTGCAGGAACGGGCCTCTTCCTGTGACGGAGGGATACTTGGCCTACTAATACCACGCTGGCCAGTCAGTTTGGTATAGGGTTTAATTTCAAGTTTTCCTTCTTTTTACTTCGTAAAGATAATATTTGCGGTTAGTCCCTTAGTCGGTTTTTACAACCCATGGGTTGAGATGGGGTGGTGACATATTGTATTCTTACACCGTCACCACACGGACATACTATTCTATAAAACGTTACATTACAAAGTAGTGCATATAATACGACCCCCGTGTATCAACTGTACGAACATCTGTTACTTGATATAGAAACCTTATTGATAGTGTTGCAATGTTTTGTCTATTGTTTGCACATTCTGTAGGCACTGTCTGATGGTCGGTTAGAATTTTATAGCATTTCATTATTATATCTATTGATGAGTAGTTAAACTATATTTTGATGTCCATAAGGTGTCGTAAATTGGATAAAGTAGCAGGATAATCCGTATTTTATTAGTAAAGAAAAACAACACTTTTTGGTGTCACATAACCATATCCATACGTCCAATATTCTATGAAATAAAATGTGTAAATACACAGTAATATTTAACAATTCATTTATCTAAATTGCTTTGTTTTCTTCAACAATTGATTGCAATTATTCCGGTTTCTGCATAATTATGTTACTTTTATAAACGCTATAAAAACACACGTATTTAAAACATTTTTACGAATTAAAAACAACTTGAAATAGAATGATGTAAGAAACCTTAAATATAATTTAAGACTAGGTAACAGAAGAGACAAATAAGGTAATTTGTATTTTATCTTAAAACAGTGGCAAGGTGCACTAGAACAAAATGCTGTACCTAGCAATGTAGATTGAACACTTTATCTTGAAACTTCTCTGCAATCCTTCTTTCTCAACATATGGATGTAGAAGGTTATACGTAGCTGCGGTTTCTCCGTAAAATGAATTAAAATCCAGTAAATCCGTATTATTAGTCAGCCATTCATTCAGTCTGCGCTAGAAATAAATATAAGCAATGGGTGAATCGGATGTCCCACTGCAAGAACAGGTTCTACTGTTATAAAAGTCGACATAGCCTACTAATACGACGTTAGCTAAACGGATTGCTGTAGGTTTTGGAATGTTCACTGTGTAAACTCCCTTATTCAACTTTTTTGCCATACTAGGTACTTTTTATTCTCTGTAGGTACTTACCATACTGTATTCAATACTATTCTATGCTATTATTAGTATTTAAATTCTAACTAAAAAAATAAGAATTATTAACTAATCTTTAAATTGCCTTTAAGGCTCAGAACATTAAAGCATATTCGGCATGTCCACAGTTTTCTTGAAAACCAGTCACCTGATTTGATTGAAACTTTTTGCTCCGTCATCGTTCTGATCCGAGGCGGGTTTTAATATCGGTCAGCAGTACTTAAAATATTAATCAATTTCTTTTGCCAAACCTTAATGTTTTATTGCAAAGACTAATTTTCTGTAGTGATGGAAAAAACTCATTTTTGACCCAGGCGGGCAAGTGTGTCGGAACCCTGAAAGATAAAATAAGAAGGTACGATGCACAGACTAAAACCCACGGTGTTACTTTCTAACCTAAAAAGAAAACGAGGCAAGAAAACTAGCATTAGCCAAGTCCAACATAACACATTCAATCTCAGCCTGTTCTTATATTATGTGTGTTATTTTATATTTTATGTAAAGAATTTGTTTTGTTTTATTTTTATTGTAATTTTTAAACAGCATGTCAGTTCTCGTTCCTTAAAATCGTTAAAAATTAGGTTAAGCCAACTTTTAGTTGTCTTACCAATTGTGTGACAATTTGACTTAGCTTAGAAGTTAACTTAACCGAATTTTTAACGATTTTTAACGACATGTTGTTTGTAATTTTCTTAGTGTTTAAAACAAAAGTGAATAAATTATTTTCTTTGCTATAGTTACATCCAATTTTAAATTATCCTACTAATATAAAAATATATTATTGACACATATCCATAAAACAGTAATGTTTATTACGCATTGTCCTAGAGGGATGCACGACACGCACTCCCATCGATTAGCTAGCCGCTATTAACTGCACGCGTTTTATGTACGGGACTTGAATCGATTGTGGTCTATCTGTCAAGGAAGGGGCTTTTGCTTGAGTAGATACACTTGAAGTTAAATGATCAAAATTTTGTCTATTGTCTATTCGAAAAAAATCATTTAATTATAAATAAATAAATGTAAATATTCCTCACACATTCACACAACGCCATCTAGTTCCAAACTAAGCAAAGCTTGTATTATGGGTACTAGACAACAGATAAATTTACTTAAATACTTTTTTTTATGTAATTACATAAATATTAAACACAGAAAACACCCCAAACAAATATAAATAGATATTAGACAATTGTTTTTTAATTAAACTTAAATTCTTTACATATCGGAAAGTTAATTAAACTTATGTCTGCTTTTACGACCCTTACTACTCACTTCTAACTACGACACTCGTTATTGCAAAAATAAATGTTACTAAACTCAACTAAACTTCCATACATTCCCAAAGTCCTTCAAAAGTGTAAGTATTACGCACATACAAAAACTCACTCACTATTCCCAGGAGGGAAGGTAGAGACTATTGTGCGCCAAGTATGCGATACTTACAAACTTTATTTAAGTAATAATAGATTTATTAAATTATCTTGGGATCTCTGAAAACCAAATAGCTAAATTGAACTTTACTTTTAGAACAATAGAGGTTAGGTGACATAAGCAATTATTTTCATACGTTAAACTTCAAATTCCTGATAGAACATAAGACGAACTAGTTTCAGTCCTACAACCGAGTTTCGTTCGTTAGGCAAATCGCCTTTATTCAATACTCGAATACATCTATGTATGTGAGATAGGGGTAGGAATGTGCACCCGTAATTCCTTACAAGCCGTACCGAATATCCTCCCGAAGATATTAATATTATCGATTAGGATAACTCCATCCCCAGAATTAGATTTTTGTCTCGCTCTTACACTATAGATAGAAACTTATTTAGTTTGATAATGTAATTAGAAGTTTTACTAATGAGTTTTAGTGTATTCCTAATCGTGTTTGACTAAAAACGTCCTAATCTAAAGCTGTCTTCTATAACAGAAGAAAACTCGATGTACTCATTCCACGTTTGCCATATTTTATGTACATACATCGTTTTGGTTTAAGTTTTCCTTCTGAGTATTAAAACACACATTTTCGTGGTTACTAAATATTAAACACTAAAGAGATGCGATAAGCAAATTTTTGCTAGGAACAATTAAGAGAAACCACGTTTTAGATATGCGACTTAGTTCAAACGCTTGTTTTATTGCAATGTAGTAGGCCTGTCGTGACCATTGGATTTAGAATAAAAGGTAGTTTATATTTATCTATCACGTTAATAAGGAAAAAACGACAGAACTAAAACTGCATAAGTTATCACTTGCTAATATCATACTTAACGTCGAAAAATAATTTTAAAACATTTATGAATTCACTGCGGCATTTTAAAAATAGCTTAATACAAAAGTTGGCAAAAAACGAAAGAACGGCTTATTAAGCCGTGTTCAAATAAAGGTTAATTTCCTTCATATTTTAACAATTCAGCACGAAATGGATATAATTGTAAACGAGCCATAAATAAAACAAACGAAACACCTAATTAAGCTGCTGCATAAATTGGCCGGTTCAAATGAAAAATGGCGGTATTCTAAAGGGTTTGCTAGAACGGTACTGTAGTGTTACCAATATTATAGTGAAAATTCTGGGACGTTATAACATTTTATTTATTAAGAAATATATTACTGCATATCATCATAACAGCCCATTAATGTCCCACTGCAGGGACGGGCCTCCTCCCGTGACGGAGATATCAATCAACTAGCCTATTGCAGTCCACTGCTGGACATAGGCCTCTCCCAACACGCGCCACAGAACTCGGTCCTGCGCCTTCCGCATCCAGTCCGACCCAGAGACCTTTATGAGGTCGTCGGTCCACCTAGCTGGGGGGCGTCCTACACTACGTTTGCCGAGTCGCGGTCTCCACTCTAGGACACGTTTGCTCCAACGGCCATCGGTCCTTCGACAGATATCACCAGCCCATTGCCACTTCAGCCTGCTAATACTACGAGCTATGTCGGTAACTTTAGTTCTTTGTCGGATAACCTCGTTCCGAATTTTATCCTTCAAGGAGACGCCGAGCATAGCTCGTTCCATAGCTCGCTGCGCGACTTTAAGTTTGTGGACTAGCCCTACTGTGAGTGTCCACGTCTCGGCACCGTATGTCATTACTGGTAGGACGCATTGGTTGAAAACTTTAGTCTTCAGGAGATATACTTGGCCTAATACCACGCTGGCCAAAGGGATTGGTATAGGGTTTAATTTCAAGTTTTCCTTCATTTTATTACGTAAAGATAATATTCACGGATAGCCCCTTAGTCGGTTTTTACGACACCCATGGGATGGGATGGGGTGGTGACACACTGTATTCTTACTTCGTCACTACACGGATTACATGCATATAGCATGTTGTAGCAACTGTTGGGACAGCTGTAATAGTGCTTGTCGCCACTACACCTAGGTTGACCTTCACCACCTGACTAGGATTGTTCTTGGGCTGTATATTTAGTCACTTTACAGATTGTCTATCGTCATTAACCAAATATTTAATTTGTTGTAGTGTAGCGATGTCTATTTCTGTCTGTTAATGTTCATTTATACTTCAAAAGCTAATGTTTTGAATGAAACGTGAATCCAATGATGTGTTTATTCATATTTTTTTATTTATCACATTTTGGCTGGAACTAATATTGTTATGTTAGAAAAAATTTATTTAACATCTGCAGTAGTATACAACGCGCGTTTGATATCGTCTCCAGTAAATTACGGAGCATTTATTCGTTTTTGTCTTGCATTTTAAAGGAGCAAATAAGAGCTTCGTATATTATTTCAAAATATTTCCTTTGCAATATTTTATTTTATAGTAGTAGTGTATTCTATTTTAGATACTTAGGTACACATTTTCATATTTGAATTTGCATAATTGTCTGGTCATCAGGTTCCTCATCTTTATAAACTCAGTAAGGCTTACTTAACCTCATTAAAAGAATAAATTCTAGTATAACTATCAGAAACGTGACTACTACTAAGAAGTCAGTATCATTAGCTTATAAGAAAAACTCTATGCCTTGGCTCATTTCAGCATAATGTCTGTAGGTCAAATTTTACTGCAAAACAGAGCCCATCCATTTGTATGGCCTTTGATTGCCTATATAACATAACACTAAATATAAATTATGATCACTAAACTATAATTTTAGTATCTAACCCATTTGTAACCACAGAAGATAATTATCACGTTAGCAACAATATATTCTAACAATGTGTTATAAACGACATCTGGCATCCCAGTTAATATTAGTGCATTATTAGTATCGACGTGCCATGTGTTAACTATCATTCGGTCACCCCCATCTCTGACAATATATTGGTAATTATTGGAGTGACTAATTGAATTACCATGTTGGAGTATTGGTGCGTTTGTGAAGTTCTTGTGTATGAAGTTTTAAGCTGGATGTCAATTCTCGTACCTTAAAGTTGTTAAAAATTCAGTTAAGTTAACATTATTTAGTTGTCAAATTGTCACACAATGTAAGACAGGGTTGGAGAATGAGTAGTGGATTGTTCTTGGATACGGTATTTCATTATTGCTTTAAAGTGGAAGACGAGCATAGTGGTCCTTCTAATGATAGATGGTAACCACTGTTTATTGATAGACGTCAGCAATGCTAAACAACGCCTAAGCCACTGCATACTCTAGAAAAACGTTGCTAAGCTAACTTTTTCTTTTTAATGGAATTAGCAAAGAATCAATTCTTTGCTAATTCCATTAAAAAGAAAAAGTATTTCTACGCGTGAAACATCTTCTTATACAATTTTCTATAATTTGGTCAATGTCAACAAAAACATTTATTTACTTTGGTAGCGAATTTTATTCCTTGGTTATATCTAGAAAACCCTGAGCCCTGGAAGTATCTCATTATCAGACCGATGTATTAAATTAAACTAGACTTTTATCAAAATTCAGTATTCATAGTCACAGTAGTTACAATGTTGTCAGTACAAAAAACACAAAAAGTGTTGTCACACGTCCGCTGTGATTTGGATAAATTAGCGCAATGGCGTTTGTATTGTACTGTGAGGTTTAGAATATTTTAACTTTGTACTTTTGTAGCACTTGAATAGTAATTTTGAAATTAATTCATTACGATCACAGCCGCTACTGCTACTACCTACTGCTACTACCTACTGCAGGGATGTACAGCAGGGATGTCACCATACATTTATGGGGAAAAACTTGAATTTTGATAAAACTGTTATGGCAGTACATTTGTCCAAACAAAATTTTATTTAAATTAGTCAAGAAATTGCCGTGATATGAAGACTCCTCCTTTTTTTGGAGTCGGTTAAAAATTAGAAAAATTCTACCAAATACGTAACTATATTTATTTTCAACTACTTAAATGTTATGTATTGAATATTATGCGGGTAAAATCGCGAGGCAGGGCTAGTATTTCAAATACCTAAAAACACTCATGATTAATGTATTAAGTTAGTAAAAATGTTATACCGAAAACAATTTATATATTTCGCAAAATTCCCATTTTACTTTGACCCGTTCGATTGAAACTTTTTACCAAGTCATCCGAGATCCGAAAAAGGTTTTTAGCTCGTTGGCTAGTTAGAAAGGTTTAGTCATGGATTTTAATATAATTTTAGTCATTGTGTACTTGTCTTACTTTTTTGGATTTGTATAAGTACTTGTGTGTTCAAAAGTGTTTTTGATTTTGAAAATAATTTGATATGCTACTCGTACCTGTACCGTATGTTTCCTCTAATCTATACGCAGACGGTCATAATTTCAAATAAATAATATCTTCTTTTAAGCAGTCGGTTAAATAAGAGGCACTATTCGTCCTAATTAAACCTTAAGCACAAGGAAAAGCTATATAATTCTGAGCCGAAAAGCAATATACAAGAATAACGACTATGACATTTTACGAGGGTCAAATATCTATGTCACCTATAAATTGTACTCACTTAATTATTTATCAATTAACACTCCTATAAAATGATTAAAAAGGTTGTATTAGAAAATGTACCTAGAAAAGCGTTTAACAATATTAGCAGCGAACTTTAAGGTCTTTTTTTAATTAATCTCCTTTTTATTAGAACTTTAAATCGGAGATCAATTCCGTCGTCCATCCATTGTAGGGTTTACCTGGAGTCCCCGGCGTATAACAACTGGGAAGAATACCGTATGGTTATTCGTTTCGAGTCCTACATGCAGAAGACAATACACGTTAAAAAACCTTCCCGTCATTGAACTAAGCCCGTATCAGTAGATCAGTTTTAAATTAAACCTATAATCCCAAGAAAAGATCAGCAATTATTATAATCAATTAATGTTCCGAAGAAAATAGATTGGGACTTTCAATTAACTTCTCGTAATGGATTATCGTCACTGGTTTGATTCTGTCCAACCGGAAGCGACGCAATAAGTCCCTTCGTCGGACCGGAAACTATTACCACAAGTAACCCCCTGGCAGTAGGTAGCGTGAAGCGTTGATAGGGTTACATATTATATGAGGATATGTCGAATACCAATTATTTTCGTTGAAAGGTTATTTTATTAGTTTCTTTCGGATTTAGAGGGTTTTGTGTGGTTTTGGAGTTATACATGGTGTTATTTCTAAGGAAAAACTAATATATTATTGCTTCTAAGAAAACAGACAGAAACGGAAAACTTGACTAACCACCAATCTGACTGGATAGCGTTTTATCAGTTGCCGAGCTTGTTTTCTACCGGCACTGGAGAAAGCGCGCCTCTGCACACCTAAAAGAATTGCGACATATTTTCTTGATTGAGTTTAAATGAATTTAAATGTTGGTCATAGGTATATTTCCATATTCTCCATGAGGTGACGGAGTAAGAATACAATACGTCACCACCCCGTCTCATCCCATGGGTGTCGAAAAACCGACTAAGGGACTATCCGTCAATATTATCTTTACGAAATAAAAAGAAGGAAAACTTGAAATTAAACCCTATACCAATCCGTCTGGCCAGCGTGGTACTAGTAGGCCAAGTATCCCTCCGTCACGGGAGGAGGCCCGTGCCTGCAGTGGGACATTAATGGGCTGTTATGGTGACATTTCCATATTAAACAAAAGAAGAACTGAACATGTAATGGTGAGACAATATCGATTTATCTGAAGTTAAGACAGGGCCTAGACTTGATAATCCTGAAGATCGTACCTGGCCCTATAACGACGACTAACAGTCCCAGGACGTTGTCAGCCTTATAGTCTGGTGTTAGCAAGATAATTTATTCACAACAACCCATTAATGTCCCACTGCAGGGACGGGCCTTCTCCCGAAACGGAGGGATACTTGGCCTACTAATACCACGCTGGCCAGATGGATTGGTATAGGGATTCATTTCAAGTTTTCCTTCTTTTTATTTCGTAAAGATAATATTCAGGGATAGTCCCTTAGTCGGATTTTGTCCGTGGTGGTCTTATTATTCTTACTCCGTCATCACACGAAGTCAGAATAAAAAGATTATGTATACCAGTGTTATATTAACAGACCCGCACTATACGTTTTTTTTAAATCTTATTATATTAAAAAGGTAAGCAAGAAACTTTTGGCATAAAGTCCGATGGAAAGATACCTGTATTTTTCTAGCTGCCTCAAAATAATTTCAAAATAAAAGGTTCCAATTTTCATTTAATTAAATAAAACTAAAGAAAAAAAATTGAGCATGCGGTAAGACAAAACCCAGCATAGTACGGGTTAGACGCATCAGATTCTATGTTAATTAAGGAACCCAAGCACCTGTCTCAGTATTTAAATTATTCCACCGCTTTACAGAAGCTTAAAGTATTTAGTTACGTTGAATTTAAATCAATAAGCGTCATCTCTTGACGTTTAAAGGAGTCTTCAATTTTTCAAATATAGTATCCCTATTTTCTGCATATTTTCGATGGGTTTACTATCATCTCCCGATCGTGTAGTTTGAGAACACAGTCTTGATAAAAGTTTGTGTCTATAAATGGGCTAGGAACTTTTTAAAACATTTATTGTATTAGAATAACAAATGAACTTATACTTTGTTGAACCTAGTTAGTACTAGTTTTATTGAACTAACGTTAATCAAGCGCTGTGAATCAAGTCGCGATGAGTCGGTTGGCCTATTAAAGCGCTTAGTGATAGATCGATTAGTCTGTGATTGCGTATTCAGTTCGACTGCGATACGCCCTTTGACATGAGAGTTAACTACCTTATATTAAATGTACAGTTTTGCTTCTGTTGCTGTTTGTTCTAAGTTGTAAGCTAGAGCGTGTTAATTTAGTTTTGATAAGAATGTCAAAGATACTGGGTTTTTTTATTTAGATTATAATTAAAACCAGCTAACTGTATGATGACAGGCAAAGAGAGCAAAATGCCACTACCCATTTTTATACCACGGTTGTCATAAATCACGGGAGTCATACGAAATTTAACTTTTTAAGCCATTTATTATTTGATAAAACAACTAAGACTGAATTGTATGCTATCCATGTAGTTCGATATATAAAACACCTGTGTCGTATATAAATAAAAAAAAATTAACTTAAACCTTAAAAAGCTCAAAACTGAACCTTATTCCAAACCGTGTATTCACCATGGTTGTAGGCCAGGATTCCTTTGATCCCCGGATAAAATCTCTAATGGAACATTACTAGAGTGTTACAAGACACTATCCATCCATCCATCCATATCAGCCTATGGACGTCCACTGCTCGACATAGGCCTCCTCCAAAAGCTTCCACTCTGCGCGGTCTTAATAAGTCTACAATAAGACACTACAATAAGTCTTTTTTAATAATAATATAAATTATGACGTCATTAACTAACTCGCTTATTGCTTATAACTTATGTACATCTTAGATCGTATCATCTCTGTACCAGTTTTGAATACAGATTGCGTTAGAAATTGAGATGATAATATGACAACTATTTGATCTCAATCTTTGATTACCGCGAGTTTCGTATAGATTACTAATTTACGTTTGAATTAACTGAAACATTGCAAATTTGATAATATTAATGTACGAGGTAGTTATGGTCGGATTAATCTATAAATAATTG
Source organism: Schrankia costaestrigalis (assembly GCA_905475405.1). Lineage (NCBI taxonomy): Eukaryota > Metazoa > Arthropoda > Insecta > Lepidoptera > Erebidae > Schrankia > Schrankia costaestrigalis. The sequence goes on from FR997843.1 coordinate 17,870,146, forward strand.
TTATTAGTCTAATATCTTTTTGGTTTTTGCATCGCTTATATATATCCTTATAATCGTGAACTCTACTCGTTCCAACAGATTTCACTACGGCAAAATGGGGTAAAAAAAGTAAATATTGATGTCATATCTCCTAAAAGTTTGCGATTTCAATGTTTTTTTTTTGTTTATGCCTAGAAAAATTATGCCCTACCTCGTTATAAAATTTATATTTGCCATTATCATGTAGGTAGGTACATAACCGACTCTATTAAAAGATTTATATTACATTTTTGTCTTCATTGGCAAAGCCTTACTACATGTCCAAACTCGTACAAAAACATATCAGACAAAAATGGATACGCACTTTAAACATACTTTTTAAAAACCTAACTCCTTGTTTTACAAAAATGTTTTGAAAAGTATAATACTACAGACAAGAGAGTATAAAAGTACGCACGGTTAGGAAATAAAGACGTCTGTGTTTTGAATGAATGGGGCATAGAGGTTCGTGGGATGAATATACATGGATCGTAATGTTATGCAGGGCTTCCATATAGGATTTGTAGTAAGAACCTCTAGGAAAATGTATGAGCTTAGGAATAAAAGGATCTTTTTCAAAATATGTTAGGAATTAGGTACTGTTTAGTCTAGAATTAGTAATTTTTTTTTAATGTTAGTTAATGTGGAATTAGGAGTAAAACAAATCTGGTATCTGTATACAAGAAATAGGAAAATATGCGGCTTAGGCATAGTTTCATAATTTTATCCTTCCCAGCGCTTTAAAGTGCTCCTCCTGGAAACAAATAAATTTTTGAGCTACTATTGCAACGTTGTGCAGACATATACAGGCGCATCGGACGCCTATGTCTGGCCTACGATCTAATTTCGAGTCTTCTTTTGTTTAAAATAATACTAAGCTTGTCAAATACATTAGTACTAAACTCCTTATTACATTATCCTCCTTACTCATTATAAAAAATAAAATTAAAAATAATTTAAGCACGGTTAATTCACTAAAGCACATAAATGTCTGATTAAATTTTTGCTAAATTGTTCCTCCACCAATCACACGATGGACGATAAATTAATGAATCATGTTTAATAGGTTAATTTTGTGTTATATTTATTTTTCATGTACAAATTGGTTGTACATAACACACAGGCCTGGCTGATATTGGTAAAACGTTTTACTTCGAGTTTTTTCTTTTGTTTTCCTGCAGATAATGTCTGTTAATTTCCTCTTAGTAGAATGATAGCACACAGGTGATGACACCTTTTATTTTTTTCCATCACCACATGGAGAATAATTATTTATTAATCCTTTGATTTCACCGATTAATTGAATTAAAAATGGTCCACCCGATAGTGTTGCATCCTTAGTAATGTTTGTCGTGGCGGCATGTTGCCTACGCATAAATGTTGTACGCTTACATGCCCTGTGTAAACCTAAGCGCGGTCGATACTAGCGTTATTAATTGAAACTTTGGGCACATGGCCCCCGGTCACGTCATACATTTTGTTACTGTTACAAGATTTATGAGCGTTTTAAATTACATGTAAATTTTATCTTTATAGTCTAGAGACGCGGGTTCGAGTCCCGCCTCGAGTACCAATTTTTTCCATTGTCTTTCTTCTTTTCGAATTATGATGTTTTATCGCCAACCGATGACGACCTCGGTGGCGCGCCGGTAAAGCCAGTGGCTACCGCGCATGAGGTTGTGGGTTCGATCCCCACGCAGGACAATAATATAATTTGTGAGATCCGAAAACATTATTGTCCTGAGTCTGGGTGTTATATGTGTCCGTTAATTGATGTTTGTAAAAGTCCCCGCGACACAGGGCATAATCCCTAGTGCGGGAGTTGTCTTTTAAAAAAAGAAAAGAAACCCTGCTGATACATGTCAAAAACAAATGTATTTTCAATAATTTCATTTGTTTATGAATATTTTAGTACCAGGGCTTTTCTTATTAATTAATAACATAAATGTGAGGATTCCTGACCAGGTCAAACATGTCTTAAATCAACTTAGCATATCTTGCAAAGGTCTGGGTCCTAATTGGGCCGATATATAATTATGATTTAGCGAAATGTTAATCTAATACATAACTAAGACGATAAGAATGATGTAATACTGCCTGTATAGTCTGAGATGTTTTATTGTACGATTACAAGGTCTCGGAATCAAAGATTTAAGTCCAGATCAACAATCAACATTCTAAGCACGTTACGTGTCTATCCTGATTTGTAAATGTATTTATTAAAATAGTTAGAGAACATTTGACAGATAAATGTAATATCCATTTGAAAAATGTTCATTTAAATAACTTAAATAATATTTACTACTAACTTAAATAGTACTTACTTAATCATATCATTAGCACTTGAAACGTAGAAAAACAATTTAAAAAAAATTAACTAACTTGGAGCAGGTATAAGTTCACATTTTTATGTTAGTTTTATAAACTGGACTTTACTCGTGGAAAGTTGTAGCATTAGGCGATGTTCATATAGTTGCTTTAGTATTACAAATAATTATTTGTCACTCCCACACTGTTTCGAAAATATACTTTAACTTACAATATAATATAGACAGGTAGCTTGAGAACACGACCGGTAAAACCTATGCCAAAACGTCAAGCAAAATAAAGATAAATCGTGTATCTAATTTTAAAAAAACAATTTCAGAGAAGTTTAAGGTGATAGAGCCTTTAAGATTCTTAAATATAAAGTAAATTATGACAATAAATAAATATATTATATCTATATTTAATGTCAATCGATGAATTCATATGAGTAAGAGTTTCAAATGACCCTCTTTGAAGTTACCACCAGCAATTTTAAAGATAGAAATAAAAAAAAAAACAAAAAAAACCATCTTCCGAATTCATCTGAACATACCTTTAGTTGAAACGTAGAATCGTGAAAGTTAATTTAAACTTGGTTTATATACAGCCATTTAGCTTGCAATAGTTAGAATCTGAATTGTATGGAATCAAATGTATTGTGTCTGTTCTGTGAGCTCATATCGAACTAGAACTCGAGGAGAAAGTTTATAGTGATGAAAAATTGCAAGCTTATACTGAACAGTATTGTATTGCGAAGTTATTACCTCCGAGCTGACGGTGATTGTATTCAAAGAATATGATTTATATTATACTTTTACTTCAATACTACCTAGATGTTATATTATGCCCTAATAATATTACATTTTCACTTACAATGCTAGGTATTGTATAAATTATAAAGGCACGGTTCGGAATCTTTCTAGATGTACGGTACGGATGCCTTGCCACTTAGACAATGCCTGAATATCCAAATAAGGCTGCCGCCTCGCATAAGCGCTATCTACGTCTAGTAGAGAATTTCAATTTTATAGTGTAATTCTGACATGTGACGAAATGATTATAAATATAGTATTATGAATATCTCACACGTTTTTAGCCTCAAAAGTTCTGTAAGTAATATTAAGAGTATAGACTCGATAATAGCTTTTATGGAATGGTTCACGCTCTCGCAATAATATAAGATGGTGACATCATTAAAAAATAACAATAAACTTCCCTAAACCAAGTGTTCCTCTTAATAAACTTAGTTACGAGAACATCAAATAAGATAAACCAATAATTGACAAACCAATAATTCAATCAATTACCCAAAAACATTACAGAAACACCCTATATATCGCAATCGAATAATATAACCCGACTAAATGGGGGAGTGTTCGATGTCTTCGCTCCGTTGAACACGAAATTTGTCTTGAAATCGTTCTGGTTATGCCCGCACGTCTGTCCTAAACCAATACGTGATTGTCTTCGCTTCATTTCCTTCAGCCAACAGCTGTAACGCTACTATTGTATCTGCCTTCCTTTAAAACTATTAGAAGGAAGATGTATTAATAGACAAAACCTTCCAGTAATCATAGTTCAAGTTAGTACTACGAAAAATTCATCGAATTCTATCTTGAAACTGTCAAAATTGACACCTGAAAAAATACAACATTTTGTCAACTTCAACCATAACCAAATCTACTTCTTTGCATGTTGTGTATTCTCCTGGTCCAGTATCATCCTTGAGGATGAAACATTTGCAACCCTGATAGCTTCTGGAACTTATTCACAACTCATATGTAGGTTTCAGGAGGTCTCCTTACAACGAAAACTTTTCCGTCTCCTTAAAACTTTTGCTTATTTTAGTCTGTTTTCACTGAAATAATGCTTTAAAGATATGACATCAGTCATTTTAATAGTATGCAATGTATGTTGTTACATTGTGTAAGCCTTGCCCTCACAGTGAATATGAATTAGGACCCTTGTGGTTTAAGTGGTGTTAGATATGACCTCAGTAGAGTATGTGTGGTCTTAATCCTAATGTTTAGGCATTAACAATATTCAGTCTTTGAAATAATGTTGGCGTCCATTAGGCATTAAGTAGTTTTAAAATCGTTTTTAGATACTAAAACCTGAAGAACGAATACTTGTTACTGTGCCTTTGCATTTTAACACAGTAAAATTGTGCAGCTTTTGCTTGAATTAAATTAAGCAGATACAGGGGTGATATTAACCTAGACAGTTATTTTGCAGAATATATTCACTTCCTACTTTTAATATACCACAATTTCATAATGCATGAAATAATATTATATTTTTAGAAAGAAATTTTGAAGAACACAAACCATTTACGTGGAACTTAATGCAGTTCTTGCGTTTAATATTCAAGTGAGTGGCACCACAAAATAATTTCCTTTCTACCGGCATGCATTTTAAAACTTCATGTTTCAGGAAGCAAAAATTTTACTCTCAAACCATATAACTTTGCAAGTAGCAAGAAAAATTGTACAACCTATTTCATATTCTTTCACACTCGGAATGAACAAGATGCTATATTTTTATAACGCTGAAAAGAATATTTTATATAATACGAAGGAATATTTTAAATTAAAAATATTTCATTCGAGCTTTCCAATTAAAAGGGGTTTCAAGTATTTGGTACAAGGAAGTCTTTTCTGAAGGAGTCGGTACAAAAATTAAATACGAGCGAAGTGACCCGTAACGATTATTTTGATGGCAGTTCAAAGGGTCTAGTGGTATTATACAGAGAATGAGATGCGTCTCATTCATTTCTTTGTATGTAAAATTTGATTGAAAGGATAGCTGTTTTGTTTATACATAAGTAAAAATAAAAAAAAAAATGTATAGACGAGAAATAAAATTAGAAATAATATATATTCTTGTTGGGACGCTACGTGCTTCGACGAAATGCAAATGCTTACATTTTTCGCTTGCGGTCAGTCAGATACCACAAATATTTTCATAGATTCATAGGTTTTGGTTGTTCAATGAAGACATCAGGGAATACAAAGCAGGTTTTATTTATAGCCGAGAGATATTCTTTTTGTAAATATATAAGACAATGACCATTGCTTTCTTGTATGAAGCATTACTTCTTTGTTTAAGATAATGCAGATTTATATTCACTTCGGAACACCTTTCATTACTAAGGGATACAAATAATTTAAAATCCGATTAAATTGTTATCGAATAGTTAATTAATGATGATTATTTATAGTGACATAATAAAATATTCATCATTAAATCTTTAGGCACTGAAAATAAGTAGTTTGGTACTTCTAAGCTATTAAGACATAATTAAGATGATAATGATGATTTAAGACTTAAATCTCATCATAGGTATACATTAAAGCTGTTAAACATTCATCTATTGCAGCAGCTGGCGACAATTAGGTATAAGTACGTAAACCTTTTAAAACACAAATCCTTACATTTCATTAACGTAAATACATACAAAATTCTGAATCGGCTCCCGATCGGATTACACTGCAATCCACTTTGCGATGCCCAGCATTTCTGGTTTAATTCACACTTGCAGTTTATTTGCAATGCACTGTACCTATATATGTACAGTTAATCGCCTGTTTTGATACGCGCTTATTGTAAATGAGTAATTTGATTTCGTTTTCCACTGTTGAACAAAATGTTCGACACTTTAAATAATAAACGTTAATTTATTTGTGAACATTCCGGTTTGTTAACATAACAATCGTATTATTTGTTAGCTAAAGCGGGTTTAGTAAAACAAAACTAAGGATAATATCATTGATTGTATAAGCTTAAATTACTATTGATTTTATTATTTATTTATTTTTTATATACTTAATGTCCAGTCTTTCGTAACTGATATAATAATGTAATGTAGAACACAAGTACTCTTGGGTGGGTCGAGTAATGCTTCAGGTTTTCGGTGTCCTTGGGTAAAACAACACAATGGTTTTAGTAGGTAATTCGTATTTTCCATCTTCCTCACCACAAAACACTGCAATATTTGCACGATCAAGTTTTTGGCACGATGCGGTATTCTAAAGATCAAAGAAATAAATAAAAGAATTGAGATTTCCGCAAAAATCGTAGCCAGAATGAAATGATGCATTTATTTGCTTAATTTAGATAGTTGACGAAGATATCATGTTTATTGTTTATCTTGTTTATTCCCTCTGAAGCCACTATTAACGAGCAACGCAGACAACTGCATTTGAAAATTTATTTTTATTTAATATACAGCGTGTGTTAATTTCACTGGATAACAAAAATAAATAAAAGATAATCTTAAATTTTAGTTTAAAAAAACCCCCAACACAAAAGCTCTATAAGAATGCATTATAATTGCAGACAACAAAATTAAGAAATTATAATATAACCACGTACAGAACCACTGAAACATAAAACGATGACCTCTTTTTAAATCAGTGCTAAATCAAAATTAATAATGTTTTAGTGGTCAGTCACCGGCTGACGCTTGCCGCGCGCACACGCAGCGTTTTAAATAAGTAATGATATGGCGTCTAACGTAATTAAATGTGCGAACTGTAATATAGTGATAAACGAACTACTCGCGTTTATCCAAAATAAGGCGGATGTGATGGATGAGGCCTCCCTTATCCGCATATGTAGTGATAGTTTTTCAGATAGTGAAATAGTGTCGGCAAAAACGTTACTATTTGATTCGGTTTCGAATTCAAAGCGTAAAGTTCGGAAAAACAAAGGCAAAAATGCTCGGGATATCGATGACATAATATGTTTATTGAAAAGCACTGATCCTGAGTTGGTACCCATCTTTGTAGCGCGAGACCTGCAGAAGCTTCCTCCGGTTACCTTTGACCACATAGACGCGACGAAGTTGCTGAAAGATATTTTAATATTGCAATCTGATTTAAGAACCTTGAGAACTGAGTGTGCCCCATTGGATCAGTTACAAGAGCTAAGGACTGATTTAGAAAATTTAAAGCAGGCGTCTTTAGTATGCAATAACTTTGATTTTGTCAATAAAAAACGCGGTGCGTTTACCGGCGACTCTTTTGATAGTGGCCCTATGGCACTACAGCAGTATGTTGAAAAGTCCCCCAGCAGAGATAAGTCACCTAAATCATCCATAAATTGCACAAAAAATTTTTTACCGCAATATGTAGGTATGAAACATAAAGTTTTAACGGTTCCACAAAATATGAATGGCGGTAATCCAGCAGCTGACTGCGCGGCGGCGACCGCGCCGGATGAGGAGCGCGATATTACCTTTGTCTCTATCGCACCTATTGGTGGCAGGCGCGGCAACGATGCGACGGAGCATATTGACGCTGAGCTAGTGAATGAACCGTACAGGACCCCTACCATTAGCCAAAATGTCACAAACTCAGATGTAAACAAATACTGTGTGACTTTGGTTCGAGATACCCAATGTATACTGAGTCCAAAGGATAATACGAGTGAAAAGTGCCAACAAATAGTAGGGGGCGACAATCCATGGCATCTTGTGACAAAAAAGCACAAGAAAACCGTAGCTAGTAGAAAGACAGGAAAAGCGGAGGTTGGGCCTGATTGTAAATTTAAAGCGGCTTCAATAAAACTGCCGATTTTCATCTCCAATGTATGCAAAGATACTAATGAAAGCGATATTAGGGCTTATATACTAGAAAAAACGCAGGAAGAAGTCGAACTGTTTAAAATAAATAGATCGGTTGAAAAAAGATACAACTCGTACAAACTATACGTTTCACAAAACAAAATAGGCGTATTCCTAAATGATACGTTCTGGCCCGATGGAATAAGTTTTAGACGTTTCTTTCGTGATAAGTTTAAGGCAAAGAATGGCACACAACAGCATGTTACAGTAAATAAATAAATAACTACTATGGATTCAGTCACTCATCATACAACAAAACTAATCAGTTTCAACTGCAAGTCAGTTAAAAGGTCTATTGAAGATGTAAGAACATTATGTCAATCAGCTGATATAGTCGCACTGCAAGAAACCTGGCTGCTGCCCTATGACATACCATTCCTCGGCAGCATACACGAGGATTTTGCCTATACGGGCAAATCGGCTGTAGATCTTTCAGTTGATTTATTAAGAGGTCGTCCTTTCGGTGGCGTTGCTATTTTGTGGCGTAAACAAGCGTTCAAAACGGTCACTGTGATCGAGTGTGTCAGTGCGCGGTTAGTGGCAATTAAAGCGTTAATCGGTGATATTTCGATAATAGTGTTTAGCGTGTATATGCCGACCGATTGTAATGAAAACTTAACGGAGTTCACTGAATGTTTGGCTGAAATGTGCGCGATTATCGATAGTGAGAACGTTGAATCGGCCTATTTACTTGGGGACTACAATAGTCATCCTGGTGAGTCTTTTTGTTATGAACTTTTAGACTTTTGTACGGAGCAACAATTGATATGTGCGGATATTGAAAAATTAGGAATTGACTCTGATAGCTATACATATATTAGTGAAGCTCACGGCTGTAGGCGATGGCTAGACCACTGTGTGGTTACTGGATATGCATTGCAGACAGTAATAGATATTGGTATAGTACATAATGTTTTCTGGTCTGACCATTATCCTATGTTTATAAACTGTAGGTTAAGTATTAATAGGAAAATAACAGATATTGTGGAAACCCCTTGTAATCAAATAATTTGGGGTCAGAGGGACAATGGTCAGATGACTGAATATACTAGACTATGTAACAGCGGATTACGGTTGATCGAGTACCCCCAGGACTTAGGTATGTGTAATAATGCTCATTGTGATAATCATAAACACAGGCAAATTTTAGACAGTATGTATAAAAATATTGTTAACGTTCTCTCTGAAGCAGCCACACAGACTTATGTTAAACGTCGACCTAATAAACACAAGGCACAGATTGTAGGCTGGAATAGGTATGTGCGGGAAGCTCACATGCGGGCTAGAGTTGGCTATCAGAACTGGCTCTTACACAATAAACCTACCTCAGGGTTTATTCACGCGGAAATGTGTTTATCTCGCAACATATTTAAAAATAAACTTAAATGGTGTCAAAATCACCAGGAGCAAATTAAACTAGACATAATAGCTTCACATCGTGAGGGTGGGGACTTTAAGCACTTCTGGAAAGCCACAAGTAAACTGAATGCCAGACCTAGCCTTCCTGTGAGTGTGGGGGGGGCTGATCAGCCTGAAAGTATTGCGAATATGTTTGTGGAACATTTTAAATTAGAGTCACCTCTTGGTCATCCGTCGGAGGTGGTCGATGCTGGGGTCTGTCGTGAGGATGATATAATTCGTTTTCCCGCCAAAGATGTGGCCAAGATTATTGGTAAAATGACGACTGGTAAGTCTCCTGGTCATGATGGTCTCAGCATCGAACACCTCAGGTACGCTGGGCCTCATTTGCCTAGAACTCTGGCCATGTTCTATTCACTCTGCATGTGTCATTCATACCTTCCCGGTGATTTAATGAAAACAATTGTTGTACCCATAATTAAAAACAAGACAGGTGATGTAACAGACAAATGTAATTACCGACCCATCTCATTAGCTACCGTCATGGCAAAGGTACTCGATAGGCTGTTGGATATTCAGCTGGAGCCTCTACTCAAGATACATGATGCCCAATTTGGGTTTCGACCTGGGCTGTCCACTGAAACAGCAATACTAAGCTTGAAACATACAGTACAATATTACACCCAGCGTAGAACACCGGTTTATGCTTGTTTCCTGGACCTCTCCCGTGCCTTTGACCTCGTATCATATGATATATTGTGGAAAAAGCTACGGGAGAGGAAAGTGCCAGCAGAGCTGTTGCGTATTTTTCAGTTTTGGTACCACAATCAAGTAAATAATGTGAGATGGGCCGGTAAGCTTTCTGCCTCCTTTAAACTGAATTGTGGAGTGAGACAAGGTGGTATAACATCTCCAAAGCTCTTTAATGTTTACATCAACGACTTGATTGTGGAACTAAGTAACAAAAAAATTGGCTGTCGTATTGACGATGTAAGCGTTAATAACATTAGCTATGCTGATGATATGGTTTTGCTGGGTCCCACAATCAAGGCGCTCAGGGAGTTACTTGGAGCTTGTGAGCATTACGCTGCTGACCATGGGTTAGTGTATAATGTCAAAAAAAGTGAGTACTTGGTTTTCAAGGCCGGGGGTGGTAAATGCCCGGAATCTATACCTCCTTTATTACTTAATAAATGCGAGCTTAAGCGAGTGTATCATTTTAAATACCTAGGGCATTATGTTACCGACGACCTTAAAGACCAAGCTGATATCGAGAGGGAACGTAGAGCGTTGGCGGTGCGATGTAACATGGTGGCCCGCAGGTTTGCACGTTGCAGTGAGACAGTCAAAATTACCTTGTTTAAAGCCTACTGCCAAGTATTTTATACGTGCAGCCTGTGGACGAGCTATACGCAGCGCTCCATCAACGCTTTACGTGTCCTATATAATAATGGCTATAGAATGCTGATGGGGCTGCCCCGCTTCTGTAGTGCATCAGGTATGTTCGCACAAAGCCATACAAATGACTTCCTTGCAATATGGCGCAAAAAAACAGCCTCCTTGCTCTATAGAGTTCGGGCCAGCTCCAACAGTATTTTGCGAATGATTGCCGAAAGGTATGACTCGCCTATTTTGAACCAATGTATGTGTAGATGCATGTCTACCGTACAATTGGTAACAAAATAATAATAATTTTAATATTTAAGAATGTTTTTGTTTACTAACATAGTCCTAAGTGTATTGTTACTAACATGATATGAATCCTGTGTTCGAAATAAAAACTATTTTATTTTATTTTATTTTATTTATTTTTAAATTCAATACATACATATTTATATATCTTTTAATAATGTGGTCACTAGCAGATCACGGGGCTATTAACTTCTAACTAAGTACCCCATTTATTTGTTGCCAGTGTAATATCACCAATCCCTGCGGATTTCATACAACCAAGAAAAAGATAAAAGGAAGATAATTCTTTACTTATCTTTTCAATTATCTCTTTCCGTTTGATTGGGCGAATTTATTTGGTACATTGGTGAATATACACTACTAAGCAATAGTGGAAAAGTTTTTACTAAATATAGTTTGTGCTAGTTTCTGGAGAGGAAAACTGTAAGAGGAGTTGGTTCTGACTATTTTCTTATAGTTCGGCGGCTACTTTGGCGCAAGAAATAATCACACGTAGTGGGGCTTTAGACATAATTCAAACAATTAAAAACAGCAAAAATATTATAAGTGTATGATGTTACGTAGTTTTTTAAGGTCGTACTACACACTACCATAGCCCACGGAAACATGGGTAGAGTTTATTTATTCAAAAAGAATATTGAGTTTAATAAATTTACAAAAGTATTTTTTTTTAATTTGGTATTCTAGACGCTAAATTACATTAAATTTCAATCTAGTATAGGCCAGTATTCTGTTACTAATCAGAAAAATAAAATAGGATAAAGCCAATAAGCAAACTAATACAACGCCATCATCCTGTCAATACAAACTTACTCAAAGAATTTCTATCTATCTAAATTACTTTGTTTATATTCCAGTCTATTTCTTTGAATCTTTCTTTTCTATGAATTTAAAACAAACATGTTCATTGTTAGGCTTTGAAGTTCTGTAGAAGTGAATAGTATAAACAGAGGACTAAGCTATTACTAATGTATGGCCACCGTTTAAACTGCACTTATAGGTTCGCGTAACGACAGTCATTATAGTAATTTACTACGTTACTTATCGTTCGGTAATGATACACTTTGCTGTCTGTCAAGAATAGACTGTATATAGTTTTCGAAGCAAACAGTTTACAGTTGTTTAATCTTCCTATACCCGCGCGTTGGTCTGTGGGACCGACTACATACATTTTTGATTGGCGCGGGTATAGGAAGGAAACAATGACTTATTGGTTTTAGTAAAGATTGTTTTTCTTGTTACTTTGACCACTACCATAGTAGTTATCAGGGATTTACTGTCAAATTTTACAAACTTTATTGGACACAAAGGACATTTAGGTCCAAAACGACGACTTCTGTGGCGCAATCGGTATATTACATGGCTGCTACGCAGAGGACTCGGGTTCGATACCCGCTCAATGCAAATCTTTGTGTGCGTGAACATGATTGTTTGCATTGGTCTGAGTGTTTTTAGGGTTCCGTACCAGTTTTGAAAAAACGGAACCCTTATAGGATCACTTTGTTGTCCGTCTGTCCGTCTGTCCGTCTGTCTGTCAAGACCATTTATCTCAGGAACGTGTGAAGGCATCAAGCTGAAATTTTCACCAAACACTAAGGCTTGTTGCCTCTTAGTGCTGTAAAAAATTCAAAGTGCTAATCCAATGCAATCAAGACATATAGCCGTTTTTGTCGCAAAATTTAGAGGGGTAAGAGCAAAAACCTACAGGGTACTTCCAGTCTACCTACAAACTTGAAATTTGGCATGAAGCAAGGTCTTGTAGTACATGTAATGGGAAAATTCCGAAAACCTTAAATTTTGACGTCAATCACATTATATTTTGATTTCATAGAATTTTGGCGGGAAAACTGAGTCACGTGACCAGTGACGTCATAGAATTTTGACAGGTGTCAAAGTGACAGCTGTCACTTTTGACAGATAGGACGTGACGTCATAGAATTTTTGACAGATAAGTTGTGACGTCACAGAATTTTGGCGGGAAAACATTTTTTGACAGTTGTGTCGTGACGTCATTGAATTTTTGACAGATAAATCGTGACGTCACAGAATTTTTGACAGATGAGTTGTGACGTCATATTATTTTGGTGGGAAAATATTTTAGACACCAGTCACTTTGACAGCTGTCACTTTTGACATCTGTCACATATGGGACGTGACGTTATGTAATTTTTGACAGATGAGTCGTGACGTCACAGAATTTTGGCGGGAAATTTTTTTGACAGTTGTGTCGTGACGTCATTGAATTTTGACAGATATGTCGTGACGTCACAGAATTTTTGACAGATGAGTTGTGACGTCACATAATTTTTGACAGATGAGTTGTGACGTCATAGTATTTTGGCGGGAAAATATTTTTTAATAGAGCTGAGTTGTCCCGTCATTGAATTTTGGCGGGAAAAATAGTATTTAAACAGCTGAGTCCTGACGTTATCACAATTTGGCAAATAGGTTTGTACGGAACCCTCGGTGCGCGAGTCAGACTCGCACTTGACCGGTTTATTTATGTATAATATGTATGTATTTAAATAAAAAAATGTATTTAAGTATGTTTATCCGTTGTTTAGTACCCATAGTACAAGCTTGGCTTAGTTTGGGACTAGGTGGAGTAGTGTGAATGTGTGAGGGTGAAAAAAAAAGAGGTATACCGCAATCTGCCACTCCGGACCAACCTTTCGCACCATGAAGAACCTTGTTTCACCGATCACATGTTGATCAGCTTACGTTAGGTATTTGACCAGCTTGTGCCTTGCTGTATCCCTAGGACAGGTTTTCTTCCTGTAATAATGTTCTAGTAACTATATTGTATAGTAAAGTAAGAATCACTTTCATAACTTTCTCCACGAATACTTATTAAATTAGTTAAGTACATTACTTTTTACAAATTACATATAAATATAATTGTAAAGCATATAAGGAAGGTTATACATGGCCTACAGTTCGAGCAAACAATATAATATAAACAAGAAATTCAAGTAAGATAACTACATAATCATGTTATCCAATTTCCCGCACTGAACATAATGCTTTCCCACAAGCCAGAGACGAAGCTAAAGATTTTTAAACCACTCGCCAAAAGTACTATTGGAATTTTCTGAAGAAAAGAAAACCTCAATTTAACTGAAAACTAGAACTCGACGAGTTAACGAGTTTAGCACTAACAACATTATCGGGAAACTTCGAGAACTGGACGCCTTGAGTATCTTGGATATCCATTATGACAGCAATTGTACAATTTTTAACTTGGCCGTGAGGCGACGACTTTAGAATACAATTCGCCTTCCGTTGTGTACCATTGGGCGTTGTAAGAGGCGAGCGAGTATCTAAATCATTTTAGTCTTTTTAGCTTTATGTTAGGTCAGCCAATGGTCGCCTGGTTACCATTCGGTAAGCAGCTGGTATATGTCCAGCGTATCTGTGTGGTCAGTCAGACCGGTAAAGTGGTGGTTTTTAAGTGAAGGAACTGCATGACATGTATTCTTAATAACTTATTAATTATCAACAGCAGAGGTTCTAAAAACGGAGATTAACACTCCACACTGACAAAACCATTCGCTATAAGGTTTTACTTTCATTTTTCCTTTTTTGCGGAATTTTCGTTAGTCCCTTTTTACGATACCCAGGCTATGAAACAAGATGGTGACACCATATATTTTCGTCACCACTTGTCTTATTTCCACTATGTTTAATACACGTTTCATCGTAATAATGTTGTAACCGTACACAACCTTGTTTAAAAATAAATTAGAATGTGACCCGTGTTGTAAAGTGGAGTGTCTACTTTTAGACTTAAATCCATATTGCTCGGCTTAGTATAAAAGTAATTTTACATCTACTAGAGAGACATTTTTATTTAACCTTTTAAAGACCTTTGTTATTACTAAATATTGACGTCATAACTTTGTTGCTTCTGGCGAGCCTTGAGATACTGATAAAAAAAAGTATGAAATTATTAAAACTATTTATTTTGTCTGAGATAGAAAGAAAGAATGCAATGATGTTTCCACCATTTTTCTTTCCTAGTTAAGTTTGTTGTGTGCCTTAACCTTAGACGGCTCTAAGGTTCAGTTGACGGATATTACTCTTTACCTAGACTCCCCTATTCTCTATAATAACAAAGTATACCTATACTAATTAAGCAGTATAATGTTACTACGACAATATAAAAAAATATCAGAACATCAAAAAAGAATAGGTAAAATTTTGAAGACGGTTAAAAAGAAAAAGGTAAAACAGAACAGCACTCCAAGTCGCTTTGATCTTGCGGTCAAGCTACGATAAAAAGTTTCTTCACGTAACATAAAACTGAAACCCACAACACTCTTCTGCTGTTCGCGTCAACTTATCTTTATTATAGCACTAGGGCAAAATAATTAAACGAGCGGAATCGCGGCTTAAAGCTAGTACACAAAAGACCAAACTCAATACAAAAGAACCCTCAATTTTATATCACCATTAACCATTCTATGCATTCTTTAATCTCATTAAAACAAGTAATAAATGATCGGGACATCTGAATTTAACCCCTCAAAGAATTATGAAGTCTTCTTAAGTTCATTAAGGGGTAGGAAGGTTCCTTTCAAATATGCCAAAGATTAAGCCACCCTCGTCAAATGTACTAAGGCCACCTAATAACCTCTTTAATACAGCTTTTAAAAACCTTATGGTTTATAAAAAACTTACTTTACTTAATACATATAAATATTATCTTAAATATAATATGTTGAGGTGTACTTTCACACACACAACTGCAATTAGAACTACAGAAATAAATTTGTAGATGTGAGAAGAACAGAGTATTAGTTACATTGATTTGATAACATTTCTGTAACTGCACAACAGTAACTTACATTCATAAAGAATAATGAACAAAGTATAAAGGGTACATTTCCTGATCGTTCCTTTCACTTTATATTTAAACATTTAAGAATTACTTAATTTTACTTCTTAAGTGTTCTTAATTGGACAATTTAAGTGACAATTTTGTTTAATGAAATTATTCGTCTGTTACCCCACTTAAGTTACTACTTCCAATTTCGGTCTAAGGCTCAAGTTTCTCTTGGCCACTTCCATTTATAATATTAGATACTTAATGGAAGTTCATAAGAACCTTATTGTGAGGAGATTGTTGGATTGTAATTAGAATATTAATAATGAACGGGTATAGAAATAAGGAAAAGGAAAAAATGCTTTAATTACCGTCCATTTTAAGTGATGATAGCACATTCATAAGAGCTTAAGCGTTAAGTACTGTAAGTACGTACTGCTTCATCTCCCCACCGCATTTATGAAGCAATACAAAAAAGAAGAACATCGTTTATTTTATTGAAAAATATTTAGTTATTTAGCCTGTTTCACACTACTAGTCTATTGGTTTGAAATGATTCCTTTTACTTTTGGAGAGGAAATGTTAATATTAATAGCTTATTATTAAAGTAAATATGACTTTTAATAGTAAAAAAATTTCTTCGTGAACGTGATTCATGAATTTAAGATAATCTAAAACGAGTTTAAAAAGACAAATTGATTAGATTTTCAAATTTAAAATAAAAGGTTTATTTATTTACGTTTATACTTAGATACTTACAGACGCACTGCCTTAATGCCACAGTACAAGAACAAGTACAGTAGCGAGTTAAGTAGTAAGTTGTTGATTTAAATAGATCTCCATCCTATTTTTTGGCGAGTTAAGTTAGCGAGACGCGAGAGGGGGGGCTACTTTAGAACGAAAAATAGGATGGAGATCTATTTAAATCAACTTAAGCAACAACTTACTACTTAACTCGCTACTGTACTTGTCGATGTGTAAATCGGGCATAACTCTAAGAAAATAATATAAATGCAATAGTCATCGTTTCCGACCCACAAAAGCAGCAACATTTTATAAAATTAAAACGTAAACAGGAGATTAATACTTCATGATATTTACCTGTACATTGTTTGACATTTGGGCACAGGTTTCACTGGTCTTGTCAGCTGGAAACCACGGTCAGCTGCAAACCAGAATAACTAGTAAAAACCAGAATTATAAAGATAGGTAGTAACAGGTAAATAGCATGTCCTTTTAATCTCCCGTTTACATTGAATATTTAATACCATGTAATGTGATAGTTTAACATTTAATAAATAGTTTAAAATTATGACACTGAAAAGTTTGGTATGCAGTACATTTATTATTTATTACTTGAAACTACTAATGCACCTATTGATTTTGACTATTGAATTGTAGTTTAGACAAATCTTGCTAAGAAAGCTTTAAAATTTTACAAAGAAACTTTATTTCTATTTCAGATGGAACAAGTTATCAAAAACAAATGGATCTCACTTGATTCTCCTTGATGGTTTAACTCTTCATGATGGAGAGGCGCGAAGAGCTCCATCGTCATGGGTGCAGCATCGCTAAGCAGACGATCCTCACCACACACCCGAGTGGTCTACAAACCAGGGTGTCTGTGGAACTGGCCAACTTCGACGCCATGTGTCTTCACTCCGAATGCAAGAGTACACCCAAAAGACCCTGGGAAGGCAGCCCCTTCCTGGCTCGTCGTAGCCTTCTGGGTGGAGTGTCAGCTCATACTACTCCAGTTTTGGGCAGAAGGAGTGACATGGTGAATGAGGGGAGGTTGTCCCAGCAGTGTACTCCTGTCATGAGGAGAAGGGAGGTCCTGGACAGCCCTGGGGGGTCTCCGCTGCTGTCCAGGAGAGCTGATACGGAAGAGGAAGATGGTTCCGATGTGGATAACAGTGTCATAAGCGGCTGGTTGAAGTTTCGAGACAATAAGCGGGTGAGTGTTATAATTTTCTTATACAAACCTACCATACCTCAGAATATTGCCCATACATGCATATAAAAAAACTTGCAGCTTAGCTTTAAGTATATTGTTAATTTGAGTTAAACTTATTCCGAAGTTATTTATATAATTTGTTCGTGATTTAAGAGAAAACATGTAAATGTAAGTTGTAACCGTAGAATTTTACCTAACGCTGTTTTTACAAACTGAAATAGTCTACGAGTATCTTCTTCTTAGCCATCTTGTTCGGAGGTTCAAACTGTAAGTCCCCGAATGGTAACATGGCGTTTAGCTGTATCTCTCTATTCCCACGAGCTTAATATTTGTTACAAAATACTTCTGTGTAATTAAGGCGACCACGAACATGTAAAAAGTCGTATTTAATCCTGTTTACCATCTTTATTACATAAAGAAATTATGTCTCTCATAATAACAAGGGTCACCGTTTTATGAAACATTTAAAATTACGGGTTCTCGTATCTGATTATTTTTTGGAGCCAATTCGATTTTTTTTTAAGAATACAAATATTTTCTTGCTAGAAAAAAGTTATTATTTAGTTTATGATATTCGTTTTCAGAGTGATAACTATGAAATGAAGTATTTTGAATTTGTTTGGTTGAATTTGTTGTGTATAATTATTAAACAATACTTTTTATTTATCTCTATTTTTATCGGTCCATGATGTAAGAAGTCTGTTCACTCAACATCTTCCGATAGGTACCTACATGTTTGCCATTCAACAACAGAATGTTCTTCAACCCCGATACGAAACTCTCATAACTGCCGTTAGAATAGTTTTTTTTTGTGGAAACAACTACTAACCACATACATATTTTTAACTTTTTATTATTTAGTTTTTTTAATTGATTTGATTTAGTTTGACTTTATTTTGTTTTTTTTTTCAATTTTTATATAGGCCTATTTAATAATGTTTAATTCAATGTAACACAAATTTTGTCACAACTTTGGTCTTCAAAATACAAGCCTCGGCTTAGTTTGGAAACCACCGTTACCCCAGTAGATTGTTGCAACACTAAATTTATGTCATTATACCACTAATACACCCTTAATATGTAAATTAGTTTTAATAGCAATCAAACTGTAACATTATGATTTTGTAACTTGTTTTTGGTTGAATAAATTTATTCTTTATTCTCTTAATTTTGCCAATCGAGTGCCAATCAGGGCACAAAACGTATTTGCGCATCGCTCAAGTAATTTGTGTGGCCACGGAAGAAGTGTCTTGAAGTCTATAAATAACATACATTCCACTCAATAAAAGTGTAAAATTTCGAACGTGAGATATAATTTACATTACTTTGTAAGATCGTGTAGTACAAAAGTATTCCTTCGGGTTAAGGTAGCACTAGTTCTATGAGGCGTCCAACGAAAACTTAATGTTGGCTTAGCTCGAGAACGCTATTTCTTCACGCGACGTTAAGTAGCAGGTGGAAATGTATTTCATGATAATAAAATACGTACATATGGGTGAATTTCCCGGGAGTAAAAATTGCGTGGCATCGATGAAATCGGTGCTAAAAAACAAAGTTATCTTACATTTTTCTCTTACATTTTTTTCTGGTTAGGTGAAATAGTAAGCTATATAGGGCATTAAATATTTTATTAAATAGGACTATAGGTTCTCCAAAAAAAAATAATTAAAGCTCGAAATCTTTCATTACCATGTTTGTCCAAACGTCACCTAAGGTATCGTGTTAGCTCATTGATAAAAAAATATCGGTTATTTATATTAAAATTTAGTTTCATTTTGTACCTTAGTAGTTAAAGTATTGTTACGTAATATATTTATTCGAATTATTAAACAATACAACGAATGGTTGATCAAAATGTATTTGTCCCAGAATTATCTTTCATCTCCATGCCCTAAACCTATGTACGAATATCGTAATAACTATCGACTTGTGTCCCCGCTCTTGCACGCTAAACGTTGCCTATTAGTGCCGCCTAAGTGCTCGAAGTGGAAGGACGTACGCACGTGCCTGCATTTTCGCGCCATAAACGTAAGTATTTCATTTTTTTGTTACTGGACATTTTTTCTTTCATCGCTGTGGATGGGTATAACTTTGTATTTGAATAAGTTTGTCTTCTTGATTATGCATTCATAGGACGTCATTTCTGTTATGTTTATTTGTGAAGTGTTCACTACTTCAGATAATTAATAGTTTTTTTGTTATTTCATATTTTTGCTTTGATTTTCATAGCCGTGCTTTCATTTCCGTGGTTTCCGTGGCCAAAATTTACTATGGCAATGAAAAAAAAGTAACGGCAATGAAAAAAATTTCATTGCCATGCCTTGCCGTGGCCAGGTTTTTCATTTTCGTGGCTTTTGTATTCATTTCCATGACTTATGTTTTAATTACCGTGACTTAAGTTGTCATCGCCATAGTATGATTAGGTACACAGTACAGAATTTTGTTAAGGCACCTTCACACAGGTGAAGGCGATCGATGGCCGGATCCTTAAGACTTAAGAATAGACTTGACGAGTTTTTACTGTACAATCAACTAGACAGAAATGTTTCCATGTTAACCTTACAAAATGATATAACATTTGGTAGGTACCTAACTATCACACGGTATAGATCTCGGGACGGACGCATACTTGGAAGACTCAGTACGCTTTTTACTTAGTACGTCTCACCTCTAATTCACATAATATTACAGTCTGATTTTAATAATGGATTGATTTTTGTAAGCATGCCAAAATTAACTGATGAAGAGAAAAAGGAGCGGAGAAGGTTGGCCGAACAGAAGCGACGGCTAAAAATAAGGAGTGACCCAGTCTTAAGAGAGGAGTATCTTAGAAAAGAACGAGACAGATATTTAAAAAAGAAGGCTGCGGGAGTAGTTCTTCCTCGAAGTGCATTGAGTTCGCAGAAGCTTCGGGCTCTTCGTAAGAAAAACTTGGTGAGTGCACGTCTTGCTTCTTATAAAAAAAAGACACTAATTCTACGTAAGAACACACGTCTAAATGTGACTTGTGCTATCGAATATGCTGAAACACCAAGAACGGAGCCAAAATTAAATGACTCGTTTTGTTGTGTATCTCAAGTTACTCCTAATAATAACATGCCGATGACTCCTATAACAAGACGTAGCTCGCGTCTTGAATATTTAAAATCAAACCTACATGGCTGTGACAGTTTAGTAGCATGTAGTTCAAATTTTTTGGCCACAAGTAGTCCACAACAGGCACCTCCAAGATCACCTCAACTAGCACCAAATATCAGTGCTATATATTCCACGTCACGTCCTGATAGTCCAGCATCAAACTCTTCTGTTGCAACTATAAAATTTCAACGTGATTTGCAACAAAAATTCCGCAGATACCAAAAAGCTAAATGCCAGCAGCTCAGTGCGTTGCAAAAAAAATTTGCTCACGTTGACCGCGAAAGAAACTTATATAAAAAACGATTCGAGAGACTTATTCAGAAAGGAAAAGATAGAGTTACCGATCAAAGAAAAGAAAAACAATCAGCGATAGATTTGAATAATAAGAGCGATACAAATAACCTAAAACAAACTAGAATCCGCCAAATTGTCCTAAAATTTTATGAAGAAGATGAAAATTCTAGCATGTGTCCAGGCAAAAACGATACTATAACAAGGGGTGGCGTGAAGAAACAAAAACGTTTAATGACGGATACAATAAAAAAATTACATAGAAAATACATAGAGTCCGGTTATCCACCTATTAGCTACGTCACATTTTCACTTTTAAAGCCTTTTTGGGTACTGCAGCCAAAGATAAATATGCGCAATACTTGCTTGTGTGATAAACATGAAAACATGGATCTGATAATTGAAACACCAAAAAAAGAATCATATAATAATGGAAAATTCGACAACTGAGGTTATTAAGAGCATATGTTGTGATATTCATAACTTGTGTGTTTTTTATTCATTACATAACATATTCATACACATATATATTTTTTTGTTTTATTTTACTCCTTTTGCAGATTCTTAATCCAGGTAATTATTTCTTGAATGGTTGGAAAGCTGCGATATCGCCCATGCAGGACAAACACTAGTGTGAAGGTAGCCTTAATGTGTAAGTAGGTACTTGCTTTCATTTCCGTGGTTGATTCTTTCATTTCCGTGGTTGATTCTTTCATTACCGTGGCACAGTTCTTTCATTGCCGTGGCACGAAATTTTTAATCATGTTTATCTCGTTACTTTTTAAACTTATGTACTGGATATTAAGCCAGAACACATACATTACGTAAAACTTTAAAAAAAGTCAATTATTTTTATTCTTAAACTTAAGATGAAAAAATCCATGGAAATGAAGATTTTAACAGCCTTGTTGAAATTCACCCATATATCTACTCTTTATTTTCTCTTTGCATAGGCAACGCGAACATGCTCTGTACAAGTAAATGTTAATGCATTTTATTCAGTAATGGAATTAGTTACTTTTCTAGTTGATTTTGTAAAAGGTAGATTATATTATCTCTATGAAAAAAAGATCAACATGACATAAACCTTAAACTAATCGGTCCCCCCATCGTACTATTAGTAGCCTATTTTTTTCACTAGCACTGAGAGGGCACGTTCTTGTATCGGGAAATGGGTTGTTGATGATAAAAAATATGTTTGAGTTCGAAGTTTGCAAGATTTTCTGGTGAATATGGACGATCTTTTTTTTAAATAGAATTTTAAACCTATTTATATGCCTACAGTTATGACTAATAAAGCCTGGATCTAGACTAGGACTCTACCACAAACAAAAAGCGTGACATTCAATGAGTTCCGAGAAAATATTAACCGCCTTGGTATAAGCTATTACCTAAGGCTAAACGAAGTTATTGGAGATATTTAATTAACACCTGACCTGGTAAATACAATAATATTCTCTACACTAATCCCCTTACTCATAAACGCCTCTTAAATTTTAGTCAATTGATTAATTAGCATAGACTCTTACGTTGTTTGGTATAAGGTTGGTTTTCGTAATAAAAATCTCGCTAAACAATGATTAAATTTAATAAGCGTTTATGAGTAAGGGGGCAAGTCATCAATAAATAACCACGACATAATTATATGGTGTAGGTGTAAAAAATTAATTAGAGTTGATTATAAGGTGTAAGTGAGAGGAGTGTGTAACTCTGAGGTGTAGTACAAGACCCTGAGGCACAAAACGCTTCTAGCTGTTACTTTGATGTTCCCTAGTGATGTGAGTTTGTAACCCTTGTTGTCGATGTATCGGCGTTTTTGTGCTATTAATGAACATTAATTTTTGTTGTAAGTATTAAACTGTTTCTTTAGTTGTTTTATTTAGTTTATTAACCAACTTCAAGAGGTTCTAAAGTCCTTTGTATTTTTTATGTTTGTTAGCTCAGAACGTTATTAACATACTTCTTGATACATAGAAATTGATCTCGATAATAACAATGTTCTTTATTTAGTTGTCTAGAGTTAATATTGGCGAACAGACCTTTGAGCTTTAACATAATAAAAACCATATACGAAGGCTGTTGATAAAACAATTAAAAAAACTAAAGTATTAATGTTAAAACAAGATGGCCGCGGGGGCTGCAGTTATGACATGATGTAGTACATTCTTGCAATTAAGAAGAAATACTTAAATAAATCAGTAAAGAAATAAGCCTTAAAAGACCGATAAGAACAATAATCTTTGATTGGACCACTAGCCGCTATATTTCATAATAAAGGCGGTTTTAACCAGCTATTATCGGAAAATAGACACCTATCTGACTAGTATTGTATTTATATATCAGTTTCATTCATACAGGGGGGAAGTTTGCCTGTGAAGTTAGCCGTTCATAGTTCGACCTCCCATTCAATACCTGTCATAGAACTAAAAAAAGTTTATTGCAGAATTCAATTGATGTGCCTTTACTTTAACGTGTGGTCCCGAACGGGCTTCATGAGACAAACTCGAACCAACTAAAACCACACGTTTTTTTCCCAGTTGCCACATTAATATACTTTTCATTAAGTCTAGGTGAGCCCAAGAAAATATAGCCCTAGAGTCTTCCCTTCTCTTCACCGGGGTCACGGTAATCAAGCTTCACCTCTGAGCACTATGTGCCTACCCTATATTTTATATTATCCATAAACTTAAACTTACCTATTTTATAAATACTATAACATCTTAATAACAATAGCGCTTTGGAAGCGCTGGTAAAGTTTTCTAAACTTTAAAATGTATTTAAACTTAGATTAAGTAGTATAAATGACGTCAAAAAAGATAGAACGAAAGTTGTACTATTTTTTAAATAAAGTATTTTTGACTTTGACTTTAATAACTTTTTATTCATATTCTACTAAAAATCTGTTCTCAAAGATTCCCATCTCTACGTCGCAAGGTGAAAAGCCCTTACCCTATTTGCGGAGTGCTCTCCTAAGTCCTTGCTGTGGTAGGTACTGCGGCATGGCGTACCTCGTTTAGCACGCCTCATAACCTAACCTATAGTTTTACATTATATTTCACTAGTTACGACATTTTACTTAAAAATTTCATTGCAGTTTATAGAAGTGTCAGTGAAATTACGAATTAAATGTAAGTATTTGTTTTTTGAACTGGTCTGGTAATATTAATCCTTTAGTTGAGGTTTTTATGAATATCTGATAGCGTATCAGTAAGCTAATCTTCCCTTCGTTACTTGAAAGTGCACACGTCCTTGCATTGTGCCTCGTAGGTGAACTGTCATGGTGGTTGCAGATTTAAATCCCACGCGAGATTTATTTGTGCGGTTCCTAAATAAATGTTAGATAAACTTTGTGTACGTAAATTTTATTGTTTGTTAATTTCCCCGCGACACAGGGCTTGATCCCTACTTTATTAAAAAAACAAGTTTAATGAAAATAACGTAATGAATGAATATTATATTTAGCACCAATACCAATTACACCACGACACCAAATACGAAATACAACTCAGACTTAACATCAATTCCTTTAATGAACCTTGTTACTTGTTTCTCACAAAGACATTGTTATAAAAGTAAAACATTATTGTAATAACAAATGAATGTGTCCTCAGACAGAATAATTATATTAAGCTATTGTCCTTATTTACGAACACAAGGACAATTTGTACTATTTTGTCCTCAACTTTCCGACATTAACACACTGAGTGGTCTGTGTGAATTATCGCCACACATTTAGTAAGACCGGGACAAATGCCGGGACAATTTGCGCCATCGTTGGCAAGGACATGTCCTGCGGAACGATATAAATCATGAATACCCCAATAAACAATGGTATTGATGGCTATCTGTTGAGATGTTTTCTTGTAAATGTTGATAAATTATCTAATTACTTACTACAATATTTTTTTGTCATATAAATAACGACCTAGTCTGTTGTGTAATAAATGTTATTTCAATTTATTATCTTTTTAATTCCCAAGATTGACGGGTCTAAATATAAACGATCTCTCTACTCAGAATGGTAACCAAGTAAAACCAGGAGGACTTTTCTAAAAAAAAAACCAGAAATATTTTTCAAATCATGTTAATTAAAAATGAAACCACTATTACATGGGCGCCATCAACATGGGACACTTCGAAATGAAAAGTAGGTATTTTGTACAAATCAAAAATTTCAATTAACTCAAGGGTCTTTGTGTCATCACTCGTCACGTTTCCTCCCAAAATTCCTCAAATAAATCTTACAATAGTTTTGTATACATCGATAGCAATACATAGTCGTCCTCAATCAGTTGGCGCATATCAGCAGGCAATCTATCACAAAAGAGCTTAACAAACGCTCACAAATTGTCTGCGCGATTGTCGATAATAGAGGAGTTCTGGAATTGGTTGGTACAATACTGTGCGTATTACCTCTAATATATTACTGAGATATATGTGAATGTATAAGAAATCTTTTATACTATTATTCTTTTCCATTATATTTTTATTTAGCGGGTATTACACAATTTGAGTAAGTAAGTTTAAACTCGAACTTAAATCCCATTGCCAGCGTGCTATTAGTGTTGTTTTTTTTGTAATAGAACAAAGGAAAAACATTATAAATGCTGGTAAGAAAAGTTTTGGTGGACTTGATATTTTTCTATTTTTTGTAATACATAATATATTATAATTATCATATTATTTGTTAATAACCATAAACTTAATTTTACACTAGAGTAACACGTAACATAAGAACTGGTCATCTACTTTGTAACCTACTTCTAACATTAACACTACGTTGGCTAGAAGACCATCGACGAACCAAGCTTTTTATGTATAATTATGTAATTATTAATACATTCTTAAGTAACTGACATTTGAATGAAAATGGCTCTTCAATTATAAGAACTCAAGCAATAGTGAGTCGAACTCAATACATTAGATGTAATAATAAACAGTATAGCGGTTCAACAGCGTTACCTCATTTTATATTCAAAGCGGCTTCATATAATGGGAATAAAAGCGAATGAAATAAAATTAAACGTCGGTGGCTTCGTATAAATAAATGTTCCTTATTAGTGATATTTATGAAGAGCCATTACATGCCTCATATTGTGGGATTATTTCAATAATTCACGGAGAAAAACCAGATAATTTAACTACCAACCAGTATTCGCGTCACAAGCAGTAGCGGATCAGTTTTATTTTGTAATTCTCTAAGTTATTGAAAGCTCCTCGCCACCTCATACCATAACGCGCAAAAAGAGAAATTCAGCGGGTACAATATCTGCAAATTAATACTAAGAATACTTCATTTTTATTTCCTATGCTAATCAACCGTGTCAACTGTCATTGAGTAACTCAACACTTAAAATACTGTTTTTATCGTACCTAATCAAGAAAACGATTTAACGATACCAACAAAAAACTTGATTATCATTGTTCACTAGGCTCTGATCAGTATCATAGCTTATAAAAAAGCTACATCTACACAAGCGTTTTTCTGTTAAAAGTTGCAAAAAATAGTAATATTATTACTTTTGCTAAATACACAAACGAAATATAAAACAGTCACGTCCATACAAACAGATATAATGACTTGCCTGGGGATCCAGCACGCGACCTCTGAGGCAGCAATTATTCACACTATACCATGTCTCACTACCCCGGCAGCACCTTTAAAATGTCTAGAATCATATTAAGTCCTACATTTGTTAAAATAACTGTGACGACATCTGTGGCGTAGTGGTTATATAAGATGACTGCTACGCAGAGGTCTCGGGTTCGATTCCCGCTCAATGCAAATCTTTGTGTGCATGAACATGATTGTTTGCATTGGTTTGAGTGTTTCTATGTATAATATGTATGTATTTACAAAAAAAAGTATTTTAGTATGTTTATCCGTTGTCTAGTACCCATAGTCAAGCTTTGCTTAGTTTGGGACTAGGTGGCGTTGTGTGAATGTGTGAGGAATACTTTTTGACTAGTTTTTTTGTATTTTAGTCCTCGCTCGTAACACACGCATTAGACCGCGCGCTCCGTGCACCGTATTTTTACCTCACCTTCGTAAAATGTTGGAATTGTTGGAATTTTTCATCGAACGGAACAACGTTTTTCTCTTAAACGGTTCTTAAGCTTCTCCTTTATAAATACTTGTTAGATTGCTTTATTTCTTTGTGTGAAAGATTTAAGAACATGTTATATCATTGTCCTTTGTAAGTATAGTAGTTTTGTAAGTATATAGATCATGTATTTGTTGTGTTATTGCTGTGGTTCTTCTAATATTTATTTTATAAAATTAAAAAAGTAAAGAATGTTTGTGATTTAGTATACGGATTTACCGCCTCTACTTACTCACAAACAAACAAGGTGTGAGTGTATGTAGGTATTTAATTGTATTAAATTTCGTGTTGAGTTGCGACAAAGTAATCACATAATAAAATATGTACTCGTAAAATCACCTCAGATCATTTTGCTAACGACATTGTAACATTTGGCTGGCTAGGAAATTATATATATTATGAAAAGAAAAAATTTGACTCAGGTCCTTCGTCTTCGTCTCGACTAGCGTCACTCGAGGAGTGATGCTCCAGCAGCCGGACATTAATGGGCTCTATAATTAGTTTAGTTACCTATTAACCATAGACTAATAGCAAACTAACATAATTATACTAATAGTTTGTCAACTAACCTAATAGTTCAGTACCTACTCTTCTAATTGAAAGCTCCTTCATACGACTTAAAACAAAATGATTTACTCATCTACGTACAGTAGCATTAATGAGAGTCAAACCTAGATTCACAATGAAGTTGAGCTTTAGGAAAAAGTGAGATGCCCCTTATTGTCACACTGTCGGACATCAGGTCGGCAACGCATCTGTGATTCCTCTGGTGTTGCGGGTGTCCATGGGCGGCGGTGATCACTTACCATCAGGTGACCTGCTGGCTTGTTTGACTCCTATCATATAAAAAAAGGGACCGCCCTCTTCTAAAACCTAAATAGACTTTCAGTACCCAAATTCATTAAAAGGTACCTCACGTTGCCAGTAGGATTGTTTTGCAATGCTTTTAGATGGCCAGCCACTTTTCTAAACAAAAAACGTTTGTAATTTACTTTACAAAACACAGCTTCACATCTATCAATTGTAGACACGTCAAACAAATTGAATTTCCACGATATCTTAGATAAAACGTTTTGCCTTCTCAAATATGTTTAATAAACAATATCTTACATCATTCAGTAGAATGAAATGAATAGATTCCGCCTTTGAAACGCAAAACCTCAACCCACATCAAAACATAGAATTAATATAACACAACAATACCACGAATCTTTCAGAATGCATCAAGCGGTCCGAATCGCTTCATTTTCATTCGTATTTTTAACATAAGTCACTTGCTTTTGTAAATTAAACCTTATGCCTTAAGTATAAAGTTCAAAGGTATGGTATTGTTAAGATTGTTGTGTGAACAATGAGTGAATGTTGTATGACAAAGGCTGGAGGTCCGAACGTTGAACGTTACAATAGATAATAGTGCAGAGACACACGCCGACAATTGTTCTTCCTGTTTATTGGTATTATCGTTTCACCAAATTGATACTTTGGACTTAGTGAGGTGAATTTAGAAAGTGTCGTTTGGGAAAGAGAACTTGGTAATTAAAATATATTTCAACTATGTGTATCCCCTTCTCTGTATGATGTGTTTGTCAATATAATCGAATACGAATAAAGGAAACTGCAACAAATCTTGATCTTCTAATAAGACGCTGGTTACACAGATTTTGATACGGTCTTATGTCAAGTTTTCCTTTTCTAACTGCAAACTATTATATTTAGTCCGAAGTCGTCCGTAGGAAAGAATATACCTAATATTTAGTCCGAAGTCGTCCGTAGAAAAGAATATACCTAATATTTAGTCCGAAGTCGTCCGTAGAAAAGAATATACCTAATATTTAGTCCGAAGTCGTCCGTAGAAAAGAATATACCTAATATTTAGTCCGAAGTCGTCCGTAGAAAAGAATATACCTAATATTTAGTCCGAAGTCGTCCGTAGAAAAGAATATACCTAATATTTAGTCCGAAGTCGTCCGTAGAAAAGAATATACCTAATATTTAGTCCGAAGTCGTCCGTAGAAAAGAATATACCTAATATTTAGTCCGAAGTCGTCCGTAGAAAAGAATATACCTAATATTTAGTCCGAAGTCGTCCGTAGAAAAGAATATACCTAATATTTAGTCCGAAGTCGTCCGTAGAAAAGAATATACCTAACGCCACCTAATTAAATCAACAAGTTAGCCACGTATTATGAGGTCTTATAAATACACTAATCACCAGATTTCAATTAATGGAAATTTCCATGTTTGATTTGAATGGACATACAGTAGTGATTTTCACTACTTTACCAGTCAATATAGTCAATATTAACAAATAAAAGAACTACTTCTATACTACGATACTGTAACTCTTCATGTTAAAATGAAACATAATGAGAGTGTCCCATCCCTAATTGACCCGCAGTGTTCCCAACTCACGGGCCACTGACAGTTTTGTTTGCAAAAATTATGACATTCACAGTTGGCGTGACATTTTAATATCTGCCCTTGTTGCCACAGATTAAAATAAGCCTAGCGTTAGATGCATAATGTACAAAGGAGCTCTTTTATTTTTACAAAACCTTTCAAAGTGTCATTTCGTGATTATCACGCGGAAATTCAGAAATGAATGTATTGTTACTGTTTTTTTTGTTTGTTAAAACACATATGGAAAATTATTTTCATTTAGTTATTAAATAAATATGTCGCTATGCTTATTATGTTTGTTCGAGTTTATATCGAACACCTTGCGAAACGTAATAATTGCATTGCATGCAATAATTAATATAATACATTTTATTTGAATATTAAATCAGTTCTTGTTCACATCTCCTTGGAGATACCGCCGCGTACTCTAACCATTACCATTACCATAACCATTAATTTACCAATTTAAGTTTAGTTAAATTCATTATAATAAGTTACCAATAATTAGTTAAAGACGTGTCAAGAGTCTTGTGTTATTCTTGTGTATATTGATACGAATTATAAATCATTTACCATACCATTGACTTTAATTAAACAACCATTACCATATCGAGAAATAGTGTGTGCGGTTACCATAACACCCATAGACTAATTTCTACATGGTCCTTCGAGAAGAAACCACCAGCGACCAGATAAAGCAGTTCATACCAGCAGCTAAAAGCAACCGAGGTTGGTGAGGCAGCAAATAAGGTCAGATCAAACCATTTTATACTATTTTTATTACTTATACATACAAAATGAATCCCGATTCCGTGTTCGCTAACCAGACGGAGTTATATGAATTTCTTAGCAAATTTTTAACAAATATTAAGAAGGATGGAGTGGACAGGAAAACCATCGAGATATACAATAGGAAATCTGAGACTGTGGAGGCTCATTGGCAAGATTACCTTAAAAACCATAGCAAAATGTGCGAGTTTGCTGATTTTGACCATGTGTACTTTACGAAGAATTGTTTTGACACGGCCCAAGAAGTTTATGTAACTATTAGGAATATTATAGACAAGACTTTGGAACAGCTGGAACAAAAGAAACTACTTGGTGTTAGTCCTCGCATACCACAAGCGGGCACACCGCGGTCCCAAGCGAGTCCATCGTGTCGTCAAGAAACCACGTCAAAGGTAGAAGAGTTACCTAGCGTCGCTGACGTGGTCTGCAAAAATACAGGGTTAAATGAGCTAGTAAGGAAGCAGAATATTAACTTTAAGGCCTTTATGAGGACTGTGAGTAATATTAACGTAGAGAGTTTTGAAAATAAGTGGCAGTTTGAAAATGCGTTAAAGTCACTCGATAGTCGGTGGGGCGAGATTGATAAGCTTCATTGGGAGATAGAAGGAGAGGGCGGAAGCGAAGAAATAAGCTACCAAAGAGCTTTTTACAATTATGAGAAGACGTACAACAAATTCACAAATGACATTAACATGAAAATGTGGTCTGTGAAACATCGCGAAAAGTCCACCCCCCAGATGAACATTCCCGTGTTCAATGGGGCCTACAGTAACTGGGTCTCTTTTAAGGATTTATTTAGCGAGGCAATTGATAAAAATCCGTCGGTTTCCAACGCGCAAAAGATGCAGTTCCTGAAGAGCAAGGTAGTGGGAGAGGCAGAGCGTCTGATACACCATTTACAGATTAGCTCTGGCAACTATCAAGTGTGTTGGGATATATTAAACCACCGCTACGGAAACAAGAAAATGATTTTTACGTCACACATTAACATCTTGCTTGGTCTCCCTAACATGCAACAACAATCTGTAGTCATGATAAAACGGCTGCATGACATTACAAAGGAGTCACTTCATGCCATCCAAAATCTAGGAGTAGATACGGAGACGTGGGACCCCCTTTTAGTTCACCTGTTAGCACAGAAATTAGACAACGAATCTTTTCTAGAGTACATAGAATCTATCAAGAATCCTAGAGAATTACCCTCTTTACAGGAGTTCCTAGAGTACTTGGAGGTTAAGTTTACTGCGCTAGAAGCATCACGACGCAAACAGGAACCAACAAATCAAAAAACCACATCATTACAGCCAATTAAAACCAATAACCATAACCATAACCATAAGAAATTTTTTCAGAAAAATAACCATAATGCATTTTGTAAGGAAGGTACGAACTTTAGCATGAACACATGTCACGTATCTAGGTCGATAATCTGCGCCGTGTGCAATGCTGAGCACGGATTATGGCGTTGCCCTGATTTCATTAAAATGCCGCACGATCAGAAATTAAATAAAATTGAGCAATTAAATTACTGCAAAAACTGCCTAATTAGCCATTTTAAGAAACCGTGTTTATCGAACAAAAGATGTCGTAAATGCTTAGGCACGCACAACACATTGTTACATGACGCGCTAACAAGTCAAAGTCCATCTACGTCATTTAATAACCAGAACACCAACACTTTAACCAGTAAGAGAAGCCCGGTTAGGTCGGCTCATGCCTCGTGGAATGACTTAACGGAGATACTTTTAGCTACGGCAATAATTTATGTAAAAGGACTTGATGGCACCTTACATAGAATGAGAGCGCTAATAGACCAAGGCTCTCAACTATCATTAATAAACGAAAACGCAGCCCAGACCTTAGGAATAAAAAGAAGTTACTTCAAAGGTCAAATTTTCGGAGTGGGAGAAAAAGAAAGTAGTTCGAAAGGGATGTTACAGATTACCATACAATCGATGCACAGCGACTTTTCCTTTGATACGAGCGTTATTATTATGAATAACGTAGTTAAACGTTTACCAAATAACACGTTTAACAAACCATTATCCTGGGCACACATTCAAGGAATAAATTTGGCAGACCCCGAGTTTTACATCAGCCGACCAGTCGACTTACTCCTTGGCGCTGACATTTATAGTAAAATAATGTTAGGAGGTATTTTAAAGGGTAACAAGGACGAGCAACCCATCGCTCAACAAACTCAGTTGGGATGGTTACTATGCGGATCAATGCGACCTCATTACCATTGTAACGTCGTTTTGAACAATACTGAGGACTTATTGAAATTTTGGGAGCACGAAGACATTAACCAAAAAATAGAAATGTCTCAAGAGGATCATGAGTGCTTGGAATACTTTTACAAAACGACAAACAGGCTTGAGAACGGAGCGTACGAGGTTCGATTACCATTCAAGCCTGAATTAAAAAATAAATTAGGCGCTTCCAAACCACAGGCTTTAGCTCAATATAGAAATTTAGAGAAGAAATTTCAGAAAAATATTGACCTAAAAACAGAATACCACAAATTTATGGAAGAATATATTACTTTAAACCATATGAAACAAACCAACACAAACCATGCCGCCGACTACTATCTACCACACCATGCAGTTATTCGAAGCGAGTCCACTACCACCAAGGTTCGAGTAGTTTTCAATGCTTCGGCCAAGTCATCAGGAGGTTATAGCTTGAACGACTTACTCTATAGAGGACCGAATATTCAAAAGGACATACAGGAGCTTATTTTGAAATGGAGACAGTATCGTTTTGCTTACACATCAGATATTGAAAAAATGTACAGAATGATATATGTGCATCCAGATGACCAAATGTACCAAAAAATTATATGGAGGCGACCCAACCAAAATATTGAAACATACCAACTCGTCACTCTTACCTACGGAACCAAACCCGCAGGATTCCTAGCTATGATGTGCTTAAAGCAATTAGCGTGTGACGAAGGACATAAATACCCCGAAGCAGCGAAACAGTTAGAAGAAAGTTTTTATATGGACGACCATTGCGGAGGGGCCCACCACATAAAATCAGCGAAAAAATTAAAATCAGATTTAATAAATCTATTGAAATTAGGTGGATTTAATTTAAGAAAGTGGACGACGAATGAGCCACAAATCTTAGATGACTTAGAAACACAACAATGCACTTTAACAACTTACGAATTTAAACAAGGAGATTCAACAAAAACGTTAGGGCTCGGTTGGAACCCAAAAAAGGATAAATTTATTTTTAAGATGAATATTAATGACGAACCAAACAAAATACATACCAAAAGAAGTCTACTCTCTGAAATTTCAAAATTGTTCGATCCTTTAGGATGGTTGACCCCCATAAGTACTACCATGAAAATATTATTTCAAAATGTGTGGTTGACTAAGTTAACGTGGGACGAACAATTACCAGAGCACATAAATACGGAGTGGACTAAGTTGAAACAAGAATTTCATGAAATAAATAATATTGAGATGGACAGGTGGCTGGGAATGACCGAAAAACAAAACATAGAATTACACGGCTTCTGTGACGCGTCAAGTAAAGCGTACGCGTGTGTAATTTATTGCAAAATTGTAAATAAAAACCATACAACCATAACCATGATAGCAGGAAAAGCCAAGTTAGCGCCACTGAACAAAATTGTATCAACCCCTAGGCTAGAGTTAATGGGCGCCCATCTTTTGTCCCAATTAATAGATAAAGTTCAAAGTTCTTTATCTGATTACCAAAAGGACATATACTGTTGGACTGATTCGACTGCAGTGCTTGGCTGGATAAAGGGCGACCCAGCCCGTTGGCAACCTTTCGTCGCAAATCGTGTAAAAAATATCACGAAAATCGTTCCCTCGGAGCATTGGCGCTATGTAAATACAGCCGAAAATCCTGCAGATTGTGCAAGTCGAGGACTTACCATACGGCAGTTAAAGAACCATGAACTGTGGTGGAAAGGGCCCACATGGCTTAATAAGTACAGTATTACACTAGAAAACCAGAATAGAATATTTGAAACCAATTTAGAAACAAAATCTGTATACAAAACAAATACTATAACATCTAAACGTGAAAAAGATACGGTTGTAAACGATATCGTAAATAAATTACTGATAAAGTTCAGCTGTTTTGCTAAAATAAATCGTGTATTTGCATGGATATTACGACTTACTATTTCTAAGCAACAAGTTCGACGTACTTACCTTGACCTAGGGGAACTACGACGCGCAAAACTGCTGATAATCAAAAGTGTACAAACAATGGAATTTGCTGACGACATAAGTTATATAAATAAACATAACAAAGTGCATTGTAAAAGTAAGATATTAAATTTAAATCCATTTATAGACGACCTGGGTATTTTACGTGTGGGTGGAAGGCTGGAACACGCCGACATATGCCAAAACATGAAACATCCCATCATTTTACCCCACAACCATTTACTAACCAATTTATTAATAGACCAAGCACACCAGTTTACCTTACACGGCGGAGTACGACTTACTTTAGCCAATTTACGTAAACAATTTTGGATTATTGGCGGATATATGGCATGTAAAAAATTCATAAGAATATGTGTTACATGTAAACGACATAGTCCCTTAAAACAGTATCAACTCATGGGTGACTTACCAGAGCCGAGAGTGAATCCGGAGCACGCCTTTTACCATTGTGGCGTGGACTACACCGGGTTTGTTGAAGTAAAGGCAAATAAGGGGCGTGGAATAAGAACTACGAAGGGGTACATATCTGTTTTTGTATGTATGGTTACTAAGGCGGTCCACTTAGAACTCGTATCAGACCTCAGTACGGTAGCGTTTTTAGCGGCGCTAAATAGAATGGCAGCTCGACGAGGAGCCCCGCGTCACATATACAGTGACAACGGTTCCAATTTCGTAGGCGCAAATCGAATACTACAAGAGGAGCATGACCAGCTTCTTAAGGTCTTTAATGACTCATTTCAAAGGGAAATAACAGAAATGGGTATTAATTGGCATTTTAACGCGCCTAGTTGGCCGAATGCAGGTGGATTGTGGGAAAGAGCGGTACGCAGTCTGAAACACCACCTAAAGAGAGTCATCGGAACACAAAAACTAACCTTCGAGGAGTACACCACCTTGTTAACGAAGATAGAAGCGTGCATTAACTCTCGGCCACTTTGTGCGCTAACAGAGGACCCTGATGACCTAAATTTTCTTACACCAGCTCATTTTCTATCAGGAAGACCAGGAGTAACCATAATAGAGACTGCACAAGATGCCAGAACCAGGTGGCATCTTACTACCAAGTTATTTCAGGATCTATGGAGTAGGTGGAAAAGTGAATACCTAGTACAACTTTCGTCTAGGCCCAAGTGGATGGACAAACAAAAATGTGTAGACGTAGGAGACCTTGTCGTGATACACGACGATAATCTCCCAGCGGGAAAGTGGGCTCTTGGACGGGTAATACAAACGCATCCCGGAAGTGACGGCCTGACCAGAACCGTTTCGCTAAAAACCGCAAATGGAACAATAGTACGCCCTATTGTAAAAACATCCGTGTTGCCCGTAAATCAAGGTAACATCGACAAACCAATCACGAATAAACCCGCCGCTAGACCATGTGAAAGAAAACCAAAAGTGAAGCTGTCTACCATTGCTACAGTTTTACTTACTTTTACTACCATAATATCACCATCTCACGGCTTGTACTCTATCAAACCATTACCAGATAACCAAACTTTATATTTTGATCCCATCTCGAAGATGCAGTTGATACGAGATAAATGGACGATAATTATGTATTACGATATGGGTCCATACTGGACAGGCATAAATACATACAATAAAATGTTTAATTATTTAGAAACATTATGCACTAATATAAAAATTGAATCACATTGTAATACGATCGTTCAACAAGCGCGCCACGATTACCAGGAACTCGAGTACTATAATGAACTTTTGTTAACACAGCATTTTAACGTTTACGACAGACAGGAAAGCCAGACGCGCAGGCGCCGCCGTGGTTTATTAAATGGCGTTGGATACCTCGCTAATGATTTATTTGGAGTGTTGGACTCACGTTTCGCAGACCAGTATGTGAAGGACATTGAAACCATACAACGTAACGAGAACCATCTTTCGAATCTATGGAAAAACCAGACTTCCGTTATTGAGGCAGAATTTAACCTAATGAAAAGGATGGAAACAACTGTCACTCAACAACACAAATTAATAAATAGAAAAATAACCGAATTAAAGGACAATTACAGCACAGTGCAGCGCGAAATTCAAAACATTTCCTACGTCAATGATTTTACACTGACCGCGATAACAAGTAGTAACCTATTACAGAGCTTACGACGGCTTCAAAATACATTTCTAGACACTATAACCGATATCTACCATGGTCGGTTAAGTATACATTTATTACCGCCTGCCCAATTAAAACATGAATTGCAGACCATATACAGCAAAATGCCTAGCGATCTCACATTACCTATTGATAACTTAGAAAGCGACCTTCTGTACATATATAAATTACTTAAGGTCAAGGCCAGAGCAACTCGTAAATACGTTATAATAGAAGTTTCTTTCCCTCTAATAACCAGAGAAAGATTCCAGCTCTATAAATTAATACCAGTCCCACACCAGACCAGAAATGTCATGACCAGCATAGTTCCAGCCTCCGATTACGTTGCAGTTAATTTACAAAAGGATTCATATTTTACCACAACCATCAACGAGTTAAATACTTGTTTCCGCCGCGAGTCGACATATATGTGTCAATTGCTCAACCCTATAAAGGACCTGAAAAGCGACAAAAATTTCTGCGAGTTACAACCTGAAACAAAAGAATGCAAAGTAGAAAAAACCAGCTGTTCCAATAAGTGGGTCGAGTTACATATGACACCACAACGCTTTTATTTTTGTTGTGATTCATATACAATTAAAATAATATGCGGCGATCAAATGACAGTCCGTCAGTTGAGTCGAGCCGGGGTCATTGGCATAACTCAAGAATGCACAATTAAAGGCAAGGACATCGCTCTATACTCGATTCGTCAGCAGTCGTCATCAATAAATATTACGTCCTCGATCTACATACCAGAATTTGACCAAATAAACCACATCGTAAATGTAAAAATTCCTGATGATAACCAGATTGATGGGAATTTTACCATAGAAATGACCAACCTCGGGAGAGCTGTAGAACAGTTGAAGAATAGTAACACAGAAGTGGAAACTATATCGTCACACGACATCCACCACTATGTGATTAGTTACACGCTAGCGATAATTGTACTATGCGTAGTAGCGGTGTGGGTATGGAGAACCGGCCGGTGCTGCCCTACGCGGCGCCGGGAAACTGCTAACGGTACCCGTCAGCATCAGTTTGAAACAAATCTACCAGAACCTACGACAAGACGACAACATGGTCATCGTGAGCAGGGGGTGGTTGAGATGCAGCCACTACCGAGGCGACAGATTAGTGCACCAGTGTACAGTGAAGTGACAGAGCCATGTGGTAATAGTGCGTCAGTGTCTAGTGAAGCGATAAAGCAAAATGTTCACCAAAGTGATATCAGTGCGCGATTACATAATCTCGCGAAGCGGTGGCCTAGTGCAAAATACGGTGTAATCAGACCCGATAAGAAAAGTGTAATTAACCAAAACAATGAGCGATCTGTAGAAGAGGACTCGATAGTTTAGTCTTAATTATTAAGTACTTACTTAATCAATAACCAAATGTTTTTATTTTCTTTATTGACAATTTTATATTCGCTAGATAAGTGCTTTCCCTATTAATTCATAGTTGTTATTGTTTTTAATTATTTTATATTCTATATTTTTTATACTAAATAACATGTAGTATTTAAATCGAATTTACACGATTTAATAATATTTTTATTATGTAACTAAGATGAATGTTTACCATTTCCCGTCGCTCATCTCGTTGTCGGGAATATGTTCGAGTTTATATCGAACACCTTGCGAAACGTAATAATTGCATTGCATGCAATAATTAATATAATACATTTTATTTGAATATTAAATCAGTTCTTGTTCACATCTCCTTGGAGATACCGCCGCGTACTCTAACCATTACCATTACCATAACCATTAATTTACCAATTTAAGTTTAGTTAAATTCATTATAATAAGTTACCAATAATTAGTTAAAGACGTGTCAAGAGTCTTGTGTTATTCTTGTGTATATTGATACGAATTATAAATCATTTACCATACCATTGACTTTAATTAAACAACCATTACCATATCGAGAAATAGTGTGTGCGGTTACCATAACACCCATAGACTAATTTCTACAATGTTCATGTAGTGGCGTAGTAACAACACAAGGAGACACAAAATAATTCCGCAAAGGTTGTTATAGTTAACTATGGTATAATTTAATAGTATACGGTTATTTAAGAAATATAAAACTCCTATCACCTAATACTAGTCAGGGTTTAGTTCACTCCTTAAGAAGCTATATTTAAGAGCTGCTTAGATGTCGTTCTAAGATAAATAATTAAAATAGTTCTTAGGACTTTAATTTACTGAAAAACTACAACATAATTGGTCTGATTGGATAATCAATGTTCTCGGAGCTATAAGAGACTGCGTCTTGGAATTTAATACTAATTCTTGGGTGCAGTACCTAAGAATTTCTGTAATTTTAATGAAAAATACGTTAGTTTAATAGAGTAGCAATTATCTGTAGCAACGAACATAATTAAATTTAATTTTAAAGTAGTAGATATACCTATCGGTTCATGATGTTGCTGCAATAACACCTTATGTTAAACAAAATAAAAAAAAATAGTAACGTCTCCTCTTTCACTAAATGACACTGTAATTAGAAAATCTATCAAGCTGTTAGGTATAAGGACATACATACACATAAATACACTCGACAGAGATCATTGTCCTTCTAACTTAGTCGAAAAGAAACGGAAGAAA
This sequence comes from Schrankia costaestrigalis, assembly GCA_905475405.1. NCBI lineage: Eukaryota > Metazoa > Arthropoda > Insecta > Lepidoptera > Erebidae > Schrankia > Schrankia costaestrigalis. The sequence goes on from FR997843.1 coordinate 17,909,606, forward strand.
ACTCTGGCTTGGAATGGTAGGCTAAAAGGACCCGTAACAGAACATAAATAATACCAAATCAAACTATATCGTGTCGTTTCTCATTATTATAAAACTTCATACATAATGTAATAAAAATATTTAATACAAGTAAATTATTATGTTGGACCGCACAACGACCAATTTGAATAAATTAAATGAAAAGACGACCATTTTCAAAATTCGCCGAAAATTGTATGTATAACAATTTATGCAAAACTGTTCTGATTTGGTAGCATTATATTATGGTTTACACGCGACGATTACTATGTTCTAAATATGTTTGGTAACAGCCTGTGAAAGTCCTACTACAATTCACTGGCTCTGTTTAGCAATACTCCAATTATGAAGAGTACATCAGCCACATTTTTCTTATCTAACTTTTTGTTTTTTAAGTATTGAATAATAGTTATAAATACCAATGGTAAGGTAGGTAGGCTTACATTTTAAAAGGGCGAAGTCCACGAAAAAGTTAGTTTAACTTGATAAACAAACAAGCTCTTTCATTAGACGTAACAATCGTAAAAAACCTTTAACATGAATCAGTCCCAAAGCAGAAGGATAAGACAAATTTGATATCATTATTACACGATCGTTCTGATTGTCTCATCATTAAAATTGATATTAATTATTATTTATCACAAATCTCTTCTTAACTCACTAATTACTGTAGTAGCAAAGTTGTTATTTATCTCGAAGGAATGTGTACAGCAGTCCTTATTGTGAGATATTAGGAGTACACTTATGTTACCATTTGAGCTACCATTGTATTATCCCAGTCTGTCTGACTGCATGATGCAGTGTACCAATTCGTCGCTTAATTTTTAACCGACTTCAAAAAAAGGAGGAGGTTCTCAATTCGGTTGTATTTTTTTTTTTTGTGTGTTTGTTACCTGATTTCTCGAAAACGGCTAGACCGATTTGAAACATTTTTTTTCGTTCGTATATGTATGCTTCCCATTTGGTCCCATTGTCACCAGATCTGGATCTGGATGACGGGATCCCAGAGAAATTGAGGGCATCTCTTGAAAATTGTAGGGACGCATTGTGTAAAATCTTGTCATACATGTGCATCTCTGACGTCACTACCAAATTATCAAGAGTTAGAACTGGTCAGATCCTGGAGACCACAGAGAGTCGAGGGAACACCTCAACGGCATATAGCAGCTACCTTTTGTTTGGGCTTATTTTAATTGTATTGATGAAAACTTTACACAAAAATGATCTGATGATGAAGACGACTGAGGGTCGAGGAAACTTTTCAACGGTATATAGCAGCTACCTAGTGTTTGGGCTTATTTTATTCGTATTAATGAAATCTTTACACAAACATGATCTTATGATGAAGACAACTGCAGAAATTTATTTAATACTAATCTTAGAAATTGTTATCAGCATGGTTTTTAACCGACTCCTGTTGAAGTCGGTTTTTTAATTAGAAAATTATGTACAGTTAAGTTTCTCCCTGGAATTCACACAATTTCTATCAGTAACAAATAAATTAATTATAAAACCATCTGCTGAAAGATTAAATTTATCTCAATGCCGTCTGTTTTCACAGTCCTAAATCTCTGCCTACTCGACGCCTTAAAATTCTAAAAACAATTTCAAACCGCTTTGAAAACGACTTCTTCATATAAATGTAAATGTATGGGGTGTAGAATTACCTCGCGTATCACAATGGGGTTTGATTCCCACAGTCGCGCCGTCCCTGGCCTTTTTACTCTACTTTTTGGCCGAAGTCAATTGGGTTTTGCGTCATTTATATTTTTGTTTCATTCACACATTAAGGTTTTCAATCTTTCCCTCCTTCTCTATGCGAGCTTGTGTGAAGTTTGCTGGACTCAGTTATAGGATAAGTGGCTTATATTAAGGTATTTTGGTGCATGGACCTCTGGGCCCGATTTTTAGAGCAGTTTCCATTAACGAACGTGCTGATACAGAAATTGTATTTGTCTATTCAGGCGTAAGGTTTGAATATATTAGGGTTAGTTTTTTGGTAGTTGTTTTCACGATTCAGCTGAGTAAAAAGTTTTAGCTTTTACAGATGAAAATGATATAAGTTGAAGTAACTTTTATTCCTAGAATTGGATTATCAAAACTAGGAAAGTTTTCTTATCAAGCTACTTCTTTAAGTACGTAAATAAGGGATAGTAAGAGATGTGACAAGCATTGGGGTTTCAGGATAATTTTTAATACTCTTCTTTAGAAAACAAAATTCTCTTTACTGTAAAATGTATAAATACTCAGTAGTACAAATATATATTTCGTTTAGAAAACATATCGACCCGCAACCGGCCGGAATTCAGAAACATAAAACGTTCGTCCGTCGGAAACTAAAACGATCATCGAAGATTCATAGGTGTTCGGTAGTATACCTGCCAAGTATCAACCCCTTCGGGGATCCTTCCCCGATCCCTCCCCGGTCCGCAGACATCTATGACTGTTATTTATTAGTTCTTCCTTCTTTGGGTTTTAGACTTTTATTTCAGACCAAGCTGCTTTAAACAGTAACGTAATTTATTACCTAATTATAATCTTTTAAGCTATAGTATATTTTTTTATTTAAGAAAACTACCTTTAGATATCAATATTCTATCAGTTATCACAGAAATCACGAACCTTTTACTCTGGCATAAACTTACGTAGGCTTACTATACCTTTACTTTATTTAGATGTTCTATTGGTAACAAAAGTCAGAGACTGACAAAAGAACTTTATGATTCTTTCTTTTTCATCAAATATTGCCTGAAAAATGGAGATTAATAAGAAGTCAATTAATATTTTTCATTTTCATTTACTTAACGAAAGGCGTCTTATCCGCCAAATCCCCGATACTTTTGTCAATTTTCACCCTAAAGCAATTCAAATAAGATCTTGACAAAGGGTGAGTTCATATTGATTGTGTCTTATCGCGAAGCAATAAGTATCTAAAGTTAGGGTGAATGTGTTAACTATGAAAAATGTAGCGTTTAATGGAAATAAAATAGTTTTGGGGGATGTGGATCAAACATTGGAAATTGGATCGGAAATGAGTTTAAGAGTCGTAACTAAATCAAACGCTGGGTGAAAGTGATTTTAAAGTATCAGGTGATTCCCATGGGTACAAAGGGTAGCTATAAAAACTGATGGGTTGAAAACTCTGGAAATAGCCTTGAATATGTTTCAACTGTTATGTTGTTAAATTTTCTTTTAGACTATTTGAAAGTTGGCATTAGAAAAAAATATTAACAGTTTGTACCTACAGCTGAAGTGATTAGTGAAGAAATCAATGAAAGTTAAGTTACGCTTCGGTTTACAGTCTTCCTGTGTAATCCTTCCTGTCAAGTCAATGTTCTTTAAATTGTTGTTTGTAATATCTTTAATGAGCAAGAGATCTTTAATGAGAATAATTAGTTCGAAAGTTGTCTAACAAAAGTTTTAAATATTTTTATCAAAGTGGTTGTTAAAAAATATTTAAATGGGTAAACAAATATCAGAGTTTTAGAATAACTACCGAAAATGGATTTAATGCTAATATGAATTAGCCTTTTTAACATTACAAATCAGACTTTCAAACACACTTTAAACATCTTCTAAAATTCTCAAATCAAGTCGAAAAAAAATCTAAAGCCAACTTCCTTAAAATCACTTGCAATTTACAAAAGCAAAAGCTAATTAAGTAATTTGATATGACGTCAGTAAATCTTTATACAAACGAGCGTACGTTATACAAACTATTTGGTCAGGGCGCCCTAACTCTGGCTAAATAAGCCGACAGGACGCATCCTCTAAATTTACGGTGACGAGTTTCCGCCGGCTTGTTTTGAGTTCAAAAGAGTCAATTTTGAAACTATGTTTAAGCTTACACAATGTTCGAAATGTTTGCGTTATATACGAAACAATACATCTTAGTGGCGAGATAATGATAATAACGAAAACATAATTACACACGGTATATACATTGTGTCCATTAAACATTATAATATTATGTGTGTAATAGAAAAAAAATAACCAGTTTCCTCTAAATAAAAATAAAACAATTGAAATTCAGAAAAAAATAACCCGAGCTCACTACTATTAGTCACAATGAAAATAATTAGTTCTCAACTAAATCACTTTCATACTCTTTGTCAATGGAAGATCTCTTTGTTATCAGAAAAGGGCCTCCTGCCCTTTTCTACAGAAAAAAGTTTTCTGACTGACATTAATTATATTTCCCAGGAAAAATTCCTAATATTTAAATGAAACAAACCAGATGCCACCATATTCAAGTATAAATCAACACAGCAGTAATGATATACGCAAAAAACTAATAACAGACCCCCACATGGGTCATTACGGACCCCAAAGATGAGGGGAACACAAATTATTTCCGTCTCCCCAATGACATATAGTGGAAGTAATCGACTATTTGATTGAAAATTACTACATTTTAATACATTGATTTTAGCTTCACGGTAGATATGTTAGAGGGTGGGTAGAGACCGTCGTCTGGGATGTAATTAAAGCTATTCTTTGATGGTGCTGTACTATCACGCTTAACATGATGGTCATTAGTAGTATTCATGAAGGCGTAGTTCTTCCAAACGGTTGCGCTTGACTGAATGTTGATTATTGCAATAAATGTACAAACGTATATTATTATACGCGTTTAAGATGTACCTATCTATACAATTATAATATACGTTATGTTTACGTTGCAAAAAATACATGTTGCAGTATTTTTTACGCCATATCGTTGACGAATAAGAATCCTGTTACAACAGTACCTATAGTATAATTTTTAATTTTTTCAAAGTAAACGTAACGTATATTATTATTTTATATTACGTATAAAATAATAATATACATAAGGTAGTGTTAATTTAATAATAGAAATCACAATAAGTTACATTTTTAATAGAAATATAAAAATAAAAACATTTAAAACTATAAAAAAAGGTGGGTCTACCTTTTTTATAGTTTATCAGCATCGGGTAAAAGGACCAAGCTAATGGTGGTTAGGGCTCTAGAGATCCTCACAATACGTGCCGTGTCAAGCAGTACTGCCTTCTGCATCAGACCTATGATCCAACTGAGAAGGAGACTCGCGCTCCTTAGATGTTGATACAGACTCTTTGGAATAAGTCCATTTACTGAAAGTACTATCGGAACAATGATCGCCGAATCAACATTCTATATGAAGACAACCTCGTGATCCAATTCCAAATATTTTGTTTGTTTGTCTTTTTCGGCTTTCTTATGATTCTCGTGAATGTTATTATTATTACTTAACGTATATTATTAATATATACGTATTATAAATATGATATATTGCAAGCTGTGCACGATTTTCCTTTGTAGATTTTGTTTTATGCAAACCTACTAGATATTTAATTACTTAACATACATATTTTTTTTGTATACGCCCATATAACCCATTGAGCGGTAACCAATCTCGAGGCATCTTAGCAGTTAAGTAACATAATCACTTAGCCTAACTCTAATCCTTTTAGATAAAATGTGTAATGTTGATTATTTATAAAATCTCACAGCGGTAAACCGTATATTAAGTATTAGTCTATTACATCAAATTGCTAAACACCACAATAGACTATCACATAAAACAAACAGGGTGTTGTAAATACTGAATACGAATGTACGAATGACAACAGCAAATTTCAATTTGGTAAAACCGCGCCTCAGTGGTGGGATTAACAACGCCCAGGACTGTGTACAATCAACTAGGAATATTGGATGTGTTGTTACTTAAAACTCTAAATAGTACGAGGTGTATTGTCTACATTACTATCATTTGCTTGAGCAGACCCTAAAGTATCTAAGGGTTGTCCAATTTTAACTATCATACACTTTTCAAACACAAGTTTTAAAACAAGTTCTCCATTAAATAAAAAAAATTAAATAAATAAAATCATTTATTAACCAAAACCTAAAATACTCTTAAGTTGCTCCCTTAAAAAATAATCATACTTGGTTTTGTAATCTAATTTTAATTTACAAAAATGGATGGATCAATAATGAGTCGTCAATGCAAACAAAATATAGTTAGTACGGAGATAGAGCAGACTAGAGACCCCTGAGTAGCCGACATGTAAAACCTAAACATGTTGTATAGGTACACTAAAAAAAAGGGATTTTAGTGAGTAGGTTGATGTTATTGCAACAGACCATAAACGTTCCACTTAAGAGCTGACTCTGCAAAGAAGTCTGTACTTCTTCCAGTGCCTTAAGAAACCTTAAACTACTCATCATACCATGCAGGACAAACGCACTGGTACTGGTATTAAGTAAGAAAAATTTCAAGTTTTAATTCTTTTGTAGAAATAATGTCTGTGAACTCTCTCTGAATTGCTACACTACACTTTGTATAAGTTTTCAGTCTTCATACGGAGAGAGTAGAAATAATATTACATTGAATATGTCCGTCCATCGTCTTAATGCGACAAAAGTCCTTCTCACATCTACGTTCTCTCACATTCTCTTGATATGTTAATTTCTCCACTGAATAAATAATTCATTTGTTAAGGCGTATCACTCAGCATTGTTGTGAATTAGACTCCATTCTATAAAGATATTAACTCTTATTGCTGACAATTTAAAGCTCAATTTACAACACGATGCTAAATGAGTTCCTAACTAAGATTTATATTTTGTTTGCTGTTGATTTGGCGCGGAAGCATCAACAGGGATTTTGAGTTTTCATATTTATAGCGAAATAATGATTTTAGGTACAAATGAAAGATGTTCCTCTTCTCGCAAATATAGAGATTGTATAAAATTACATTTTGTACAAATATTTATATTGTAATCTTTGCCTTTTTGAACCTGGGACATAATGAGATTTTTTATCATTTTTTATTAGCTATAACATTTCAAATTAATTACGTATTTTATTTATGAATTCCAGTGACAACGTTCAGGTTTGTACGATTTATGGGGAGGTAGGCACCGTTTGTGATTGAAGGTTCTGGAATGACAACTGCTTGCCGGAAAATTAAGGATGCCCTGCTTCCTAGTACGGTGAACGCAGGATCTGGTTAAGACAATCTAAATAATTTTAATAACGTTTTAATTACGCTTTGTTTTTTAACCTGTTGAATGAACAAATTGATGATTTCCAACAAATTCAGATTTTTTAAGCTTTCATAGTAATTTTAACTTGAAAAGCACAAAACTTAGTTTTAACTCGGGGAAATTTTTGGCATCGCTAATACATCGCTGCCTCGAGGATAGATTGCCCGAGGGAGAACCCTTACCACTAAAGCAGTGGTGAAGGTATTCTTGCATTGATGGTCGAGTCACACCGGCACAATAAATTCAGTGGCTGGTTTAGGTATTTAGGGGAGGAAAACCTTGATGTGTCTTTTTCATTGTATTTTTATTAAAAATTAGTTATAAAAACAAATAAAATCCATAATAAATAGAATAATAACTATTAATATAAACGAAGATCATCAAAAGAGATCAGGACCGGGATCAAAAGAGATTCCAAATTTCAAGCTTAATATTTTTTGTTGAGAATAATACAACTGATTTAAAAACTCCCGAATTATGAATAATGATATAATAATAATAATATTTTGGGTTTTTACTTTTCTTGATACCCATTCTTTTACAGTAGTTGATCTTAGATACAAATCGTATAGGCACTTGTTCAAGCACGAAAACCCTATTAAGCTTAGTTCCGTATTCCAAAATTAAGTTAATTGGGTTGTAAAAGTACATCAAAATTATCTTTTAATGTATTTTTTAATTACTGAGGTACAAAATCATAAGATAGAACGATCTATGTTCACCGCGTGTCTTGTGCATTAAAGGGTGCATCCACTCGAGCAACTTTAAAAGGACGATTCATACCAAAAAGGGGACAATTAGACCGTAACAAACACAATTAATACTCTACATCAACCCTTCTCTTATTCTCGGTCAGTGAAATGTAAAATACGCGCCAAATCGGCCGGAAGCCCCACCTAAGCAAGATGGCGACTGCGGACATATTGACGGGAGGCCGGAAGCGACAGTGACATAACGCGATGGTAGTCGACGAGCTTGCGTTCGGAAATGCGCTAAAGAGCTGCGATCGGTTTTGTGGAAAAAATGAGCTTACTTATTCTTGAACAAAGGTACTTTATTGATACGATATATTCTGCAAGTAATTTTACGGGTAAAAGCTTTGGTATTTCCATCTCTAAAACTAATTACTGTATTGTTCGTGTAAGGATCACAGATCTTTACTACATTATGTACAATATAATCTTCACCACGAGGATAACGCTTTCACAGGTACTTTGAGGTCTAGGACAACAAATTGCGTGTAGCACAAAAACTGTCTACCCCTATTTAAAGCCACGGCCTCTGTGCTACCTAGATAGTTTTTGACCTAACCACCTGATATTAATCACTAACTCAATCACAATTTTATACAAAAAATTAAGTAAAAATATCTTCTCAACGAACCAGCTATTTAAGAATGTACAAGTAGAAAAACATTTCAAAAAGCAATTCCTTACTTCATGAAACAGTTCTCGCCTTCTATTCACCGAGGTATAAATATCAAGAATTTACTTCTTTTTAAAGTAATAGTAGTTCTCTTATAAAATAAAAACGTCCAATAAAACTGACTCGGGATTAACGTAGGAAAATATGAGTTGTGTAGTTCAAGAAAGTATTTTGATAAAGTAGGTTATTGTTATTAGGATGAATAAAAACTCTTTGCGTTGTTTTTTTTTTGTTGTTGAACGCTTACAAGAGGTACTGTTTTATTGTGTTAGTGGAAAGTATTTATTACAGTTTAAAATGTTGTTATTTTGATATAAATTCCCAAACGAATATTGTGAAAGTAAACATAATATTTTTGTTATAGCTACAATTGATAATAATTTAAAAATTCCTAAATAATAAAACCGTTTGTTTAAGTACTTCTTCTGATGCATATATTTAGAAGATGATAAGATTGAGTTCAAAGTATACCTATACATTACCGTTGTGTCGTATTATAACATTGAAATGCTTGTTTACAAAACCAGACATTATTTTAAATCTAAGTATTACACATAATTTAATAACTTAAAGTCGATCAACTATTATCATTATAATAATAATAATTAATCTTAATCAGATTAAGATACCAATTTCATACGAAATAAGGTATAAACACATTCTCAAACAAAACTATACGGATAGGTACGCGTGTACTTCAAGCCATTCCACTATTTGTCACTGCCAGCCTCATAAATGTTTCATCACAGAGCCTTGCCTCTCCCGGGAACGTTTTCTCTATCTCCTTACAAATGCAGACACGTCCATCCTTATTACTAACTATACAAGGTCTATTTTCGTATACAAGATTATATTTACTACGATATTGAGAACCTATGGTTTGCAGGTACATTCCCAAGGTTTTCCAGTTGTATTTTTATTGAATAAAACAGTTGTAGATGCATGGATATTGTGATGTTTGGGTACTGTTTGAGGTTTTTGACCTACGGTTCAGTGAGTAGGACGGATCGATAAGCTTCGAGGTTGGTTGGTTCGGTTACCGCGGATTACTCAGCCTCCCTTTTAAGGTAACATTATTAAGGGAATTGTTGCGTGGTTAATGCTATTAGTGAATGTATGTGAAGTTAAACTTACTTTTGTTTTTATTCTGTTTAATATATCAAAACAAAACAAAACACTTTTTTGCTCTTGTGTCTCTCAAAACCATTTTACGACTATCATTTTGAAATATTTTCCGCGTGATGAGGGAGTACACACGATGTTGCTATCCCTTATCATCCAGTGGGTAGAATAAACCTGAACCTAGGAAAATGCAGCAATACTTACTACAAAAAAGGTATACCAATCTGTCCAGCCAGTGTGGTATAAAAAGATCTAGAGGCCTCCCCTATCTCACTGGAGGAGGCTGTCCTTGTATTGGTACATTAAGGTCTTGTTATAATGATAATCCTCTCACATTCACATATCGCCACCTAGTCCCAAACTAAGCAAAGCTTAAATACATACATATTAGAAAACACCCAGACCAATGCAAACAATCATGTTTGTGCACACAAAGATTTGCATTGAACGGGAATCGAACCCGAGAGCTCTGCGTAGCAGCCATGTAATATACCGACTGCGCCACAGAGGTCGTCAAGGCCTTGTTATGGATGAAATGTTATCAAAATGAATGTAATATTGATGAATTTAAGAATAAAAATCTCAAACTTCAATTAGATCTCTTAGCTGGTAGACTTCAGCAACAGTAACAAACATAAAATAAAGCCGAGAGCAATTATTTTGTGGCCAAACAATTATCGTGTTGTGGTTATGGTTGGGCTCACAATCATAAACGTAGATTTACGTCTCGGCGCCCGATCCTGAAGGTTCCTGTTGTCCACCATTATGCGGTTGTAATCGTTATAACAATCATTGTATGTCATCATACTTTATTCTGGTTTACTATCTTTTACTGCACTTCTCCGTGTGGTGACGGTCTAAGAATACAATTATCCGTGTGATGACAGAGTAAGAATACAATATGTCACCACCCCATCTCATCCCATGGGTGTCGTAAAAACCGACTAAGGGACTATCCGTGAATATTATCTTTAAGTAATAAAAACTTGAAATTAAACCCTATACCAATCCGTCTGGCCAGCGTGGTATTAGTAGGCCAAGTATCCCTCCGTCATAAGAGAAAGGCCCGTCCTTGCAGTGGGACGTTAATGGGCTCTTACACTGATCTTTTACTGCAAGAGCAGGCTTCATCCAATAATGAAGGGAATCTTGCCATACTAAAATAATTTGCTGACCAAATAATTATTCATTCTTTGGGAATGATCAAAACTATCTATATCGCTCCGCGGCGTTCTTTTACCTTTTTTCTTTTAGTTCACGTGCATGTTTCGAAGTCATGACTTTTTAATATAAAAAATGTATGAATCTTAATAAACACATTCGTTTTACATACAACATACGTATATAAACTCACGCCTTATCCCGTACGGGGTAGGCAGAGACGACAGAACGCCACTTGTCACGATCCTGATAAACAGATTGGGCATTATTATGATTATTATCACATTAGTTTTCTTACTTCTATAAGAATCTAAATATTTTTTTCCATCAAATATAAAGTTATAACTGTATCACTACGTAGTGAAATACACCCTTAATCTCGTGCTGCAGAGTATTTCCTTAACAACGCTTGTTTAAAATGATATACGGGGAGCCACGGACGCTTACTCATAATATAATATGTATTGTATTCGTACCTATCATATTATTAGCATCAGGATCCCGAGCACGGGTGTGAATTAACAATTTAAAATGTACTTTTATGTTAAACGTGCAGGATGTTATTTCACTTAAAATATACGACAAGGCCCTTTTTATTGTCTCGTTTAAAAAGAACCCCTTGTTGGTAATTCGTTGTCTAGTAATGGTTAATTTTAAATTAAAAAAATGTTTGTATGGCGTTTTTTTTAAATATTAATGACTTTAAGACCCCAAACCAAGTACAGTTAGTACTTTGAGTAATAAATATACTTAGTTTTTTATTGAAAATATTGTAAGTAATAGGTACAAAGTTTACCTACATTGTAAACACCCAGTACAAATAATTCAAACCGGTGTTTAAATCGAACTAGCTACTTCTACGCAGCAGTAAATAACTTTACCCACCACACCGCAGAGGTGATCAAATCTCTATTCAGATCACCTTTTTCGTATTCTAAATTCCCCAGATTGTCCAGATTTCTTTCAGCTTAATAAAATTTAGTAAGAAACAGACTGTTGCAAAACAGTATTCATGAAATAGTAAAACTAAGTTCTAAACATTTTGAGTACACATTCAGATTAAATTCAGCACCAGCGTATAAACCTTCTCTTCATGAGATTTCCCAGGGGGGGGGTCACAGCTTAGTCCTAGCGTACACTGTGGTCATGCAGTATCTGTTGCAGGTACTCTTACTCGACCGCACAGAAAATACGATTGTTTTTAATGTTTCTTAAGGTCGGCATGTGTTTTAAATGTGTTGCTTGATCTGATTATTGTACGACAAATTTTCTTAGAAATATTATAAAATATTGGCTTATTTTTTTCCCCTAAATTTTTGTCTAAACTCTGCGAAAAGTTTAAGAGTAAGCAATATTTTTTGTCAATATGATGATGAGTTTTCTTTAATTCGCCACATTTTTGTAGTTAGTTCTTGAAAGATATTTCAACTTGGTTCTTCTTTTTACATATTTTGGTACTCAGAACATTATTTTTAAATATTTAAATTAAATACCCTATAGAAAAATACGTTATTGATTGATTTTAAATAATATCATGAACACAAAATATTATTTTACACTGCTACATACAATTAAAAAAACAATTACATTCAAATAAAGGCTCTAATTATAATGTGTTAAGTTATAAATTTACGCGTCATTTTGATATTTTAGTTGATATTTATCGATAACCGCATTGTTAAGCTCATGTAATAATATTAAAACTTGTTGTGTTAAATAAAAGTTTATTTTAGGCTATTTTACTGTGTACCTGTGCATGTGAAATCTGTGTGGCGTTGCCCTGTAATCCCTTGGTGGCCGATAGTGTCCAATTTTAGTGCTATTCACGCTACGGTCATATGTAACGGCATGCACTATCCTTTTTACTGTTTGATCAGTAGTGAAACAGCATACGCCTTTTAAGGCGGGTTTTATTGAAGCTTTTCGATATAAAAACATTTGAACATCATTCCAGTAAATTATATCTTAAAACTATAAATATTTTTTATTATAAACACTTATTTGAACTGACTTGCTCTCCGTGATGAAGCGGTCACAGTACATGATTGTCGCGGTTTTGATCTCCGAAAAAGTCAATCATAATTTATGTGCGCTTTAAATGATTTACGTCCACCAGCGGGTGACTTTTGGCTAAAATTATGACGATGGACATGACTTTTTGATGTTTTTTATGATCCAATTAGATTCTGATTCGACCAACGATCTCTGTAAAAAGCTACTTTACTTGTAAAAAACTAAATTATATCTCAAAATAACCTTGTGATTACTCCCAGCTTTATCTAGTACACTCATAAGTCAATATAATTACAACACTCGACTCTCATTAAACAGAACCCACACTAAATACTACCCCAAACAGAACTGCAGTCCAATAAAGCACTCCACCACAAAGCATCATTCACATAATGCGGGGAAAAAGTACGTTTTTGTGGCAAATTTCTCCTTTTTTCCCCCGAGTTCCCCACGAGGCGACAATCCACGTCACTCTCGCGGTTTAATTGCGAGTAGTAAAACAAACGGGGGATGCCGCGAGTGCGACTGAATCGCGCGTGTTGAGTGTGTTGGTATGGCGCAGACGAGCGGTTGAGACTCTTCTGAAAGAAGTATTAAATTTTTACGTCTGTGATAGCGGAACTTGAGGACCTCTGTCGCGTAATGGTTATTTAACATGACTTCTACACAGAGGTCTCGGGTTCGATTCCCGCTCAAAGCAAATCTTTGTGTGCATGAACATGATTGTTTGCATTGGTCTGGGTGTTTTCTATGCATATATGCATGTATTTCCAAAAAAACATAGTATTTATAGTATGTTTACCCGTTGTCTAGTACCCATAGTACAAGCTTTGCTTAGTTTGGGACTAGATGGCGTTGTAACAAAGTGTAAGGAATATTATATTATATTATTTAAAACTGAATGAATCTTACAATCTATTTAATTTTTTTTTTTTTTCTCATAAACAGCTTTTACGGATTGGCAGAAAATGATCTTACCTTTTGTGCTCTTCTCTTAGTCAGCTTTTTCTTTCTTATAATAAAATATTTATTAAAAATATTTTGTAAATTAATTAACATACCTCATTTTGTTTTTCTCTGTTACAGGTAAGCTTCCATTAAACAATATTAAAGTATCATGGTACAGGAGACGTGAGAATCTATAAAGTTAGTAATTTACATTGTTTATGTTTTAACTATTGACAAAATAAAAATGTATAAATATAATAATAAAAATAAATGTACGTAACCGTTATTATTTGCGGTCTTGTTGAATCTCGAAGTACAAAAGTGCTGAAGACATTGTATTACACACAGTACTAGTATTTTTTTCTTTTCAAACACAAAACGCAGTAAGTAACCGCTCGTCTGCACCATCCACTTCACTTCCCAACAAGATACAGTCTACACGCATACTTTAATCCTCACACACATTGTATGACGTCACGCTATGAACGATAGCTGGACAAATTAAAATTTAACGTCTCTCATCAGCAAATAATTGTTTACAGATTGCTTCATTGAGTGACTCTTTGTTTTTGTAATTTTGTTGTTGATTGAGTTCATCAGTTCATCATGCAGGCAATGAATGAATCAAATGTGTGAATGTTTGATTGCAAGGGTTTTGTTCAATGATACAGAGAATATTGGCTATTTAAACTATAGCGATGCTATAGATCGGGGTTATGCTTAGACTTTTAGTTCATTCACAGTGTCTTCGTTTATCCTTGAAGAATAAGTTATAAGTTATATCTGTGCAAAATATTACGATTCGCTTTAATATTTTACGGTTTGTCATAAAAGACATACGTCTACGACAATACGGATTACCTTATAGTATGGAGTATTGATGCAGACATAGTATAGCAAATGCTGAATAAAACGTTTGAAACATTGGATTGTACTTCCTTAGTCAAATTGCTAAAACAGCATGACAGTACATTACATCCCATTTCCAAACTAAACAGAATACATCAAAACTCCATCACAATTATAAGACACTTGTAGTTAACCAATGACATACGGTATGACACACACTTCCAAGTTATACCCTAACAGTATAATTTGTGTTCCAAGTTGGATCACTGACCAAGGTAAGTTAACATAACTAACTTAACGGAGCCGTGACTTAAGCCTCAACTTCAAGTTGGCTTTCCTTCGGCACTGTAATTTAATAGTTGGTATTTGGCGCAAGTTCTGAGATGGTGACGACTGAAGTTATGATTAATATTGTGTTTAACGTGTGTTTGTGATCTTGTGGTTTCATTGTTTCTTACGATGATCAAGACGACTGGTGAATGTGTAGTCTAAACAGCGTCGCTTATCAAGTGCAGCTTAGTGATAGAAGTAATACTGGATGTGAACCAAAAGCAGTGCCGAACGCAAGTCTATAATGTATCATCTATACATAGTATAAAATAAATTCGCATTTTCTGTTCCTATGTCCCTTTGTATGCTTAAATCTTTAAAACTACGCAACGGATTTTGATGCGGTTTTTTTTTAATAGATAGAGTGATTTAAGAGGAATTACATGTATTTTTTTTGGTAGTTTTTGTATGGTAGTCGAGACGGTTACTCGGTTGGCCTAGTGGTCATGGCGCTGGACGCGTATAGTCCTGAGACGCGGGTTCGAGTCCCGCATCGAGTACCAATTTTTTCCATTGTCTTTCTTCTTTTCGGATTTAAGAGGAAGATTTATATGCATAACACATGCATAATATAGTCGAGAAACCCATGTGAATTTAGAGATTTCTAATGAAGCTGTACTTAAACGTTGTATAATGTCATTTTGTAGTAGGTGCCCGTGAGGAGCCGGGGCTGATCGCTAGTATACCTATAATATAAAATATATTATAGTATGTTACTAGATTCTGATCTAATCTCTGACTAGGCGCTCAAGTCTCAACACTGTGCCAGTCAATATTTGCTATCGAGATTGACATTAAGAGAAATGAAAGTTATGTTGATACTTGCTAGTGCTACACATTGCTACTGTGATCAAGGAAAAGTGGTCCAATATATTAATTATCGATCGTTCTCTGAGTGTTTGCTTAGTTATCCTCTTTTGTTGCAATGTTGGTTAAATTGGTCTTCATACCTATACTAGTGAGAAAAAAATATGCCATCAGGATCATGGATTCAAATAATACTAAACATTAATATTAAACGCCACATCTCTTCACATATCCAACAATGAACAATCTTATAACTTATACCAAGAATCCTTACCCAAGATATTTAGTGAGGCGGGACCTATCGAAAACTGGCCTTTACAACAATACAGTACAGGATGCAGATTAAACAATTATGTAGTTAGCCTCACTTAGCTATGTTATTGAATTAATTGAGAGGTTGATAGTTTTGAAGTTGGAAGTGCGAATAAGGGTATAAAGTTTAAATACGAGTATTGTCTTGCTATTTAAAACTTTGTTGTTTTAATTATTTTAAATTTAACTGGTTAGGGATCATTTGTACGCGGATACATTATACTAACAATCATAGAGATTAAAAATCAAGACAACAACTTACGGATCGCTGAAATTATTGTCGTGCTTGGAATTTGAAAGCCCGACTTCATGCACAGCAACTCCTAAACGCAACAGCCTTGCCACCAAGACACTTCTGAAGCTTTTAATTCTGATATGTATAGTTATATCATACGAGCTGACCCGTGTCCACTACGTTGGCCGGCAAAAAAAACGCGTCTCTTTTTTAAACATGTTTCATTACTGTTTCTCTCCTATTAGCCATAGCGTGATACTATATAGCCTATGACACTCCCCGATTAAGGAACTATTAAGAGAGATTTTTTTTTTTAAATCGGTTCCGTAGATCCAGAGATTACCCCCTACAAAGTCACAAACACACAAACTTTACCTCTTTATAATATTAGTATAGATTATATCACAGCGTTAGTATTACACATAATATCTCCTATATTTATCTATAATAGTTATCTATCTCTACATGTCTCTAAGAATCTGTGTGTGTTTTAGCTTAGCGATGTATCATTAAAAGTGAACTGTTTGAACCGGTTTAGTAAATGAATGACCCCAATTATTTGCCTCAAGTTATAATTTATTGAATATTTAATTGTTGATTCAGTATTTTGGTTGATAGGCGGTCCTAAACAAACAACTTTTGGACAGATTGTTTGTGTAGTAGTCAGCCGCTCGTGTACAAAGTTAGTAAAGAAAAATATAACTGGTCCAACTGTTTGTCGTGTTAAATGAGGGTTAAAAAAGTTCATATTTGGTTTGATCTTAGTTATTAAGGTGCTTATCTTTGTCAGTTAGTTGATTTTGTCACTTTCATTGACTTGTTGTTGTAATTTCCAAGTTATACAACTCTGCTTTCATCAAAACTGTAACGAACGAATTTTATAAGAAGGAAATAGAAGAGTTTCAAAACATTCTTACCTAGCCAAGTTTTGAATTTGAATTGATATTACTTGTATGCAATAAGATGGCTCAAAATTTTATCAATCTCTTCGTAATTTTCTCTTCTCGTGTCTGTTAAAGTTTTTTATCATACTGTCTCAGCTTAATTGGTTGTCTGCAAGATAACGCCAAATGGTGTTTTCTGCGACAATCCACGTTCCCTCGATTATTTCTAAAGATTTCCGTCAACTTTTTTGTTATTGATAAAACGGAAAACTTATAATCCTTATGGTGACTTTTGTGACCTATAGAGTAATTGGTTAGTGATATTGGGTACCTACCATATTTTAACTCTGTGCCGTAGGCACATATTGATTGTATTTTATTATAAGTATGTGTGAACTCTGTATGAATTTAAATACTCTCAGGTTTCTACCTATGATCTAATGTTCATAAAATATTCAGTGTATTGTAATACCTCAAAATAAACAGTCGTTACAAATCGTGCCTTCAATTATTTATCTCCCAGTCGACATAACCTCAACAGTGGTGACCCCGACTAAGGAGACGACTTCGAAGTACAATGGCCACTCCAACAAAACCGCAGCCTGAGATAGTAGAATTAGCAACAGTTTCGGTTTCTTCGAGGATTCCAGAGTTCTGGCGCGACCAACCACGACTATGGTTCGTGCAATGTGAAGCTGTTCTGAGCCCACAAAAACTGAGCGACGAGGCCAGATTTAACCTAGTAGTCACTAAACTAGGCAAAGAAGTTGTGCAGCAAGTAAGTGACATTCTTCTGAAACCGCCTGAGGCTAAGAAATTTGACACCCTGAAAAATGCTTTGTTAACAATTTATGAAGAATCAGAGATGCGGCAATTCCAAAAACTTCTGAGCGAGATGGAACTTGGAGATCAGAAGCCTTCACAGCTTCTGCGACGTATGAAGGACCTGGCAAGAGAAAAGATTCCTGACGAAACGTTACGAATTATGTGGCAAGGACACCTGCCATCATCAGTACGGGCCGTGCTGGCTGTAACGGAAGCTAAAGACCTGAATAACCTAGCAGTCATTGCAGATAAGATTATGGAGACGTCAGGATCTTCACAGGTATCCGAAGTTCAAGCGACAGCATCGACCAGCAGCAGTTCCAATCATGACCAGGCCTTCATTTTGGCAGAGATAGCCAAACTGAGCATGAAGATCAGAGACATGGAAAGAGGCAGAAGTAATTATAGAAATGCAAATAATCGTTTTAATCGTCATTATTCACGCTCCGCTTCTCGCGGCCGTAATATGAGACGACGTACGCCGGACGATCCGGACTGGCTTTGTTATTATCATCTTAAGTTTCGTAACAGAGCAAGGAAATGTGTAGAGCCGTGTTCTTGGAACAAAAAAAATGAACAACAAAAGGGAAACTAGATAAGGCGCAGTCGCGGGCGGAGATATGTGCCGTATTACCAGTTAACCGCCTATGTGTTAAAGACTATAACAGTGGACTTAGTTTTTTAGTAGACACTGGCGCGAATATATCCGTTTTACCAGTGACAAAGAGACCTTTTTATAGTGATAAGACTAGTGATTATGTACTGTATGCAGCTAACGGTAGCAAGATTAGAACTTACGGTGTGAAAACGTTAGAATTAGACTTTAAATTGCGTCGCCCGTACCGCTGGTGTTTTGTGATCGCAGACGTGAATAAACCAATATTAGGTGCAGATTTTTTACACCACCATAGACTAGTAGTGGATGTGCATAAAAAAAGACTTATCGACTCAGTGACTAACATATGTTCTGTGGCTACATTGACTTTCTCTAACCAATCATCGATTAGAACAATTGACGTTAATAGTGTGTATAGTGATTTGTTGTCGGAATATCCCGACATAACGAAACCAATGTGTTTTAAAGACGCTCCACGCCATTCTATAACCCATCACATAGAAACAAGAGGCGCACCTGTTTATTCTCGACCCAGGCCGCTACCGCCAGATAAATACCATCGTGTTAAGGCTGAATTTCAGAAAATGCAAGAGATGGGTATATGCGGGCCTTCACAGAGTTGCTGGGCTAGTCCACTGCATGTTGTTATTAAGAAAAACGGAGATTTACGGCCTTGTGGAGACTATCGGCGTTTAAACGCTATCACGACGCCCGATAGATATCCTATTCCACGCATTCAAGACTGTACTTATTTATTGGCTAACAAAACAATATTTTCGAGAATTGATATGCAGCGTTCCTACCACAATATTGGCATAGCTGAGCCGGATATTGAGAAGACTGCCATTACTACCCCTTTTGGTTTGTACGAGTTTACACGAATGACGTTTGGTTTAAAAAATGCGGGCCAAACATTCCAAAGATTTCTAAATGACATTGTCCTACGAGACTTAGACTTCATATTCATATATTTGGATGACGTCATCATAGCTTCAGAACAGCCTAGTTTGCATAAAACACATTTAAGGAAGGTATTCGAACGCCTGAACAATTTTGGTATCACAATTAATTTAAATAAATGTGATTTTGGTAAACAAGAACTAGAATTTTTGGGATTCCATATATCTAAAGAAGGAATACGACCTTTAAAGAAGCAAATGGAAGTAATAGCAGAATTCCCAAGGCCAAAGACTGTCGACGAGCTACGTCGCTTTCTTGGCATGATAAACTTCTATAGAAGACATCTTCCTCACGCAGCCCAAATACACGCTAAACTAAACCAATTTTTGGTCAACACTAGAAAAAAAGACAAGAGCTTGATACCATGGACAGAAGATACTAATGAGGCATTCGAACAGAGTAAGCTAAACCTGATAAAGGCCGCCACTCTGTCATTTCCGTTACGCGAAGCTGCTTTGGCCCTGATGACTGATTGTTCTGATACTTGCGCCGGGGCAGTACTTCAACAGAGAGAAGGCAACACTTGGAAACCATTAGGATTCTTTTCAAGTAAACTTAGTGAGGCACAACAGAGATATAGTACGTATGACCGTGAATTGGTAGCGATTTATATGGCAGTAAAACATTTTCGGTATCTCATTGAAGGACGACCGCTAACAGTATATACCGACCACAAGCCCTTAGTCTACGCGCTTTCCAAAAATACGACTAGCAAAAATGACGTTCCTAGGCGTGTAAGACATTTGGACTTTATTATGCAATTTTGTGATTCCATACAGCACATAAGCGGAGCGGAAAACGTAGTAGCGGACACTTTATCACGAATCTCAGCCATTGATTCGTACTCGCCGATTGATTACACAAAATTAGCTACAGCGCAAGAAAATGACATGGAACTTAAAGATTTATTAACATCGGAGAATTTCGAATTTAAACAAGTTTATGCGCCTAATTGTGACAAACCAATATTTTGTGAAATATCTAAGAATATTGCACGCCCATATTTGCCGAAAGAATTTCGTATATCGGCTTATAAAGCTGTACACGAAGTTAGTCATCCAAGTATACGAACAACAAGAAATCTGATTCGAGATCGCTATATTTGGAAGTCAATGAACAAAGACGTTACTATGTGGACTAGAGCATGTGTCAAATGTCAGCAATGCAAAGTTCAACGTCATACCAAGTCACCTCATGGAAAATTTTTACCAAGTAACAGATTTGAGCATCTACATATGGACATAGTTGGGCCATTAACCTATTGCGATGGTTATAGGTATATAGTAACCATGATGGATAGGAACACAGGATGGCCAGAAGCATACCCAGCCAAGGACATAACAGCGGAAACCATAGCTGACATTATATACAACGGATGGATAACAAGATTTGGATGTCCCTTGAGATTGACAACAGACCAAGGACGTCAATTTGAATCGAACATATTTAAACACCTTACAAAAAAAATGGGCATTTCAAGGATTCGTACCACCGCTTATCATCCACAATCAAATGGGTTGATAGAGCGTTGGCATCGTGGACTAAAAGCTGCCCTTATGTGTAGAGGCAATACGACGCAGTGGGTTACTGAATTACCGTCTGTACTATTGGGATTGAGAACGAGTTTACGGGATGACACACAAATTAGTACATCCGAACTCGTATATGGTGAAGTTTTAAGATTGCCTGGTGATTTCTTTGAGCCGTCAACGCAGGAAATTACCGACAAAGACATGTTTGTACAGGAGTTGCGACAGAGAATATCTAACTTATCAGCTGTACCCAAGAGAGAGAATAAACAAGGTCGAATTTTCATACACTCAGAATTAAAACACTGTTCACATGTGTTTGTGCGTGAAGATAGAGTTTTAAAACCGCTAACGCCACCGTACTCAGGCCCATACAAAGTTATTGAAAGAAAAGACAAATATTTTATTATTCAACAGGCGGATACAGAAAAATGTATTAGTATAGATCGCCTCAAGCCGGCGTTTATGCTGAATACGGAGAAATCAAATGGTGAGCCATATAATGTAACGCCGAATGTAAACAACGGGCCGAGAGTGACAAGATCTGGTCGCATTAGCAAACCAACAGTACGTTTCGCAATATAAACATTAAGTACAATCTAAAGTACATAACTTGAATTTGAAAATGGGCAAGACTCAAAGCACTTTTACGGAAGAGAAGGTCATAATAGCTCAGAGTGGTGCAGGCAATGCAGCACCTACAACTTTTACCCATCAAACTGTGACCAGAATTGAAATATACATATTGTTCGTGATACTCTTTATATCGATGCTTATCGGATATTACATCTGGAAGCGTTGCAAGGACAATTACGGGAGATATCTAAGAAGGCAATTGGAAGATACTCCACCAGTCACCTATCGTAGAGGTGACCAAGGTTCCACTGTGCAACAAGTGATAGTGTAGTGAAAGTTAAAAAAAAATAAAAAATAATAGTGATAGTGTGTAACCGCGTAACCGATATAATATTGCATAGTGTACTAATATAAGTTATCTAACAACCAAAGTGTATACATGGTGTTTTATGTAAACAAAATGTATGTATATGTAATGTAGGTATATAGCATTATAACCTCTTTCCCTCTTCAGTGTACCAATATTTTTTTATGAGTATGTAATCTTATTTTTTTTTTTAAATGTTAAATGTATTATCTTATACTTAAAAGGGACTAATAATAAAAATGTATGTGATTAAACTTTACCTTGCAAATATTTTAAACATAATTTTAATTTGTTTTCGTTTATATTCTTTTTCTCAAGGGGGAAGTACTGTGCCGTAGGCACATATTGATTGTATTTTATTATAAGTATGTGTGAACTCTGTATGAATTTAAATACTCTCAGGTTTCTACCTATGATCTAATGTTCATAAAATATTCAGTGTATTGTAATACCTCAAAATAAACAGTCGTTACAAATCGTGCCTTCAATTATTTATCTCCCAGTCGACATAACCTCAACAACTCTATCATCACAAAAACAACACAGCAAAACAATTCCTTTATCTCCAAAAAAATATTCCGTAGCTAAAACATTTGACATTAGTGACACAAGCCGATAGTTCCGATTGGATACACATAATAGCACTCGTGTGGGAGGGGTGTGTTGGGGGCAGTAGTGATGACAATCAAGGCACATTGTTGAGGTTATTGTGAGATAATTGCTCGAAGTGAACTTGTGTGGTGAGCGAAACAGGAATGTTGGCAGACATTTTAGTTGGAAGATAATATTGTGTAAATCTATGTGTACTTACTTGTACTAGTTTTATGTTTTTTTTATTTGTTATAGAGGCATCATTCTACTTCAGCAAGAGAGAGGTCAAGTAATGTATATGTTCTATGTTAAAAACAAATAATGAATAACCGAATTAAGAACCTTTGTTTTTGTGATAAAGTCAGTGAAAAAACAGGAAACTTGTTTTTGTTCATTTCAACAAAATAATACTTAGCTACTAGTATGTCTCTTCATCAGATGACGAAGATAAACATACATTTTTAACACATTTTTCTCTTGACGGTTATGTTTTTGTTTTTTTTTCTCTGCCTACCCCGGGCGGGATAAGGCGTGAATTTATGTATGTATATACGGTTTTGTTGCCTTTGTCTAGTTTCACGTTACTTTAACTACTCATCATCATTATCATCAAAACAACCTTATAATATTCCGGGGAAGGAAATTTTGTCATAGATATAGGTAGGTGTAAGTTTTCTTTCTTTTGTTTTTGTAGAGATGATATCTGGGATGAGGTGATACCATGTATTTTTACTCTATCACCACACGGAGAAAGCATAACTATACCTACCCTATGTTATGTTCAAGGATTCCTAAACATAAATAAAGTTCCGTTACCCTAATACAAATTTCAATCATTAATACTTTTATTTTAGCTCACGCCTCCGGCCTTCGTGAACTTCTTACCTAAAGTATGAACAAATAAGAGATTGAGCAGACAAGAGCACTTGAAATAATAACTGTGTGGTGTTGCGTCTAATATAATATGACACCCCTACCGAGCATAATACTGTACACTCACGTATCAAAGTATTTTGGGTACGTGATGTATCAAACTTAACTTGACCCTTGTTTAGAAACTTGTATAAAAGAAAAAAGGATCAAGGTAGAATGGTCGTATGAAATGATTTATATGACGATATTTTCGCCATGTGTGCGGTTTTATTTTGTAAGTGGCAAAGTTGTAAGTGGGCTTTTTGTTAATGAGATCTTTTCTTCAGATTGTAGTTAATGTGTTTGGGTAATGGAGTGCGTGGGGGCGTTGTATTGTTTTTATGAGGAGCATACATTTATACCGATTATTTACTTGATTATGTAACTAGAGCCTGGCAAAAGGTGCTCATTGTGACTTTGTACACTGTACAGCCTCTTATAATTAATGATTATTCAAACTAATAGGTAGACATTAGGCTAGCAGTGCTCGGGCTTTGCTGAAGTTCATAAACAGTCAGCCATTGGGTGGACCGCTTACTCCACGACCGCCTGAGAGCTATAAACATAAGGAAAAATTATGGTATAAAACAAACTAAAATTAAAATTATCGCAATAATTTCCGCTAATTAACCTGGCCAGCAATAATAATTAAATCATAACATGAAAACCAAATAAACCTCACCATTGTAACATCAAATTAGCTAACTGAGTTACCAAATAGGTTCTGAATTGTCTAAAAGCCTGGCCCATTTGTATCTGGACACAACACGCTGTTTGCGTAATTTGAATAAATTAGGCCGGATAGTTGGACCGGACTTCCGGTCTAAACTTAGCCAGGATGTCCGCTATGTGGGCCCGTATGGCATTATGGACACCTGTGTATTTGGTCAAAATGATAATTTTCGCTTTGTACAGTTTTGTGGTTATCGGTCTCATTCGGTTTCATTAGTTACAGCGCTTGTACACGGTAAGAAAAATCGCCGGGCCTACGCAAGAATTCGTGTCGTTTCTAAGCACGACCTGTGTACACAGCGCCGGCGATGCATAAGAAAATTTTCTTGTCTGCGCAAGACAAGACACGGCGAACGTTGTTGCGGAGGGGCGGGGAGCGGTGTAGTAGGGTATCATACTTGTTTGCTTTCTACTTAACATTTTTACTAAAGGACACTCACACTGATTATCTCACTTGTTATTACTTGCGCGCCCTACGCGTCGTTCGTACGTCTGACGACTGTACGAAAAAAATCCTGGCGTGTACACGTTCCAAGTTGTTTTATCTGCGGAAGACAAGAAAAGTTTTCGTGTACGAAAAAGACAAAATTCTTGACGTCTACACGAAGATTTGTCTTGTCTGGCGTAGACACGGCAATTTTTCTTACCGTGTACAAGCGCCGTTATTGTATTGTCTTTGTACTCGGATTTATCGTATCTGTATGTAACAACAGGAGAAACAAAGTGACCGACATGCCGCTCAGGATTGCCCGGTTAAAGTGACGGTGGGCAGGTACGTAGTGCGATAGACTGATAGCTGTTTCGGGGAAAAGATAAATATATTTATTTATAAATTTCCTTATTTATTTAGTAACTATTTAATATTAATAACAAAACTTACTAAATACTTCTCCCATCTCACAGTTAAACTGCGCAAGCAATTTTTTGAGGCAATGTATGAACTTTTTAATATAATAAAATATGATCCATCCATCCATAGTCATCCAAAAACTAAAGCCATTACATAAAACAAAGACTTTTCGTAAGGTAAGATTATTCTGTTCCTAAGTCAAAAGCTCAAAAAACCTATACATAAACATTTCATATCTGTAACTTCTTACTAACATACACACCAAGTACTCAATGTATCACACACAATTTTCTAACTTTGAAACAGCTATATTAGGTCTCGACCTAGTCCACACATTCTAACTATTCAACTAACCAACAAACAGTAGGAAACTTTTCTTTTTGTCTAAACTTTGGAGTACCATCAAAACTACTCAAGCGAACTATAATAAACAGCTAACTGAAATAAACCTCCATATACTACAATAAAAAAGAAAACTTCATACTTTTACGTAAAAAAGTATAAAAGAGAAAATGTATGTAACTTTTTAAACTAATTTGTATAAAAGAACGCCACCCCAACGAAACATTCTAATCAACCGTCAAATATTTCCGAACGTACAACTTTTTTTAATAACATCTCAGTTTTTCGCAACAAGAATTCAAATTGAAATGTCATCGCGTCCCGTCAGATCTGCTGGGTGGCATATTGCAGGGTGCTTGGAAACCACCAACTTATATTTAACATCTCGACCGTTCGAATTTCGTTCTTATTCCTTCGTAATAAAGTTATTGAAGGTGTTCAATAAATGTTGTCGGTTTCTTTATTCCTATTAGTGCAACGGGCCATGCAGCGTATAATCGGTTTTTAATGAAAAGATTAGTGCGCTCTGAACTGCTATTGTCGTGGCACAATCAATGGGATGGCGGACACTTCGGGAATTTTCCAATTTGGCTCTCTCGCTGCGACACGGTTTTAATTCTAATGTAAGAAGATTTATGTCGCGGACATAAATGGATGTTTTCGCTTTGTTCAATAACTTTTATATATTGAGATTAAAATCAGCTTTTAGTAATTAGCACTAAGAATGAAACAAAAATGTCCTTCACAGGAAAAATAACCTTTTATTTTATGTATTTTATTATAAATTAGCGTACGGCGTAAAATACATTATTTATATGCTTATTAATCAACTTTAAAGTTGTTTGTTACATTAGATCCACGAAACAATTTGATCAATATAAAACAAAAACTTTCTAAAATAAATATGACAAGAAACTTATATCAACGCAAGCAATGTTCAATTTGCTTATAACTTTTTTAGAAAGTATGATAATTATATTTAACTTTATTTAAATAATATTTTAATAAAGTTAAATATATAATAATAAGTCAATTTAACGCAAGTAAACGTAAATAATCATGACAAACATTATTGTCCTACGTAGGATCTCAACCAGCGACCATGGAACGGTAGTCGCAAAACGCTACTCTCATGCAACCAAAGCAAACTCAAAACTCAAACTCATGTGTTCATATCATGTGTTCAACTCATATGTTTGTTTGTTTATGTTTGCAATTGCGCTACATAGTTAAATATCCTGCTTAGATGATAGATCTCTCCTGTGAGTAAGCTAGCAGGTAAACCTTGTATGTTTATTACTCTGTTGCCTATAAACCGCAAGTCGATTCCACTCGAGCCAATAGCTTCGACTTTACTAGATTGATTACCCTATCACCGATTTTTACGCCGTGACGTAAACCTTTACGTGTTTCATGCTATTTACGGATAAATAATAAGAAAATTGTGCTTAAGATACGTGAACTTGGCATGTTTTGCTAAGAAATTTAAGCCCTTAATGTCGTATTACTGCTACTGTTAGTTTAAAAACAACATTACAGTTGTATCTGACTTCGGTTTACATTTTACTTTTTGTATTTTTTTGACCCGATTGGGACTTTTGTACTTACCCTGGTACAAAACGAGAGATTTTAGTGCTGGTTTCTCAAAGTCACTACAAGTTAGATACCTAAACAGCTAACGAAAGTCTAGCAAGACGACAGCTTTGTAGTGATCATCATAACAGCCCATTAATGTCCCACTGCTGGGACTTATTTTGTAAATATAATATTCACGGATAGTCCCTTTGTCGGTTTTTACGCCACCCATGGGATGAGATGGGGTGGTGACATATTGTATTCTTACTCCGTCACCACACGGACGTTGTAGTGATACATGAAGTGTTTTCCAGTTTTAACTCTTTACCGCAAACGCTGCAGCTTTGAATGTTGTCTGATAGTGCACAGTCCAACGATGTGTTGACAGTCTTTGCCAAAACATCTTTGACAAGCACGTGATCTTTGAAAGTGTTGTTATTAGTCCAATTAGTCAACGGCTTAGTTGCCTTTACATGTTTAACCAGTTTAGATTGACACCTCCGAAAAGAATTTTTAGTGTCTACTATTTATTTATTTATTTGGTTCACCAACACTTTAACATTACATTGAAGTTAAGAAGACATCTTAACTTAAATCTAAATTTTAAGTTACTTATTGGTAAGCACAACTTTCAATCATAACCCACTTGTTACGAGAAGTGTCGAACCTAACGAAATGTTATAATTTTCTCAGGAACTTTTTATTGTACATCATATGTCATGTAAAAAATAACAAAAAATATCTGTGACTTTTGGAAAAGCCGGAAAATGGTGTCCTTTTAAAAGGACACTCGTAAAATGTACTACTGTCACTTCGCTGATACTAAAATATTAAGTTTCAGAATGAAATTGGGAAAACTCATTGTATTGCACAGGTTTTAATAAAAAAGTAAGTAGCTGGTATTTTACCATGTATTATCATATTAAATTCAAGATATTTATAGAAAAATACCACTTTTGTCCCGAATAGATGTTCTCAGAACATTTTTTTACACGACTTCATAACAACTGGTTGTTTGACGTGAATATACGAGTATATCTTTTGATGTTGAGAGAATCGTCTTATTTTGCTAACAGGTTGAACTTTACAACGATTTGTCCCCACGGTAACGATGATTATTATAATCATGCCACTTGTTCAACAAAACCACTTCAGCACTTGTAGATCTGTATTGAAACATTCCTGGCTCTGATTAGGGCATATCCTTATTAGAAGGTAAAAGACCCTTAGATACACGATTCTCTCTTATGGTACCAGATGCTTTCATACCTGTTCCTCCCAGACCATCAATAAGAAGAACAGACGTAAAAAATGTCAAAGAACAAACGAAACGGCGCTATCTCATCTATTGAACGCAGAATATCAGAAAATGAGAGAATGACACAAGAGCCTAAGACCAGCTTTTTGTAACTTTCAGGAATGTCTGCTCCTTGACCTTGATAAGAATCAAACCATACGACAAATCCTAAGCGAGTAGCTCTAACTCAGAATTCGTAGCCCAGTTGAATCGGTTTGCCTCGTATAAAATGTTTATTCGAAAGATTCTAGATTTGGAAATGGTATTTTTGCCACTTGTGCTAAATGCTCATCATCTCTATTGCAACAAGACGATGCATCATAGTTATAATGAGCTATTGCAGAAACTGATAACTGAGGTACAGAAAGATTTGACATAGAAAATTGATTCTAGTCACCTGAATCTTCGTCAGTTACCTCGGCATTACAGTTATCGGAAGGTTTTATTGTAATATATTTTTATTTATTTACACTTTATTGCACAAAGTTGCACAATGGCGGGCTTAATGCCTTAAGGCATTGTCTAACAGCCAACCTTTGGGTGATGCAGAGAAAATGACATGGTAGGTGCAGCAAGTTGAAATAAGAAAAAATAAAACAAATTTCAATTAATAATAAAATACACACTATACATAAAAGAATATATATTTATATATATATATATATATATAAGACCAGATATATAAATATTGAAAAAAGAAGGATGTTATTCCGCTAACAATTAGTGCACAATTGACGAACTCTTGTTTTAAATGTGACTCGATTTGTAGACATCCTGATTTCAGAAGGGAGGGCATTCCATAGAAGAATAGACTGTATCATAAAGGAAGAGTGGACTGAAGCAGAGCTATGAAGAGGACAAAGAAGAAGAAGATTGTTTGTCGAGCGAAGGTTTCTATTATGAGTCGAACACAAGTATTGAAAATGAGGTGTAAGATAAGAAGGAGCATTAGGAGAATTAAGAAAAGAAAATAGAGTCGTAAGCGTCCGAAGGTATCGTCGTTGACGAATGGGCAGCCACTTTAACTCTAAACGATAAGTTGAGACGTGGTCGTACTTACGAAGATTAAAGACGAATCGAATGCAGTTGTTGAGAAGTCGATCCAATTTATTGAGCAGATCAGCATTCAGGTCGAGGTAGCACACATCACCATAGTCGATGATTGGGAAAATCAAGGATTGCGCAAGCATTGCCTTGGTACTTATATATGACGGTATTTCGTCATCATCATCAAACAGTTCTTGCTTCTCCATAATTTCATGTAAACAATATACTCTGATATGTGATCTAAAGGCAAAAAAAGGAAACAATTGTAACGAAACTTTCAAAGCGTCATAGTAGGCCATATTACGACTGTCCGTTTAAAAGGACGCCACAATAAACTTGAAATATGGCAACTACAATTGTATTGTACATAGTAATAAATACATTAAAAATATAGGTAAGGGTTATGTTGTTACAGTATTACACGTATTTTGTCGATATTTGGTGACAATTGTATATTCTAACCTTTTACCAGTTAAATTGTTTTTCTAAAAAAACTTTTTCGGCTAAAACCTTAATATAATACACTTAAAACAGCAAAGTAATGTATTAAATGACAGATAAACTCCTAAACTCGTAATATTTATCTAAAACTATTTGTTAAATTAACCTCATATTTTTAATTATTAATTTTTGAGAGGTGGTCTTTTAAAAGGACGCTCGTAACAAGTGAGATAATGAGCTATGTATACCTACTTGAAATCTATTACTATTCGACTGTTCTCACTTTAAAAACTATTTACGTCATCATAAAGAACCATAGTCAAAGTACCTGTAGATAACTATTTATTATGATATATCCAGTGTAATCAGTAAAAGTATAACGAGTGTCCACACGCAAAACTTTGATTAACATACTTTTTTCTTATGAAAAACTGAGGCTTAATCATCGTGTAATTGATCCATCATAATAATATATCTCTAGAGTGTACTGACAATATAGCTAGTTATAAATACACAGTGTATAACAAACCTCGATTCTTTTTAATTAAAAAAAAATACTAACAAGACTTCTTTACACATCACGTACTTACATCTTTCGCGCCCTAACAATAAAATGTCAAAGTTAATTGTTTTTCTTAAGCTTAAAACGCAATCGTGGATTGTAATAACCATTCTCAACCCCTACCATTGCATTGTCTCAATAGTGCGACCGTTTTAATTAAGAAAATCGGATGTCATTTATCACTGGACTAAACGATTCACAATTGACAATGGAATCTTCTCCTAACATTATCCACAAAGTGATGGTACATTTCATCAGCACAAATGACGTGAAAGGATTTAGCTAAGTATATACCTACTTAAAGATATGTAACTAAAGTTAAAATGTTGGAATGGACTTAATTATTACCAACCATTCCTGTACTTCCTACTAACATTATTTAAGCGAAAGTTTGTGAGGATGGATGGAAGGATGGATGTTTGTTACTCTTTCACGCAAAAACTACTGAACGGATTTTGATGAAATTTTACATTAATATAGGTTACATTTCAGAATAACATATAGGCTACAATTAATAAAGACTTTTAATCCCTAAGTCACTATTTACGACAGTAAAGTGATGAAAAAGGGACGTGTTCTATAAGATTACGTCGCATCTCGTCGCCACATAGGACACAAGTTGGGCACGCAGATGATTTGATCGCGTACGTTGTGTTTGTCGCGTCGCATCGCGTTCTTCGCCCACGTAAGACACCAGGTAACTCCTACAAAAACATTAAATAATCATTTTTTTTTATAACTGCAAACAGCTACCTACTTAACAAATTAAAATAATGATAATGATTTCAATTAGTAAATTCAATATGATACGATTCTCCCCTTTTTTCACTCATTCATTAAGACTAGAAACAAAAGCAAAAATCTACAAATATAACGTATTTTTACTAAAGTTTTTACTTTTTACCAATCATGGATTGTTTGAAACCCCCCACTCTCATTGTCGCAATAGTGAGACGTTTTTTAATTAAGAAAATCGGCAGCCATTCGTCGCAGTCAGCGATTTCTTTGATAGTCCATTGTTTTTGTCGCGATCAGCGCTACTTTTGTCCGAATGCATTAAGAAATGAGCTTGTTTTGACTGATGAGGAAAGGTGCTTTGTTTTAAACTTTCTATTTTCATTTATGTCAACAGTTCTTAGTATATAAACTTAAACGACATTTTGTTGAAAGTCTGTTTTTGAATTTTTTAGAATTTTTGTAGATGCGATATTTACTTACACATACTTACTATTTTATAGATATAATCTTACCATCTGATACTTTGTAAATACTATATAAACATAAAAAAGATTGGGGACGGAAACAGAACTTCAACATACTTCACCTCCATCGTTTTAGACTGCCTAACACCAGGTTAGTTGCACTTTGACGGGTCACTATAAAAAATATTGTTCATTATATTACACAAAAAAGCATTTCATGATCTCTTTGATAAACTTTTATAATAATTATAATAACTCATAATAAATATAACTGTGAATATAAATAAACAGACAAAATAACTAGTGAATAATGTCGTGACACAATAAATCCTTGGCGGACAAGTGGCGAGGTTCTAAAGCAGAGCCTAGTACCCGCTGTGCAGGGGCTGGCGCTAGTAATAGACGTCAGCAGTTAGCGGTTTGTTCTAGCAACTGATAGACCACCTCTTAGAGCAATATTACTTAGTACATTAGGTATTATGTTTGGCTTTGTATTGACTTCTTTAGCTGCTACGATTGTTGTTAAATGAAACCTTTCGACAGGTCTAATGCTACTTGAAGAATATGACACTTCGTTTCTTGTGCTAAAGAATACACTGCAAGCGTTTAAGGTGAGCTAAATTGATCTGGTAATGGACAAAACTCTGTACTATAACTCTACTCGCAACATAAATGTCAATGTACTTTAAATAAAAGGAAAAGTTTTACCAAAAAATCGATTCAGATAAAACAACATCCATTATTACAATCAGACACTCGTTCTTTGGACAGTTGCTTAGCATATTGTCTTAAGTAGACAATGTGGCGAGGTGTCTGTAGGTAGACAAAACATCGCTGTTTCTCCTCCCTTGTCCAGCACCGTTAAACTTTTAATCCGGCGTCGACAGGGCATTGTTTGGCGGGCGCGGCTGATTACTGGCAGACGTCCGCTCTTCGCACGTTGTAACACCACATTTACTTCAACATTTCGTTATATTTATGTCATGCTTTTTGCTTTATGGCCCGAAAAGAGAATATTTTGAGAAAGTTTTACGTTGATGTGTATATTTTTGTTTGTCTTTCCGCTATTTATTTTTTGTTATATTTTTTAGGAAATAACGTTGATAAGCAACTTCTGATTCTATGTTAAGAACTTGCTTTGTAGGTTTAATGTTTATTTCGTGAAACAGAACCACCTATTACTAAATGGTTTTAGTTCTTTGCAATTACTTGCACGTCATTCCTGCACCTTCAAATTATTGTAGATCTTTTTGAAAATAAAGCCAGATATTACTAGTATTAACTTCAGAATATTATATTATATGCATTAGTAAGAAATAAAACATTTGTGATGACACATTGGTTGTAAAAGATAATTTTTATTACAATATTTTATGAGAAGTAATATTTATAGAATCCACATTAGCCCACAAAACAGTAAACGTAATTATCAGGCACATCAACCAATACTATCTACTCAATAGCTTTACTAACATAAAATCTTCAAATATTTTTAAGTTTACTTGTTAATTTTGCAGATAATTATAATATCGAAGAAAACCTTGTTTTAGCTAAAGCGTAAGTATTAGTTATTAACATTGTAGTAGTGCGGTACTCCGATGAAGTTTATAACAATAAATTTATAGGAAAACTTAAAGACGTTGTCGGTCCGTTGATATACTGTTTAATGCAACGTGAATAAGTTTTATGTTTATGTACCTTCTACTATCTACTTTGTTTTATGTTTTATGCTTTTTATTAGCTGTCTTCTATTATATTTATAGTAATAAGTTTGGATGGGTAAAAACTGGATATATCATATTCGTGTGATGGATGGAGTACGTATACAATACCTATTTATTATGTCACCACTATAATTCTTTCTTAGAATGTGCTAAAACTGACTAAGGGTAAGTAACTTATTGTAAAAAAATTTAATTCTGTAATGTGAAAGTCAAAGTATAGGGTTTCTGACATGTGTTCCTTCTTTAGTTTGCTAAGAAGTATAGTATCTGCAAATTATCCATTAGTATGCTTTCACAATCTCCGCGTGGTGACGAAGTAAGAGTACAATATTATGTCACCACCCCATCGCATTCCATGAATGTCATAAAAACCGACTAAGGGATTATCCGTGAATATTATCTTTACGAAATAAAAAAAAGGAAGACTTGAAATTAAACCCTGTACCAATCTATCTGCCCAGCGTGGTATCAATAGGGCAAGTATCCTTCCGTCATGGGAGTAGGCCCTCCCTGCAGTGGGACATTAATGGGCTGTAATGATGATGCTTTCACAACACTTATGGGAACTGTATCCGGTGGTGATACTTTTTAATGTATTTTCTGGTCTGGTAACATAATTTCTGAAAATAATAAGAAAACTAATAAATTAATTTATGTTTCTCCGTTTGTAATAAATCTTATAATCTAAATAAAAGAAGAATCAAAATTAAATGTAAACTAATTCTTTATTTGTCTCAGCGAGATAAATCTAAGTGATGGTTAAATAATAATAAAATTATCATTAAAGATATTCGTTTAGCTTAAGATGTTCGTATCAAAGGAAAAGAAATAAGGAAAGTAGCTCTCTTACAAAACCTTTTCCTTTTAGTAATTGGAGCTCCATCTTTTAATGATACAGTAATTAATCTGTCTTTACATACTTTTTAAATTTATTTACTTAGATATTGGTTTACATTTTAATTTATTTGAATAGGGACGCGCCTACTTCCGGGACGGAGGGATACTTGGCCTACTAATACCACGCTGGTCAGACGGATTGGTACAGGGTTTAATTTCAAGTTTTCCTTCTTTTTATTTCGTAAAGATAATATTCACGGAAAGTCCCTAAGTCGGAATTCACGACACCTATGGGATGAGATGGGGTGGTGACATATTGTATTCTTACTCCGTTACTACACGGAGATTTATTTGAATATATGTTAAAAAAAATGAGAAGTTCTTTAAAAAACACGTTGATTAAGTTGAGTAGAAACTTCGCAGAAGTGATTTCCGTGCTGCAGTAAGTATAAATCAGTAGGCTGAATGAAATTTCTCAATTTTGACTGTAGGTATAATGTGTAGCTGTGAATTGTTAAAATAGTCGTCTTGCATGCGAATCAAATTCGTAACATTTTAAACACTTTTGCGCTATTGAAGTATTCATATAAAACATTTTTAAAAAGCTTAAAGAATCCGGAAGCGAAAGGATTGTATTTTCATAGTGCAATAAACTATGAAATTCAAGATTAATACTTATAATCGTTAAGTAAATACATAAATAGGCCTTATAACAATGTAGATAAACAACAAGATAGCTTAAACCAATGTTAATATGACGCGAGAGACCGAAGAAGCTCTATATTGTTATGAAAGCTGATATGAGCCAAGAAATTAACAACACATTGTAATACAAACTAGCGTACGACTAAGACGCTTTCCTAATTATAGTTAGGTTTTGTGTGGTGTTTTAAAGAAAATTTGGACATATTTTTATCTATACTTTATACAATGTGATATTATAAAAAGGTAAAGTTTGTGTGTTTGTGATGTTGTAGGGGGTAATCTCTGGATCTATTGAACTGATTTTAAAAATTCTTTCTGTGCTTAATAGTCCATTTATCAGGGAGTGTCATACGCTATATATTATCACGCTATGTTTAAAAAAGAGACGCGTTTTTTCGCCGCCCACCATTTAGCTGACTCGTGCCCGAAGGGGGCACGAGTCAGCTAGTATAAAATATAATTAGGATACAAACCATTTGCCATTTTTTCTTACCGGATGCAGAATAACTCGGTGGTTTACAAAAGTCTGTGCTAGTCACCCTGAAACACAAGTTGTTATTTTTCCTATAAATTGTATGTAATTTTAGTATGAACTGTGACTCATAACCTTAAGACAAAAATCTAAAGTAACCTGTAAATCTTGTGGCCTGTATTAAAATCTAAATATCTGAGCGAATTCCTACAAAAGTTCTATGAGACCAACTTTAAAGTATACTTTTTAAACAATAATAAATTTATTAAAAATGGTCACAAAATAACTTAGAACTAAGTTCAGAAACAACATAAGAACCGAAGACTTCCTTCTCTATCTGGAGTCAGTTAACAAGGTAACTTATACACACTACCAAAGTAACTATTAAGTAATCTGTGTCACTACTACTTTAACCTCATTCTTGCCAAAGCTTCTAGCTTAACTCTGAGTAAGAAATCAATACTAAAATGTTTTTATTTTGTGCAAATACGCGAAGTTGTATCTGAATATTATATGCTTTTTTTTATTTTTACCAAAAATTAACTAAAATTTAAACTATTGTAAATATTGTAAACATCAGCAGATAAAAAAAAATACAATCGAAGTGAGAACCCCCTTCTTTTTTTTAAGTCGTTTAAAAAAAAAATAAAGATTCATACTCCGAAATACCTCTCTGAATACTGTTAAAAACTCTTTAAATCACCGTAACACATCCATACATCACAGTTGCTAAGCACATATTCATAATAATATTTTACCGTTAACGCTCTTACCAGGCACGTATCCTACGTATAAAGCCCGATTTACACATCGACAAGTACAGTCGCGAGTTAGGTAGTAAGTTGTTGATTAAGTTGATTTAAATATATCTCCATCCTATTTTTTGGCGAGTTAAGTTGGCAAGACCCAAGAGAGGGGGCTACTTAACTTACTTACTTCGTACTTAACTCGCCATAAATAGGATATAGATAGGATACATAGGATGGAGATCTATTTAAATCAACTTAATCAACAACTTACTACCTAAGTCGCGACTGTACTTATCGATGTGTAAATCGGGCTTAAGGGTCGTAGCATACATATCAAATCTCAAAGGGATCGTCAATGCTTTGGCTTTTTCGTCGGCGTTTTTCGTTAGCGATGCGATTTCCTTACGATTCTGATTAGTATGCGTTGCAGTAAGGAGTTTCACACAAATAATATTGAACGAGTCGCGTTGATACGATGACGATCCCTTTCCGTTTTGCTATGTGTGCTACGACCCTTAGTACGTAGGTATAAGCATCACGTAACAGATACTCTTACATTTAATCACGCGAGAACTTTGCCTATAAGGTATCCAAGTTTGCGAGTTTGATGAAAAACTTGTGTTTACCTGT
Organism: Schrankia costaestrigalis; assembly: GCA_905475405.1. Taxonomy (NCBI): domain Eukaryota; kingdom Metazoa; phylum Arthropoda; class Insecta; order Lepidoptera; family Erebidae; genus Schrankia; species Schrankia costaestrigalis. Next base: position 17,946,307 of record FR997843.1, read on the forward strand.
AGTGTACCAAATACTGTAGTTACATACTTTGTTTCTGTACTGGAATAGCTTTTGTTTACGACAGTTTTATTTATATTCGCGGTTATGTTTCTTCTATAATTTTACCTGTTCATACTAACAGGTCAATAGAAAATGTGATTTGTTAGTCGAGTATGGTTTATAAGGCGTCTTTCATAGTTCAGATTTTCAGGATGTTATTTTATGTTATTTGTTTCTTAGCCTTACTTAATTTTACTAAAAAATATCTTTTTTATTTATTTATTATTGGGTTCACCAACAGCTATTTACACTAAAACAGTTCTTCCTTAATTAGCTACGTTTAACATTGTAAGTGTAATAACTACTTATAGGCGAACACCGCATGAATCTATCTGAATATTACCGTCATTATGTCTGTCAAATGATGCCCATTGCTAAACTTAGACTTAAAACACTTCCACTTTTTGCAGTCTTATGTTTCTTTGACAAAAATATTGCAAAATCAAGAGACATTTTAAAATAAGAAATGGTTCAGTAAATGTTAAAGGAGAAGCGGTACCTTTCAATATCTTAAAATTAGAAGTTGGATGACCGACTAAGCTTTTAAATTTCTATAATTAAGAGCTGGATTTATTCAAACAGTTAAATCTGTGAAGCGGGAAACAAAACGTGATTGCTCGCCGACTTATAATTTAATGCAATTTCCTCTTTTATTTGGAAGGTCTAAGAGAGAGGCGTTAAGCGTTTATTGTCCACATTGGCTCAGGTACGAAAGAAAGTGTTGTCGTATTTTTACACATTATGATATTAAAGAATTATTCGCAACACAACGCGAATACTAAGTGAAAAATAAAATTTGTTTTTATCGCTTAGTCTAGTGGCGATTGCAATGATATAATAAATAGACAAGTAGATTTCATTCTTAACAATTGCAATTGACGAAAGTCAATAGAAAAATGTTGTATTAAAACTCCAACTCATTGAGTGACATTCAGTGATTTAGGAGTTGATTAGAGATTAAGGTCAACGTTGAAAACATTATTGTTACAAAGTATAAGTAACTCATACAAATGATCTCATAAAAACGAAAAAAAATATCTGCTAAGCCAGCAGCACTTTCGCAGTTGACTATGACTCAGGCAAATAGTATTTTCAAAACATAATAACCAACAACAATCTTGATAAAAAGAATACTTTTCACTTTTGACTTAAGTATATAAAATTTTCCGCCCGCTCATACCTTTGCACCGTGTACTAAGAAGGGTGCAGAATCCTCTTATTGCAGTTCGGTGGGCAGGTTCCGAGGGGCCTCCCATGAGCCCGGCACCGGCCCGGCCCTTGCTTGCTTCGTTAACGCTAATGCCCCGAGCTGACGGATGCATTTTAGACCCGACATGATCACTTTATGGCGTATTATCGGATTTTTTGTCATTTTTGTTGTTCAATCTTTTTTGGGTTTTTAAATATTTTATTATTTGGAAAAGGTAGTTGTTTCTTGTATCTTTATTTTTTAGAAACTGTATTGAAAGTTATTTACACTTATTGATGTTTCTCTGTAAAGACGCGTCCCATCCAGTATTTAGGTAAGTCTTAAATTATTTTATGTCAAGTTACCTTTCTTATGTTTTGTAGAAAATTTAATCTTAATCGGATTTCACAAAAGTCTTGGCATGAATAAATTGAGCTAGTTATACCATGTATACCAATTTCTACAAAAACATAACCATTAATCAAACATTGAAACACAACACAACATAAAATTTATTTAAAAAGTTAAGCTAATCGGTAAATCAAAATGAGTACAAAATAATCGTTGCATTTTAATCCTAAAACATCATTAACCCTGTCGCTGCTGAAGCACTTACTAAGTCAAACAAATACCAACGCAACTTGCATTCATAAATAACCCTTAAGTCCCTCCCCCCATGAATATTAAACAATATAATAGCGTTGATTATTGTCTCAAACATTTAAAATGAAAGAAATTGGCCGACGTGATCGCATTACAGATGCTCGCCATCTTATTAAGGAAGTTGAATGAGATTTTTCAGGAGTCTGTGGTGAATTTTAATTGACAAATGGCCGTACTTGGCTAAGGTTTTGATGTATTGGGGAAAGAAAAATAAACTAATTTGTTCAACGTTGAGAAGTGAAAATAATACTTCTTAAATAGGTTGTGTAGTTGTTTTTAAAATACTTTATTTTTAAAGGAAAGCGTTAAAATCCATATTACAAGGTTATTACGGGCAGAAATCTTACGTTTGTTATGCACCTACAAAATCCTGCCGTCTATTAGTCATATATGAATTATCTTTCGCGAAGTTCTTATGAGATGTATAGACAATGATTTCGTGTGATGACAGAGTTGGAAAACATGGTTTCATCGCCTCACCTCGTCTCTGTAGTAATAAAATCAAGGAATTAATCTATATTAATGCATCTGACGAGCATAATAGTGGGCTTAATTTTCCGAACACTAAAAGACGGTTATAATGACGAGCGACGAATGAAATACTGCCGGATTCTACCTACGTACAACGTCTAAGTACAAAAATACATATTTACTAAAGCTTTATTGAAATAATCTTTACTTAAACACGTAAAGCGATTTAACAGAGTCGGTTCAGTCAAGCAGCATTAAAGATGGGACCTTTTGAGTGGGGAACATTGTCTTACGAGGGGGAAGTCGACAATCTGTGTTGTTGTGACTAAAATTAAAATGGCAATACGTTCAAACTGTTTGGGGTGACTTTATTTGTGTTATGTTTTGGTTTTGTGTACTGTCTTATTAAAGAAAATAAGTTTTATGTTTATTGTTTTGAAAAATATTAAGTAAGTTTGCATTTTGTAAAGCTGCAATATATTGAGTAAAGGAGCTATAGTGGAAATGAAATAATACGTATGTCCTTTCTGCATTAACAGTGTCGGATTCACGATGCTAAAGCAACTTCGACTTGCAAGTTAAAATCACGCTCAAGGCAATAGTTATTTTACTCTGGACATCCACCCGCTAAGTTTTGCTAAGTTTAAATGTTCTTTGTATCGATTTAAATATGTCTGTAAAAGTCTTTAACAACTTAGTGACAGCGCGGTGTAAAAACAATGACGACTTCAAGCTTTCCCTAAAAACGTGTTCGAAAAAGCAAAACAAATGTAAAAAGGAACGGAACTTTTTTATCGACGTATCACATCGTCTACAAAAAATATTCAGTGAAAACTACTGAGGTCTTTATATGGACCATATTTCAATAACGTTTTGACATTTACCTATGTTAACTTCGAGGTAAGCAGACAGTATAAAAAAGAGATAAATATTTTGCAACAAATATCATACAACAGAAGAAACCCGTGTCCCCTTTCACCCTTAGATATGAAACTAAAAAAGTTCATTCAAAAGCACATCAAACTGTATCTGTGTTTCCACGAGAGTGACTGTGTGTAAATGTCTTAATAATAGACGCGTTCAGGTTGAAAGATAATGTTCCCGAATACTTTGTCCGGAGTAACAAGAGCATGCTAATGTGCTTTGGATCAAGGGCTCAGTTTTTGTAAGCTTCTTGCTTCTTGTAAAACAATTTATTAACTTAGATGTTTTAGTTGCTTATGTCGAGAAAAAAATCAAAATATTAAATTTGATTAGGTCAGAAATTTTTGTATTTTACAAAGCACAATCCAGTTGTAAATCAAACAGAAGAATTCAGCGAAATCAAGTAAAATGCGGAAAACCCTCTCATAGTTTGGTCTTAAATACCTGTTTTACTTAGGTTACAAAGTAACTCTAATCGTTAATACAACATGCTAAGCGTCTTAATTCGTTTCTGATAAAATTCACTTTATTCTTGTTCAAATATTGCAAATGAACAGTAAACTATTATAAAATTAAGTATGACATGTCATTAACATGCCAGATACATAAGTTTACATCCTACTTCGACAACTAAAGTTTACATTCCAAATTAGAAACTAATACCTTCATAAATATACACGCATTACGTACATAAAGTTTAATATTTATATCAATATTATCGTCACAAAAAAAGGTTTATATTTTGTAACCAAATTTAATTCAAGAGCGCCTTTAACCAAATCATTTATAATCCCCACAAAACTCCCCATTTTAGTTTTATTAGTAAAACTTGCTTGTCACTTTCTTGCCTACATCTCGACGGTATAAAAAATTGCCTTGTAACTATAAGACGTGGTTTCCTTAGCCGTAATGTTCGTCTGCACGCGATCCAACCCTACTCGGTAATGCATTGAGAAAGCTTACAGGGTTAATTTAGTTTTATTTTTAGTATTATTTTGGGGTATACCACTTGCATTGTAGGGTTCGTTCTGTAGGTATGTTAATGGGTAGCTTAAAGTAATGGACTTTATGGTTTAGTGTTGTATGAAGGAGTTTTGATTCAGAGCAATATCGTTTAACATGCTCATTCTACGTACTATGTCTACAGTATATTTTGTCCTACTGTACCTACTTACTATATGTGGCTATAGGAATAAGATTTTGTTTATAGTGCTTTCGTCTTAAAATAACGAACATAAAAAAATACTAATAAATAATTTGTAGTGATCTTAATACACTAAACCCCAATTCCAAATTGATTTTCCAATTGCCTATTCAGTACATATTCTTCTTAAGCCTTCACATACATAAAGTTTGTCTGTTTATCTTTCGAAAGGACTTTGGTCATTCTCAATAAGATCTATTCAGAGCTATCCCTTTTCGGACTTCCCTATTTATTTCTTTATTTACCCAAAAATAATCAAACTAGTTATTTTTCAGCTAAACCTACGTCAAGTTGACGTGGGGCTGATTACGTCAGGTGCGTCGAACATTGACGCCTGACGTCACTATTACCCGGCTAAAATAAATCGTGCAAGGGTCACAGGGACCCGTTAAAAAGGGTTGTTTAGTTTTCTTGATACCCTAATAGCTGGGACGAAATAGGACCAACTGTTACCGCAGAAGGGTTTACATTCAGGAATGACTTTGAGGGCTAATTTTCTTTTTATGCTAATGCGTTCGTGTCAATGTCTTTTGGGTAGATTGTACTAAATTATTAATTCGTAAAGGGACTGAATATTTTGTGTTTCTAAATATTGGTATTTGTTATAGCCACCCAACTAAATTTAATATAAAATCTCATCTTTCAAACTAAATTAAATTATTGAATAGTATTGATGAAAGTCTCTCTTCAAGAAAATAAAATATTAGCTGTGAATTAACGTTTGTATAAGACAATTGGTAATTTTCTTGTTATTTGCTTATGTTTGAATAGGCTTTTATTTATTTGTTGTGATGACAGTAATATAACAAAATGTTCCTTTTACACTCTATGAGTGTTATAACAAAATAATATTTTAGTGGAGATAATGTCGACAAACTTGAGATAGAATGTCTGCAAGCTTTCCTTTATTTTACGACTCCAATGGAGATATGAGAATAAGCCACGGACTATTTCTATACGGAGTACATCCTGAAAGAGTTATAATAAATAATATATTTTCTTTAAACAAGCCACAATGTACCATCAATAACCAGAGAGGCAAACTACTCACCAAACAAAACACAAGTGTTACAAGACACCAAAACTCACAAGGGTCTGTGTAAACACACTCCACAATTTCCCTACCAAATATCTTAGTGTTTATAATGAAAATATTGCTCGCGTTGCTCAGCCAATTCGAACTCGTCGCCAAGAGTACTGTCAATATTGAAGCCCGTACTTCTTTGGACGGTGAAAGGGTTAAGCTAAAAGCGTTTAGCTTTCTAAGTGCTATTGTATTAGTCTACAATTGTGTTAAATTGTCCGTCTACTAAACGTTCCTGGAACTTAAAATAGATGAGATTTTAGAAGGGATTCGGGTCATGTTGATGTTTTGAATTAGATTTAAATTTGATTTGATTTTATATGCGACTGTCGTAAATAAAGTCACAGTTTTTGGTCCCATGTTAGACAGTTTATTTGTGCGATTTAGTGTCTTTCTGTTTTTAAGAAATGTTTTTTTCTATTATCACAGGAAGGATCCGTTGAGCGAAAATTATTATTAAAAAAAATAATATAATTGGACCTGTTATCCGGTGCAATTATGATTTAACTATTCTCATAGAAGTAGTTGTACAAAAGCATAAGAAGATGTTGATTTATAAGTATTATATTTATTACTGGGCTCTTAAAATATTAAGTTAAGCCCGCAAAATAATATATTTTAAATATAAATTCTCTTAATTCGGTTCTTAGATTTAGATGAAAGACAGTTAAATTTAACTTGGCATTTTTATTATATAGGATTCCTCATATTTGTCCTGCGAAGGGCTCAAAATCGCTACGTACGCTACCAAAGCAGTTACTCACATTGTAATCTTAGCCCTAAACATCACTTATAATTTTAGAAACCGCAAATTTATAAGGAAAACTAAACACAAAGCCAAAATTCAATGAACCATACCTTTCTAGATGTTTATCAAGTAATAAAAAGTCTTCGACGTAATAAATTTATGAATAAATTATGTAACATAAAGCCTATTATTTCATTTTACATTCCCCGAGCGATGTTAACTTAATGGCTAATATTCTAGATGCCTAGAATTATTTCATATGAAATATCACGTTAAGGTTTTATTTAAATAGTGTAGGTTTTTTAAGACCTGTGAATGGCCTATGTTATTAGACTCATAAACCTGCTATTATAGTTTTACAAATGGAATAAGGTTTATTTTTGTAGTCGTGGTATTATGGAGTGTAGACGTGAGTGTACATTTTGTATTATGTTTTATTATCGGTCCATTTGTGGCTGTGAAATGGTAATAGGGGTTTATAAGCTAAAAATTTCTTCTAGAAAAGAATTTACTTTTCTTTTAACTTTCTTTACTTTCTAGTTAGGTACATGTTTGCATCATTTTGTAAAATAACATAATTTTGTAGTTAAGAATACACTGCAATAAAATTATTCAATGCACAATACAATTGTTATAAAGTAGATCGTGCCAGAAGTATAACTCCGCTCAAGTTTATGTCTTGTTATGCGATAACTATTTCAATTGGAATTCTGTAGTGTTCGTTAAACTTGAAATTGGCGTTGAGTTTTTATGCCAGTTGAAAATTTAAAAACCTATACTTACGGCTTGATATTTCAACCAACTTGTTGGGATGATGTTTTCCTGATGCAAGTTGGAAACTTTGTTCTATGAAGTGATTTATTTTTAAAATTCGATACATAGCGCCTATAGTAAAGCAAATAACCACGGAAGCATTTACTCAGTATCTTACATATTATTATTATATTTTCATATTAAATTAGGCCCATTTATAAAATGTAAAAGAAACTTGTCAATAGAACTATTTCCTATAAAAAATAATTCAAACACATTTCTACTTTTTTTAATGGGATAAATAAAAAAATAAAGTTAATAATATTGATTTCAACAAATTGGCAATTCTAATAATGAAATCCAACCAAATTGTAAGAAATATAAGATCGTGAGTTCCATCTTTTATTCCCGCTAAAAGTCTAAAACAGCTTGAAGAAGGCTACACTGTCTGAATGGTAAAGCAAAGAAGTAACATAAACAATTTCAAGTTTCGAACACAATATGGCGGAGAAGAATGTTCTAGAGAAACGGATATTTCTTACTAATGGACTCTTGTTTGTTCTTAACTGTGTAGTTGAGGATTTCTATTGCACAAATAATGTTTTCTGGTTTTTGACGAAAAATTGAATATACACTTTTCGAAAGTGACAATAAGTGTTGCGTGTTTATGTGTTTTTGTTGGTTACCTAATGCTAAGTAATCCCCGTAGGTCAATACTGCTAAAATATCAGAAGATTGTTTATAAACTGAACATTTATAGATCGAATCATCAAAGCTGAAAATCGATGTATAAAAACATATATCATAACAACATTACCATATAGGAGTAACTTAAAATTAACTGTAACTGTACCCGATCAGACACCCATTTTACGTTAGGCAACTATTTACATTGTACCGAGATCTAACCCGCAAACTGGCGTAAATATGCTAACCACATTTTATTAACTAGCCAAAAACGGTATATCATTACATCTCTCAAAAATTTTACAAAATTGCAACATATTTAGTAAATACTTCCTTTGGATGTAAAGAGAAGTTTTATAGACCGTAATCTTTCATAACAAATTAACTATTTTCATACAAAAATCGATTCAGTTCTAAAATTATCGTGCTCAAGCAAGCAAACAAAACCTTTAATTGTATCAACACTATTCTAAATAGAAACAATATATTTAACATAAAATCTTCGACTATCAAACGAGTCTATCTGGCTCGGCTTCTGACATTGATTAACAGCAGAACACATAATTATCGGTGCCCAAAGCAAACATTATTAGTTGAATTGTAATATATCGAGCGCACCACTATAACTCAATTAGTTAACCGTTCAGCGAATTACTCAGTCACTAACAGAGACAAATTGTATATACTATGCTACTAATGTACCTATATTATGGTCACGCAAGTTTCGTCGTTATGGTTTTCGATAATGGGCGTCGTGATTGATTTGACTTTTTTGGTGGGGTGTACATTGTGCAGGTAGATTACCATTATGACAGTATACTATTATTGTTACAATGATACGTTTGTGTAGCAATGGTCTAAGAGTACAGGGGTGTATCTACCCTATATCTTCCATAAATTGCCGTAAAAGAGTACCTAATAAGTGTTCCAAGTTTTGGCGTACTTAAACTTCTATTTAAAAATTAACGTCTTGTGAAGACTAGGCACCTTGATACCAACTCTTTTGGCCAGCTTGTTTATACTGGACATAATTCTCTGGTACCAATAGAGATGTTACCCGTTTCTTTAGTGGAACATAAAATATGCTGTTTTAATTAATCAGCCTGTACGCTACTTTCATCAATATTTTTGCTTGTCTGTCAAAATATTCTTTTGGCCATTTTAAATCTCTCTGAAATGAAATGCATTCCTTGGAGATTTCTAAAATAAAATATTCTTCTCTTTTGAAAGCGAATTGTGAATATCTTATAAAGTAGTCGGTAGTCGAAAATAAGATTACTTAAATTGGACTCAATATAGAAACCGTTCGAAATCAATGTTAGACTAAAAAAGTTAAGCTGCTTTTAATCAAGCAAATCTTTTATTCTTTAAATGAAAGGGTTCAGAAAGCTTGAGAAGATTATGTCTATATTTAACTTTCCGTATAGTTATATTACTTACTTCTTTTAGAAATACAATTGCCGCACTAGCAACCATGGCTTGTCACGCGTGACTTTTACAAACATCAATATAACGAAAGTGTCACCATGATATCATTCTGGGTTAGAGAATTGCTTATTAAACCCTACTGCAAATATTTCCACTTTATGCCTGTGATTCCTCATTCAGCGACTTCTCGTCGCCTTTACGTAATAACAGAAAAAGCAGAAGAATTCAGAAAACCACAGAAAACTTTTTTTACCTACCATTTTGATATGGAAGCAAATTTCACTAGAAATATACAAAAGTATACAAAATATAATATTCCTTAATATACACCAATCAAAAATACAATAGTTCTTTAATGTACAAGCATCTGTCATATCACTAATAGCGATCTCCTCCAGACAAAAATAAATAAAACAATATCAAAATATGAACGTAATCGAGTAGCATTGTCTGTTACTAAGATAAAAGCACTACATCTGCCCCCATTATCTTAAAATATACAGCTAAAACTATTAAGTTACTAACGCGGATCGTATACATCTTATTGAATCAATAGATAAAGGTATTTATTTACTGCCGAGGCCATCTATCTTAATCTAAGGGTCGCCTAGAGGAGCTTACTCACTTGTCATTCGTGAAAAGACGAGGACATTAGTACAGAGGGAATGCCTTTTAGATGTCTAGCTGCCTTTAAGTGATTGCCTTCCTTATATTGCCGTACCTATTGGATTTGAAAATAGGTTTTTTTTTTCTAGGAGATTTACGAATGAGCTTTACTGATGTTAGTCAGTTAATTATAAGATTGATTGTTTTGGTATTATTTTTATGACTGACTATCTAGGTATGATTTGAATGTTTTTTACAGTGTTATTCGATAAACATTATGTCAGTTTATTTTTTGATATTATAAATAAGAAGCATTTTTTAATACCGATATTTCAAAACTATTTTTATTTCATGCAATATGGAAGATTAACTCCATAGTAGCAAATGGGTGACGGAGTTTTTTGATTTTGGAAGGATTCTACTACTCAATTATGAGCAATACTAATTAGTTGACTGTCGTAAAAGGCATTATAGTCTACTTAAACTAAAGTAAGTTTTTTCATCCATAACGTACCACTAACCTGTTTCCTGCTGAGTTTTTTTAACATTTTCGTAAACCTTACTGTAACAATAACCAAATGTTTTTTTTTTAAACGTAAGGTTTATATCGCTAATGGATTGGAAGAAATTCCCAAACTTTAAACTGCTACTCATTTTAATTGAAGTGTTTGACAATGAATAACAAGGCTAAACTTAGGATGTTAGTATAATTCTCGTACAAAGAATTACAGAAATGGCGATTGACTGAAGTTATTTTTATCTATCATCCGTTGCTTACGTTCTTGACCTAAATGCATTAGGCTCGATATTACTGGGTCATGAATAACACTATGGTCAATGTGGTCCATTGATGGAGTTTTGTCTTTGCTTCCTTAATAATAACATTGTTTTAGCAAAACGATCTCTTCCCGTCAATCTTAGAATAATACTTTGTAACAGTATCTCAAAAGGTTCCCTGATCATCGTCAATTAAAAATGTGTATTTTAGCTAAAAATTGGTAAAAAGATTACACAGCGAAATTTTACAATAAGTGAGTAACTAAACGCGTTAAACCGATTACCGATCATAAAAAAAACACAGTGTAGAACATCCTTAACAAAAAAATAAATAGGTGTACATTAGATGTAACTTGATCTTAAGACATATTAATACTGCGCTCATTCGTGTGTACTCAGGCGAAATGTCTCGTGTGTACTGTACTGTGTACTCTGCGGTTTATACTTGTGTTTGTGTTTCAGAGTTGTGTTTAATAATATATTTGTGTTTTAATATTACTTCCTTATCGAGTAAAGATTTCAATACGGATAATTTGTTTGTGATACCGTGTTTAACTTTTCTTATTGTTTTTAATTACTTACATAAATTGAAATGCTAGTATAGGTACTATATACTACGTTAAGTACATCTATGCTAAAGCTTATCATTTGTGCAAAATACAAACCATAAGTGTCTTGTGAGGAATACGATCCCACGACCTTGCGCACGGGAGCCGTATAGGTGCAACTAAAACGTTAAAAATATTTGTAATATTACATAAAACACTTGGCTAAATACCATTACATCATCCAACCTCTCAATTAACATACCTAACAATTCCCACAGTAGTACACTAACTTAACATTTAGGCAGTAAACATCTGTTTACCATAAAACCCAATTCAGCATAACAATTATGTAAACAAGGCTTTCGCGCATGATTGGCTGCAGGCTAGGTGCACAATCTGTAGCTTTACATATTCATGAATACGTCACACTTAAGGCTAGGCTATGATACATGGGCAGACAGTATGTAATCGATTAGCTTAGACAGATATGAATTCATTGAGTGGAAAAAAAGTTTGGTTTTAAAGGCCAATTAACTTCTAATAACTAAAAACTATCTGAATAAAAAACCAACATTGACTAAAGTATTTTTGTTTTTCATTACCTTTAAGATATAAACCATAATATGACTCTGCCGATGTTGATGAAATTTTCATGAGAGCAACTCATTTCCTTTATTGGTGTGGTTAAAACTAAATTCTGAAATAACAAGGACTAACAACATCTACTGTTAAATAATCTCCTCCCTTTTTTGTCGAGTCGGTTAAACAGTGTTATATTATTCATCAGAACCGTTGCTAGAATACTCTTCAGTACCCATGATCATTTGCCATAGTACCTGGTAAACCTTTCAGTGAGACCAGGAGGACCTTTCAGTGAAACGGTCTGCCCAAATTGTAGCTCTTTGTAAAGTCCCTGCGACATAAATATAATCCTTTTTTCAAACTCAGTTATTTACGTGGCCCATTTTTATTTTATAACTTTATTATATTTAATGGAAGTAAAATTAATTTATTTACATTTTGTAAAGGAAAACGAGTAAACTTTGAAGTTAGGAGTTCGTTTGTAAACAAGTTGTCTTTAAACGAGGCAGGTTAACACAACAAACGAAAATATCTCGACGAAATCAAACATTTTACAAAGTTTCAAAACACGATCGGATCTGCATTGCACTGTGAGTTTGTGGCTGATTGTAAGCTAATTATTTCCATTAGCCAGTTGATGGAAATAATTAGATTAAATCATAATTTTACATTATCCTGAGATTGTTATAAAAATCATTTAAGAGAGAAGGCAAACATATTACTCTGCGCAGCATGAAAAATCTAATAAAAGCATAATAAACCCTATCCAATAGCCTTGTTCAGGCCAAGGTTACTGTAGGAAAACTAATTTTGTAGAGCTGACAAGACCTCTTCTTTTAAGAATACTATAATATTTTTTCTCTTTTTAGTTATATTTATGTTTTTTCCCTTTGTTTTAAATCAAAAAGTCACTAAAGCAAACATTTTGCAGCATATTCTTCACCTAATCTTCACTCGGTTTAATGAAAACCAAGATAAACATATCCCGCCTTAATCCTGAAGTTGCTTATTTGGTGCGAAGGCTAATTAAAATTAATCGGGTGTATAAAACACTGTGGTTAATACTTGTATTTATAACATTTACAAAGTTTTATTATACAGGTGGTAGGTCTCAGCAAGAGTAAGCAAGACGCCGACTATGTTACTATCACCGCTGTGCTCGCTTAATGTACCTCTAAGCAGTAGTATAAAAAAATATCACTATTTTTAGTAGTATCTCTAGTTAGTAAAATAACAGGACTTCGTTTCAGGGCGACGACTGCGACGACAGCAGTGCAAAGGCATTCTAAGCTCTCTATTTGTAAAGCACCGGTTTTTTAAAGCATCTAGTATGGACAATTAGTTGTGACTTAAAAAAGTAAAAACAGAATGAAAGCTCCTCGCATAGTAATCATTCTTAGATCAGTATTTTCTTTTTTTTTGTAAAGGACGAGTAGTTGGCCTCTGATGATAAATCATCAGAGGCCAACTACTCGTCCTTTCCTACTTCATGTGGGCTGTGGTTACCCTACCTCAGTTTTCGAGTTCTGTTTATATTATATTCTATCTATTAGTTAAAAAAAACTTTGTAGACAAGATGTTTGTAAGCAGTTATGGTGGCAAAAATCAAAATTATGATAAAAATAAAGTAAGTCTAGTCGATAGCATACACTATAGCAGTAAATAACTCAGCTATTCTAGTTCAATCTGTACTATACAGCACGTTCTGCTTTACGAAGGTATTTTCTATTGTCAAGTTCACTCCGCCGCGGGAACATTCGTCTTACTAGTGATAAATCACTTTACCTTACGTATTAATGTTGTAACTAACCAATGTGGTGTTGGTTTTAACTTTTTATATTTATTAATACTCTGAAAAGAAATAGTCTTCTCCGTGTGGTGACGGAGTAAGAATACAATATGTCACCACCCTATCTCATCCCATGGGTGTCGAAGGAACCGACTAAGGGACTATCCGTTAATATTATCTTTACGAAATAAAAAGAAGGAAAACTTGAAATTAAACCCTAAGTATACCAGTCCGTCCGGCCAGCGTGGTATTAGTAGGCTAAGTATCACTCCGTCACGGGAGGAGGCCCGTCCCTGCAGTGGGACATTAATGGGCTGTTATGATGAATAGTCTGAAAACTTGATATTAAGCTATGAGTTTATCATTTACAGGGTGGTTCGATTGTTATTGTTTTTTATTATTCTGAATTGCTTTATTAAAGTTTATTATAATTATGTAAATGGTTATTGAATATAACCAAAGATATTAATAAAAATAACAGCAAACATATAAACAGGTTAGTTAACAGAACATTGTGTTTAACATTGTTAAATTCAATAAATACAGACATATTTATAAGAAAAGCTTAACATTTTTTATTTCAAAATGATGTCATCCTTAAGGAAAAACGTAAAAGAATGTACATTTTAATTTATCCGTGAAAAGAGTTCCTAAATCCCCTTACAGCAAATCGTTTTTAGGGGCAACGACAAGTAATAAGTACATACTCGTTAAAACAAGAATCTGTTCGACGCACTTGGGACCCCTCCAACATTTTGAGATAGAAAAAAAATCTTTGCGATTGTCTCCAAATTTAATAACAGATTTGAATGACCCTCCTCCCCGCAAGCCCCTGTTGTCTCCTAGAATACCCTTCGTAAGAAGATTTTTGTTTTGGGTTGACGATACACTGAGTGATTTTGGCAACATTTTTAATTGGTTCTAAATACCTACTTAGTTTTAAGCTGTTAACAAGCATTGACCTACTAAAATGACACAAAAAAGACGATATAAAAAGGACATGTTTAACTTTTTAAGGCAGTCATCCTAGGGGCATAGTTCATAGAAGGATTTGTTTGTTGTTATTCCCATGTTAAGCCCTGGCTAGATACTAAACTCATTTTTTTTTTCTATTAACCGGACTTATAAAAATTCAGTCACATGAAGGCCACCCCAGAAAAAGGCTGGTTACATATTTTCTATATAATTTAAGTACATATTCACATGGGATAATAATAAGAACCTTAATCTAATAAAATAATGATTCCACAAAAACGTTGATAATTCAACTAAATACTTACCTTAAAATAATGTGATATAATTTAAAATACTCAGTGTGCCCCAAACTTTGCAAGAAATGTTTCATCAAATTATTCGGCCATCGGTTTGCGAATCGAGAGGCCTCAAATACAATGAATAAATTATTTCCTATAGAAAATCTTTTAGACATTTTTGAAATAGCATTCGCTAAATTACTGAACATCACTTATAGGTTGTCGTCGAGAAATAACAAGCGGCGTCGTTGATTCTGCTGAGAGAGAAAAAATGTGTTTTTTTTAATTATACGTAATGCAAAAGGGCTTACGAAACATTTTGAAAAAATGAAGGAGAATTAACGTCTAGTGTGTGGTATAAGTTATAAGCTGATTGTTTATCAATATACACATTGTTTCTTGTTTATTAAATACTTTTTTCCTTTGATATTCTCAAAGTTGTAGGCATTGTTCATTCTTGAGCATTCGAAAAGTGCGGTCGTGTTATTAGTTGTATAAATGTTTAGTGAATTATTATGTTAATTAATATTATTTTTTTTGCTATATAAGTTAAAATAAATCTGTGTCACGAATGACTCAACAGTATAAAGACTTGTGTGAATCATGAACTAAAATTGTGTGAATATTTGTCAAAAATGTTTAACTCAGGGTCGAGCCCTTTTGGACGTAGCCAATTAATGCAAAGAAGTCCTCCTTCTACGCCAACACCTATGCAGTCAGCCGAGCCTCCTGCTGAGGATATGCCTGCTGCAGTTATACCCAAGGAATTGCCAGAAGAAGTACTGCCCACATGTGAAATCCAGAGATGGATGAGTATTATTGAGGACTGTTTGAACGGTGTATGCACGATCGTTAGCGAAGGGAAAATGAACAGCGAGCAAAAACTTCGTGTCTCCAATCTATGCCGTAAGGTAACATCAGCTTCGTCGCAAATGGCCGTTGTTTACCAAGCACTGAAACAAAAAACCATACAAGCGCATACCACAATACAGCACCTCCAAACCCAGCAAAATGTGGAAAAATCCCTAAAACAATTTCAGGAAGTTGTTAAAGAGAAATTAAAACCATCTGTATCAACATCTTTCGCCGACATGGTTAAAAAGGGACCCAGCGACTTTATTCGCCCTACAAAAACCAATTCTGTGGCCATCTACCCGACCGATAAAAGCAAAACAAGCGACGATACAAAAACGCTTGTTCAACGCATCATCTCACCTGAGGAGTTGAAGCTTCATGTACGAGGACTAAGAAAAGTAGCCAACGGAGGGGTTATTATTAGCACAGAAGGAAAAAGCGACATAGAAAAGTTAAGGAGTTCAGAGAAACTATTGTCGTCAGGCTTTACTGTTGAAGAACCCTTAAAGCGCCGTCCTAAAATCGCAATAATTGGCGTACCTGTAGCTTTATCGGAAAAATATGTGTTTGAATGCATTTACGAGCAAAATTTAGCAGATAAACTTCCAAACACTACACGAGACTCCTTTTTAGCAAGCATAAAATTAAGCCACAAATCGGGGAAAAAAGATCTTACGACGTGTAATTATATCTTGGAAGTTCCTGCAAACATTCGGAAAATTATTATAAATCAAGAACGTTTGTTTATTAATTGGACCTCCTGCCCTGTTAGAGATTTTACTTTGGTAACAAGGTGCTTTAACTGTCAACAATATGGACACGTAGGGAAATTTTGCCGTGAAACCAAACCGACCTGTAGTCACTGTGGAGACGCGGGACATGAACACAAGGACTGTAAGAACCAGACCTCTGCACCAAACTGTGCAACTTGTAAGCAGTTTAAAAAGAAATGTGATCATGAAACTGGTGATGTGAGCTGCCCGGCCCGTAAATTTGCAGAGGAAAAATACATAAATTCTATAGATTATGACGGCGTCTAAGAGCGCTTTACGTATAATTAATTTATTTAGCTCTAACCGGTATCTGTAAGTTAACAACTTTATTTTATTTTTATATTTATATTTTAGTATTTTAATTAAAATAGCAAAATAATGTCAAGTCAATTAATTTCCGACTTGGATAATTTTACTATGTCTGAAACAAAAATTTGCAATGTTGAAGAATGTAAACAATATCTGCCATCTAGTGAAAATAGCCTTACAGTATTGACACAAAATATACGGAGCATAAATCGTAATATAAATGGACTAGACGTACTTTTACATCGAATGGGTTTATCATGCGATATAATTGTATTAACAGAATGTTGGCTTTCTAACCAGACAGTCAATTTACCATCTCTGAAGGGCTACATTTCACACAAAACCCAAACTAAGATAAATCAAAATGATGGCATAGTCCTTTACATTAAGGAAAATTTAAACGTAAATGTAAAAGAAACGACTTTACTAAACAGTAATTGTCTTTTAGTTACAATATATACTGATACTGCTGTCTTAGCTATTTATAGACCACCTTCTCAAAACATTGATATTTTTTTACAATCGCTCTCAACTCTTTTGAAAAATCTCGCATCTTACAAGAATATTATATTAACAGGTGACATAAACATTAATATTGCTGAGGGAAAAACAGATTCTCACGCACATAATTACTTAAATATTTGCTCATTTTATGGACTGCTGCCGGCTCACTATCATCCTACTCATCAAAGCGGGTCATGCTTAGATCATTTTATCATTAAATCACGATTCGCCAGCACAGTGTTAGTCACTAACTCAACTTTAACAGATCACCATGCTATTTTACTAACTTTACCATTAAAACTAATTAAAACAAAGTACGAAGAATACCGCTCGAAAATTAATATGAAAAATTTAGAATATGCTATTTTAAACATAAATTTTGACCCTATTTTTCAATCCCACGACGCAAATATTTCTTTAAACAGTTTTATTTGTTTATTACAAACCGCAATATTGCATAATACAAGCAGTGTTAAAACTACGAACAAGTATAAACCTATAAAGCCTTGGATAACACCAGGCCTTGTTCGTTGTATAAGACAACGAGACAAACTCCACTTGCAGTCTAAATTAGCTCCTGAAAATGCAACTTTTTCTATAACCTATAAAAGGTACAGAAATTTTTGCAACACTCTGTTAAGAAAAATTTAAATACAGTACGACAAGGCTCAATTACTACAGGCAGGAAAAAACCCTAAACTTGTTTGGAGATTTATAAAATCTAACACAATTACAAACAAAACCAAAAACGTCCCACTTGAATTAATTGCTATGGAAACTAATCCATCGGAAGTCTTAAATAGAGCGAATAAGTATTTCGCAAATATTGATAAAGACCTAGCTGAAAAAATTTTAAATACCAAGGGAATGTCTCAGGATAATCTAGTCTCACACTCTTCTGTTTCTAAACTCACTTCTTTTGTTTTATTAGATACCGACGTTGACGAAGTCTTAAGGTTAATATCAGGGTTAAAGGATACTTGTGCCATTGGGTGGGATAATATTTCAAACAGAGTGCTTAAACAATTTAAACATATACTCGCTCCTCCATTAACTCACATTTTTCAATTGTGCTTATCTAAAGGTGTTTTTCCAAAATCTCTTAAAAAAGCTATCGTAACGCCCGTTTTCAAGTCTGGCGACAAAAAATGCTTATTTAACTATCGCCCCATCTCAGTACTAACAGGACTATCAAAAATCTTAGAAAAAATAATAAACATTCGACTAGTAAAGTACCTCGAGGATAATAAATTACTATCAGATACACAGTTCGGGTTTAGGTCCAACAAATCAACCGAACAGGCCGTTAACAAGCTAACAGATTACGTTGTCAGGAACCTGGATGAGGGCAAACACACGCTGGGTGTATTCCTCGACCTTGCCAGGGCATTTGATTCTGTTTCTTGTACCCGACTATTGAACAAGCTAGAAAACCTAGGGATCAGAGGTATACAACTACAACTTTTTGCAGACTATCTCTCTGATCGCAAACAGCGCGTAAAACTAGGACAATACTTGAGTTCTGAAGTAGAAATTGGTAGCTATTCTGTACCACAAGGCAGTATATTGGGCCCAACATTGTTTTTAATCTACATTAATGACCTTTGTAACCTAAAACTTCAAAATGGTATCATTATAACTTATGCCGACGACACAGTGCTTCTCTTCACAGCAGAATCGTGTAATTATCTTTATGAATATGCTCAAAAGGGTCTTAATCTTGTTACTGGATGGCTTCAACAAAACATTCTTTACTTAAATACGGAAAAAACCAAATATGTTACATTTAAAATTAAAAATAACACTAACATAAACTCTACTAACCTCAATATTTACGCACATAATTGTAAAATGCTTACTAACAAAACATGCACTTGCCCTACTTTACAAAACACGGAACAAATAAAATATTTAGGTATCACACTAGACTCAAACTTAAACTTCCGCAAACACATCGATTTATTATGTTCTAGAGTCCGAAAACTAATATACATTTTTAAGAATTTACGAAACATTGCTGATTACCATTTAATAAAACAAGTATATTTAGCACTATGTCAATCTGTGATAAGATACTGTATATCTTCCTGGGGTGGCGCTGCTAAATCAATCTTGCTGCCTCTAGAACGAGCCCAAAGAGCCATTCTTAAAGTAGCCACATTTCGACCTATTATGTATCCAACACAACAGCTATACGAAGACTGCAAGGTACTAACCGTACGGCAGTTATTTATTCTGAACATTCTACTGAGACAACATAGTGAAATTTCTGTCAAAACTGTACTGGAAAAGAGGCGGAAGTACATGGTTTGTATAAAGACACAAACAAACCATGCATTTGTAAATAGATTTTATATATTTCTAGGCCCTTTTATATACAATAAATTAAATAAAACTTTGCACCTTCATAGTCTAAGTCATAAAAATTGTAGTGTAACTTTAACAAAACATCTAGGGAACCTTAATTATAATGATACGGAGAGTTTAATGGTAGTTCTTAAATAGTTTTAGTGTGTATTATATTGATGTTTTATTATATTTCTTTGAAAAATTAACATATAATTTTTTGGCTAAATGTTTATAATATGTAATAAGTAATCCGTTAGCCTGAAACACAGGTATAAACCTAGGTCAGGTAGGTTGCTGATTCAAATGAATACATTCAAGCACTTTGTGCTGACTTAGTAATATAATTATTAAATAAGTTATATTTTTGTAATAGATATAAGTAAGTAATTAGACGTATAATTATTATGTACAAACTACGTCGGCATTATATATACAAATGTTATTATGTTTTTTTTGAATAAATTATTTTATTTTATTATTTATTTTATTGTTTGTTGCAATTGAATATAAGAGAGCAGGGAAGGTGTTAAGTAATTCATACCTAACTTATTATTTAGCTACATTCTGATAAGAACAATCTTAATTTACAAAAGTTTTTTTTATTTATATAAAATGCTTTGTTGGAATTTCCGAAATTTTCTAAATTTCGGAAATTTTATGTCTCAAATGAAATAAGGGATGATCAGTTGTATATCGAAATCAGTCTTTTAAAAAGTTTAAAATTTCGTACACATGTTTCTGATTAGGAAAATAAACCGTTATAATACAATACACGGTTTTCCCAAGCTTCACTTAGTAAGGTATAAAAGGGGTCTAAGGTTTGCATGAAAACTAATAATTAGGCAAATAAAATTAAGTAAATAAGCTTTGGTCCAAATTTAAGTAAATAAATATTTAAGCGTTTTTGAAAATATTTTAGCTATTAATACTTACGCTCGAGCGAAACCGCAAGGAGAAGCTAGCGTTAAATAATATAATATCGCAATATCTTACAACTTACAACACATAGCAAAGCAGTACTTGACAATTTTTTTCAAAGAGCTAAAACTTGCCCTTACTTTGCTGACCCAGCGGGCTGTTTCAGCCTTTTCAGGCAAAAAGTATTAAAAAAAAGAGTCGCCTTGTTAATTGGACATGGTTGTTTGTGCGCAAAAATTGCTGATTCTTCATATGAGCGCTTATTGAGTCGGCTGATATTATCGTTCCTATATGGATTATGGGCTTTATATTGAGAACGAAACTTTTTGTATTATCAGCATTCAATACGTTTTAATGAGGTTTTAAAGAAGGTTTTTTTGCGTTTATAATGTTTTTAAGTAATATAATAATATAAAATTTGTTGCCTCGGTACGCAAAGGCCTTGTGTTCCATTCCTAATCAGTGCTAATCTTCGTGTGTTTAAATAACTGTTTGCATTGGACTAGGTGTTTTCTTTGCAGGATTAGCACAAACTTACATTAAAAAAATCTTATGCATGATTATCTTTTGTCTACTACTGAATTTTTGTATTATCTTGAAGTGGCTGAGAAACTAACGATTATCATCTGATGGTAAGTAGGGACCGCCGCGCCGCGTCACTCAAAAACGTTAAGAATACTATAGCACAGCCAAACCACTGACGCTGGCTACCTTGTAAATAATGCTTTAAACCTCCTTTGAAGAAAGGCAAGTTAACAAGTTTAATTTAAAGCCACATTTTTTTAACTAATTTTAATACATTAAGTGAAAGATGGAAACCATTCAGAGACTCACCCAATTCAATCCAAAAAATCCTTTTTAAAAATCCAATCTAGACGGAATAAAGTTAACCCTGCGATACGCGCTGAATATATTTTTTTACCCAATTTTATTTTTAACACTTCACGTAAAATAAACTCAGCGAAAAACGCTGCATTCATAGTCTCGGTCGGAATATACGATGGAGTGCAGTTGCGGAGGGTGGAGCGGGGTAAAATGGACCAGCAATTGAATAATCTATTTTGTGCTCATACACAACGTATAGTTAGAACAGCGTTTGGTGGTCCATTTAGGGTGGGCGTTGTGTTTTTGTAATATATTTTACCAAGTTTTAGTACTGAGCATATTGAATTGACAATTTCAAAAGCTATTCTTTTGCGATCATGGGTTTTTGTTTCTGTTATATTTTGTTGTTAGTAGTATAGTTTATGACATCCTAAATAATCTTTTTAACCCTTTTGAAAAATGACAATGTGAAGCACGCACCACCGTTCAGGCGATAATCTTTAAGCCTTGGGTAGCTTCTTTTTTCTGTCATTTTTTAATACAACTTTGTGTAAATAATTGCTACATTGTTAATCTAAGAAAGACAATTAATTGGGTATCTTGTCTTGGGTCCGAAGACTTACCAACATTTATTACTAACTCAGAGGCCAAGACTCATATTTCTAATCCGTCGCCACTAGAACTATTTTAGCTGGCAATGATCAGTATTCACAAGTATTACATATACATCGTGTTAATTATTGACTTACAACTGTGGAAATATACAATAACATAAATCCTAGCTCGTACAAAGTAAAAAAGTATTCAATAGCAAAGCCGCTTGAATGCTCTGTTATATTAGATCTGGTTGTAAAGCACGCGTGACGTAATTGGTTTGTTAAATGGCGTACGTGGTCGTTACCGCTGACGTGCATACGTAGAAATGTGTTGTCATGAAAATGATGAATTGAATGAAGTCTTTTTTAAAGGAGACAAATTTTGTACTTTAGATGGAAAGGAAAGCAGATTAACGGACATATCACAACGGACATATCCTGACTTAGCACAATAATTATTTCTCGAACACACAAATAAATCGTTATTTTAAAGATTTCATTAATTTAAAAGGTAAGAACTTAAAAAGATGCAATTACTTTATTCTAGAATTCTAAATTTCAAAATGGATTTTTTCAGTGTTCTTGTTTGACAAGAAATAATTTTATTAAACAAGTTCACAAATAAATATAAGTGCTTCCTACTTTAACAAAATAATGACAACAACAAAAAAAGTTGTCCAACGTATCTAATTGGACAATAAATTACTTACCCATTCATCAAAGTCATGTCCAAGTCTAAACAATGCAACTTTATAAGATCTCAATTAGATGTTCTCAAAGAGGTTGGGTCAAAGAAATAACGAGAAGCGGACGTAACAGCCGATCTGTCTCCCGAGACGTCTGAAAAGTTCCTTTGCCTTAAAAATAAGTATTTCGCTAACAAACGCGAATTTTGTCGAAGAAAATCGGTTCGTCTTTTAGTCATAGAGACGGCATTGAATGGCCAATCCCATTTGAAGGTTTAGTGAACAACTAATGATGCGCTTACGTTGAGATATTCTTAGAGACGAGAGGTTCTTGCAAGACTTGGGAGTAATGGCTAGTTATATGAAACTCTTTTTCTTTTTTATATTTCTTTCCTTGTAATGAAAATTTCTTATAAGTATTATTGTTTTTGGTTCATTTCGCAATTTTAAGTAGGTAAGTCCAAATTACTTAACTGATTTTGTCAATATGAAGTAGTTTCTGGTACGTACAAGAACTAATTTGTGAGTTAACCAACTAAATTAAAAATCTCTTACGTCAAAAATCTTGAGCACTTTAGTTTAGTTTCATGTATATTCAATAACGTTAGTAATTAAAGTTAGTCAACATCAAATTACTATTAAAACGGAGGCTTAATCTGTTGTTAGCTTTAGATGAACGAGGTGTTTCATTACTAACTTAATTAAGCTATTTGTGGTTCCTACCGAAACTAGAATTATGTAGTGTATTCATTATTACTAACAAATAAGTGGTGCCGCCTCTTGCCTTTTCTTTTTAGTTGTTTGATATCCTTCATAACCCTTGAAAATATCATTATTTATTAAGATGGTAAGCTTTATTTCATAACATTTTGAAATCATTTTGCCGTGTGAGCGTAATTAAGTAACAAAAACACATGCTACTCGTGAGTATAATTTTTCACATATTACATTCTGTCATTGTGACCTAACTACAAGTATATTGATTATTATCAAGCTCAAAAGAGTTTTGAAATGTACTCAGTGCTTCTTTAAAACCTTTACCATCATATAGGAACAATATGTTTTATCAAAAAAAAATGTAATATCCGCTTGTACCGCCTAAATTCAATGTTACCTAAATTAGTCAAGCTGTTTAACCCTTACAACACGCACACACACACACACACATACACACACACACATGCACACACGCAAACTTTCTTCTTTTAATGGAAACTACTACAAAATGTTATCTACTACTTCTTAAAAGTTTCTTCTTGTATTTTTTTTCTCAATTCATATTGTTGTTGTTTCTTCCTGAGAACTAATACAGCTTTAAACTACAACTTCACATTGTTTGTACTGAACTAAATTACTTTGTTCGTAGCAACAATCTATTTTGTGGTATCATTTGTTCCGATGCTATTGGCACGTCGACTCTCTATTGTTTGGGTTCAACACTTCTTAAGAGGAGAATTTTCAATTTACTAACTAGTAGCATTTAGTTGTATTACTGGGTAATGTTTATTTTCTTAATTAAAAAGGGACTCGATTTTAATCTTTTCAAAAAATAACACTTTTATTTTATTTAGGTTTTCTTAAAAACGTAAACGCACGGCTTTATGGTGGTGAATAACAAATTCCAAACTAGAGAAATTGCAATTACATTGGCAGCTTAGATATAGGGAACAGATGAAAAAGATTACGAATAAACAAGGTAAAGAAATATTCAAAGGAAAGGATGACGACATGATGGAAGAGTTTTGTGGAGGATTTCACCGAGTCGTTCAAGAAGACGCTTTTTAAAATTCTCTAAACCAAATGTCTTTGGATGCATTATACATCTGCATTTACGTCCGCAGTTTGTAATATTATGTAATAAATAGCTGATAACCGTGGCTTCACCCGCGTAATAAAGATAGTTTAAATGTTATTCTACACACTAAACTACCTAAATTCCAAATTTCATAAAAATCCATTCGGTAGTTTTTGTGCGTGAGAGAGTAATAAACATCCATCCTCACAAACTTTTGCATTTATAATATTAGCAGGAAGTAGGATACGATAAGACGTTTATATCTATAATCAATTGAAATAATTGTATGCATACAAAAATACTTGCAACTAAAATAAAATACTAATCATTTCAAAAAATAAAAAAAAATAACATTCGCTAAAAGAACATAACTAGGTACCTATTGTTAAAAACCTCGCGAATGATACAAAGAAATTAGCACAATTACATTGTAACATTGTAAATCTCATGGTAAGATAGATGACGTGACGGGAATCTCATCAGGTTTGTAAGAGGGGAGGGAGGGGCTAATTTAACGTGAAAAAAGATTTATTACGTTCGTGCGTATCGACTTACTAAATATTACGTTCAATGAAATTATATTATCGGCCGCAACTTCCTTGTGTTTTAAATAAAGTTTCTACTTTATTTAAAACACAATGAAGTTGAAGGAAAGGAAGAAGATGAGGAACTTATTTTTATTAAATTGGTTATCGTATATATTTTTATGTTTTACTGTAATATAAACATCATTGTAATACATAACTTTAAGTTTATTTATGTGGATTCAAAAGAGTAGAGTTTTTTAAAAGAATTGAAGATTTTTGTGATTAATAAAAAGTATACAATATTTGTGTACCCATTGTCCCATAACACAAACTTTGCTCAGCTTAAGACTAGAATATGACTTGTGTGGATGTGTTAAGGTATTCGTATTAAGTATTATTCAACAATTTCTTACAAATTGTATTTCTTATAAACTCAACGTTAAAAAATTACAATGACATAGTTTTATACTATCAGAATCAGTTCAACCCTTTTTTAGTTCAATAACCTAGTTTTGTTTTGTTGTCTAAATCAGTACAAAAATATAGCCTCTACACGAACTAGGGAAACAAGAATTAAATTATTTACTTTTATCGATAGGCTTTCGAACTTCCTCTGGGAGTGTACTGAGTGGGTTTTTCTGTAATCTTAAAGGCTTTATAAAATATTCAGGGGAACAGCAGAACACTCTTGATGTCGATACAAAACTGTTTGATGCTACTCTTTATTTATTTCCTATTCATTTTTGTTGTTTGAGGAAGTTGATGTGTAAAAATGTATTTTGATTTGTATGTTTCGGTCATTGTACATATTATTATTATAATAATTATTTAAAATTTTGATGTACATTTTTGTTAATAGCCATTTTGAATTGATTATGTTATAAAATTTTAAATAAGTTAACTAAATTTTTTTTAAAGAATAGGTATAAACATTGAATCTTATATTTTTATTTAATCCGTTTATTAGTCATGCCATATTAGCCAGTAAATTATCGTTTTACATACTGTTAATGTTGTTAAATAAGGCAGTTAGTTTAAATGAATTATACAAACAACATAGTTGGTTAAAAAAACTAACTTTTCTTTCGTCAAGGACAAGTAAAAAGTATCAAACTAGAATCGTTTTGCATCACGACTCAATAAAACCCTTAAGCATTGAATGATTCAAATTAATTCCAAGCACTTTTACATTTGAATTACAAAATACCGGCAAAAATAAAAGTTTCTGACAATTTTAACAGATTTTGGGGTCATAGCACATATAACGTAACGTAAGCGAAACGTCACCGTATCAACTCGAGTCGTTCAATATTCTTTGTATTAACTTCTTACTGCACCGCACACTCATCGGATACGTAACGTAACCGGATTTTTGACGTTTGACACCGAGGAAAAAGGCGAGGCGATGCCGATCCGTTTACGTTTCGTTATATGTGCTATGACCCTTAACGTAAGAAACAAGTGGAGATAGGGCTTGTTGAAACTAAAATTATGTTCTCATTGCACTTTGAGATGTTTGACTTAGATGTGTTTGTCTCGTAGAAATACTTAAACAACCTTAGAAACCTTGAAGCATTATGTCTAAACAACCCAATGTCAGTGAATTTTTTATTAAATCGTATAAAATTAGAAACAAGGGCTTTTTATAAACTTGTTTTTAAGAATAATCTTTATTATAATAGTTTCAAAGTTCATACTTCTTTGCTCACTCTGTTTTTTCAATGAAATTCAACGCGGATTTCCGCGTTTACGGATATGCATTTAAAAACGATTAAATCTCTCTTTTGGAAGGTATAATTTATAAGAGATTTCATTTGTCAGTTTGTTGTTTCTTTAAGCTATCAATTGTTTTTTTTATTGATGACACAGCATTGACTGTATCGAGTATTGAGCTTAATAAAGAGTGTACATACAGTCTGGGGAAAAAGGAAACAAATAGGAGCTAGGATATGACAGGTATCAAATAATATCATAAGAAGAGTCTATACTAATCTCTTAGAATAGTCTCTTAGGCAAATATCTTAAGAAGTGAAGTGTAAATATCTTAAGGCATGTGGCCTAATATTGATCTTGACATTGAAAAAATATTTTAAACTAGCTCAACAAAAACTTTAACTTCAGTGATTTTTCCCAGTATTGAACATGATTAATGCTTTACTCCTAGTATTCTTCCATGGTATTTATAACCTTATTACTTTAGACTGCATGATTTAAGTAGAGATTCACCCTTTCAAAGCTTTGATGTAAGCAAACTATTTCTAAACTTAAAACCTCAAGTACTTACAAACTGTAGCTTAAACCTAATTTTTAACTTAGAATTACTTTAACTTACGCTTTTATCGATTGTAGAGTTTCTGGATTAAAATTGTTTGTAAAGTTGCGGTACGTAGGTACGCGGAAGATTTGAAAAGTCGAAAATTTTGTTGAACCACCGAACGTTAGGGAAGAACGAGTATACAACAATTTACATAAACAAACTTATATGTATTATACAATATCCTGTTACCGTCAAATTTGTATGTTTAAATTCTGACAAAAATATAATCTCCAAATATATTCAAAGTACGTAACATGAACATTGGTTTTCGTCAAACAATATGTCTCCGTTATGTCTGTCACAATGATTGTCTAATGCAAGTTAGTAGTTTATGACAACGACATCTCATAAAGAATTTACGCCTAGCGTGGTAATCAGACTGGTTTGATCGGATATTCATCATTTTTACCGCAGACGTAATGAAATCATTATTTATTTTAAGTACACTATACACATAGATCTATGAAACGTCTACGTATATGGTCATTGCCTGCCTGGGGCCTTCGTCTTGGATGGATGTAGTGCAACGGTACCAAC
Source organism: Schrankia costaestrigalis (assembly GCA_905475405.1). Classification (NCBI taxonomy): domain Eukaryota; kingdom Metazoa; phylum Arthropoda; class Insecta; order Lepidoptera; family Erebidae; genus Schrankia; species Schrankia costaestrigalis. The sequence continues at coordinate 17,974,043 of FR997843.1, forward strand.
TTTGGTTTTCGGTGGACAAGCTTAATATTTCAAGTTACGGATACTTATCACAACGTAGGTACTTAATTAACGTATTAAAAAGCTAATATTACTTGAAAATAGGCAGATTTACAATTTCGTAGAAATACAAATCCTTAATCAAAGTTCTAATTTAATTTCGGAATGGTACAGAAGGGATAGGTACTGTATTATTATATTATTTATTGTGCCAAAGTTTTGTAACTCTTCCCGATCTGTCAGCGGTATTTAAAATTGTTGGTTAAATTGATGTTGAAAGAACCCCTTGTTCATTAAGCGGTCCGGATTGCTAAATTTGGCGGTCGTTGACTCGTATATTTTCTACGAGTTATTGTTATAATAAGTGGGCTGACTATGAACCTTATTGAATGACTTATACAGAGGGCAAAGTGGCAAATTATTTAGCAATTTTTATGGATGTTGTTGCGTGCATGCGTAACTTACTTTCTAAAATAAATGATACAAATAATAAAAATACACTAATTATTTGTTGTCAGTAGGTACTTAAATATTACGAAATATCTTTCATAGAAACATTCACAAAATTATTGGAATACAAAAAAATAAAGTACAGTTGGCGTAGCAGAAGTTTCAAGAAAAAATAGTTATCGAAGCCAAAAAAACTAAGTAAACGGAAATCGACCAAGGCGAAGCAAGCAATTGGTGCAAAATAAGAAAGTACAGTATGAGGCCATTGATAATATGATTGGTTTTTAAAGAAAGACAGACAACAATGAGGAAGCGAGAAAGTGAGATTATAATTTATTGATGATTTTGAAATTGTATATTATGACGTTAACAATAAGTGCTATATTTTGTTGCACTGCAATGACTTTTTATCGAAGTGCAATGTTTCCGTAATCAGTGTCATTTAGTAAGACATGATGAAACATACAATGTCAAATAGAAGTAAGTACGGATTCAATCTTTTATAATTTCAACCTTATGCCGAACGCCATAAGATTACATTTTTTGTGATAATTTTCAAAACTTATGCTAAAATTATTCAGCTATTTTCGGTAATCGGATGTACTTTTCTTACTCATTGATTTGCTGTCTTTCTTTAAAAGCCAATCACATTATCAATGTCCCCATACTGTACAGTATCACACAGCCAATCACATTATCAATGTCCCCATACTGTACAGTATGGGGACATTGATAATGTGATTGGCTTTTAAAGAAAGACAGCAAATCAATAAGTAAGAAAAGTACATCCGATTACCGAAAATAGCTGAATAATTTAGCATAAGTTTTTAAATATGTGGTAAATGCCGCTGGTGGCACAATTATGTTATTCGCACCTAATATTTTATACAAATATGTATTGTGTCATTGTTTGTTTACCTAAATAAAAAAAAAATAAAAAAAAAAAATAAGTTTTGAAAATTATCACATTAAAATGTATCTTATGACGTTCGGCATAAGGTTAAAATGATAAAAAAAAAGAAAAAAAAAAAAGATAAAATATATTTTACAAATATGCCGTTTATTTGAATATAATCGCAGCTTTTACAAAACAGATTTAAAATAAAATGTAAATAGAATCTTAAAAGTGGAGATAAGCTTGAATTTAATAGAATTACTTAGCTAAGGAAGATACCTTAGAATATTTATTTTACAAAGTTTAAACCCCAAGACATTATGAGCGCTCGGCTGCGATTTATTGTCAAAATTCTAAGAATTATGAGAATTATACGAATTATACCAAATTGTTAGAATTATACGAATTAAGTCATCGTCTGTAAAAAGTTTTTATAGGTAGGGAAAGATGTCATTGTTCGCACGCTTACGATTAGGATTTTATTATGTACAGTAAACCAAATGAAATAATTATTCTGTACTGAAACTCAGTTTTTTATTGTACTAATTGTAGATAATTATTTACTTATTTACCACTTTAATACATTAGTGTATACAGGACTTAATGCCTAAGGCATTCTCTTCCAGTCAACCTTGGGTGATGCAGAGACAAATTTGGTAGGTATTAAAACAAGTGAAATAAATAATTAGGTAGGTATTAAATAATAATAATATCTAATGTTCAGTTCGTGTTTTTACGTGAAAATTCGTGTATTAATCAAAAATTACTCGATACAAAATTAAATAAACCGATGAAAAAAATTACTAGCTGATAAATTAACCACGTCGTGTAGGTTGCTACAACCGCTGTACCCGCTTAATCAAAATGTCAGAGTAGATGTGAAAATGTTACTGTGTTTAGGTGAAAAGGTGCAGTAGCTAGTGAAATTACATGAGACTTTACAGCTTCAGTTCAAGGCAGGCAGCGGCTTTGGTGTGATCTACCACTACTGTGGTAGTTTTCAAAATGATTAAAAGGGCCGCTTGCTTGTTTTCTATATTAAAGCAATAACAAAAGAAGAGGAAAATATAATTAAAATTTAACAATGTTAAAAATATGAAATGCCACAAACTCTCACGTCGTTTCAAGAAAAAAATTAAAAGTGTAGATAAGTGGTCTTTCAAAACTCATTTAACACTTCCTTCACAATATAAAGTTTGGCGAGACGCGTTGCGATACAAAACGTTAAAGCAATTACAGTAATACAACAATAAATTGAATCAGTGCACAGTGCGCCACAGACACCATGCCTTGGACAAAATGTCGACTAACTTCTAACTCGATTCACCACACACTGGCCGGATAAAAGTTTAATAGGTTCACAACGAGACGCGCCACGAAATATTTTAACTTTACTACTTTAATCTATTTTATGGATTGTTAAATGCAAATTTTTAACAGTGTGCAACGCCATTACTGTGTGCTATTAGTCAAATGAAGGCGGATTTGCATTTGGAGTTGAACTTTGTAACGTGCGCTTTATTGTTTCCGTTATTTGTTAAATTAGCAACTAAGTTATGTACTACTACCGTTCAGCGTCAATGAGAATATTAAAATCTTCTAAACTTAATTAGAACATTTCGCCGTCCCCAACGAACAAAACCGTAATAGGAAAATGACAATTTTACAGGAGGGCATAAAAACTAAATATCATAAAAACTAATAAACTTAAGAAAAACTTTCTGGTACCAAAAATTGGGTGTTTTTTTTACGCATCCGATTATGAGTTATTTATTATGAAAAATGTTTATTTATTGTAAGAAAATGTCTATTACCGACTCATATAAAAGAGAATGTTAACGCAAACTAACTTTACCATAGTGTTCGACTGAAATCACAAAACGGGCTTGCTATAGTTATATTGCATTGTGATATTGTTGAAGGGAAATATAAATGTACTTTGTATTCGTAAAATGTCTTATCAATTTTATTCGATGATTTAACTGAGCTCAAAATTACGGTAAAGATATATAACGCGCTTCTTCGATAATCCTTTTTCAGACGTTAAGGAAGGTAAGCGTTAATTACATACAAAAAAAAATGCGAATGAAAGGAAGACAATGGATAATTATTATATTTATTCTTATTATACCATATTTATTATTATACCAATAATTTGTCAGTATTATCTACTCCAAAGTAGATAACACCCAACAAAAAACAAAGCGTATTTTAGCGATCGTTCTAGCTTTTAGCGTCAAGATCTAGATCAGGGAAAATTCTGTCATTTGAGTGCTTACATTTTAGGGCCGAGGGAAACGCCACCGTAGTGATGAACACAACTGATTATTACGGTAAAATAGGGGTACTACTAAGTGATGATAAGGTATACAAACTTGTATCATAGAATCCCACGGCCAGAGTGCCACGAAAAATACGCTCACTAATCCAAGATCATGGACTTTTTCACAGAAGACGACTTAAGTACGAACGATTAAATAAACCAAAATCGCAGTAGCCACCTAAGTTACCTAAAATACATAAGTCTAACGTACCATTGCAGCCTTTCGTAAGTCAAATCTCTTCTTCTACTTACGACCTTGCGAAGTACGTTACGTTAGTATTACAGCCACCTGTGATAAACACCGTCTTTTGTGAAGGATTCGCGCCCCTTTGTCTAGTCAACAAGGCATCTACGATTGAAACCTGACGAACTGGTTGTGAGTTTTGATGTAGAATCTCTTTTCGCCAATATTCCAATCAAAGAATGCGTTGAGGTAGTTAGAGACAAACTAAGTGACAATGATATGCCCCACAACTATGTTAATCTTCTAAAACACTGCTTGGATGGCAACTACTTCCTTTCCAAGGTCAATACTACCTCTAGATTGATGACATCGCAATGGGAAGTTCATTAGCCCCGGTACTGCTTAATCTCTGGATGGAACATTTCGAAGAGAAGGCCCTGAGCCTTGGCCCAAAAACTATCAGGCTTTGAAAACGTTATCATAAACATCTTTAGCATAGGTAAAGGAAGCAAGCAGGAGGTAGGTCAATATATTGCACATCTTAATACTCTCCATTTAAAGATGCCTTTAACGTATGAAATGGAGGCGGACATGTCATTGTTTTTCTTAGATGTCAAACTAGCCATAAGACTAACTATATGGGTCCATATCACACAGTGTTTACAGTAAACCTATACACACGGACAGGTATTTACACGCAACGTCTTATCACCACCCGCGACACCTATATAGTATAGCGAGAGCTATACCATAGCACTTAAGAATCATTATTCTTGCGTATTTACCATTATTCATCCATTGTAAAGGGACCAATGAAAAGGGAGAGACATCCTGGAGTGAACAGGACCTGCGTACGTCTCTGAAAGGCGTGACAGATAAGATTGGCTCCATGTTGAGAAACTTCTCTATAAACACTATATTCACCCCGGAGGCCAAGGTTAATAGTATAGTACGTTCAGTAAAGGATGTCCTTCTTTTGCAATGTCCTGGATTGTACAAGATTGACTGTAGCTGTGGCAGCTCTATTATTGGGCAAACAAAGCGGAAGCAAAGAACCGACAGACCAACAAGTCAGCAATCGCCGAACACCTGGTGAACGCTGGCGCTATTCACTAGATAGAATTTCATAAACCTCGGGTAATCTCCACCGATTGCCACTATTATACTTAAGACTTGTGCGCGAGGCCATCGAAATCAAAAAGTCCCCTAGGAGCTTTAACCGGAATGACGGTTTCTAATTGTCAGCAATGTGGAATCCAGTGATTTCAAACACAAAACTTCCCTTTTTTGAACGGTCGGGTAACGTACAGAACAGCTATTCGGTCAGTGTTATGTGTAGAACCATTAAAGTAACATCTCAAGATACGACGGTAGATGATAATAATCTAATCGCATCACCAGTCAGCTTGCGACCACGGCCAGGGCAACCTGTGCCGAAACGTCAAGTTAAATAAAATGCGCGTTAATATCCCTTTTATATAATATTTATAATAATGAAACGCGTACTAGCATAGTTTAAACGTTATAATTAGTATATAAAATTAAAACACGTATACTAATCATACTCTTTTGCATTGTACTAACTTCTTGAGCAGAGTAGAAACCATAACAACAGTAAATAACTGTCTGGTATGTGCCGGTACTTAGTTAAAAATCAAAAATAACAACAAAATAAAAACAAATATACCTACTCTGATTTACCTCTTTACCTGTTATTGTTATTAACGCTTCTTTTCTTCAACATTACGATTGAAGGACGAAGCATGCCTAATGCTTCGTCCTTCAATCGTAATGTAATAAAACTGTCTGTCACGTAGGGTGTGAGAGAGAGCAATAACACATTGCGATAAATATGAATGCGAGTTCTCACCCGAACGATATTTTGTTGGCGATTACTGGCCACGGCGTTGTCATTTTTCCCTTGAGCAATATGGTAATAGTAGCTTACTCTACAACTTTGATTCAAAAGATTTGGTAATATGCTTTTGCGGTAATAATCGTTTCAAATTGTCTACTAAGTGTTCCTGGAACAATAACTTAAAGATCATTACTTTTTTAATTATCTTAGAAAGTATTTATCGCAGGGCCCTAAAAAAAATTTGAGTATTGTAATACAGTCTGTGGATAGCGAATATGCAATAATAAAAAAAAATGGTTATAGCTATTACCATAGTGTTCGTTGGGGACGGCGATTTGCATATTGTATGAAAAGTTTTGGATTTTGTTAGCGTTGTGATACTTCTGTCTAATAAGGATCTAAAGGCATCATCTTAGTTCAAATTAATGATTTTTTTAAAATACAAAATCAAACCATTTCTTTTAGTTTTATGTGTGCCTTAAGAGTTAATCAAAGATCTAGGGAGATTGTGTGGGTATAATATTACTAGGTAAGGAAAATTTAAAACTAGTATTATTGCAAACAGTCAAACGCGTAGGAGCGCAAGTTTCTACCCATCATAACCGACGTGTTATAGTAAAACTAGTAAAAGCTGGGGTGGCAGATAATTGATGTGATGACTATTAGACACCTTACAATAAACTTAGCCATTCGTGTTTTACAAAAACTATACACAAAAAAAAAGAAATTTCAAGAAATTATTTTGCCAAAAAATATATTTTAAGGATAAAAAAGTCTTTCAACTCTGGTTTCAAGTACTTCATCTGATAATAAAGTAATCTGTGGAGACGTTGTGGATTGTACAATTGTCATATAATAAATGTTTACTGAATTTTTGTTACCATGTATTGTACGATTGTTTGTTTCCCAAAATAAATAAATAAAGAATAACCTTTATTTAATAAACCCAAGTGAGGACGTAACCTTTTAAATTTATTATAACACTCTTAAGTGATCACTAACATTTCTAAATAAAATAATTGCACAGAATCTAGTTTAAAATACTTGTTTGTAGCAATAAAACAAAGTGGCTCAGCATCCGTCTAACTAAGAGCAACATTAATCTGGCACAGATACAGAGGAAACCTTGACAAATTCTACTTGTCTACTAACTATTTAAATACTGTAGAAGTATAGATAAAACGTACACGCTTTAGCTGGTTTTATCAAGTTTAGAAATCATCATAGCAGCCCACTAATGTCCCACTGCCGGGACGGGCCTCCTTCCGTGACGGAGGGATACTTGGCCTACTAATACCACGCTGGCCAGACGGATTGGTATAGGGTTTAATTTCAAGATTTCCTTCTTTTTATTTCGTAAAGATAATATTCACGGATAGTCCCTCAGTCGGTTTTTACGACACCCATGGTATGAAATGGGTTGGTGACTGTACTCTTACTACGTCACAACACGGAGGTTTAGAAATAACAATAAAACATTACAATATTTCTTACAATTTCATTAAAGTGTACTAAAGATAGTGAAGAAACGAATGAAACAAATAATAATACTTCATATTTCAACAACAACAATAATTTACAGAGGGACAAAGTCAAACAGCATTCATGTGCATAGTATATTTAAACAAGGTAAAGTTGAAGAAAATAAGATAGATAGTAAATATAATTTATTTTCTGTACTAAAACAACCATTGCACCAAAATGCAGGCGTAGCTTAAATAATGAAAACCTAAATAAAATATAAATAAACTATTTTCCTTTTTCTTTTCTGCCATTATTATTTTATGTGCTAAAAAAGGTATAATTATTTGGTATGTCGTGCAGAATTAAAACGCCACTAGTTTAGCCCGTACGTGTTTGTGGTTAGACGACTGTGTCTGACGGCTGCACCAGCGCGGCTGAATTAATGACCCGCTGAATATGTTTAGTACGAAAAATTATATTCATTGTTATCTCTTTTGTAGAAATAGCTATTCTAAAATAATTTAACTAGGCTTTTTCAGGACTTAGGTACGTTGCTTTTGATATCTTAGTTTTATTTTTGTATTACATATTATTATGATAAATAGTGGTCACTGTGTGTTATGTCATGTTAATAAGCAATAAATTGTAATAAAATAAGAAAATACAGGCAATAAAATATCTCAAACGTATTATTATGAAAACACCAATATGATGACTGCATTTTGTGTGTGTTAAATGTTTAGCTTAGATGAAAAGATAACTTACGACCTCCAACGTAGCAAATAGATTCTACAACTTAGTAATAAGTTAATGTTAAGGAATTTTTTTTTAAACTATTTTTTTCTTTATTGTTTCAGGTAAGTTTCTAAGCTGTAAGAGTATTTACGAGCGGACAATATTTACAAAAACAAAGCACCACGTGTAAACAATCACCACACAATATAAAACACTGTAATGTAAAGGGTAAGAACGCAAATAAATAACATTTAAAAACTAATTACCCATATAGGAACACATACATTTTAATTTTCAACACGAGTGCAGAATATTTTATAACAAAAATGAATTTTAATTGAAAAAATATTACGGATGCGGTCGGCAAATTTGAGTTATTGCACAGTGGGGACAAAAAAACTAATTATAATGCCAACCTTTTGTCGCGTTTACTGCTCCACTGTGATTCAATGGGATGTTATATTAAATGTTTTTATATTTAAGAATTATTGTTTAATTATGAATGTTAAATTTATAATCGTAACAGCCCATTAATGTCCTATAGCATGGGCGGGCATAGGTAGAGGCTCTACCTGTGGTGGTGGGAAATTTGACTTACCATGAGGAATGAAGATGTGAAATATCCAATTGTAAGAAAGGATTGTATAAAATATTACATCTTAAATTTCAGGCCTTTAACTCGTAATTTTTAAATAATGTTGTTAGTACAACAACCGTATAATGACGTAGTAAGAATACATGATTTTACTACTTATACAACGTATTAGCCACACAGCAAAAGCAATCAATTAAAACTGGATGTACAAATTTTATAAACCAATCTGTAATATTTAGTAAATTTCGCCTAATATCTGGTGGGGAGAGTCCTGTCTATAACCAAAAAAACTATTTGTTTTAATTATTATGCTACCGAATAAGTAATAGAGCCTCAATGTTCTTAGCACTTAAAAGCTTTCAGCAATCCCTCATTCCTTAAGAGTAATACAAGATCCTTCAATAAACTCTTCATAATAGTCCATCAAAATGGAAGACTATGGTCGCTTCAAGAAAACAGTCTCGACAAAACATTTCCTAGTCAAATTGTTGAATTAAATCCAAGTGTAATGTACCACTCCCAATTATAGCCGAAGAATGGACGGACGAATAGACAAAGCAACATTCTGAATGTTTCACTGCTTCAAGTTTTAACTTAGTTAGAAGCATTCAGTCTCGCTTACTTCACAAATATTACAAAGACTTCTTCATTAAGATTTTGTGTAACAACAACGCTGTTAAACCTTTAAGCTATTTTACTTGAAATATTAAAGACACTTTTTCATTTAGAAGTATTTAATGCTTAGGAGTTTGTTCCACTTTATCATAACAGTCAATTAATGCCGTACTGCTGGGAATAGTCTCCTCTAATAATAAATAAATAATGAATATTCCTCACACATTCACACAACGCCATCTAGTCCCAAACTAAGCAGAGCTTGTACTATGGGTACTACACAACGGATAAACATACTTATTATAAATTCTTTTTTTTTGTAAACACATACATATTATACCTACATAGAAAACACAGACCAATGCAAACAATCATGTTCATGCACACAAAGATTTGCATTGAGCGGGAATCAAACCGGAGACCTCTGCGTAGCAGTCATGTTATATACCCACTACGCCATCGAGGTCGTCTAATGAAGTATAGGACTTTGGTCTACTAATAACACGCGGAGGAGGGGGATTCGTTCGGGGTTTTATGTCTCGTCTTTCTTCTTTTGTTTTCATAGACATAACTACGAAACTGGTGGACAAACTGTGTATTAGTGTGCTTCTCCTATTTTCACGGCAGCCGCTTGCGCTACCGTCGCGCCACCGAGGTCGTCAAAGCTTCATACTGAGTCATCACACGAAGGTTATGCAAAGTTTTCTAAGTGCTTGTGATTATTCTGAGTTCAAAAAGTAGCACAAACTGGACTTAACGCCAGCTACAATACGCGCAATAAACGTTATAAAAGACCTTATACGTGCAATATAAACTTAATTCTCAGAGTGGCTTTGTAGCTTGGTAGGCAGTAAAACGTTTTAAACTACGAACTCATGAAGTATGTCAGCATTACCAGGTATCGTTCCGCTATCTAGACTTTGTTATAAATAATACTAGTGCTTCTATCTCATCGGCACATCATTGAGTAGACGCCAAAGTCTAAGTTGTAAAGTCGGTCTAGATAACAGAGAATCTGTAACTTAATCTCTCTTAGCCAGCGTATTTTATAATATTAAACTGAATTTGCAAATATTGTAGCTGGCATGGTGCTCGCCATTCTTGGACTCTAATGGATGCTTAACATCAGGCACCATAGAGTCATTCTGGTAGGCCAATTTAAAAAAAAATCGATTCCTGAAACTTAAAATATTATTATAGTAATTTGTTAATCATCTTTTCAGTATATAAAGCAATCTCAAACAAACATCGTGAAATGAAGTTTAAATTCAACAGAAAGTGTAATAAAATTACCCACAAATTTTTGCCTTGAAGAAATTAATACAAACACGTGTTTCACTTTAAAATTGTGTTATAACTTTATCTTTTATGCTTAAATAGGATGTAACAAATAAAAAATAGCAATATTAAAGGTTTATTTTTTGTAAAAAATACAACAGCAGTTTTTGATAGATTAGGTTGCAAACTTAAAACTACATTGATCATGTTTATAATCGTAACTTAAAACGTAAACATAAGTTACTTTTAAACCTTAGTAGCCAAAATCATCATCACCTTACGAGCCATGTTAATTGTCTTGTATTTCTCGTAATTCGTATCAAAAATCAATTCAAGCCCCAACAAATTCTCAGTGAAGTGACGAAAGCAAACGCCATACAACAATGTTGACGGAGACAGTGGAGCCAATTTGTGGCGAGAATAGCTCAGCGATCGTTCTGGTCAGCCTCAGTAATTGCTGCCATGTTTGTTTGTTTAGTACTCAAGCACTCTAGAAGTAGTACGTGAACCACAAAGCTAGCGTGGAGGGTGTAATGGAAACTAAATGGCTGTTAATATTATGTTTAAAGTTGTAATAAAGATCAGTTTTGTTTAAAATTAACATTAGTTCTGGTAAGGGTAGATAATATTAAAAATAAACAAAAATGATTGCGCCTCGCGTTGTTTTTCAACTTATGACCACGGGCGGCTACTTTTTGCTATCTTTAAGCCAACGAGACTGTTATTATTTCTGCTTATTTGTGGTATTTTTTTATTCCGTTTTTGATTTTTTTGTGAAATTAAATAGTAGGTAATAACATTTTTTTTCTCTGGCTTAAAGAGGCCTATACAGAAAATAGTCCTCTACCGTGGCGTTTTACTTTGCATTTTCTTTACGTTCTTAATACCTTTGCGTAGGCTTAACTGGGCTTTTACCACATAGTTAATTAGTAGCAGATTTCAGCGTGTGAAACTTCATAACTTTGTTTTTCAAGGAAAATATCATCTCTGGTTTTTTTTATGGGGCTCGAGATTTTGTACACTTAGTCACTACACAAACAATTAATTTCAAAATTGTCTTTATCCTAAAATATTTTTAAAGGTATTTTATATTATAAAAATTAAAGAACTGTATGATTCTGTTTTTTTCAATTTTAAAGAAAATACTATTACACATTTTAATCAAACTAAAAATTATAACTACGTATTATTTTATTTAAAAGGGGTGTGCAACCCTTTACAACCACAAAGAAAATAATTCAATTTGTAGAGACCACAGTAAAAATAATAATTTGATAACGTCGTCATTCAAATAATATGGCTTTGTGACGTCATTGAATTAGTGTTTGATTGGAACACTAGAGGGCGTTGTAACTAGATTACTGTTGTGGGGATGTTGGATTAATTTTTGGTTGCATTGTAGTCGTAACTGTATTGATTTAAACTATTTAGTTTTGTGGTAGGGAGATTAATTTTAGATTATTTAGTGGAATCTACATGTACAAATAAATGAGTGGGAGAAGATGTGTCACTATGGCTCTAAACATGCTGCCTTCAGTCAACACCACACGGTCTATCACTTTTAAAATTAATTAGTTGTGACCAGCAATTGATTTTATTTATAACAAATTAATTAAATATTTCGTCATGTGGGTTTCATAAAATGTCAATAAGGAAAACTTGGCATGTTAGGAACAAATGAACTCAAAATTATATTATATTTTTCATTAAATTTTGACAAAAAGCACTCAGGAGTTTTTTTTGTGTAAAAGCTAACTAAGTCTATTTATCCTCCACATTTTTGTATTATCATGAGAAAGAGTGGTGGTGTATGCATTATTAATCCTATAAATTAGAGTACACAGTGTGTTATGTACTTACTACTAAATACCAAGTTGTTATAGATACGTGGTTACCCTAGTGATTTGTGACCACAAATCGATGGCTTGTGGTTTTCATGTACCATAATGTAAATGTATGTTATGCTATTTGTGTCAGTGTTATAATATAATATTATGAATTAGATGATGTACATGTACACAACATTAATAATACTAGCGAATTTACAGAATCATTAAAGTTTTAAAGTCTGTTTTTCTGTTGTCTAGTACTCATAATAAAATTCTGCTGAGTTCGGATTTAGATGGCGTTGTGTAAAGTGAAACTTTTCATTTTGCAATTTGTTCCTCAGTTTTTTTTTCTATTATTAGGTATGTTAGTTGGGACAACATCAAAACCTAACCCATGTTTATAGACTAAGAATACATATTACCATCTACCACCCTATCTCATCCCTAGTGTCGAAAACACGATTTAGTTATGTATACTTAAGTCTTTTTTCCCTTACATCCAAATCATCAGGCGGCAAAGCCTTATTCCAGTTTAAACTGTACCTAATAAGTTAATTTACTAAAATAATTACATTTAATTCACAAATTCACCATCATTAACAAAATAACCCAAATAAAATTAACTCAATTTATATGACCCCACAATTATGACATCACTTAAAGGCATTGTGACCGAAAACTTCACTAATTAATCAGCACTGAATTAAGCTGAAAAAGCGTGACATTTGCCCGGATCAACCAGTTCGCAGGGGTCAAATTTACGTCAGTTAAATAAAAAGGGTCCACGACGGATAACTGGACGGAAGAAAAAAATAAACGGGACCCTCTAGGATAAAACGTTTTTCGTAGAGAACCCACTTTTTTGTTCTCTTTTGGTATTGTATTTTTGGGCATGTAACGAAAGAGGTGACTAGCGTTGAAAAGTTTTTATTTTTCTGTTTGAAAGTGTATGTAGGTATTTGTTGGTTTATTTTGGATACATATAAGGGTTTTAAACTTGAGTTCCCGAACGTGTTAAAAGTATAATGAAACATCGTTGTCGGTAGAAAATACTTTTTATGTAATGTTATGTCCATCCCTCTATTTTCATCATAGCATCGCATAGATGCCCCATTGCAAAGATGAGCCGCCTAAATATATGGAGGAAAACTTGTGCTGCAGATAACACGCTAACACGGGGTTTTGTATAGAGTTACCTAAGCTTTTCAGAATCTTGTACCTATTCCCTCTCTTAGTAAGAACCGAGAGACGCTCCTTTGCTATACCAGTCGCTTTGTTCTCCGACAAAAATACGGTACCTACCATAATTATGTTTACTATCGTTAAGTTTTTTCAAATGCAAACAAATGTGTTTGTGCATCATTCATGAGGCTAGTTGGTCAATAGTTCACCGTAACAATATTGTCGTAGGAAGCTCATCAAATATTTAATAAATCTCCAGCATTTGCAGCATTTCGAAACTGTACTTCAGATGCTGATAAAAGGATTATTGATTCTGACTTCATAACCCACACTGTCTATCGTTTCTGTAAACAGCCAATAGCTCACAGGTTTCACACAATATTGTCACTCATTGTGCATACGCGTCATTGTCTTCTAGATTCGGTTCAATAACGAATCAACTCATGCGAAACTTCACACAAACGAGCTTAAACTCTAACTGTTACGTTTAGAGTTTAATTTCCCCTGTAATTTAAAAAGCAGTTAAATACAGACACTATTGAATTTGAATTTGTAATTTAACGTACATTGGATAGATTACGTGACGAATTTTGAGCCGTGATACTTTGGTATAGAGCTTGTAATTGTTCGATACGTTTTAGTAGTTAAGTTGTTTCATATGGTGCGTATGTAGACTTTGTGACTGGTGTATTCACAATCGCACCAAGCGTTCAAGCCAGTCATTATGATGAGATTATGTTTCACAGAATGTATACGAATGATATGCTAGTTATGAAGGCGACGTTTTGTGGCTGTATATTATCCTGTTATTTTAACATTCAGTACACCTAATGGTCTGTTAATGAAAACATTTTAGCAACAGAGTGTATGTTACAATGTAGACAATATTATTTGCTGCTATGCACGAGTCTTGTATTCGATTTCCGCTTAAAGTACTGAAATGCTTGTGTGCATGGAATTGATTGCTTGCATAGATGTGTTGAAATAAACGTTTTTACAAAAAAAAAGCATACATTTGTAAGTATACTGCATTAGTGATTTCATCAAGATAAAAAGTTCGTTTCTCGATCAAATAACTCGAGTAATAATATCGGGACCATCTGAATACATTATAGGTCGTTATGAACTTCCCACACGTGCTCTCTGAATACCTGAGGAAATTTGAATGCAGACAGTAATTGAATTAAAATAAAGAAATGGACTACGGACATGAGGTGCGATTAAATTTGTAATCTATACTAATATTATAAAGAGGTAAAGTTTGTGTGTTTGTATGTTAGTGACGTTGTAGGGGGTAATCTCTGGATCTACTGAACCGATTTTAAAAATTATTTCTGTGTTGAATAGTCCATTTATCGGGGAGTATCATAGGCTATGTAGTATCACGCTATAACTAATAGGAGTGGAGCAGTAATGAAATATGTTTAAAAAAGTGCGCGCTTCACGCGATTTTTTCTCCGCCTAACGAAGTGGGCACGGGTCAGCTAGTCTAACATAAATGTACAACAACATAATACTAAGCTTTATCTATTGGTACAGAACTTTCATTACTTTATCCACACGTTTGAAGTAGTATATATTATCGAAATCCAAAACGCAGCAAGCCTCTACTTTGAGATTAAAAAAACTCCAGTAATCAAATTTTGATTAAAAATTTCCAATATTCTCCAATTGATAATGTTCGGTTAAGCATTTTACTTACGGTAAAATACAGGTTTAATTTTGGCGATGAAAGAGTCGAATTAAAAACGGATATTTTAATGGATGCGTGTTTATCCGAATTTTGGTTTACTTCAGTTTAATTTTATTTCCGAATAGTGTTATTTTTATTTACTTTAAGTTTTCACGTAACAGCTACAAATATTTTTTCCTTTGAACTTGTTGAAGATCGCGAATAAGCCACGAATAGCATTCTTAAAATAACTTTAACCCGGCACCTTTACTCTGCCAGTCTAGCTGGAGCTTTTTCACCTTTAAACGACCTCACTGCTAAGGAATAGTAAAAAAAATCAGCCTAACATACTCTACAATAATTCGTACAACACAAGAATAAGAGAATGCACCCTTCCAGACATCCCAAAACAAGCGCAAGAATCCTTCCACGCTGAAATGAGTAAATAAACTTATTAAGCCTTAACACTTAATCATACTTGAACAAAGTTAATACTCTACTTTCAGCCAAGTCACCGTCAGAGTAACTTGGAATGTTGGCCATCAGAAGTTGCGATGTACTTAGAGAATTGACACGGACAATACTGCACCCCGATGTAATGGCTATGACGGACGCGGTGTTTTTGACTCAAGTACTTGGTCAACTATGCGCTTAAATTTTAGTTGTTAAATGAACTATGCTGTTGTAAAGACAGCGCATAATTGCCTTAGATAATAATATAAGTATGTTAGTTATTGTATTGTTTGTTTTTGTGTGGTTAAGATTCACTATGTAATCTCTTTATTTCATTCTAAAACTATAGTTAAAGCGTAATAAGAAAAAAACCGATAATAAGTACCTTTACACAAAATAGAAGGAACACTAGTATATTAAGGCTAAGTTTTGTATCGTCATTAGAAAATACCTTTTCTCGCACTGGGGCGTCAATAAAATGATATATTACGATTAATGTAAGTATTTTAAACTATAAATTTGATAAGATTTCACGAACAGTCAGTTTTAGATTACATACATTAGTTTCTATCATGCGATAAAATACATTTTACAAAACGAACATTAGTAAAATTACCTTCATTCTATCAGAGTAGTCTTACACAAAATGCTGGTCCCTTGTAGTAAAGCTAGGTTCAACAAATACGATTAATCTCTCGGTATTGGTATAGATTGCGATCTATTGGTCGCGGGACGATGTCGCATCGACACAAATTGGCAATGCGTCGCTCGTATGCAGTGTTTTGGCGATCATACTGCGGTTATTGGTACAAGGTTGTATTCGTGTTTCGTGTACGTTTTGTCTAGACTACTGACTACAATTATTTTAGAATTAACTATACGGGCAATTTGGCTTGTATAAACATATAACTCTAGTCTTGTCAGACGTCTGGGTTAATACTGGAATTTTAGATTCATTTTTTGTTAGTGATATTCATTGTTTAGTGATTACCCTTTCGACGGCTTCTATGACATACTGACGCAATACATAACTATTTCTTAACCCTTACACGAAATTCATACTTTTTATCTCACCTATACTCTTCTTTAACAAAGACGTAAAAGCCTACCTTGCTAAAACAAGCACTCAATATAGAAACATACATTCAAGACGTACCAGTATCATTACAGAACTGCATCAACTACCCACAAATGTGTGTGGTGCGCTCTGATTGTATTACTGCAGATCCCGACCATGATCGTGCAAGGTAGTTACATGCTTGTTACTATCCATTTATAAGTAAGTAAATGGGTTTGTGCATTATTGAATTGCACCAGGGTACTACATGTTAGGAGCTGATAGTACTACCACGGGGTCCAAAAGTTGCAACGAGTTTTATAGGGAAATACTTTTCATAGTTATTATTTCCTTTACTGTGTGATGTGCGGTAAAATCTGAAAATAAGAGTTATTCATTTCCATTGATTTACAAAAAACCCAAGATGCACATTTTCAAACAAAACTAACAGTCAAAAGTGTCACCAAATTATACATACGCAATAAATACGTATAGTAATATCGTAAACATATTTTTTTTTCAAATTTAATCTTACACGCATGACATAAAGTTGTATTTAAAAAGTAAAGCACAAAAAGCAATAAAATTTAATGATTGACGTTTGCCGGTAGAACAACGCGATACTAATTTTAAAAAAGTGCACAATTTGAAATTGTGAGCCTATTTGTTGCGGACGGTTTTGGAAAGTGGAGTGTGTATCTTTAGTTTTTTGTAAATCAATGTTCATTTCGCGTTTAGACCACTGACGTAGCTTGACGAGTGCGGCAGCACATTTAAAAAATTACTGAAAAGTTCATGGGTACGTGCCACGGCCACTCTGGTAAACGTATTGCAACAAATAAAAACACAAGGTACCTAGTATTAGTTTCAAAAGTTTATTTTTAACTTCTAATTCAGCTTCTTAAACATTAGAAGAATTAATTTATTCAAAAGGGAGCATTTGATTGTCTATACTACTTATACGTTACAATAGTAAGATGTAAAACAATCTACATGAGTCCAAGTAACGTAACATTAGAGTCATGAGTAATAGTAGGTACGTTGCGCTGCTAATTGCGAACAGTAAACAACCCCAAAATATTAATAGTTTGCGTACGTTATGCCTCCGCCATCGAACACAATATCAAAACGGAAGGCTACGTACTACAACACAGAACGTACTCACATGTACCAGTTTATTATATTCAATTCAAGTCATTTATTTTCTAACAAAATGTAATAATATTGTAACTCAACTCAACACATATTTCATTAGCATAATTTTTTGTGTATTTAATAGGTTTTGGTTTACAGAGAACTGCGGCATTTTCCAAATGTAAAAAAAAAAACTGTGTTGTAGAAGTACAGGATAAACCTGTACCAAGCTCAAGGCAGATATTCTTATCTTTAAGTTAATAAGCTGTTCTATATTATGCTTTTATACATAAAGTGCTTTTTATTTAAGAGTAAAATTCTGTATATTTTTACAAACACATAAACACGTTAGAAAACCAAGAGATAATATTATGGCCATAATACCTATTTAAATCTAAAATGTTAAGTATTGTGTGAGTTAACCCGTTTCGTGCGCTAACAAATCGTGGGGTACGCCGTCTCCCTGATTGCATTACTGCAAGTTTCGTACCGGAGCCTAGGGACGTCACTATTTGATACGCACAATGCAGCTACTCATTTGGACGGGGTTATGCAATAAAGACGCCTAATTGAATTGCCATGATGGGTTTTATGAGATTAGTCTCATTACTGTCTGTTGGCATGTGGTTTTTGATGTTTGGTTGTATGTTATAATATAATATTCTCTGATAAGTATTACAACAATGTCATGTTTTGGTTTCGATTCTTTTATTTTATCGTTCTTCAAGATTATTTTTACCATGAAAAAGTTTGCAATTACAAAATAGTTACAAGAAGTCATTCACTGGTAAATTTTATAGGCTAAATTGTTTTACACATTAATAAATATAGTACTTTAAAATTGGATATTTATTTAAATTCAAATATGCTTAGTTATTAGCTATTATGAGCTCTAGCTGTAGATATCAACCATATGCTTCACAAATGTAAACCTCAGAATGTCTTTCTCGGTACCTAGGGACACAAGCTGTTTCGTGTTATAGCCCTGATATCACTTGTTAATGGGCACTTCCACCTTAACACAGTTAAATTAGTACACTGTGCTTGGGAATAGGTTAAACGGACACTCGGGTGGTAACAACTTAGACAGGTTGTTACTAACCCGTATCTAGTAGTTGATTATTTATAATAGACTAGCTGACCCGTGCCCACTTCGTTGGGCGACGAAAAAAACGCGTCCGTTTTTTAAACATATTTCATTACTGTTCCACTCCTATTAGTCATAGCGTGATACTATATAGCCTATGGCACTCCCCGATAAATGGTCTATTCAGAACAGAAATAATTTTTAAAATCGGTTCATAAGATCCAGAGATTACCCCCTACAACGTCACAAACACACAAACTTTACTTCTTTATAATATTAGTATAGATAACCTTCTATTCTACATATTTTGGGGCTCTTTGTCGTGGTAACAATTTTCATGAGTCCCTGGGCCAGTATCAACTTGTTCCAATAACAATCAGTTCTAAAATTTAACCTATTTACAAAAGTAAAACAAAACCTTTTGAATTCATGCCGTATGATACCAGCAAGTTTTGATACATTACATACGTAACAATGATGTTATAACTCGTGTGTCTGGTTGTTACATCGTACTTGAGCATAATGAGTACTACACTACCGATGTTTCCCACTTACACATCACAACTGACAGAATAAAGATAAACGCGCACATCGCAGGTAAACGCACGCAAGAATTAGCGGAGCGCTTCGTGTCTACCTAACACGATTGTGGAGTAACGAAGCGTTCAGTGTACTACAGCTTTATATAGTTAGTGATGGGATGTGACGTACTACAGAGCTTATCGATAGAAATTGCATTTATGATGTAATCTAGTAAGTTCTTGCAATATGCTTTAATTTTAATAAAAAATAAAAACACATCTATACTGTCTTTAAATACTTCTCTATACCATTTACATAACTTTTTTTTATATACATATAACACAGGTTTTTAACTAGATAGATAGAGCTAAATCGAACTAAAATAAACAATTTAATATTTATTGACCTGTGTACACAAAATCCAACCAGGGAAGGAAATTAAACTTGCTTATTTTAACTTAATTTATTTTGCACCTATGTTTATTATAGTATTTAACAAGTTTTTAGGATATTTACAAAACAAGATTTAAAAGATACAGTCATCTTCACAAACCTAGCCTCGGTTGCAAATCAGTCACGCCGAGACTATCGTGCCGAGGTTTCCCCTTCAGATTAATTATATGTGCTGTCCCTAAGTAATAGTCCAAAGACTAATTAAATGCAAGTGAAAACCCTAGAATATTGGAAGCTACAAAGATTAATTAAAACTAATATGAAAATAAGAGCGATATTATTTACCCATTATCTTCACATTTTCCTACAAAAGATTAGATTTTCGTTACTCCTAAGTTGCAAGCAGAGATGACAATTTGCATTACTAGCCACTGGACCCTTTACCCTCGCTTCATGCCTATTTGAACACCCTCAAAACTCTGAGTAGGGGTGAAGGCATTTGCATCAACATTTATATTCGAATCGACATTTATTTTCTGAGAGGCCCAAGATGTTGTGATGTCAACAATTGGGGTATACATGAAAGGGCTTAATCGGAAGAGTTATTTTAGAAGGTATGCTTTTGTTAAATGGTGAGGATTAAATTGACTGTTATCAATCAGGCCGTAATGCTGGCAATTAGAGTTAACAACAGAATAAATAAAATCATGTTGATTCTGTTATTCATGTTTTATTAGCTGCTTTTTATAAGATCCATGAAACTAGAAAAAACGGTGAAAATTTTGTATTCTTGTCACCTCAGAATAATAAATTAAGTAGTTACAAAATAATTTTATTAATAAGCCTAGGTTAATACTTCATTCAGCCCCACGCAATTTTTATTGGTGTGATGTTTTTATAAGTGTGGGCAATCACTAAATTATAGATACAGGGTACATCACTATATCTCAAGGCTTATTTTAGACGTCTGCTAATATAATTGAAACGAATTTCCTTGCAAATGGCGAAAACAGAGAAAACCAAAAGCTTATTTATTAGCTTCAACTAAAAGAACTGTGCACGCGAAAATAGATCTTCTAAGCGTCAAATTTAGATTTGTTGGCTGAATTTTGGGTTGGCCGATAAAAACGGTTCCTCATTAGATAGAATACTAAAGAATCGTGATCGATAAAATCCTTTTAAAGAATAAGGTATGTTCATGTTCATTAATACTCAATACTCAATACGTTTATTGCACACCATAATGTAACAGGGTTCTTACATATTAACATAATAAGTAGCATCATGGACCCTGTCGGGCACGGCAAACGTAGGAGAGAGGAAGAAGCGTATTTTAAAGAATAGGTATTTCTTGTGACTTTTCAAATGGCTAAAATTTTGAATTAATTTAAATTTAAATTAATTAATTTGATTATATATTAAATTTGAATTAATTGGATTTTTTATTATATTTAAATTAATTTGAATTAATTGGATTTTATATTATATTTGAATTAATTTGATTATATATTAAATTTGAATTATTTTATTTTATATTGAATTTGAATTATTTTATATTGAATTTGAATTATTTTATATTGAATTTGAATTAATTTGTTATGTATTAAATTTGAATTATTTTATTTTATATTGAATTTGATATTTTAATATGGGTATATTAAATTTGAATTAATTTGATTTAATTTTTAATTATTAGACATTAGGAATCGGATAATTAAATTATTTTATGTTTACATTATTTTTTTATCATTTAGATATTCATTTAAATTATAGTAGGCTTTTTCTACCAGTATGTGTCTTAGTTTATGTATAAATTTAGTATCACTTGTTTCATTTTTTATATTATCTGGAAGTTTGTTGTATATTCTGACTGACATTGCAAGAGTACTAGTAGACTGCATAGCCAGTCTAGAAGTTGGCAGATTAAGCCTATTTTTATGACGAAGAGAATAAGTTGTTTGTATGTCTTCCCTTTTATTAAAGAAATGTGGATATCTACGAACAAATTTACATATTTCTAATATATATATGCTGGGTAAGGTGAGTATTTTATTGTTTTGAAAATGAGGTTTGCAACTGTCTGTTTGTTCTATATTTACTAAAATTCTAATTAATTTTTTTTGTAGAGTAAATAGTGCTGGTATGTCTGTACTGTTGCCCCATACAATGATGCCATAGCTCAGCCACGAATAAGCATAAGCATAGTATGTGACCAATGCAGTTTTTGTATCGGTGGACTTTTTAATTTCATTTAGAGCATAGGAGAACTTCGAGATCTTTGATTTGAGTTTTTTTATATGGGATTTCCAATTAATGTGTGTATCTATATTTAGGCCTAGTAGAGTGAATTCTTGTACAACTTCTATTTTTATATTATTAAAGCTAAAATTTATAGGTAATGGCGGTTTTTGATGAGGGTGGAATGTCATTATTTTAGTTTTAGAAAAATTTATGTCAAGGTTATGTTCGTTCATCCATATCATTGTTTTGTTGAGAAGAGACTCTAAATTTTGGTTCAGATTTTCTATATTTTTACAAGGGGTAAGCAGTGAGACGTCATCTGCGAATAGTACACATGGCCCCTCTATGTGTTTTGGAAGGTCATTTATGTACACCAGAAACAAAAGACATCCTATCACACTTCCTTGGGGTATAGATGTATTTACTATTCTAGTATCTGACCGAATATTTTCTATGGTGTTGGTTTGCTCGTTGAAAAATTCTACCTCTACTAGTTGTTTTCTATCTTTCAAATATGATGCGAGCCAGTCATGGGCTCGTCCTCGGATTCCTATGCCATTGAGTTTATTTAACAGTATTTTAAATTGCACTTTGTCATAGGCTTTCGTCATGTCTAGTAGTATGCCAACGGCGTAATTTTTGTTATTTATTATATTTATAGCTTCTTGGATGTATTTATAGACTGCCAAAGTCGTAGAGCGATTTTTCCGGAAGCCATTTTGGCAGTCATCAAAAATTTTATATTTTTCGCAAAAATTGTAAATTCGATCGCACATGACTTTTTCGAAAACTTTTGACGCTGTAGGCAATAGAGCGATGGGACGATAGTTATTTATGTCTGATTTTTTATTTTTTTTGTGAATAGGTTTAATTACAGCTTTTTTTAATAAGTCTGGAAAGTAAGACTTCTGTACTAGATTCTATAGAATAGTCAATTTAGGGTTGATATGTATCACAATAGACGCATTTCCTTCTCGTGCACTCGTTTAGTACATTCAGTGCCGCTTTAACCCATAACCTTTCCGTGCTTTTTTACCTTTTATTCTAATGTCTCCTAAACATTAATTAACACCAGTTTGATACCAATATTATTATGAAGTCTCTATTTCTGTTCTCAATTTCGGTTTAACTAAATCCAAAACCTCTAATAAAGGCTTTCAAGGTATAACTCAATTAAATTATTATTTAAATATTATTTTTCTATACAATATTGACCCACTAGTTATGACACGGTCATACAATACCACAATACAAGAGGGCTAAACTTACTTTAATATAAGGCAATATTTCAATACCGCGGGGGTGGTTAATGATAGTAATAACACTAGCAATCGGGAATGAATAAAAGTTGTAATTTATGTGTTTCTACCCACGAAATGTGTGGCGGCGCAATTACAGACTATACGGGGTTAGAGGTAGGGAGGTGCGTGTTCGAAATTATAATACCAAATTATTTTAATTAAAATAATTTGTTATTTATTTTTGAGGTATATTTTTTGGTAGTATATTATTTATAGCAGATAGAAATATAAATGTGTTTTGATGTCTTGGTTATTAACGATGATATCGCATTGATTACCCAATGTGTTTTAATTTACCTACCCATAAATGTCTTAAATGCTTTTCCTGTTTTTTTAGCGACCTAATATGTTACATGCTATATGAATAAAAATTCGTTTTTATGTTTACTTATTATGTTATATTTCACGTTTTTATGAATTTTAATTTTAATAGGTAGGTATATGAAATTGTACTTTTGACAGCTTCGCAATATACCAAATAATAAATATTCTAAAGTATTCAATTATTATTTTTTTTGTGTCTTATAACTGTAAAGTTACATAATAAAAGAAAATTAACTAGGTATAAAAACCTAGTTAATTTTCTTTTATTATGTATCGACATTTGCGCCAACACTATTGACTTTAGGAGAGCCCATCCAACGAAGGGAAATGCTAATGATTTCCCTTCAGACACCATTTTAAAGGTAAAGTCGTAATGAATATTCTATTTTAGTTCACAATGATATAATATAACGTACCATTGTTCAAACGATTTATTTCCATGTTATTGTTTAAAATTATCTTCAAGATTATACTCCATTCACGTTTATATAATACTTCTTTACATATTTATTGAAATCGGAAAAAAATACCTAAAATTAAGAAAGAGGAAATAATACTTTTTTATAGCACTGAGGACTGAGTGTCAATAATTAAGTCCAACTCGAGCTTACTAAAACTGTACAAGCAAGTTGCACAACTCTATTATAATTAAGTATGTATTATTAACTATTAGCTGACACACTCTTTTATGCATTCAATATCATTCACTCTATGTAATTTTAGTTAGTACAATATAGGCAATTAACAAAGAAAGTCGTATCAATTTATATCAAACCAAGTACCTACTCAACACGATCATATTATTATCAATCAACCTATCAAGTAAATGTAGAAAACAATACTACAAAAACTACATACTGTTCTTTCTAATTATCATGAGCCGGAGACTTAAGTTCTTAGTATCTGTTATCGATTTAAATAAATAAAAAATACATTGTCATCTATTCTGAAACAATTTATCCAAATTTTGTGTATCGGAAACTCATATTATATATTTTTTTATTTATCATTTTCCTTTAGCTATCTCCCCTTATCTCGTTCACCCCGTAATATTGGAAGTATTTATAATAAAAGTATAAAAAATAATGCTAAAATTATTTCCCCCACCAAATATATAAACGAGATCTGATATCCCTTTGAGACAAAGGTTTCTGAGCGGAAAATATATTTTTGACACAAAGCGATTTTCGCTCAGGGGATAAATCTTTGTGTCGCCCGAGGTTTTGAACTTTGAAATCAACAATACATATTATTAGATACACGCGTTATTTTATTGGAAACCAAATTATTGTTGAACCTAATTTTACATAGTTTAATATACACAATGACGAATTAAGCTTTAAATCGTGTATGTCCAAACGTACTTTTGTACTTGTCTATTGTGCTCATTTGTGCAAAAAATTTGGTTTACATGGATTGTGCAAAATAATATTTTGTTTTTCAATTAACTGAGCACTCTCGAATATATCTTTTTCTAATTAAACTCCGTCTTATAACAACTTTATGATCTTATAACAAACTTTCTCGTATACATAGATCGTACAAAATGTGTATTTCCTAGAAAGATAGGGTAATAGCAACCTCCTTATTCATTTCTATGCGTGCATTTTGTGTCTCTTACCAGAGATATATCGTAAAATTTGTCTTACGAATCTGCTTATATGTAGTGAATATTTTGGTACAAAATATCCGAGTAACAAGGATATTTCTTATTAGTCTAATGTAATAACAGACTTAGAAAAATATATTAAATGTAAGTGTTTTATATAAAATAATAAGACCACATCTAATCATTAACATCTGCCAGTACGACTCAGTATTTCGGTAACGTCATTTATAGGTAAAAATAAAGGCAATTTATTCTACTATCCCACACATTCTTGGTAATAAACTAATGCATTTACAAATTACACTTTCACCCAAAATATAATAATTCTACATCATTTACATACAGCAGATGTTCTACACATATCTGCAGCAAATATAACTTACCTACATTCAATTTAAAACTCTATGTTCTTATATATAAAGTTCTTAGTTGCGTATATAAATTATAAATTGGCTTACAACCGAGGCTGACAAATGTACAGGGTGCGTCCTATAACGTGTCGCTCCGGATTAAACGTGCGATCGTCGTGAACTGAATTGATCTAAGATAGTTAGGGGGAGGATACACAGACAGCAAAATGAATTGGCGGTTGTACCAGATTAAAATTAAGGTTTATTGTCAACAGTGTTTGGGATACACGACATAGGGAGTATGTGTGAGGATGGCAAGGACTCTAAAACAGACTCTGTTTGGAACAAAGTACACACAAGCAGCTTAAATTCTTTGTGTACAATTTCATTGAGAAGGAGAGTAATATTTCTTAAATTAGAATTACAGTTATATTTTTCATTATGGTTTGTGTATGACATTATGTTTACATAAATCTTTGGCGCAGGAGTTCAGTTTAGTTGCTTCATTTGCTACACCTTAGAATCAGTAAATATCGACTGTTCATTTGTTACTTTAACGTACAGTAATGTAATAACTATAATAACAAACGTGTGATATGCACAGAGGTCTTGAGTTCGATTTCCCCTTAATGCAAATCATTGTGTTCATGAACAATGGTTGCTATCTGTATGAATATTTTTAGTACATATTTACAAAAAAACCGACATTAAACATTATATAACTATAATTTTTGCGTTGTCTAGTATTCATACTAAAAGTTCTGCTTAGTTTATTTCTAGATTGCATTATGTTAGGGCTATTGTTATTACCTATTAAAGTTTAGCATCTGTGCCACTGATGTGTCGATGTCCTTAAGCTGTATAAGGCCCAACTTGCTGACTGTTCTAATCCTACACAAATCTGCACACACGCTTAACCGAACACTCTGTTTCATACAATGTGTTGTTATTGTTTGAACAATGGCATTATAACTGAATTTACCTAATCAATCGTTTTTCTCTTTGCTTAATATACCTATTATGTTAAGTTTAAGTATGTGTTATAATTACCATATTAGGCAAAAGACAAATACAACCCCGTGTCATCCCATGGGTATCGTAAAAGCCGACTAAGGGACTATCCGTGAATCTTATCTTTAGAAAATAAAAAGAAGGAAAACTTGAAACTAAACCCTCTGTGTAAACCCTATACCAATCTGTCTGACCAGCGTGGTATTAGTAGGCCAACTATCCCTCCGCCATGGAAGGAGATCCGTACCCGCAGTAGGTCATTAATGGGCTGTTATAATACAACCATTCTTTTAAAAAACAACTCCCGTACTAGGGATTATTCGCTTTAATAGCGTGTACTTTACAAACATCAATTTAACAGGCACAATAAACATCCAGACACAGAAAAATAATTTGTGAATCGCATAAAGAACGCTTTACCACCAAGGCAGTTATAATTTCAAAACTGTCGATTGAGTTACACAACTTTCGCCAATATTTGTAATTTAAAATGTTCGCTCCTAATGGGATGCAGTAAACCAAGTAGTTGTAAACACATATTGGAAAACTTCCAATCAATCTTTTTCCACAAGCACTTTTCAAAATTGACTCTAATACTAAAAATAAATTCACCCTAAAGTAAACCTTCAAACATCATTCAAAAACTTTAATTACTTAAAAGCCATCTTATAAAAGGAAAAATCAAATTTATGTCCAACAAAGTAGACTTCGCTTCTCCATGTGTGTTTACCACCAAAAATACTGAGAGTATTTGAGAGTTTTCTGTGCATTTCTGGGCTGGTTTCTATAGTGTGTCTAACATTACTAGTAAAAGAAGACGTGTATCCTGTATTCAACGATGTGGTTTTTGGTGTTGAGATTAGTTGAAGAGGATTGGAATGAACACTCTGAATGTTTAAGTTGGTCATTTAAATTTTAACGATATTTTATATATCTTAGTTTATTGCCTACAGACCTCTCTTGTATTTATAAATGGCGTCAGAGTCTTTATTTCTAAAAAAGTTAGCGAATGAACTACATTTAAAAACTGTCACTCTTTTGTTAATTTTTATTTAGCTTAAAGTCTTTTTCTACTAACTAATGTGCACGAGATTTATCTAATCGATGTTACCCATAAGTAGGGTTCTAAATAGGTTTTAAAACTTACCTATAGTTTTAAATAGTTTGCTTAACATAAAGAAAGATAAAATTTCTAACAGCTTGATAGGAGCTTTGTCGTTCTAGTAAGCTTCGAAAACGTCTTCAAGTTATAAATATTCCGTAATAAAATCGCTCTAACAAACAGTAATTATTATAACTGACTGCAACAAAATGATTTATAAGATTAACAATACCACAAAATAAAAAGGGTTGAGATTAAATAGTAGAAATACCATAATCAAATTATTTCTGCGGATAAAGTCTGGATATATAAAGTTTTCACCGTCGAGCGGTTCCGTTGTTTTGTCCCCCCTCCACTTCACCCATGTGGGAGGAAAGTGGGAGGAGATTGATTATGTGCTCACGCACTGTTGGACATGTGAGGTAATTAAATGTAATCATTGTAGGAAAAAGTGAGATTTTTTTGTTCTATTTATTGTTTGGATTAAGCTGTAGCGTGACGGGATAGTGGGCTTAGTAATTTGTTCATAGTTCTGTTGTTTTTATTTGTCAGATTATAGTAAAGTAATTTCACGTTGTTTTAGAATATTTTTTCTAGAATTTAATATAGCTTCCAGAATTAATGTAATGTAAATAGTATATCTCATAATTTATATAAAGCGTATAAAAAATTGAATTATGAATAAATTATGTTTATTTTACTACAGTTTTAAAATCCTTGGTCTAAAAGAACAAACGAAACTAATCAACTCGTGTGATTATTATAGTTTTTAATCCTAACAAACTTATTATTTTTTTAGGTTTTTAATATTAAAGTTAGTTGGTTGTGAATTTTTAATAATACAGAACGGCCAATCATTCAGGTTCATTGCAAATTTTTGAGGATAAGGAAAATATTATAGAGGAAATTAGGTTTACGGGATTCTAAAAATTTAAAAGAATTTTGTTCTAAAGTGCAAAATTATGCTTTGACCTAATTAAGTAGTTCTCTTAAGTTAATAAGACTGTAGCGATAAGACTTATGAAACATGTTATTTAAAAATATCAAGCAAGTTCCCACCTGGCTTCGCTAGTCATAAATAATATAAGATGTTGTGATACCTACATTACTTATTAACATGGCTCTCAAAGTATTTTGTTTGTGTTTCTTTTACAAAAACACGTTAATACAACACAAAAAATCTTCTACATTCCTCTAAAGCCGCAAAAAAGAACACAAACAAAAAACGGTAGAATTTTTCCACCCTCTTGCGTTTTAACTCCATCCTAAGATCCGATATTATCGTCTTCATCCGAAACCCTTGTTTCTTCACTATTTAAGTGGCAAATAAAAATGTTATCAATCGAAGCCAACCGGAGGCGTCCGTCTATCCGGATTATTACTGCTCAGCGTGGACACCCTACAGTTTCTTTTTACTTGAAGATACTTTTTTACTGTATTGTTATTTGTGGTATATTTTATTATTGACGGGTTATCTAGTGAAGTTGTTGCGGTCAAAGAGCTTTTATTAAGTTTGATTATTTTGTATAAAGTACGTTTCTTGTTCAAGACTTCTTTTCAATTTTTTTGTTTAATTTTAATGACAAACGTATTTAGTTCCGCGATACCAGCGATACATTGCACAATTGTTCAGTCTTGTACAGTTTAACAATTCGATTGTCCAAGACAATGCAGATGTTCGAATACATTCGTAAATGCGTCAGGAGCTCTCGAATCCTGTTTCGATTTAGATTACCTGAAAGCAGGTCAAACAGTGCCAGTTTGGCTGTATGCCAATGTCGTTGATAGTAGGAACATTTGTGAGTAAACGAACATTATTAACTAATGAAAGCCGCACTCGATGTTGGCTTTTGTTGCTAACTGTGTTTGATTATTGGTGAAAATAAAATTTTAATAAGATTGTTTGGTAGCCATAGTACAAGCTCTGCCTAGTTTGGTACCAGTCAACATTGATAAATTATCTTATACTGTCTATTGTTATGTAAGATTGTATATTTCTATATATATATATGTTACAGCCAAAGTAATAAATATGAATATTGTACATAATAACTAGCCATTATGTATAAGGGCTACTCAATTTAGATAAAGTGATAAATGTCGCAGAATTAATCACATTAACTAGCTGTTATAGTACTGGCAAAAATACAATATTTAGGCAAAAGTCAAAAACAGTTGGTTAGGTTAGGTTAGTATAGTGACCAAAGGACGAAACATTTTTTTTATGTAAAACTAGAATATAGTATTACCATATTCTAGCACTCGCCGGCCGCTGGCGCGGCACGCTAGCTTCGCTCGCACGGCTCGTGCGTCCTTTGGTCACCATACTAACCTAACCTAACCAACTGTTTCTGACTTTTGCCAGTTAAAAGGTAAAATTTAATGAGTTAAGTAATCACTTTATCTAAATTAAGTAGCCCTTATACATAATAGCTAGTTATTATGTATAATATTCATATTTATTACTTTGGCTGTAACATATATATATATATATATATATATATATATATATATATATATTATTGTTATTTAGTTTTCAAATAATAATAGAGTTAACTTTAATAACAGGATAACTAGTAACAGAATACTGTAAGTAGGTATTTACTAAAGTTGCGTGCTCTTAGTGCGATGGAGTAAGAATACCCAGGGTCGCTACACCCACTCATACCGTCGTTGGCGTGTAGTTTTGTAGATAGGTGAGCGCTAAGTAATATTTCATCAGAAAGCAGGTAAACGTCAGTCCAATTGTAGTCATAGTAATAGCAGAAAGCGGCAACAGACATAGCTTGATGACTCTTAACATTAGGCTCAATATTAACCATATGAAAATAATAATCGCGATTAGACGAGATGGTACAAAGGCTGGCTGGCTCGGAATTTCAGCTTTAAAAATTCATGTACATTATATAAGGGGGAGATATCAGTGCTCATAAGGCTAACATTGCTGATATGATACCAGAGAGTATCTAATATGAAAGAATAACAATAAGTACTCAGTACCAAGGTACCCTTATTTTTATCAGCCACTACCGACTGTCAGCGCGTCCCGATTAAGCCCGCACGTTCCACGCACCCTACACTTTGATTAACGTGTTTGTTTTTACCCGACTGGTTGACAACAAAGAGGGTAATGTTTTCATGTGCCTTTTTGTTCTTTTGTATTCTTTTTTAATGTTTAGTTAGTACAAAAGTGGTAATACGGGACCGCGACGGTAATGTTTCAATTATAATGTGCTTTATACAAAAAGACAAACGTTAGTATTGTACCACTAATTTTTTTTGCGTAAAGATACAATAAATTACGAAATGAACACCATTCCTATTATTATTTTAGTTTTTGATTTCTAGATTTTTTTTTTATCCGATCGGGTCGAAACGCATCCTTGATGGTCTCTTAATTGGAGTTGAAGATGAAGGTGAGAAAAACAAGTAGCACATTTGATGTCCTCTTGCTTTCCTTGCATCTTTCTTATCATTACATTATAATATCTATTAGTTTTAAAGGCTGGCTTGAGGTCGTGTAGGTTTAAACGTATTCCAAAATTGCATTAAATAATAATTACCAATGGCGTAAATATGGATGTTATGAAGTCAATTCTACAGATCCCCAAGTCACTGAGACGTCCTTTGTTATCCATCCCTTTTGGTCCCTGAGACATAGTGAATGTTTTTAATGTGATAGAACAATATTTAAACACGTCCTTCGTAAAAAAAAGGAAGGCGTAATATTTCCAACCTCTTTTATTCTTCAAAATAAAAAGTTTTCGTAAATACAAAAAAAAAGAAATGCTTTATTCTCTCGAAACTTCTATAAAGTAGGTATAAATGAAATAATCCCACACACCCCATACGATGATAGCGATATATCTATCAATATCTATAGCAATGCTACTCGACTCCTCTTCCAATTTATTGAGCTTGTCCTTCTCACGGAGGGTCTTAAGTTCCGTTGCATCTTACGAAGGCTTTGAGACTAAGAAAACTATGGAGCTCTTTGACGCTGCTAGTTTTTTGTTAAGCCTCTTATGATTTGTACTTCAGTGAACGCGTTCTCTTGTTTATTTGATGTTATTTTAACTTGGGAGGGTTTTTTGATTTCTTTAAGATTCGATTTTTGTAAAGTAACTGTATTTTTATTTAGAATGTTATTATTATTAATGGCTAGAAAATTATTTTTGTTAGCTTAGGATTACGAAAAGTATTAACTGTTTTTGACAATAAGTGTTAATAGCCTTTCGTTTACCTACTTATAATTCATTAATTATCTAATTTTTCAAATCACTCAACCAACACGCAAGATCTTGTACAAAAAAGTTATGTCTTCTTCTTCATCGTTTCGACGGCAATAAGTCTAATTTCATTATCATTGTTATTTCATTTTA
Organism: Schrankia costaestrigalis; assembly: GCA_905475405.1. Lineage (NCBI taxonomy): Eukaryota > Metazoa > Arthropoda > Insecta > Lepidoptera > Erebidae > Schrankia > Schrankia costaestrigalis. The sequence goes on from FR997843.1 coordinate 18,006,086, forward strand.
GATGTGTTTTTTTTTTACATCTAAAAAGTTCTGTATGTCTAGCATACAGAAATTTTATTAACCAGTTTCTTTTCGAGCCTTAGAACATTAGCAACGCCAAAGGTTTTCCTTGTGCGTTACGAATCGTGTAAAAACTTTTACACTTCTCTTTTGAATGATGCTATTCTGTAGTACTTTACACCTTCTACAGTCTTTGTAAAATAAGACGACTTTGTAGCAAGTAAAAAAAGAAAATCTTAAAAAAAAATTGCATGAAAAGTATAAATCAACATTCGTTTTCATTGAAATTATTTTGTACCCACATCAACAATGAAATATTACACACTGGCAAGGTTTACTTTATCGAAACCCAAGAACTATAGCAAACAATTTAGCCACTCCATACAGTTTCGTAGACAATCGTCCAACACTCAATCAGCCAGCATCACGGTGAGGTATTAGACGCACAGTCACTGTTCTTCGCTACTTATATACCTCACCCTCACGTTTATACCTACATGAAGCTATTAAGTATCCAACCGAATCGAGAACAGCATAGCCCAACATCACGCAGCTAATTTTAAGAGATTTACACTACGAAGGAACAAAGTCGGGAAATGTTACGATAAATTTTTACTGTCGACTCTTTCCTGTGGACTTTTTATTGTCTTCGGAAGTGGACGGAAATGTTCGTTAACTTCGACAGTTTTTGTACTATCATGGTTTTTGGTCATGCGTGCGGAAATAGGTGTAAGGAAAATGAGTTTAAGGATGTTTATAGTTAACAAAATAGAAGAGTGGCCAGATTTCATTGAATTCAATAAACTGTTGGAACCAAGTTATAAAAAAACTATAGTTTTTATCTAGGCAAATCTAAAGAAATGTAAGAACCGATATAATGTAAAATTATGTTAACTTAAAGTAAAATTAGTATTCATGAAAACTAAAGAAAGCTATTTTTCATAGAAGGTTTGGGATAGTTCTTAGTACGCAAAACATCTAATGGAGTAAACGCGTTAAAATGATCACTGTATATATTTCCACAATATTATTGATTGATCAATATTACAACATCAATAACAAGTATTATTAAAAGACTGATAAATATGAAATAAAATGTAAACGTAAATAATTAAACCGCAAATTGCAATCGCCATATTGTTTACCAAGTCTGTACGTTCAACAGTTCAATCATAGTTGCTACTTTAAACTGTACATTTTGTACAATGCTCTTACATAATTCTGTACAATGCTGTTGGGTATTGGTTTAACTGTACGAACTGTACGATCGAAACCTTGATTCAAAAGTTAAGGCGGCTTTTGTAGGCTTGAGTTCCTAACAACATTTTCTAAAAGAAAAAAAGAAAGAAAGAAAAATATTTTATTTTTGCAAACAACAAAACAATGACAAGGTTACTCACAAAATAGTAATAATATAATAGTAATATATAGTATAATAGTAACTAGGTTGCTTTTTCAACCGACTTCAAAAAGGAGGAGGTTCTCAATTCGGTTGTATTTTTTTTTTTTTTTTATTTTTATTTTTTTTTTTTGTGTTTGTTACCTGATTTCTCGAAAACGGCTAGACCGATTTGAAAAATTTTTTTTTTGTTCGTATTGGTATGCTTCCCATTTGGTCCCATTGTCACCAGATCTGGATCTGGATGAGGGGATCCCAGAGAAATCGAGGGCATCTCTTGAGAATTGTAGGGACGCATTGTGTAAAATCTTGTCATACATGTGCATCTTTGACGTCACTACCAAATAGTCAAGAATTTGAACTGGTCAGATCCTGGAGACCAGAGAGAGTCGAGGGAACACCTTAACGGCATATAGCAGCTACCTTGTGTTTGGGCTTATTTTAATTGTATTGATGAATACTTTACAAAACTTTACACAAACATGATCTGATGATGAAGAAGATTGAGGGTCGAGGCAACTCCTCAACGGTATATAGCAGCTACCTAGTGTTTGGGCTTATTTTATTCGTATTGATGAAAACTTTACAAAACTTGACACAAACATCATCTGATGATGAAGAAGACTGAGGGTCGAGGAAACTTTTTAACGGTATATAGCAGCTACCTAGTGTTTGGGCTTATTTTATTCGCATTGATAAAAGCTTTACACAACTGTTCACAAACATAATCTAATGATGAAGAAGATTGAGGGTCAAGGGAACTTTTTAATAGTAAATAGCAGCTACCTAGTGTTTGGGCTTATTTTATTCGTATTGATGAAAACTTTACACTAACATTATGACTGTAATTGAAGGTATAGTTTAAGACTTAATAATGAAGTTCTTATTTGAATTTAAAATAGGAGCTAATACCGGATTATAAATAGACTATAAACAAATTTTTGAATTGCATTTCATTTATTTTAAACTTATTCTTTAGGTACAACAAATTGATAATAATAACTATTATAAGTATTTATTTGATTTATTTTTATGTCAATTTATTTAAATTATCAATTTAGTGTGCATGTCGCACAATAAATTAATAATTTTTATTACTAATTAACCACGCAGAGACGGTGTGGCTACGCTTTTCGATGTTCTCCCTATTTAAAACGTTTTTCATGTAGGTCCTTTTTTGTGAAAGCTGATTCTTACGTTGTTCACTAGTCTCTTTTGAAATGGCATTGGAGGTAGATTTCCTACTTCGAGAATGGCGTTTCTTCCTTTCTTCGGTTGTCATCGAATCGAACCCGTGGCGGGCGCGTCAAGTCTTGACCTGTGACGCGCACCAATGAACATACCGCGGCGGCGCCCGCGCTGCACTCCCCGCGACCCGACGACGGTGACCGGTCCGCCCGCTACCGCTCAGTCGCGAGCGAGCGACAGTGCGAGACGTAGACCGACGGCGAATGCACGTTCGCCCGCACTTCATGCGTACGCAATTAACCCAGATAAGCCTGAAACTATTTTTAGCTTCGATGTTAGTGGTTTTTACAAATATGCCTTTTTATAGTCCCAGCAGCTCGGGAAAAATAATAAAAAAAATCTGCGGCTTCTGGAAAAGCTGGAAAATCATGTCCCATGTATGGGTCGGTCGGCACGTCTTAACCTTTTTGCTAATACGTTTTTAGAACTAAAAGAAAATTATAAATTAAATAATTATAATTAAATCAAGTGTATTACTATTAAGTTTATGACTTATTACAGTTTTGAAAATAATTTTATTGATTTTGATCGAATTAGATTGAAAAAACCCGGCCTGGTCGAGATATCCCTGTGAACTGCTAACAACTGTGACCTCTGTAATAAAGATATTATAGCATCGTCGATGCGAAACGTCTTTTCCATAGTCTCATTCTTCTGAAAAACAGGATTCAGTGAAAAAAACCATGGTCTCATTTTCGCAAGTGTTTATATTAGGCTTGAATCAAAATGTTTTATTCTCTAGAATCTTCGTCGGTATCAACCGCATGCGTTATGGTAGATTATCACTGCGTATCGTTAACTTATAGTACAGGATGTTTAAATTTAATTCTTATAATTTCAGATTTAATTATATCCCTAAATGAAGTTGTGACGTATCTATAAATGAACAGATTGTTTTGAACATTTCGTAAGGTTGTAAAATATAACTAAAATAATAATAAAAAAATTTGCTTTTGTGCGGGCTTGTTTAAAATGCCTTATTGTATGGTTTTTTGTCAAAATATACCTGCCACTACCATAATTGCTAATTGAGTAAATTTATGAGTAAATTTCTTACCATTATAAGTTTTGTGTTTACGTACCTACGCTTTGTGTTCGCAATGATGTAAGATGCTAGATAAGTAGATTAATACTATTTTTTACTCGCCATTGATCCACTCACATTGTATCTAATTTATTTTATTACGTCCGTTGCTTTGCATTTTCTTCCCTATTTTGGATAAGAAATTCAGAACTAATAACGCCGTTGAGGGATAAATAGCCGATAAATCAAAGAATTCCTTATGAAAACATAAAGAATCGTCAAAAAAGGGTCAATTTGCTTGAAAAAATAAATCAATTAGTCTCAGTATATTAATAATTTTTATACGTACCTATAGGTATGATATTATCACCGTTTTATTTTCTATTTATGTTGTTTTTATTGTACATATTTAAATGAAGAAGTGGAGTCACGGTAATACCATAGTTTTATTTTATGTTAACATTACAACGAATCAAGAATCTGACCAAACAAGAATCCGACGAATAAGAACTAATTCAAATCAGACACTAACCAAAAAGAAAATAAAATATATTAGAAGTACCTACAAATATATTATGAAAGCTGACGACAAAACCTTTATGAAAGCTCTAATTAAAAAGGTTTTGACAGGATCAGACAACATACACAATACCAGGCGAAGTAAACGATCTTGTATCGGTACAAAAACAAAAAAAAAACAAAAAAATAGTCTTATGTATTTTACATATTAAACAGTATTTTTTTTGAAATTCTGTGTTTTTTTTATTAATAAATAGCAAGTTGACTACTTAGTTTATCTTTTTTTTTTATCACGATACCCAAACATACTGTGTTTGGTTATAGAGCACTTAAGTACTAAATATATTTGAATGCAAAATGCTCAACCTCCACTCCAGTAGTGGTCTATCTCCAGTTGCAAAACTATTTATGTGTTTATTTGCTCAACCTCCATAAAAAATAGTGAAAATAAACAAAACTGTTTGACTTTTTAATGATTATTTATAATATATCATATCATATACACATTAATTATTTTTTTAATATAATACTTTTATAAAATCATATTATTTGCTTAAACTAATCAATTAAACGTCTCTGGTGTAAAATGTTGAAAATGGAGGTTGGCCACTTAAGTATTCGTGCGACGAGAAGTTGCGATGTACTTAGAGAATTGACACGGATAATACTGCACCCCGATGTAATGGCTATGACGGACGCGGTGTTTTTGACTCAAGCACTTTGTCAACTATGCGCTTAAATTTTAGTTGTTAAATGAACTATGCTGTTGTAAGGAAAGCGCATAAATGCCTTATGCCCGATTTACACATCGATAAGTACAGTAGCGAGTTAAAAAAAAAGACAGTTCAGTAGTAAGTAATAGTAAGTAATAAGAAATAAATAAATAAATAAATAAGTAGTAAGTACAGTTCACACGTAGGCGAGTACAGCTCATAAGTTGCCGATCAGAGACGAAGACTAGTCGCGTCGTGCGTGCGTCGCCTGAGATTGTTTACGGTTATTTTAATCGATAAAATGGACATTGAACAATTGAATACATATTTACGCGCTATTATACGAGAAATAGTATTAACACTTAACATGCAACACATTAAAAATGAAATTTTAATAAAAAGTATACTTAGAATAATAAAAAAATAAATATTCCTCACACTTTCACACAACGCCATCTAGTACCAAACTAACTAGAGCTTGTACTATGTGTACTAGACAACGCATAAATATACTTAAATACTTTTATAAATAGATACACATTATACATAGAAAAACAGACAAAAATAAAAGTAAATACGACATTAGAACTTGTGAACTGTACTAAACTCGCCCGGGCGCTGCGAGCGCCGAGCCGGCGGGGTGAGGGAGACGCGAGAGAGGGGGGGGCTACTTCGTTCTTAACTCGCCGAAAAATAGGATCGAGCTGTATTCAAAACAACTTGATCGGCAACTTACTATTTAACTCGCTTTTGCCGTCCACACGCAAAAAGTGACTTAACTCGCCAATGATGCAAGTTAACTCGCTACTGTACTTGTCGATGTGTAAATCGGGCATTGGATAATAATATAAATATTTTATTTATTGTATTGTTTATTTTTTTGTGGTTAAGATTCACTGTGTAATCTCTTTATTTTATCCTAAAACTATGTATAATTAAAGCGTAATAAGAAAGAGACAGATACATATTTTTCTTCTTTACACAAAAAAGAAGGAAAACTTAACTTAAAACTGATCGAGCTAGCTAACATAGTATAATAAGGCTAAGTTTTGTATCGTCATTAGAAAATACCCTTTCTTGCACTGGGGCGTCACTAAAATGTTATGATTAATGTATTTTAAACTATACATTTTAAAAGATTTCACGAACAGCCAGTTTTTGATTACATACATTAGTTTTGATCGTGCTATAAAATACATTTTACAAATAAACATTAGTAAAATTACTTTCATTCTATCAGAGTAGTCTTACACAAAATGCTGTTACCTTGTAGTAAAGCTAGGTTCAACAAATACGATTAATCTCTCGGTATTGGTATAGATTGCGATCTATTGGTCGCGGGACGATGTCGCATCGACACAAATTGGCAATGCGTCGCTCGTATGCAGTGTTTTGGCGATCATACTGCGGTTATTGGTACAAGGTTGTATTCGTGTTTCGTGTAGGTTTTGTCTAGACTACTGACTACAATTATTTTAGAATTAAATAATACGGGTAATTTGGCCTGTATAATCCAATATGACGTCTTGTCAGACGTCGGGGTTAATACCGGAATTTTAGATTCATTTTCATTCTTTGTAAGTGATATTCGTTGTTTAGTGATAACACTTTTGACGGCTTCTATGACAATGCATAGCTACACCTTTACCCCTCCCCTACATAGAAAATAAAAGATCCGTTCTTTAAAAGTCCGTAAAAGCCTAGCTTGCTAAAACAAACACTTAATAAAGGAACATACATTCAAGACGTACCAGTATCATTACAGAACTGCATCAACTACCCACAAATGTGTGTGGTGCGCTCTGATTGTATTACTGCAGATCCCGACCATGATCGTGCAAGGTAGTTACATGCTTGTTACTATCCATTTATAAGTAAGTACATGGGTTTGTATTATTGAATTGCAACAAGGGTACAATACGTTAGTAGCTGATAGTACTACCACGGGGTACAAAAGTTGCAACGAGTTTTATAGGGAAATACTTTTCATAGTTATTATTTACTTTACTGTGTGGTGTGCGGCAAAATCTGATATGAAGAGTTATTCGTTACGCGTTTAGACCTCTGAAATAAATTGACGAGTGCGGCAGCACATTTCAAAAAATTACTGAGACGCTCATGGTTACGTGCCACGGCCACTTTGGTAAGCGTATTGCAATAAATTAAAACACGAAGTAGTATTTGTTTCAAAAGACTTCTTAAACATTAGAAAAATTTAATATATTCTTTAAGGACCCTTTGATTGTCTCTACTACTTACACGTTACAATAGTAATATGTAAAACAATCTACATGAGTCCAAGTAACGTAACATTAGAGTCATGAGTAATATGTAGTAGGTACGTTGCGCTGCTAATTGCGAACAGTAAACAACCCCAAAATATTAATAGTTTGCGTACGTTATGCCTCCGCCATCGAACACAATATCAAAACGGAAGGCTACGTACTACAACACAGAACGCACTCACATGTACAGTTTATTATATTCAATTCAAGTCATTTATTTTCTAACAAAATGTAATATTATAGTATCTCAACTCAACACATATTTCATTAGCATAATTTTTTGTGTATTTAATAGGTTTTGGTTTACAGAGAACTGCGGCATTTTCCAAATGTAAAAAAAAAACTGTGTTGTAGAAGTACAGGATAAACCTGTACCAAGCTCAAGGCAGATATTCTTATCTTTAAGTTAATAAGCTGTTCTATATTATGCTTTTATACATAAAGTGCTTTTTACTTAAGAGTAAAATTCTGTATATTTTTACAAACACATAAACACGTTAGAAAACCAAGAGATAGTATTATGGCCATAATACCTATTTAAATCTAAAATGTTAAGTATTGTGTGAGTTAACCCGTTTCGTGCGCTAACAAATCGTGGGGTACGCCGTCTCCCTGATTGCATTACTGCAAGTTTCGTACCGGAGCCTAGGGACGTCACTATTTGATACGCACAATGCAGCTACTCATTTGGACGGGGTTATGCAATAAAGACGCCTAATTGAATTGCCATGATGGGTTTTATGAGATTAGTCTCATTACTGTCTGTTGGCATGTGGTTTTTGATGTTTGGTTGTATGTTATAATATAATATTCTCTGATAAGTATTACAACAATGTCATGTTTTGGTTTCGATTCTTTTATTTTATCGTTCTTCAAGATTATTTTTACCATGAAAAAGTTTGCAATTACAAAATAGTTACAAGAAGTCATTCACTGGTAAATTTTATAGGCTAAATTGTTTTACACATTAATAAATATAGTACTTTAAAATTGGATATTTATTTAAATTCAAATATGCTTAGTTATTAGCTATTATGAGCTCTAGCTGTAGATATCAACCATATGCTTCACAAATGTAAACCTCAGAATGTCTTTCTCGGTACCTAGGGACACAAGCTGTTTCGTGTTATAGCCCTGATATCACTTGTTAATGGGCACTTCCACCTTAACACAGTTAAATTAGTACACTGTGCTTGGGAATAGGTTAAACGGACACTCGGGTGGTAACAACTTAGACAGGTTGTTACTAACCCGTATCTAGTAGTTGATTATTTATAATAGACTAGCTGACCCGTGCCCACTTCGTTGGGCGACGAAAAAAACGCGTCCGTTTTTTAAACATATTTCATTACTGTTCCACTCCTATTAGTCATAGCGTGATACTATATAGCCTATGGCACTCCCCGATAAATGGTCTATTCAGAACAGAAATAATTTTTAAAATCGGTTCATAAGATCCAGAGATTACCCCCTACAACGTCACAAACACACAAACTTTACTTCTTTATAATATTAGTATAGATAACCTTCTATTCTACATATTTTGGGGCTCTTTGTCGTGGTAACAATTTTCATGAGTCCCTGGGCCAGTATCAACTTGTTCCAATAACAATCAGTTCTAAAATTTAACCTATTTACAAAAGTAAAACAAAACCTTTTGAATTCATGCCGTATGATACCAGCAAGTTTTGATACATTACATACGTAACAATGATGTTATAACTCGTGTGTCTGGTTGTTACATCGTACTTGAGCATAATGAGTACTACACTACCGATGTTTCCCACTTACACATCACAACTGACAGAATAAAGATAAACGCGCACATCGCAGGTAAACGCACGCAAGAATTAGCGGAGCGCTTCGTGTCTACCTAACACGATTGTGGAGTAACGAAGCGTTCAGTGTACTACAGCTTTATATAGTTAGTGATGGGATGTGACGTACTACAGAGCTTATCGATAGAAATTGCATTTATGATGTAATCTAGTAAGTTCTTGCAATATGCTTTAATTTTAATAAAAAATAAAAACACATCTATACTGTCTTTAAATACTTCTCTATACCATTTACATAACTTTTTTTTATATACATATAACACAGGTTTTTAACTAGATAGATAGAGCTAAATCGAACTAAAATAAACAATTTAATATTTATTGACCTGTGTACACAAAATCCAACCAGGGAAGGAAATTAAACTTGCTTATTTTAACTTAATTTATTTTGCACCTATGTTTATTATAGTATTTAACAAGTTTTTAGGATATTTACAAAACAAGATTTAAAAGATACAGTCATCTTCACAAACCTAGCCTCGGTTGCAAATCAGTCACGCCGAGACTATCGTGCCGAGGTTTCCCCTTCAGATTAATTATATGTGCTGTCCCTAAGTAATAGTCCAAAGACTAATTAAATGCAAGTGAAAACCCTAGAATATTGGAAGCTACAAAGATTAATTAAAACTAATATGAAAATAAGAGCGATATTATTTACCCATTATCTTCACATTTTCCTACAAAAGATTAGATTTTCGTTACTCCTAAGTTGCAAGCAGAGATGACAATTTGCATTACTAGCCACTGGACCCTTTACCCTCGCTTCATGCCTATTTGAACACCCTCAAAACTCTGAGTAGGGGTGAAGGCATTTGCATCAACATTTATATTCGAATCGACATTTATTTTCTGAGAGGCCCAAGATGTTGTGATGTCAACAATTGGGGTATACATGAAAGGGCTTAATCGGAAGAGTTATTTTAGAAGGTATGCTTTTGTTAAATGGTGAGGATTAAATTGACTGTTATCAATCAGGCCGTAATGCTGGCAATTAGAGTTAACAACAGAATAAATAAAATCATGTTGATTCTGTTATTCATGTTTTATTAGCTGCTTTTTATAAGATCCATGAAACTAGAAAAAACGGTGAAAATTTTGTATTCTTGTCACCTCAGAATAATAAATTAAGTAGTTACAAAATAATTTTATTAATAAGCCTAGGTTAATACTTCATTCAGCCCCACGCAATTTTTATTGGTGTGATGTTTTTATAAGTGTGGGCAATCACTAAATTATAGATACAGGGTACATCACTATATCTCAAGGCTTATTTTAGACGTCTGCTAATATAATTGAAACGAATTTCCTTGCAAATGGCGAAAACAGAGAAAACCAAAAGCTTATTTATTAGCTTCAACTAAAAGAACTGTGCACGCGAAAATAGATCTTCTAAGCGTCAAATTTAGATTTGTTGGCTGAATTTTGGGTTGGCCGATAAAAACGGTTCCTCATTAGATAGAATACTAAAGAATCGTGATCGATAAAATCCTTTTAAAGAATAAGGTATGTTCATGTTCATTAATACTCAATACTCAATACGTTTATTGCACACCATAATGTAACAGGGTTCTTACATATTAACATAATAAGTAGCATCATGGACCCTGTCGGGCACGGCAAACGTAGGAGAGAGGAAGAAGCGTATTTTAAAGAATAGGTATTTCTTGTGACTTTTCAAATGGCTAAAATTTTGAATTAATTTAAATTTAAATTAATTAATTTGATTATATATTAAATTTGAATTAATTGGATTTTTTATTATATTTAAATTAATTTGAATTAATTGGATTTTATATTATATTTGAATTAATTTGATTATATATTAAATTTGAATTATTTTATTTTATATTGAATTTGAATTATTTTATATTGAATTTGAATTATTTTATATTGAATTTGAATTAATTTGTTATGTATTAAATTTGAATTATTTTATTTTATATTGAATTTGATATTTTAATATGGGTATATTAAATTTGAATTAATTTGATTTAATTTTTAATTATTAGACATTAGGAATCGGATAATTAAATTATTTTATGTTTACATTATTTTTTTATCATTTAGATATTCATTTAAATTATAGTAGGCTTTTTCTACCAGTATGTGTCTTAGTTTATGTATAAATTTAGTATCACTTGTTTCATTTTTTATATTATCTGGAAGTTTGTTGTATATTCTGACTGACATTGCAAGAGTACTAGTAGACTGCATAGCCAGTCTAGAAGTTGGCAGATTAAGCCTATTTTTATGACGAAGAGAATAAGTTGTTTGTATGTCTTCCCTTTTATTAAAGAAATGTGGATATCTACGAACAAATTTACATATTTCTAATATATATATGCTGGGTAAGGTGAGTATTTTATTGTTTTGAAAATGAGGTTTGCAACTGTCTGTTTGTTCTATATTTACTAAAATTCTAATTAATTTTTTTTGTAGAGTAAATAGTGCTGGTATGTCTGTACTGTTGCCCCATACAATGATGCCATAGCTCAGCCACGAATAAGCATAAGCATAGTATGTGACCAATGCAGTTTTTGTATCGGTGGACTTTTTAATTTCATTTAGAGCATAGGAGAACTTCGAGATCTTTGATTTGAGTTTTTTTATATGGGATTTCCAATTAATGTGTGTATCTATATTTAGGCCTAGTAGAGTGAATTCTTGTACAACTTCTATTTTTATATTATTAAAGCTAAAATTTATAGGTAATGGCGGTTTTTGATGAGGGTGGAATGTCATTATTTTAGTTTTAGAAAAATTTATGTCAAGGTTATGTTCGTTCATCCATATCATTGTTTTGTTGAGAAGAGACTCTAAATTTTGGTTCAGATTTTCTATATTTTTACAAGGGGTAAGCAGTGAGACGTCATCTGCGAATAGTACACATGGCCCCTCTATGTGTTTTGGAAGGTCATTTATGTACACCAGAAACAAAAGACATCCTATGACACTTCCTTGGGGTATAGATGTATTTACTATTCTAGTATCTGACCGAATATTTTCTATGGTGTTGGTTTGCTCGTTGAAAAATTCTACCTCTACTAGTTGTTTTCTATCTTTCAAATATGATGCGAGCCAGTCATGGGCTCGTCCTCGGATTCCTATGCCATTGAGTTTATTTAACAGTATTTTAAATTGCACTTTGTCATAGGCTTTCGTCATGTCTAGTAGTATGCCAACGGCGTAATTTTTGTTATTTATTATATTTATAGCTTCTTGGATGTATTTATAGACTGCCAAAGTCGTAGAGCGATTTTTCCGGAAGCCATTTTGGCAGTCATCAAAAATTTTATATTTTTCGCAAAAATTGTAAATTCGATCGCACATGACTTTTTCGAAAACTTTTGACGCTGTAGGCAATAGAGCGATGGGACGATAGTTATTTATGTCTGATTTTTTATTTTTTTTGTGAATAGGTTTAATTACAGCTTTTTTTAATAAGTCTGGAAAGTAAGACTTCTGTACTAGATTCTATAGAATAGTCAATTTAGGGTTGATATGTATCACAATAGACGCATTTCCTTCTCGTGCACTCGTTTAGTACATTCAGTGCCGCTTTAACCCATAACCTTTCCGTGCTTTTTTACCTTTTATTCTAATGTCTCCTAAACATTAATTAACACCAGTTTGATACCAATATTATTATGAAGTCTCTATTTCTGTTCTCAATTTCGGTTTAACTAAATCCAAAACCTCTAATAAAGGCTTTCAAGGTATAACTCAATTAAATTATTATTTAAATATTATTTTTCTATACAATATATAGTGACCCACTAGTTATGACACGGTCATACAATACCACAATACAAGAGGGCTAAACTTACTTTAATATAAGGCAATATTTCAATACCGCGGGGGTGGTTAATGATAGTAATAACACTAGCAATCGGGAATGAATAAAAGTTGTAATTTATGTGTTTCTACCCACGAAATGTGTGGCGGCGCAATTACAGACTATACGGGGTTAGAGGTAGGGAGGTGCGTGTTCGAAATTATAATACCAAATTATTTTAATTAAAATAATTTGTTATTTATTTTTGAGGTATATTTTTTGGTAGTATATTATTTATAGCAGATAGAAATATAAATGTGTTTTGATGTCTTGGTTATTAACGATGATATCGCATTGATTACCCAATGTGTTTTAATTTACCTACCCATAAATGTCTTAAATGCTTTTCCTGTTTTTTTAGCGACCTAATATGTTACATGCTATATGAATAAAAATTCGTTTTTATGTTTACTTATTATGTTATATTTCACGTTTTTATGAATTTTAATTTTAATAGGTAGGTATATGAAATTGTACTTTTGACAGCTTCGCAATATACCAAATAATAAATATTCTAAAGTATTCAATTATTATTTTTTTTGTGTCTTATAACTGTAAAGTTACATAATAAAAGAAAATTAACTAGGTATAAAAACCTAGTTAATTTTCTTTTATTATGTATCGACATTTGCGCCAACACTATTGACTTTAGGAGAGCCCATCCAACGAAGGGAAATGCTAATGATTTCCCTTCAGACACCATTTTAAAGGTAAAGTCGTAATGAATATTCTATTTTAGTTCACAATGATATAATATAACGTACCATTGTTCAAACGATTTATTTCCATGTTATTGTTTAAAATTATCTTCAAGATTATACTCCATTCACGTTTATATAATACTTCTTTACATATTTATTGAAATCGGAAAAAAATACCTAAAATTAAGAAAGAGGAAATAATACTTTTTTATAGCACTGAGGACTGAGTGTCAATAATTAAGTCCAACTCGAGCTTACTAAAACTGTACAAGCAAGTTGCACAACTCTATTATAATTAAGTATGTATTATTAACTATTAGCTGACACACTCTTTTATGCATTCAATATCATTCACTCTATGTAATTTTAGTTAGTACAATATAGGCAATTAACAAAGAAAGTCGTATCAATTTATATCAAACCAAGTACCTACTCAACACGATCATATTATTATCAATCAACCTATCAAGTAAATGTAGAAAACAATACTACAAAAACTACATACTGTTCTTTCTAATTATCATGAGCCGGAGACTTAAGTTCTTAGTATCTGTTATCGATTTAAATAAATAAAAAATACATTGTCATCTATTCTGAAACAATTTATCCAAATTTTGTGTATCGGAAACTCATATTATATATTTTTTTATTTATCATTTTCCTTTAGCTATCTCCCCTTATCTCGTTCACCCCGTAATATTGGAAGTATTTATAATAAAAGTATAAAAAATAATGCTAAAATTATTTCCTCCACCAAATATATAAACGAGATCTGATATCCCTTTGAGACAAAGGTTTCTGAGCGGAAAATATATTTTTGACACAAAGCGATTTTCGCTCAGGGGATAAATCTTTGTGTCGCCCGAGGTTTTGAACTTTGAAATCAACAATACATATTATTAGATACACGCGTTATTTTATTGGAAACCAAATTATTGTTGAACCTAATTTTACATAGTTTAATATACACAATGACGAATTAAGCTTTAAATCGTGTATGTCCAAACGTACTTTTGTACTTGTCTATTGTGCTCATTTGTGCAAAAAATTTGGTTTACATGGATTGTGCAAAATAATATTTTGTTTTTCAATTAACTGAGCACTCTCGAATATATCTTTTTCTAATTAAACTCCGTCTTATAACAACTTTATGATCTTATAACAAACTTTCTCGTATACATAGATCGTACAAAATGTGTATTTCCTAGAAAGATAGGGTAATAGCAACCTCCTTATTCATTTCTATGCGTGCATTTTGTGTCTCTTACCAGAGATATATCGTAAAATTTGTCTTACGAATCTGCTTATATGTAGTGAATATTTTGGTACAAAATATCCGAGTAACAAGGATATTTCTTATTAGTCTAATGTAATAACAGACTTAGAAAAATATATTAAATGTAAGTGTTTTATATAAAATAATAAGACCACATCTAATCATTAACATCTGCCAGTACGACTCAGTATTTCGGTAACGTCATTTATAGGTAAAAATAAAGGCAATTTATTCTACTATCCCACACATTCTTGGTAATAAACTAATGCATTTACAAATTACACTTTCACCCAAAATATAATAATTCTACATCATTTACATACAGCAGATGTTCTACACATATCTGCAGCAAATATAACTTACCTACATTCAATTTAAAACTCTATGTTCTTATATATAAAGTTCTTAGTTGCGTATATAAATTATAAATTGGCTTACAACCGAGGCTGACAAATGTACAGGGTGCGTCCTATAACGTGTCGCTCCGGATTAAACGTGCGATCGTCGTGAACTGAATTGATCTAAGATAGTTAGGGGGAGGATACACAGACAGCAAAATGAATTGGCGGTTGTACCAGATTAAAATTAAGGTTTATTGTCAACAGTGTTTGGGATACACGACATAGGGAGTATGTGTGAGGATGGCAAGGACTCTAAAACAGACTCTGTTTGGAACAAAGTACACACAAGCAGCTTAAATTCTTTGTGTACAATTTCATTGAGAAGGAGAGTAATATTTCTTAAATTAGAATTACAGTTATATTTTTCATTATGGTTTGTGTATGACATTATGTTTACATAAATCTTTGGCGCAGGAGTTCAGTTTAGTTGCTTCATTTGCTACACCTTAGAATCAGTAAATATCGACTGTTCATTTGTTACTTTAACGTACAGTAATGTAATAACTATAATAACAAACGTGTGATATGCACAGAGGTCTTGAGTTCGATTTCCCCTTAATGCAAATCATTGTGTTCATGAACAATGGTTGCTATCTGTATGAATATTTTTAGTACATATTTACAAAAAAACCGACATTAAACATTATATAACTATAATTTTTGCGTTGTCTAGTATTCATACTAAAAGTTCTGCTTAGTTTATTTCTAGATTGCATTATGTTAGGGCTATTGTTATTACCTATTAAAGTTTAGCATCTGTGCCACTGATGTGTCGATGTCCTTAAGCTGTATAAGGCCCAACTTGCTGACTGTTCTAATCCTACACAAATCTGCACACACGCTTAACCGAACACTCTGTTTCATACAATGTGTTGTTATTGTTTGAACAATGGCATTATAACTGAATTTACCTAATCAATCGTTTTTCTCTTTGCTTAATATACCTATTATGTTAAGTTTAAGTATGTGTTATAATTACCATATTAGGCAAAAGACAAATACAACCCCGTGTCATCCCATGGGTATCGTAAAAGCCGACTAAGGGACTATCCGTGAATCTTATCTTTAGAAAATAAAAAGAAGGAAAACTTGAAACTAAACCCTCTGTGTAAACCCTATACCAATCTGTCTGACCAGCGTGGTATTAGTAGGCCAACTATCCCTCCGCCATGGAAGGAGATCCGTACCCGCAGTAGGTCATTAATGGGCTGTTATAATACAACCATTCTTTTAAAAAACAACTCCCGTACTAGGGATTATTCGCTTTAATAGCGTGTACTTTACAAACATCAATTTAACAGGCACAATAAACATCCAGACACAGAAAAATAATTTGTGAATCGCATAAAGAACGCTTTACCACCAAGGCAGTTATAATTTCAAAACTGTCGATTGAGTTACACAACTTTCGCCAATATTTGTAATTTAAAATGTTCGCTCCTAATGGGATGCAGTAAACCAAGTAGTTGTAAACACATATTGGAAAACTTCCAATCAATCTTTTTCCACAAGCACTTTTCAAAATTGACTCTAATACTAAAAATAAATTCACCCTAAAGTAAACCTTCAAACATCATTCAAAAACTTTAATTACTTAAAAGCCATCTTATAAAAGGAAAAATCAAATTTATGTCCAACAAAGTAGACTTCGCTTCTCCATGTGTGTTTACCACCAAAAATACTGAGAGTATTTGAGAGTTTTCTGTGCATTTCTGGGCTGGTTTCTATAGTGTGTCTAACATTACTAGTAAAAGAAGACGTGTATCCTGTATTCAACGATGTGGTTTTTGGTGTTGAGATTAGTTGAAGAGGATTGGAATGAACACTCTGAATGTTTAAGTTGGTCATTTAAATTTTAACGATATTTTATATATCTTAGTTTATTGCCTACAGACCTCTCTTGTATTTATAAATGGCGTCAGAGTCTTTATTTCTAAAAAAGTTAGCGAATGAACTACATTTAAAAACTGTCACTCTTTTGTTAATTTTTATTTAGCTTAAAGTCTTTTTCTACTAACTAATGTGCACGAGATTTATCTAATCGATGTTACCCATAAGTAGGGTTCTAAATAGGTTTTAAAACTTACCTATAGTTTTAAATAGTTTGCTTAACATAAAGAAAGATAAAATTTCTAACAGCTTGATAGGAGCTTTGTCGTTCTAGTAAGCTTCGAAAACGTCTTCAAGTTATAAATATTCCGTAATAAAATCGCTCTAACAAACAGTAATTATTATAACTGACTGCAACAAAATGATTTATAAGATTAACAATACCACAAAATAAAAAGGGTTGAGATTAAATAGTAGAAATACCATAATCAAATTATTTCTGCGGATAAAGTCTGGATATATAAAGTTTTCACCGTCGAGCGGTTCCGTTGTTTTGTCCCCCCTCCACTTCACCCATGTGGGAGGAAAGTGGGAGGAGATTGATTATGTGCTCACGCACTGTTGGACATGTGAGGTAATTAAATGTAATCATTGTAGGAAAAAGTGAGATTTTTTTGTTCTATTTATTGTTTGGATTAAGCTGTAGCGTGACGGGATAGTGGGCTTAGTAATTTGTTCATAGTTCTGTTGTTTTTATTTGTCAGATTATAGTAAAGTAATTTCACGTTGTTTTAGAATATTTTTTCTAGAATTTAATATAGCTTCCAGAATTAATGTAATGTAAATAGTATATCTCATAATTTATATAAAGCGTATAAAAAATTGAATTATGAATAAATTATGTTTATTTTACTACAGTTTTAAAATCCTTGGTCTAAAAGAACAAACGAAACTAATCAACTCGTGTGATTATTATAGTTTTTAATCCTAACAAACTTATTATTTTTTTAGGTTTTTAATATTAAAGTTAGTTGGTTGTGAATTTTTAATAATACAGAACGGCCAATCATTCAGGTTCATTGCAAATTTTTGAGGATAAGGAAAATATTATAGAGGAAATTAGGTTTACGGGATTCTAAAAATTTAAAAGAATTTTGTTCTAAAGTGCAAAATTATGCTTTGACCTAATTAAGTAGTTCTCTTAAGTTAATAAGACTGTAGCGATAAGACTTATGAAACATGTTATTTAAAAATATCAAGCAAGTTCCCACCTGGCTTCGCTAGTCATAAATAATATAAGATGTTGTGATACCTACATTACTTATTAACATGGCTCTCAAAGTATTTTGTTTGTGTTTCTTTTACAAAAACACGTTAATACAACACAAAAAATCTTCTACATTCCTCTAAAGCCGCAAAAAAGAACACAAACAAAAAACGGTAGAATTTTTCCACCCTCTTGCGTTTTAACTCCATCCTAAGATCCGATATTATCGTCTTCATCCGAAACCCTTGTTTCTTCACTATTTAAGTGGCAAATAAAAATGTTATCAATCGAAGCCAACCGGAGGCGTCCGTCTATCCGGATTATTACTGCTCAGCGTGGACACCCTACAGTTTCTTTTTACTTGAAGATACTTTTTTACTGTATTGTTATTTGTGGTATATTTTATTATTGACGGGTTATCTAGTGAAGTTGTTGCGGTCAAAGAGCTTTTATTAAGTTTGATTATTTTGTATAAAGTACGTTTCTTGTTCAAGACTTCTTTTCAATTTTTTTGTTTAATTTTAATGACAAACGTATTTAGTTCCGCGATACCAGCGATACATTGCACAATTGTTCAGTCTTGTACAGTTTAACAATTCGATTGTCCAAGACAATGCAGATGTTCGAATACATTCGTAAATGCGTCAGGAGCTCTCGAATCCTGTTTCGATTTAGATTACCTGAAAGCAGGTCAAACAGTGCCAGTTTGGCTGTATGCCAATGTCGTTGATAGTAGGAACATTTGTGAGTAAACGAACATTATTAACTAATGAAAGCCGCACTCGATGTTGGCTTTTGTTGCTAACTGTGTTTGATTATTGGTGAAAATAAAATTTTAATAAGATTGTTTGGTAGCCATAGTACAAGCTCTGCCTAGTTTGGTACCAGTCAACATTGATAAATTATCTTATACTGTCTATTGTTATGTAAGATTGTATATTTCTATATATATATATGTTACAGCCAAAGTAATAAATATGAATATTGTACATAATAACTAGCCATTATGTATAAGGGCTACTCAATTTAGATAAAGTGATAAATGTCGCAGAATTAATCACATTAACTAGCTGTTATAGTACTGGCAAAAATACAATATTTAGGCAAAAGTCAAAAACAGTTGGTTAGGTTAGGTTAGTATAGTGACCAAAGGACGAAACATTTTTTTTATGTAAAACTAGAATATAGTATTACCATATTCTAGCACTCGCCGGCCGCTGGCGCGGCACGCTAGCTTCGCTCGCACGGCTCGTGCGTCCTTTGGTCACCATACTAACCTAACCTAACCAACTGTTTCTGACTTTTGCCAGTTAAAAGGTAAAATTTAATGAGTTAAGTAATCACTTTATCTAAATTAAGTAGCCCTTATACATAATAGCTAGTTATTATGTATAATATTCATATTTATTACTTTGGCTGTAACATATATATATATATATATATATATATATATATATATATATATATATATATATATATATTATTGTTATTTAGTTTTCAAATAATAATAGAGTTAACTTTAATAACAGGATAACTAGTAACAGAATACTGTAAGTAGGTATTTACTAAAGTTGCGTGCTCTTAGTGCGATGGAGTAAGAATACCCAGGGTCGCTACACCCACTCATACCGTCGTTGGCGTGTAGTTTTGTAGATAGGTGAGCGCTAAGTAATATTTCATCAGAAAGCAGGTAAACGTCAGTCCAATTGTAGTCATAGTAATAGCAGAAAGCGGCAACAGACATAGCTTGATGACTCTTAACATTAGGCTCAATATTAACCATATGAAAATAATAATCGCGATTAGACGAGATGGTACAAAGGCTGGCTGGCTCGGAATTTCAGCTTTAAAAATTCATGTACATTATATAAGGGGGAGATATCAGTGCTCATAAGGCTAACATTGCTGATATGATACCAGAGAGTATCTAATATGAAAGAATAACAATAAGTACTCAGTACCAAGGTACCCTTATTTTTATCAGCCACTACCGACTGTCAGCGCGTCCCGATTAAGCCCGCACGTTCCACGCACCCTACACTTTGATTAACGTGTTTGTTTTTACCCGACTGGTTGACAACAAAGAGGGTAATGTTTTCATGTGCCTTTTTGTTCTTTTGTATTCTTTTTTAATGTTTAGTTAGTACAAAAGTGGTAATACGGGACCGCGACGGTAATGTTTCAATTATAATGTGCTTTATACAAAAAGACAAACGTTAGTATTGTACCACTAATTTTTTTTGCGTAAAGATACAATAAATTACGAAATGAACACCATTCCTATTATTATTTTAGTTTTTGATTTCTAGATTTTTTTTTTATCCGATCGGGTCGAAACGCATCCTTGATGGTCTCTTAATTGGAGTTGAAGATGAAGGTGAGAAAAACAAGTAGCACATTTGATGTCCTCTTGCTTTCCTTGCATCTTTCTTATCATTACATTATAATATCTATTAGTTTTAAAGGCTGGCTTGAGGTCGTGTAGGTTTAAACGTATTCCAAAATTGCATTAAATAATAATTACCAATGGCGTAAATATGGATGTTATGAAGTCAATTCTACAGATCCCCAAGTCACTGAGACGTCCTTTGTTATCCATCCCTTTTGGTCCCTGAGACATAGTGAATGTTTTTAATGTGATAGAACAATATTTAAACACGTCCTTCGTAAAAAAAAGGAAGGCGTAATATTTCCAACCTCTTTTATTCTTCAAAATAAAAAGTTTTCGTAAATACAAAAAAAAAGAAATGCTTTATTCTCTCGAAACTTCTATAAAGTAGGTATAAATGAAATAATCCCACACACCCCATACGATGATAGCGATATATCTATCAATATCTATAGCAATGCTACTCGACTCCTCTTCCAATTTATTGAGCTTGTCCTTCTCACGGAGGGTCTTAAGTTCCGTTGCATCTTACGAAGGCTTTGAGACTAAGAAAACTATGGAGCTCTTTGACGCTGCTAGTTTTTTGTTAAGCCTCTTATGATTTGTACTTCAGTGAACGCGTTCTCTTGTTTATTTGATGTTATTTTAACTTGGGAGGGTTTTTTGATTTCTTTAAGATTCGATTTTTGTAAAGTAACTGTATTTTTATTTAGAATGTTATTATTATTAATGGCTAGAAAATTATTTTTGTTAGCTTAGGATTACGAAAAGTATTAACTGTTTTTGACAATAAGTGTTAATAGCCTTTCGTTTACCTACTTATAATTCATTAATTATCTAATTTTTCAAATCACTCAACCAACACGCAAGATCTTGTACAAAAAAGTTATGTCTTCTTCTTCATCGTTTTGACGGCAATAAGTCTAATTTCATTATCATTGTTATTTCATTTTAGATGTGTTTTTTTTTTACATCTAAAAAGTTCTGTATGTCTAGCATACAGAAATTTTATTAACCAGTTTCTTTTCGAGCCTTAGAACATTAGCAACGCCAAAGGTTTTCCTTGTGCGTTACGAATCGTGTAAAAACTTTTACACTTCTCTTTTGAATGATGCTATTCTGTAGTACTTTACACCTTCTACAGTCCTTGTAAAATAAGACGACTTTGTAGCAAGTAAAAAAAGAAAATCTTAAAAAAAAATTGCATGAAAAGTATAAATCAACATTCGTTTTCATTGAAATTATTTTGTACCCACATCAACAATGAAATATTACACACTGGCAAGGTTTACTTTATCGAAACCCAAGAACTATAGCAAACAATTTAGCCACTCCATACAGTTTCGTAGACAATCGTCCAACACTCAATCAGCCAGCATCACGGTGAGGTATTAGACGCACAGTCACTGTTCTTCGCTACTTATATACCTCACCCTCACGTTTATACCTACATGAAGCTATTAAGTATCCAACCGAATCGAGAACAGCATAGCCCAACATCACGCAGCTAATTTTAAGAGATTTACACTACGAAGGAACAAAGTCGGGAAATGTTACGATAAATTTTTACTGTCGACTCTTTCCTGTGGACTTTTTATTGTCTTCGGAAGTGGACGGAAATGTTCGTTAACTTCGACAGTTTTTGTACTATCATGGTTTTTGGTCATGCGTGCGGAAATAGGTGTAAGGAAAATGAGTTTAAGGATGTTTATAGTTAACAAAATAGAAGAGTGGCCAGATTTCATTGAATTCAATAAACTGTTGGAACCAAGTTATAAAAAAACTATAGTTTTTATCTAGGCAAATCTAAAGAAATGTAAGAACCGATATAATGTAAAATTATGTTAACTTAAAGTAAAATTAGTATTCATGAAAACTAAAGAAAGCTATTTTCAACCGACTTCAAAAAAGAGGAGGTTCTCAATTCGGTTGTATTTTTTTTTTTTTTTTTATTTTTTTTATTTTTATTTTTTGTGTTTGTTACCTGATTTCTCGAAAACGGCTAGACCGATTTGAAAAATTTTTTTTTTGTTCGATTGGGTATACTTCCCATTTGGTCCCATTGTCACCAGATCTGGATCTGGATGACGGGATCCTAGAGAAATCGAGGGCATCTCTTGAAAATTGTAGGGACGCATTATGTAAAATGTTGTCATATACGTGCATCTCTGACGTCACTACCAAATAGTCAAGAGTCAGAACTGGTCTGATGCTGGAGACCACAGAGAGTCGAGGGAACAACTCAACGGCATATAGCAGCTACCTTGTGTTTGGGCTTATTTTAATTGTATTGATGAAAACTTTACGAAACTTGACACAAACATGATCTGATGATGAAGAAGACTGAGGGTCGAGGGAACTCCTCAACGGTATGTAGCAGCTACCTAGTGTTTAGGCTTATTTTAATTGTATTGATGGAAACTTTACACAACTTTACACAAACATGATCTGATGATGAAGACGACTGAGGGTCGAGGAAACTTCTCAACGGTATATAGCAGCTACCTAGTGTTTGGGCTTATTTTATTCGTATTAATGAAAACTTTACACAAACATGATCTTATGATGAAGACGACTGCAGAAATTTATTTAATACGAATCTTAGAAATTGTTATCAGCATGGTTTTTAACCGACTCCTGTTGAAGTCGGTTTTTTAATTAGAAAATTATTCATAGAAGGTTTGGGATAGTTCTTAGTACGCAAAACATCTAATGGAGTAAACGCGTTAAAATGATCACTGTATATATTTCCACAATATTATTGATTGATCAATATTACAACATCAATAACAAGTATTATTAAAAGACTGATAAATATGAAATAAAATGTAAACGTAAATAATTAAACCGCAAATTGCAATCGCCATATTGTTTACCAAGTCTGTACGTTCAACAGTTCAATCATAGTTGCTACTTTAAACTGTACATTTTGTACAATGCTCTTACATAATTCTGTACAATGCTGTTGGGTATTGGTTTAACTGTACGAACTGTACGATCGAAACCTTGATTCAAAAGTTAAGGCGGCTTTTGTAGGCTTGAGTTCCTAACAACATTTTCTAAAAGAAAAAAAGAAAGAAAGAAAAATATTTTATTTTTGCAAACAACAAAACAATGACAAGGTTACTCACAAAATAGTAATAATATAATAGTAATATATAGTATAATAGTAACTAGGTTGCTTTTTCAACCGACTTCAAAAAGGAGGAGGTTCTCAATTCGGTTGTATTTTTTTTTTTTTTTATTTTTATTTTTTTTTTTTGTGTTTGTTACCTGATTTCTCGAAAACGGCTAGACCGATTTGAAAAATTTTTTTTTTGTTCGTATTGGTATGCTTCCCATTTGGTCCCATTGTCACCAGATCTGGATCTGGATGAGGGGATCCCAGAGAAATCGAGGGCATCTCTTGAGAATTGTAGGGACGCATTGTGTAAAATCCTGTCATACATGTGCATCTTTGACGTCACTACCAAATAGTCAAGAATTTGAACTGGTCAGATCCTGGAGACCAGAGAGAGTCGAGGGAACACCTTAACGGCATATAGCAGCTACCTTGTGTTTGGGCTTATTTTAATTGTATTGATGAATACTTTACAAAACTTTACACAAACATGATCTGATGATGAAGAAGATTGAGGGTCGAGGCAACTCCTCAACGGTATATAGCAGCTACCTAGTGTTTGGGCTTATTTTATTCGTATTGATGAAAACTTTACAAAACTTGACACAAACATCATCTGATGATGAAGAAGACTGAGGGTCGAGGAAACTTTTTAACGGTATATAGCAGCTACCTAGTGTTTGGGCTTATTTTATTCGCATTGATAAAAGCTTTACACAACTGTTCACAAACATAATCTAATGATGAAGAAGATTGAGGGTCAAGGGAACTTTTTAATAGTAAATAGCAGCTACCTAGTGTTTGGGCTTATTTTATTCGTATTGATGAAAACTTTACACTAACATTATGACTGTAATTGAAGGTATAGTTTAAGACTTAATAATGAAGTTCTTATTTGAATTTAAAATAGGAGCTAATACCGGATTATAAATAGACTATAAACAAATTTTTGAATTGCATTTCATTTATTTTAAACTTATTCTTTAGGTACAACAAATTGATAATAATAACTATTATAAGTATTTATTTGATTTATTTTTATGTCAATTTATTTAAATTATCAATTTAGTGTGCATGTCGCACAATAAATTAATAATTTTTATTACTAATTAACCACGCAGAGACGGTGTGGCTACGCTTTTCGATGTTCTCCCTATTTAAAACGTTTTTCATGTAGGTCCTTTTTTGTGAAAGCTGATTCTTACGTTGTTCACTAGTCTCTTTTGAAATGGCATTGGAGGTAGATTTCCTACTTCGAGAATGGCGTTTCTTCCTTTCTTCGGTTGTCATCGAATCGAACCCGTGGCGGGCGCGTCAAGTCTTGACCTGTGACGCGCACCAATGAACATACCGCGGCGGCGCCCGCGCTGCACTCCCCGCGACCCGACGACGGTGACCGGTCCGCCCGCTACCGCTCAGTCGCGAGCGAGCGACAGTGCGAGACGTAGACCGACGGCGAATGCACGTTCGCCCGCACTTCATGCGTACGCAATTAACCCAGATAAGCCTGAAACTATTTTTAGCTTCGATGTTAGTGGTTTTTACAAATATGCCTTTTTATAGTCCCAGCAGCTCGGGAAAAATAATAAAAAAAATCTGCGGCTTCTGGAAAAGCTGGAAAATCATGTCCCATGTATGGGTCGGTCGGCACGTCTTAACCTTTTTGCTAATACGTTTTTAGAACTAAAAGAAAATTATAAATTAAATAATTATAATTAAATCAAGTGTATTACTATTAAGTTTATGACTTATTACAGTTTTGAAAATAATTTTATTGATTTTGATCGAATTAGATTGAAAAAACCCGGCCTGGTCGAGATATCCCTGTGAACTGCTAACAACTGTGACCTCTGTAATAAAGATATTATAGCATCGTCGATGCGAAACGTCTTTTCCATAGTCTCATTCTTCTGAAAAACAGGATTCAGTGAAAAAAACCATGGTCTCATTTTCGCAAGTGTTTATATTAGGCTTGAATCAAAATGTTTTATTCTCTAGAATCTTCGTCGGTATCAACCGCATGCGTTATGGTGGTTCAAATATGAAGCATTTTAGAACCGGATCATTACCATTCTCTAAATCATTCAAAATTTCGTAGAATTATAATGAATTCAATAAGAAATATTTAAAAAATATATTATTTTACGAAAATTTCGTATTCCGTGGTTGTTCCGACGGACCCATGTATGGGTTCCTAAGATATTGAGCAAAATAACAGTGATTTTCATAGTAAAAAATTTAATTTTCTTTGTAATATAAATATTGTTATGTTTCAAACTTTATATTTTTGATATTATATTTATAGAAATATAACAATTATGTAATATAATTTCACTTTTTTGGGGACATGTTTTACCATACCCACTATAGACATTTTCACTTGTAAAAAACAACTACAAACTATTAAATTTACTACCTATTTTGTCATCACAGCTAACAGTCATTAACTGTCGATTCCAAAAGTATTTATAAATTGTTTTAATAAAACCGTATAAAGGGGGCAGAATTTTTTATTTCCCGAAACCCATACATGGGTCGGTCGGTCCAACTGGGTTAACTCGATCTCTAGATTCTAATTTACATCTTGTTTTCTACTCCTATATACTCGTAGTCTAAGCTACGTCTAGCTAATCTACATCTTGTTTTTTATTCTTGTATAACTTAACTTAACTTCAGTGCTGTGAACTTAACTAACTTAATAACTCTGTATTCTCTTTCATTCTGTGTCATTCAGTAAATAGTCTTGTAAATAACCGTCACGTTTTCTTTATCACCTCTACAGTCTCATACAATCAGCGCTGTCTCATGAGCAGCGCGTTTCGTAGGTCTACCCATATTTAGACAAAATAATGTCCCACTGCAGGGACGGGCCTCCTCCACTGACGGAGGGATATTTAGCCTACTAATACCACACTGGCCAGACGGATTAGTATAGGGTTTAATTTCAAGTTTTCCTTCTTTTTATTTCTCAAAGATAATATTCACGGATAGTCCCTAAGTTGGTTTTTACGACACCCATGGGTTGAGATAAGGTGGTGACATGCATTCTCACTCCGTCACCACACGGATTTATAGAATTGGTATTCACTAAAAATTTGAAAATAAAATTGATTTTTACAAAAAAAAAAACCGACTTCAAAAACACAAATTGCACTAAAAAGTAAAAAATAATTAGTTGTATTTCGGTTTTACAACATTAAATCAGCCATTCCTTCTACTGAATTTTAATCTAAAGAATAGGTTCTTTTAATTATTGTAAAAAGTATTGTTTAAGATATTTCTTGAAGAGTCTGTAAATATATTGATTTGTAGATTGTTTAAAAGATAATCAAATTATTACAAATAATGTAATATTATTGTTATTTTTGGAGTCGGTGTCAGCCAACGCAATAAGTATGATATAGTTATACAAAACTTTATGGCCTTTTCTAACACACTCGAATCACTTTAAATGGTTTTTAATTTATTTATTTATTTATTTATTTCATAACAAAAATACATTTGTGTCGAAATATATGCAACATTTACACATTATACATTAATTACACATTACACATTATGTTATAAAAATATTTAAAAATACATGCACACATCAATCATTAATACATGGTATAAGTATGTCAGTCATTGAAAATTAAAAATAAAATATTGAATATAATTACAAAGCACATGATAACAAATAATATTTTTTTTTTTTAATAAGCAGTATTTTCATTCAATAATTCTTAATTATTTATCATTACAAAATTCTTCTATAGTATAATAAGCCTTTTTCAATAATAGTGTCTTTAACTTGGTTTTAAATATGTTAACACTTGCAATATCTTTTAGTTCTAAAGGTAACCTGTTGAAAAGTGTCACAGACTGCACGTAAGCTGAATGTTTAACTATATTAAGTTTTGCTTGTAAGATAGTCTGTAAATCTTTTCTCCTAGTATCTACTCTAAGTTTCCTTTCATGCTCTGTTTCAAACTTGTGCAAATTTTTATGAAAGTGAGTAAGTAGGACTAAAATATACAAGCATGGCACTGTTAAAATAGCCAACCGTATAAAATGTTCCTTACAAGATTCTGTTTGGTCTATTCTAAGCATGGTTCTTAGTGCCCTTTTTTGCATAACAAAGGCAGCATTTATGTTGTATTTATAGCTGCCTCCCCAAAATTTGATACTATACCTAATTTTGGATTCAACCAGGGCAAAGTAAACAGTACGAAGTTGTGCCAGTGGTAAAACTTCTCTCAACGTTCGTATTGCGAAGCACGCACTACTAACTGAACTAGTAACTGTATCTAGTTCAGTTTTCCAATTCAGAAGTGAATCAATATGCACACCCAAAAACCTTATATTTTCCACTACTTCAATTTTGCTCCCTAATGACACTATGTTTATAGATGCATTATTTCGCACTGTAGATCTAAAAAGTACGCATTTGGTTTTTTTAACATTAAGGGTTAGACTATTTATGGAGAACCAGTTTTCACATGCCCTAAGAAAGGTACTGAGTTTAATTTCTAACGTGTTAACATCATTAGCACTTATAACGGCGCTAGTGTCATCCGCAAAAAGTACAAGACTAGTATCTGGAGAAACACTCTTTATGTATGCAGTAAGGTCATTCACAAATATAAGAAAGAAAATTGGACCCAGGACAGAGCCTTGAGGAACACCTTTTTTAATTGAGAAGAGTTTAGATTTATGAATTCCCTCAGTACCATTCTCGACTGATTTGATTTCCACATACTGAGTTCTATTTGTCAAATAAGAACGAAAAAGTTTTAAAACATTTCCTCTTACGCCGTAGTGTTCCAACTTATCTATAAGAATAGAATGGTCTACATTATCAAAAGCAGAGCTTAAGTCTAGGAATAAGCCTGCGACTTTAAATTTTTTATTTAGGTTGACAACTACGTCATTAATTAAAGTATCTATTGCATCCAGTGTTCCCAAACCTTCCTGATATCCGTATTGATTTGAATTTAAAATGTTTTCTCTATACAAGTGGCGGGTGAGTCTAGATTTGATCACCTTTTCAAAAACTTTTGACAACACCGGTAGCAATGAAATGGGCCTGTAGTTCAGTGGATCTGTTTTTTCTCCCTTTTTAAATAGTGGCAAGACTCTAGCTATTTTAAATTGATAAGGAAAAATACCTTCATTGATGCAGTCATTAATTAATTTTGATATATGATAGGCTAAAATGTCTATATTATCTTTGATTATGCTCAATGGTATTTCATCATGACCATACGACTTTTTGTTTTCCATTGTCTTAACTATTTTGTAAATTTCACATGGAAGAACTGTATCAAAAATCATGTCATTTTGCACTCTGATGGTATGCTTTACTAGGGTAAGTCTAGCTAGTTCTTGACTAGTATTTATTACGTTATTATTGTTAGTAAACTGTTCTGCAAAAATGTCGGCAATTTCCCTAGGGTTTTGTATGAGTTTATTATTATACTTAAGTGTTATATTGTTGCTGTCTAAACTATTATGATTTATGTTACGAGCATTATTGACTATATTCCAAATCTCTTTAGTGGAGTTGGAAGCTTGTTTAATCTGTTTACTAGTCTCTTTTTTCTTCGCACATCGTACTACTTTTCTAAAAATATTTATGTATTTTGCCCGGTATTCCAAAACCGATACATCACAAACTGCTTTATTTACCGAATTTAGAAACCTTTTCATTTTGCTGGCTATCTGAATGCCTTTAGTTACCCATTTTGCCCTGTTAATTCTCCTAACATTGATTTTTAACTTCTTTTTTCTAAATGTTGTAGAGTGAAGTTTTACAAATTCCCTAATAGATGTATTCATACCGATATTCCAATCAAACTTAAGTAGTTCATCTCTAAACACCGCTTTGTTTCTCAAACTATAGAGCCTACGTTTAATGTTTATAAAATAAGCTTGATTCTTTTGGCTAATCTTTTCTAAATTTGCAGTACAGAGGAGAGCAGCGTGCCCATCTGCTAGTCCATTGTGATCAACAGTCACAGTACCTACACTATTTTCACAAATGTTTGTTAAAAAATTATCTATACAAGATTCGGTGTTATTACGTCTAAATGTCATTGAATTAAATAAATATCTAAAATTGTAACAAGTCAATATTGATAAAAACATATCTTTCTTCTTGCTATCTTTCATTAAATTAATGTTAAAGTCTCCACAAATAAAACATAACTTATTAAAAACAAACTGCAATAATTGTTCCAATTGTTCAAGAAATTCATCAAAGTTACTATCTGTTGGTGTTCTATAGCAGCAAAATAAGAAAAGATTTGTCTCCCTGTCTCTAACCCCACATAATTCAAAACTATCAGTTTTATAAAGTTGCTTACAAATGTCTAAATCCTCAACATGTCTATTTTTATGCGCTAACACTAAAGTCCCGCCCCTGATTTTATTGAGTCTTGTATTTGAGGAGCTTAAAATATAGTTAGGAAAACTAAATTGTGTTAGCATTACTTGATTTAAAAAATGTTCACTAATACAAATAAAACTTACCTCAGTATTCAATTCATTTAGGTAAATTTCAAGTTCATCTTTTTTATTATTGATTCCACAAAGATTTTGATGATAAATGGTTAAATCTGAAAAACAATCAATACACAATGCCTTTTTAGGATCGAAAAAACTCATTACTGACATCTTTATTACAAGGCACAATAGTTATTTCACTATCTACCTCACCTATCAATTTATTTTTATCTGTAATATTAAAATAGTCCTTGATTTTTTTTTGCTTCATCACATATTTGGGACCTAGCTTGGGTGGGATTACTGTGGTCAAATGACATGGTTCGACAAAACTTATATCTAAACACAAATGTATGTACTGTTTTAACTGTTCAAATATGATAGATATAGCCCTATTGTTTACTTTACCTGTAGATTTAGAAAACATCTCATAATTGTACTTAAGATACTTATTTGAGTCAAACAAGTATGTATATTCATAAAGAGTATTGCTCTGGTACAGTAAGTTATTAAAAATTTCAATTCTCATATTGAATAAATTCACACTTTTTTTTAACATAAAGTTAGGTGAACATATAATAATGTTTGTATGGGTTAAATTTTCTAATTTAAATTTTATATTATTTACAAGCTGTTCATACCTTTGAGAAACTTTGAAATCTTTGTCACCTACAAATATTATACAAAAATCATTTGAAGAGTAATTAGCTAATTTTTGATCTAATGTTTCTAATAACTGCATAACATTTGAATTTGGCATACAGAAGTGACATACTTGCATGTTAGGAAAAGTAGCTCTTGCCCTATATAATATATTATTAACGTTATTGTCACTGATTATACACATTTTATTGTTTTTGTGGGCACTTGAACAACTTGAAGGGAAATTATTAGAATGAAAACGATTACAATGAACATTATGGTTATTAAACATTTCTGAGCATAGATAAGCAGTTGTCTGTTGTTCAGAGTTATTTGCGCCCTCTCGCTGTTGATATTGTGAATTTTTCTTAATGTTGGCGGTCGGATCATCCTCAACGCAACCGCGTTCCAAACTTTGTTTGTTGACTGTCTCGCGTATTGATTGTTGCAGGTGAAATTGTCCCCTATCAGATGTAATCAGACTATTTCTGGGATCATTTTTTATCGATTCTGGCGTGAATAATATTTTTGGACAGCAGACATTTCTGTCAGTCTTCTCCTTCTTCTGTTTTAAAATACTGTTGCTTGAATATTTTTTTTCCAGGTTACTAATTTTCGTGCTTTGTTCATCTCTTTCCTTCTTCAGTGAAATATTTTCCAAGGTTAAATTTTCTACTTCATTTTGAGCACTTTCAAGTTGCAGTCTCAAAAGTTTAATTTCTTCTTGTAATTCTGAGACATACGCATTATTTTCAGTGGGCAAATCCGGCAGACTATTTCCTTGTTTTTCAGAATTAGTCGACATAAATGATAAGTTCAAGGATTCTATTGATTTTCTTCTTTGTTTGTTTCTCAAAGTAACGTTTTGGTCGTATTCCATTTTTTCCTAACTTATTTTAGTTCACAGAATGATTTGGAATGTGATGTGCAAGGATTTAATAAATTCTAATTTATACTTGTTACTTTAGCCCTCGCTGCTAAACATATATGACAACAATTAGTAGCTGGAACGCGCCCATGTACGAAGAGCACTACGGTTGGTAGCACTGTCAAATTTTTACGTCTTTAAAAATTTTGAACTTTAACGAGATTCAAAAAAACAATAATTTATGTATTAATGCACATAACGCACAGAAAAAGTTAAAAGATGTTTACTGTGTTCACGTGTTTGTTCATTTTTAACTGTTGCATTGCTAGCTTATCACTTTTGTATGGTAATTAATAGTTTAACTAAAACACTTCACACAAAAACAGTTGCCAAATAATTTCTTTAAAGTTTATTAAATTATCTGCAAACGATATCACCATATATTTAGGTCAATATAAACACTTTACACTATTATTTAAGGTCTTTTATGCAATTTAAACTTTTTTCAAATTTAATATAAATACGGAGACTGTATTGACACTTGGAGGCAGTGTTGCCAATGTATTTTTGTTATGAAATAAATAAATAAATAATTAGATAAATATTGCATTTAAAACAAAAACGGCCGTTTCATTTTCTAATGCGAATTTTAAGTAATTGTTAGTCTTTAGCCTGTGTGTAACATGACGCCATAATGTTTGTTTAAATATTAAGTCAGAAATAAAAAATGGTAGGTATATAAACTATCGTGGCTGACACCGACTCAAAAAATAACAATAATATTACATTATTTGTAATAATTTGATTATCTTTTAAACAATCTACAAATCAATATATTTACAGACTCTTCAAGAAATATCTTAAACAATACTTTTTACAATAATTAAAAGAACCTATTCTTTAGATTAAAATTCAGTAGAAGGAATGGCTGATTTAATGTTGTAAAACCGAAATACAACTAATTATTTTTTACTTTTTAGTGCAATTTGTGTTTTTGAAGTCGGTTTTTTTTTTTGTAAAAATCAATTTTTTATGTTTCGTGTTCCTTCTTTTCTTTTCGCAGCTATAGTTTCTGCAAAGTTTCCTATTTCGTCATCCTAAAGATCATTATACTTTATACAATTCTAGCAAATTAAGGAAATTCCCTTTGTCTATAAAAAAATATTTTAACGAAATTCCTACTAAGTATCTAAAAAAACAAATTTTGAAACAGGATGCAAACAAAGACACTCCGTATCTAAGGGAGTGGCCCAGGCGTCAGCGGCTGAGTAATGCGTGTGTGCCCTGTAAGTACCCGTGAGGAGATAGCGTGAATATATGTGAACGAATGAGGGTAGGCTTAATGTGCCAGTGCGGGGAAGTTGCGGTTACGATTCCAAGTAGTTTGAGGTTTGGGTCGCGTCCGAAAGATTTTTGTTTTGCTAATAAAATAGTTAAATGAGACATAAGATTCACGCTGAATAGATTTTCATTGCTTGCAAGAAGTATAAGATTTTGAGAGAGCCTTTATACAGAAATGTATTTCGTTGTAATTCATGAAAAACAATGGCAGGTAAATGTCACTACTGTAGTAACGAATAAGTATACAAAATGTTAACTTTGGATATATTATTCAAATACCAGAAAAAAAAACTTTTAAAAAGGACATTGACTTTTCAACACATTGTATTATTCACACATTAGGTATCAAGAAAAAAATTGTGTAGCGTCTCGAAATAAACCTTATAGCAACTGACACGCCACAGTAGATTCATATAAACCATTAAGACGTATCCCTTTTAATTTTTCACACTAATATTCAACTGACTACAAAGAAACTCAGACTGCTAACATAAAAATGTCTGTTTTTACAAAATAACACATTTTTTTACAAAGCGTAGAGAAAATTAACATCTCCACGCGCCTATTATGGTTCACAAAGAAAGCGCAATTTCCTTATGCTCACCACGTCAGGACCACCAACACTTGAGATATAATTTACTTGCGTATATCTATTGTGTTGATATCAGAGCATCACATGATCTGTGTTTTTTTTTTGTTTAGTTGTTGTAAACTTTATTGAGTTAAAGGATTAATGGACAAAAATGATTATC
This sequence comes from Schrankia costaestrigalis, assembly GCA_905475405.1. Lineage (NCBI taxonomy): Eukaryota > Metazoa > Arthropoda > Insecta > Lepidoptera > Erebidae > Schrankia > Schrankia costaestrigalis. The sequence continues at coordinate 18,040,021 of FR997843.1, forward strand.
CCAGATGAAATATTTAATAGGTGGAATTAATATATAATAGGTGGAAAATAAATAAGTATAGAAAAATTGATTTCTGGTATATTACCGCCAAAAGACACTTAAATTATAATCTATACTAAAATTACAAAGAGGTACATTATGGGGACATTGATAATATAATTGGCTTTTAAAGAAAGACAGCAAATCAATGAGTAAGAAAAATATATCTGATTACTGAAAATAGCTGAATAATTTATAGAATAAGTTTTGAAAATTATCACATTAAAATGTATCTTATGGCATTCGGCATAAGGTTGAAATTATAAAAGATTGAATCCCTACTTACTTCTTTCTATTTCTATTTGACATTGTATGTTTCATGTTGTTTGTCGTGTTTGGCACTGGTGACAATGGTGACGGAAACATTGTACTTCGATAAAAAGTCGTTACAGTGCAACAAAATATAGCACTTATTGTTAATGTCATAAAATACAACTTCAAAATCATCAATAAATTATAATCTCACTTTCTCGCTTCCTCATTGTTGCCTGTCTTTCTTTAAAAGCCAATAATGTTATCAATCAATGTCCCCATACTGTAAAGTTTGTGTGTTTGTGACGTTGTAGGGGGTAATGGATGGATCTACTAAAATGATTTAAAAAAAAATCTGTGTTGAATAGTCCATTTATCGGGAAGTGTCATAGGCAATATATAATAACACGCCGTGACTAATAGGAGTGAAGCAGTAATGAAATATGATTAAAAAAGAGACGCGTTTTTTTTCGCCGCCTAACGAAGTGGACATGGGTCAGCTAGTGTTTTATAAAATTAACAAACAATTAAACTGATTTAAAATACAGTTTTAACTAGCATGTCGAGATATTTTAGTCCTATTCCACAAAAAGGCACATACCTTCTAATGGTTATCGCATAGAATATAGGGGCCGAATTTCCAAACGTTGCTTGGTCGGATCAAATATTCCAACACGTAGATATTCCGGTCAGTGTTGCACTACACCAAGCGAAAGTGTGCAATTGATAGAGGCAGCTCCATGACAGAATAATATACCTCACACATTTACACAATGTTGCCTAGTTCCAAACTAGGCTCAACTTGAACTTTTGGTAGCAGTCAATAGATCAATACTAGTATTGGTGTAAAAACACACAGATATACAATATAGAATACCTAAACCATTGCAAAAACTTATGTTAATGCACACATAAATTCAAAAAAAGGAACTCAAAACCATATCATTTATATTAAACCATTGACTGTAACCACTAACCCAGAGAGGTTGTCAAGAAAGAAAATAATCATATTACCTACTAATGAAGAAACGAGTCAAAAAGACAAATATCAACAAAAATGAACAATGAATTTCTCACACATTAAAACACATCGACCTCTCTTTACCTACGAGGAAATGCACGTATTTTATTTTAAAAATCAGATTTCGGAGCACTCACCGAGTTACGACGTAGTTGAAAATCTCGCGGTAAATTCACTCGCGTCCCGCGCGACTCCAACGAAACTGTCACAATTTTTATATTGTACTATTATACACATAAGTGTTAAAATATTTCTTACAATATTAAAAGCAATAAGAAAGGTAATTGTGTTAAAAATAACCAAAATGACCACAATACTAGAAAAACTTTTAATACGTTCTAGAAATTTAGTTATTTTACTCAATTATACATGTATTTTTTATGCTACAAGAGGTACTATAAAAAGGAGACAAATATAAACATCACAGAAAACTACGCATATTTTTATTTCAATAACGTGCCTCGTTATAAATAAGACCTCATCCTACAGGTACTAGGAATAAAACAGCGTCGTGTTAAGTTTTCTTATTTTGCTAAGGATTGCTAGATGTTAAAATTAAATATTTGTAAAATATACTAGTCCTTTACTAGAATTACTTGTGACTGTGTGGTACACATTACGAACAAAATAATAATGGTATCCGGTCAGCAACATATTAGTATAAATGATAGAAGAATAAAGTAACAAACAACAGTAAATCAAAAAATACCGTTACAGCATACGGGATAAGAAAAACTATACTTTATTATCTTAAATAAACTAAGTATATTCTATCTATCTACTAGTATATTCGTCTTTGTATTATTTATCTACAGCACAAGTTAAACTTGTAATTGTTCTTATCAGCAGGTTGCAGGCAGTTCCTTATGGAAGGCTTATAACATGTTTATGGTATCATAGAGTTACGGTCTTAACGAAAGGGCAAAACTTTCTTTCATTTTGTATTAGTATCTTAGATAAGGCTTTACGGAGATGTATTTCTTGCGTCTTTGTTTTAATAAAGTAGGAAGTAAATTTTTGCTCCCAAAATATTAAATGAAATAATTATATTTTATTTATTTTTAATAGCTAATGAATAATTCAAACTGATCAAGTGTAAAGGCACGTAAAGGTAACAAAAACAAACTAATAGTCAAGTCGGCTGTCTTACGACTAATAATAATGTCTTTGTACATAATAGATTTACACATTGAAATCTTTATAGGGAAATTAGATCATAATTTTAATAACCCCAACTAAAACTTTAGGTGTAAAGTAAAATATTAACCACTACTAAACAAAGAGTAAACATGTTGTTAATAATAGCAACAACAAAGAACTAAAATATTTACACAAAAGCATATCCAAAAATAAATACTCGCTGGTAAAGCCTGAAACATCTATTTTAATCTATCGCTACGATCACTTCTGTACGCGTCTGTACAATGATGGGATGTTGGAGTGTAGTTTCAAGGGATTTATGTCGGGCCAGTACTGTTGAAGTGCCCTTTTATTTGTCTGTTCGGTATCGATGGTGTAATAAACTGCAACTACGCGGACCGAACGTGATTTTGATACTGTCATATTACTGTAATATGATACATTCTAGTGCTATGGTTATGTCCTAATATGATTATACCTATCCTTTTGCTTATATGATAACAAAGAATTTTGTGAGAATGTTTGTATACTTATTTGTGTGTACAATGTACATTAAATATAAATATTCCTCACACATTCACACAACGCCATCTAGTCCCAAACTAAGCAGAGCTTGTACTATGGATACTAGACAACGGATAACAGAATTTTTTTTTGTAGATACATGCATATTATACATAGGAAACACCAAGACCAATGCAAACAATCATGTTCATGCACACAAAGATTTGCATTGAACGGGAATCGAACCCGAGACCTCTGCGTAGCAGCCATGTAATATACCAACTGCGCCACAGAGGTCGTCAATTAAAAAACAAATGCTTCTTTTGTCTCGAATAATATGGCGTAGGATGAGCTTGTCATCAACTAAAACGTAGGATTATGTTAATGTCACCGATATAAACGCTGGCATAACCTAAGGGGATGCGCAATGAATATGATAAAAAATTGTGAAAACTTTACGCCAAACAAATATCCGTAACTTAAAAGAAAATGCTAAACGTGTACCAAATCTGGGTTTACTAATCTCAGGATCGACAGTTCAATCCTACAGCTGTCTTTTACTCAAATAAATAATACAGAAGATCCTTACAATAAAAACAAACCTGCATTCTACCATTTGTCCAATCCAAAAAATCTCATTAGCTTAGCATTATTGACACAACTGCCAATCCTGTCCGACCCCTTAGATTCAAGGCGCAATGCACTTACAACAAAATCGCCCTACAATGTGCCGGGGCACTCTGAACCGTAATCTTCTTATAGGAAACCCATACATACAATTAAATCTAACACTGAATAAGCCAAGGACAGTGTTTCTTAACATTTGTAATCCTATGTTTTGATTTTGAACACTAACATAACTAGTCTGCGGGCATTATTTAAATATTATGTAGTCATCATCTTGTCATGGCATTTAGCTTTATTTTGAATCAGGATTATTTATTTAAAAAAATTCAATGTAATAATAATGATCAGTGATTTTTAAAACTTACATTTTTTTACATATTAAGCTTTTTATACGAATATACTACGTAGGTTATATAGTGCTAAAACTTAAAGATACTAGAAAGGTATTTAACTTAGTAGATTTTGATAAGAACATTACGTATTCTTTGCCTGTTACCACATTTTTTTATAATTCTGGAACTACTAAGCTGATTTTAGAACTTTTATATTTTTATGGTAGCAATCATAGGTAACACTATAGGTAGGACCGTAATACTGCACCTGGGTATAACAATGGGAACGTGTTCTCGTTTAACAAGTAACTGGATTGGCCATAAACCATTGTGACTGAATTTAAATTGACACAAATTGTATAGTTATTCGAATATTAAATTTTATTTCAAATATCTTAAAAAGACATTTTTAATATTGACAATGATAACACTTACATTAACACTTTATCGCTTTAACATGAAACTCAATATTAATTTTGAAAACAAAAAAAAAGTTGACATTAAAATTCTCAGTACACTAAATGCAAATATCCATTATCCAAGTTTATCATCCTAATAATAAGTCATTGCGCTGTACATTAACTTCGATAAGAGATCGCTCCTCTGTAACTTTCGACCTTACCCCATTTTAATATAAAACTTGATAAAATTCTCCTTTTGTACAATCCACAAAAAACTTTTTATAGATTCTAAAATATTACGTAAAAAGAGTTCAATTTCATTTAACAAAAAGTTTAATTTCAAACCGTGTTTAACACACATAATATTTCCAACCTAAAGTTTAAGAAACGCAGTCCATTGTCTCCTACACATCGAGACTGTTGTTAAAGAGGTTTTTCAATCAAATATAAACTCGCCCTCGGAGGGACTGCTCTCGGGAGGGATTAGCCGACGTTTATCCCGCGCCGGCAGAGGCTTAGACCAAGCTTAATTTGAACAATTGTTTGTTTTCACCGAGATACTTTACAGATTTTACTTGTCATTCGAATGAACTAATGAGAAAATTAGTTTCTTAGTACTTTCATTAAACCTATCTCAAAGTCAAGTCTTAGTATAATGCTCTGTAGAATTACTTGATCTTACTTGAACTCATTTGACATTGGCTTCTTTCAATGTAGATTAAATAAGCATCTGACCAAACTGGCAAAGTGAAGTCATTTCATATATCCGATGTTCATATATTCACGCTTTTCACAAGGCTTAACGCTGTGAAAATATCCAAACTTTAAAGATAATAATAATGTCATGCACAGGTTCGAATGTAATGTTTTACGATTCGGATGATAGAGTGGATATTCTTTGTTATATCCAGAGCAGTGTCTCGGATGAAGACTACTCATTAACACCACCCTGTCAGATGGTTAGGTAATGGATTTAGTGCCAAGTAGAATCATAATAAATTATGTCTATAAGGTAGTAGTAATTGTAAAGTGTCGAAAGACTGTCGAAAAATGTTTCTAAATCTTAAGTCCTGAGGCATGATCATAAATTAATTTCATTTGCCTTGGTAGACAATGCCTCCTTTCACTTCAGTTCAATTTTGTAAACTTGAATTTTAATCTTTTTAATTTAAACAATACATTTCCATATATCATTAACCAACGTCTAAAACCAAAGACACAAGTAAAACTTATTTTATACTAAAGCAAGAGTCTAACCAACCAATCGCAAAACAACAAACGGTTTTATCTGAGTGCGGGGCTATTGTTGCCCTCATTGCACATTCACGGGGCGAGCGTCGGCCGACTAAGCACTCGCTATCTTTACAGATGTCACCGACAATGCCGCGACGTTTTTTTGACATTTCAAAAGAATCTCTTTTTAAACTTTTTGACGTTGTATTTTTTGGATTAATGGTTTAGATTTTAATGATCGTTGGTTAATGATTAAGGATGGAGGAGGGAAGTGATATTCGATATTTTTCTTTTTAAATAAAAGATTTGTTATAACAATTGATTCGTTTCTTTTGTAGGGGAATTCGTTTTGTGTTAGCAAAGCGAGGTTATCTTATGTTAGAAGATGTAACAAATTATTTGTTTCTTAGTGTCAGCAACTGGCAACTGTCGTGGATTTGAATCCACTTTGTCTTTTGTGTATTTCATAATGATAATCTAATGTACCTATAGGAGGAAATAGGAGGTGTAAATGGCTTTATTGGCCCTTTTTTAAAATTGTTTTGTCCCAAAGTCAACGTGTGATTAATAATAAAAAATCACATAGTACAGATACCTTACAAATACAATAATATCACATTCTTTATAGAAGGGAAAATATTCCCGTCATATATTATTGACGTGCTTTCAAGATATTGTGTCGCATTGTATCGTTTATTGATCACGTGAATGACATACTGACTGTTGTAGGAGACATCATTACTTATTAAGATTAGTATTGTGAGGGTGCCTTTTTATATTAGTAGTTTTATCTGCAATTATTTTAACATGAAGTTGTAAATGTAAACGCTTACTAAAAACATTTTATTAAGTTTATACATAAGTAAAAAGAAAAATCTTTTCTTTTTGGATGTATCATGCTTTAAGAAGGTAAAGAATTTGAACCCGCGACCTCGTGCAGCCACTTACAGCAACGGTTTTGTAAAAAAGGCAGTCTTGCTACAAGGCAACGAGAATTATAATATAAATTAAAACACGGACTGTTAATAAAACTTGAAGGTATTTAAATAAAGCGCTTAATATTATGCCAAGGTAATAAAGTAAGAAAACTTTAATAAACAGAGGCTATAGAGCTCATATTTCTTTCCTCCTCATTTAGCGTAGTTATCATAAGTTCTCAATATATTGCAATATCTTCTTTAGAGTTCCCTTTTACGACAAACTTAAGTCTGATGAAGCATAACGGAATTTATCGTGCAGTCATGATGCAAATACTATTCGTTTATTTTTAGGATTTTCAACTTTAAACTCTACAGTTCAAGGTGTATTTTTCAATGGTAGGTGTACAGTACAGCCCCTTCCAATTGAGTGTGAAGTGAGGGAATGATTCGAACTGACACTGCTAGTAAGTTTGAACGACTGAGCCGTCATGTTGGATTGAACTGGGAAGTCATTCTTTGAAACTACTTTTAAACAACTTAAAAGTCATTGAAATAAACCAAATGACTGCTTTCTTGATCTAATGGTTCAACTGTTTTAAATTGGATATCAAGTTTGGGTGTTTTTGTAATGTTTATTTTAAAAACAAAAAAATAATAAAAACATATTATGTTTTCATAAAAACATATTATGTTTTTGATTTATTACAAAAAAAACTGATTCTCTAATGTCCTCCTTGGAATACACATGCAGGTAGGTATATTATAATCTGTATTCTTAGCTTATATTATTATGTTAAACTTTGATCTTTATGATACTTTATTGCTACATCATCATAACAGTCCATTAATGTCCCACTGCAGGGACGGGCCTCCTCCTGTGACGGAGGGTTTCTTGGCCTACTAATACCACGCTGGCCAGACGGATTGGTATAGGGTTTAATTTCAAGTTATCCTTCTTTTTATTTCGTAAAGATAGGTGTCACGGTTATTCCCTTAGTCGGTTTTTACGACACCCATGGGATGAGATGGGGTGGTGACATATTGTATTCTTACTCCGTCACCGGACCGTCATTCGGATAAATAATATATTACTGCTACATGGCAGGCAAATAATTTAAACTAATAAACTATAAACTATAACGGTAGTCAATAAGTTTGATTTAAACAAAGTTACATAATAAAAAGACGTGAAGATTAGCTATTACTATAATGTATTTCGTATCTTAAAAGTGTAGCATAACAGCAGAACTACAGTATTAAACGTCAGCTGCAAGACTCAGTAGAAGTTAGATTAGTCGAACTGTTTTCACTTAATCTCAACAAACTGTTACACAAACACAACTGTCTACTGATGTTTGTCAGTTATTTAACTACAGCTCGACTTGTTGAAGATATACTCGTAGTTTTGTTAGTCACGAGAAAATGGAGTAGAGAGTAAAACAGTGTAAATTTTATATTTCATAATCGTTATACTCGCAAATTGAGGTTTATGTCCAGTACTGGATTGACATATGACCTTGTCTAAATGCTTTGACGAAATGTCATAGCTGATAGTGTCAGGCCTTAGATTCGATCTCTGCATGAGTCAAATATTTATGTGTAGAAATATAGCTGCTGTGCTTTATTTAGTCTTAGATTTTTCGTAAAATAGGCACATTACTGACACTGGTAAGGAGCCTGTATCAACTATGAATATTAATTAAATGATAAACATGTTCTGGAATACATATTATATAATGAAAAACAACTGCATAATAATATATTATCAGTTTATTACGACTCGATTTATTGAAATTATGTCAAGAAAACATTAGAAACACACAAAAATAAACAGACTTAACATACTAAGAAATCAAAAGAAAACATTGTAGATAACACTACAGAATGTTACAATAAAGTCGTATTAAATTGTCAGTAGTAAGATCTCCTGTAAAATTTCTGTGAGCATTAAACTTTGACATAAAATATGTGCTCGTTCCACCACCATTTTATTTTTGGGTTGTAAAACAGTTTATGGCTCACCTTTATTACCTGCTTAATAATTTCATACGTTATTTTAGCCGTAGCTTATTCGTTTCAATAACTTTACTTTTAAAGTAATCTTGAACATTTTGTACGGAGAAATCTTAATTATTTTTATCAGAATTTACGTTTCCCAATTAAGTAATTACTAAGTTTGGTACTTTATTTATTTGCAGGCCTTTTTCCTCGGTCGGGCGTTGTTCCAAAGAATCAGTATTTGGCTTGGTTTCGTTCACAGTTTAATCTCTCCATTTAACTGCTTCTACAATTGCTAATAAGCCAACTATTTCTCCCTGTTCTGTTTTGTAGTATATTGCGTATTTGGTCTCCTTTTTTATACGATTTAATGCTGTTAATATATTGCGTATTTGGTCTCCTTTTTTATACGATTTAGTTTAAATGTGCATGCAATGTTTTGCACATTGCATGCACATTTATTTGTTTGCGTTACTTTGTATTTTTTTAACAAATATATATTTTGAAATGTTTATGACATTAACCGCCTACGTGTTACTACAAGAAAGCAAATTATTTTTGCCACCTGTAATACTTCGCATAGTACAAGCTAGATACAAATGCGTGGTACGTACAAACTTTGTTTAGATTAGAACGAGGTGTTGTTGTGGACGTGTGACGATCCTTGTTCTATAATAATTGGTAAACGAAAAATGTACACTTTACATTAGAAACCCATTTAAAAAAGTTCAATAACCACTTAATCAACAAGATAATAATTGAATTTAAATTAACTTCCTCATTAGCATCGAGCTAACAAGTTTCAGCAAAAGGGTAAAGTTTCGTCAGTAGAAGCGATAAAGAGGTCGGAGCGTGTTGAGGTAAAGTAAAATAGTATATTTTATTGCCGGCCTGCTTGCTGACGGCTATTTGTCTGTTGCATCAGTTCAACTGTGGACTGTGGGACATGACATTAGCGAAAAATATATGGAATGGTTTTCAAAGAGATATGGAGTTATTTTGATTTGTTTTATTGCTTTGTAGGAAATATGCCGACAACCGCATTGTCGGGATTTGTTGTTGAGTTAATAATTGTTGTGTCTAAAGCGCCGATTACACTAGACTACATGTAGTCATCTACATCATGTAGGAGACTACATGTATGTAGTCTAGTGTAATCAATGTAGAACAATGTAAACAGAACGACCTAACACTAAGAGGTTAGGACGTCCTTATGTAGGAGACTACAAGTGTAGTGTAATCGGCGCATCAGTTAACGTGTCAGGACAATATTTTATAAAGTTTGATGCTGTAGTATGGTTTCACACTATAAGTTTTCTAATTGATGGAACATAAACTTTCCGGTAATCGAATAAGGTGACCGTCGGGCGGGTATAGGTTTTTAAACTGAAACACAATTATTACGTGATATGATTTTGCCTGAGCGTATAGCATGACATGGTGCATAAACGGTACGTAATTTCTTATAACTGTACATGTGGAACCCTAGAATGATTATTTAATATAATAAAGTAAAAATTAGGAATTAATATAATATAAAAAACTATCTACTTTTCTACAGTAACTCAACTTTCGAAGTCAATAGGTTTTAACCGTGTCTTAATAAGTAGTCTAACCAACATTTTATTATTTACAACTTAAACTAGAATATGTTTAACTAGTTAAAGAATTGAATATTATAAACTATGTGAGTATTCAAATCGAATGTAAGTTCATCACTTGCACCATGAACAGTGCAGAGTTAAATGCACCCTGAATATTTACAAGCCCGTAAGGTAAAATTGCCGTATTTTTTCAAAATCACAGTCCACATAGTTCGTTGCATTTTGATTGATCTAAAAATATTTAGTTAAATCTGTGAACGTTGTATTTAAACTCCACTTTATTTTGTTTCTCTATTATTTGATTCGAAATTGATTTGTTCTACAAATAAAGTTATTTCAATTTATTTGATTGAATTTGTGTTACTTTGTATGCATGTTTACTTTTGTATACGGTATTGGAAAGTTTAGTAAGTAGTTGACTGTCGTGCACGATTTTTTAGTTTTTAGAAAAATGCAGGCTTAATATTTGTGTGACCCGCAAATGATATCCATGTCAGGCTGAAAGTCTTATAAAAAAAAATCTGTACAAATCTTCTTAATATAGTGTATGATGCCTAGCGTAGGAGTTGTCTTTAAACATAAAGGCTTTAAATTTTTTTCGTCTAAGAAATGACAGATATAACTATAGCAAATATGAATGTTCTACCTGTATAATAATAACTAAAACGTATCATCTCTTTTGTTACAGTGGAAGTCACGGTGGGGTGTTGTCACGAAATTATCTCCAGCTGCAGGTAAGTCTCAAATTAATTAGTATATAATTTCATATAATTAGAGACATAGGCTTTTTTTTTTTTTGATTTATTTAGGACAACAAACAGTAACACTAACAGCTTACAAAACAATTAAAAATAATATGTTACAGTACTTGCAGTGCAACCAGCCTCGTTATCCACAAGTTAAATACTTAATTTAATTTAAGTACCTACATAATGCTTATACAATAAGAATTTACTAACTTAATACAATAAATTCTGTACTTAACACCTATTCGTTGACATCGTCAAACACAATTAACGTAGAAGCTATCTCACTCACCAAAGATTTCAAACTAGAAGGCGTACAAGCAAAAATGTCCACGTCGCTGTAATAAGTGTTATACAAATACATTATTCTACGTAAGGGACAGCGTTCACCTGCATTCGTTCGACAGCTTCGTAGTGCAAAGAAATCGTTTCTGCGAACCTCTCGTATTGAAGTGAAACGATACGGAACCCGAATCTCGATTTGATTTACAAGTTCAATACAATTAAATTTATTATGACAAATATTATATAAGAACATAATATCCAAAAGTTCTCTTCTTGACCTCAATGCCAGTAAATCAAATTTATCTAACAAACATTTGTAGTCAGACTTAGAATGGAAACATCGGTAGTTCATTGCGCGTAAGAACTTACGCTTTACTGATTCAATCTGATCAATATATTTCTTATAGTAAGGACTCCAAACTGATACAGCGTACTCCAGCTGTGACCGGACTAAAGATTTGTATAAAAGTAGGTAAGAAAAATGATTTTTAAAAGGTTTACAAGTACGCATCACAAAACCGTACATTTGATATGCTTTACTAACAATGTGATTAACATGGACATCAAAGTGGAGTTTGTGATCCAGATACACACCCAGATCTCTTATCACGGTTACTTTATCCAGTAAACTGTTCTGAAGTGTATATGGATACTCAATCACAGTGTGTCTCTTAGTAAAAGTTATTGATTTGCACTTCGAGATGCTTAAATGAAGTCTGTTGACTACAGAGTAGGTAGACAAACGATTCAAGTCTTCCTGGAGTTCACAACAATCGTCCCTGCTCTTGATTTTACGATATATTTTCAGGTCGTCTGCGTACAATAAAAAATATGTATGTCTAAAACACGCCTTTATATCGTTAATAAAAAGTACGAACAGCAATGGTCCCAAAATCGATCCCTGAGCCACGCCAGAAGTAACCTTTATTATACTGTTAGAAGTGTTACCATTAACGACGACGCGTTGAGTTCTATTTATGATGTAAGAAGTAAACCATCGTAACAGATTGCCCCGAATGCCATTGAAGGCCAGTTTGCGAAGCAAAAGCTCATGATCCACCTTATCAAAAGCTTTGCAGAAGTCTGTATAAACGGAGTCCACCTGCACCTGCTCATCCATACTCTTAAATAAATAATTTGTATATAGTGCTAAGTTACTGATAGTTGAGCGTTTCTTTACGAATCCGTGTTGTTCATCAATAATTATGAACAACATTATATATATTATTGGCTTATTATATATTCTGACTTTAAGGGTAAAAATAAATAGAAAGTGACTCTTAATATCTATTTTCCTAATCTGTTTACTATCACATAACCGTGGGTCGTTTCTTCATCTAGACCTTGAAACAATTTTCAAAAGGTTCCCCAGGCAACTCTAGATGTCGTCAGCCTTCCTTTTGCGCCCCCAAAAATTAACATGTCGTTAACGAATTGATAAGAAGAACCTTACATTACATTTTGTTAAATTAATGTAATTCGGTATGTAAAGTAAAAGTTTACCTATGTTGAATCCAAAACCATTTAGAGATTTTAGATCGATAAGTAATAAAATCATATTTTTAGCGCAAAAAAACGCAAGATTGTGTTAATTTTTACGATTATTACTTAAATTACTTTGTCTTTCATTTAACGTCTAAATGACATCATGTCGCCCGGTTCAACAGAAGTTTGTTTCTGCTTTCATTGCTCAATAACTAAAACAACTAAATTTGAGTACTTTTGCCCTCCCACCTACAGTTTATTTGCAGTAAACAGCCAAAGTAAGTAATTAGCCCGCATGAATGACGTCACAGATGCGGTCGAATTACTCACTTTAACTTTTTACTACAAATAAACCACAAGTAGGAAAGCAAAAATACTCAAATTAGTTGTTTATAATGAATAAACCTTTAAAATAAAAATATAAAAAAAATACCAAAAAAAAACTTTACATACCGAATTGGTCTATCCGTTAAAATACAACTAAAATAAATACATTACTGATCTTCATACAATATAAAATAAATTATAAAAATAAAATCTTAGATAGGTATTGTGAAAGCTAATTTAGATTTCTAAAAGAATAAATCTTTATTTTCTTAAACAGATTCTTTTAACTCAAAACAACAAAAACAAAAACATTAATGCGTCGTGAAAAAGTTTTCTTTTCATTGCAAAGACTAGACGAAATACCTAAGCAACAACAGAATCTTACGTATTTATTTATTTTCTAAGAAGCTTAAAGAGGATATTCTGTAAATAAGTACAAGTATTTGAAAGCCTCACTGCCCTGACCTTTATACATTCCCTTTTTGTATGTTCGACTAAGCCTTTCGAAATGTATTTACAAATTTTAATCCTAAATATTATCTTTAAGATGTCTGGGATTCCAAAACATGCTTTTATTAGGGTTTTGTTCCATACATCTTAATGAAGGATGTTGGTTAATATTTTTTGTATTGCTTAAGTGTTTAAGAAACTATATTTTCGTAATTATTATCTATTAAAGATCACATAAGAGTACCAACTCGTTCTCGAGCTTTAACTGTAGGCTAGAGACTTTGGACTTTGCGTTTTCATCAATTCAGTTAAAAAGTGTGTATTTTAATATGTTCCCTTGCTGTACAATTAAGAATTAATTACTTACGCATAAAGTTTAACACGGCAACTGTCTACGAAATCAAACTTGGAAAAAAAAATTTCAAATCACATCAAATTTATTTATGTATAAAATTATTACATAAAATATAAGGTACTTACAATATAATTTATCAATGTTAACTGGTCCCAAACTAAGCAGAGCTTTTGTGCGTTCTTTGAAAATTCTCTTTCAAAATAGTGTCTAGTCTGGGTGTTGACACGTGACAAGCGAGTAAAGACAGCCTACCTTGCGTCTTCCGGTACGTGGACTTCATTTCAAAACCCTTCTTCCTAACCAGCATCAGCTCTGCTCGCTTAGTTTCCTACCAGAAATGTCTAAATTAATATCTACTAAAACCAGTTAATACATTTTTAGATACGATAAAGTTAATAGATAAATGTGAGCTTGATAAACCTGTATAACTTTCATTTACAATATCGTAACCAACTAATTAACCACAAAACAACGATTAAAGCTATCCTCAAGCGCGTACAAAATTAATAGCCCGCCTCTGACCGTTACAAGCGTAACCCTAAAATTCTCGCGTAATTTAAGTTCCGTATTTAAGCAACATTTAGTCTTCGTGTTAAGCAGACGGCAAATTGTAGGGTGATAAGCGAAGGTAACAAGCTAAGCGTCTGGAGGGCTGTAGGAATATTGATATTGTGTCTTTTGTCTGTTTTAAAATTTATATTATCTTATTGTTTTCTTACAATTTTAAAGCTTTTACCACAAGTAAGTTGTTACGATATACCGTAACGTAACTTCAGTGTAAACTTGTAGCTAGTAAGTTCCACTGTACTTTGTGCTATGTGTTTCATAATACATATTATTTAGTTTGTCAAATTAAATTAAGCAGTAGGTCAATTCTCGTTGCATACAATTTAATTCAACTTTATTTTAACTTTATTTTAATTTAATTGTTAATTAATCCAAAAGTGGTATTCTGGTCCTTAAACATTTAGTTAAAAATAAAGTTAAACGTCAAATTTGACGTTTTTTATTGGAGTACTGTCACTTTAAAAATTACAAGAATGCCGTTCTAAGCTCAGTTACAGTACCATTACATCACGATTACATCACTTTAAAAATATTTTAAATTATAAATATAAGAATACTAATTGTGTGACATTTTGACAACTAAAAGTTAAATAAACCGAATTTTTAACGATTTTAAGGTACGAGAAATGACATGCAGATTTCATGAAAATTCTAAAAATTAACAAAGTACAAAAATAAAAATATGCTTTTACTAAGTATAAAATGAAAAACCTACGCATAAAGATTAAAAAGCTCATAATTTTACTTTTACTTCAAGTTGTTCTAAGTCGTAACTTGAAACATTTTTTAAAAATGAATTATTACAAGTTTCAAACATAACTTAACTTTAGTAAAAGGGGTAAAAACATTTCGTTAATTGTACTCCATTAAAATTCATGTTCTGATAAATTATATTTTGTTAAAATTGTTCTATTTAATGTCGTACTAAGTGTAGTTAACGAACTTGATACTTATCTATATGACTGTTATTTGTAATAAAAGATTTTGTTATAATAATACCGTGTAATAATGGCGTTTAAACATGTAAATAACTTTGATGAATGTGTTTATGTTGTTGCCTGTTTATTGTTTTGTTATGGACAGTTAAAATATCTATGGAATTTAAAGTTGAGCAATAGATTTTTTATTACTTAAAGTAAAAGCTGCCTTTGGCATTAAGTCTGCCTTTGTGCATGATTTTGTACACAAGTTTTTAATAAAAATAAATAATAAAAGCTACCTCTGTGGCGGCGTAGTGTTTGAGGGTTGAAATACTACTTGCTAACGCAACAAGGCTACTTATTTTTGCGATTTACAATCGTTTGTTCTGAACTTACATACCCTTTGTTTACGTTTATATCATTGTATTTAAAGACATCTCTACAACATGATTTCATCAGGTGAAATAGATAATCAATTTCATTACAGCAATAGACCTTGGTTAGTATGAGTAGAGGAGTTAGGAGGGAAATTAAGCCTGTCTTTACCTCGTCTGCCTGCAAGATTGGTATAGGTCTTGTTTCAAGTTTGCCAAATCTTAAAATGATATTTTAAACCTTTTCTTACTCTTATCGATACCCCTACCCCGAACACAGCCAGTAATTTAAAAAAAACTGGGCATAAATCAACCTTACTATACGGTTAGTTGCACTACCTACCACATTCAAGCTGGGCCTATAATGCCGTTGACAGCGTGTCTAAAAATCTGCGCTGACTTGTTTATGTCTGACATGAATTGATAAACGATGACGTCACGTTTATTTACCAAGCTATAAAATTAACAAACTACTATTACCCGCAGACTCGCTTGTTATCGTTTAAATTGGTAGTTGTAATATTTATAGTATACTCGTAATGTGTTATTCTACAGCTATATTACTGCAACATTTTAGGGAAATCTGTCTAGTAGGTTTCAAGTAAAAGATTGGCAAACAACCTTTCTCAATTTTGATCATTCTGCCCTGGTAGTATAGCGACGCGGGTTATAAGCCCAAGAAAAGTAAATTATTTATTTATTTATTAAAAACGAATTAATGAAATCTTGACAATGACCCTGTTAAAACTTGTCATTCCAGCATGGTATAAGAGGCCTAAGTGTCTTTCTGTAACTAGACAAGGCCTACCTCCACAGCGGGACATAAATTGACTGTTATAACAAAAGTGCGTCATCATAACAGAGCCGTCCCACTACAGGGACGGGCCTCCTCCAGTGACGGAGGGATACGTGGCCTGCTAATACCACGCTGGCCAAACAGATTGGTATAGGGTTTAATTTAAAATTTTCCTTCTTTTTATTACGTAAAGATAATATTATTCACGGATAGTCCCTTAGTCGGTTTTTACGAGACCCCTGGGACGAGATGAGGTGGTGACATATTGTATTCTTACTCCGTCACCACACGGATATTTTTGTGGTGTATTTTTGTACACAAAGGTGTGTTCAACACAAATTCCTATCGCAGTATTCTGCATTGCCAAATAAAGTCAAACTTAAAACTCGTAAGTACAACATAGAACTATTTTAATCGAAGACGTAGTGCGAGGGAGTGAAGTATCGACTGAGCCACGCACATAAATAACACGAACAAATTAAAAAGTCTCGGCGGCTGTTATTGCATGCCGCATCACGATAGGGTTGTTACTGTGAGAAGTAAATTTCTTAATAAAATGACGTTGTATTAAAAATAAATATCTGTAATATTATACAGATTTTAGTTATCTTTGTAATTACATACTAAGTAGTAATAAAGAATAGTAATAGACGACTAAAGAACAATTGTCAAAACTGCACATTAAACCCTATACTAATTGGTCATAGCGGTCCTAGAAAAGTAGGTTTTTATGTTTCAAGACACTTTTCCATTTAGGAATGCAATACGAGACTCGTATAAAGAAAAGTAAATTTCCTATGAAAGGATAAAGTGGTTAGGACTAATGCACAAAGGTAAATAAGTTGTGTAAAAAACCTTAAAACAGTTCATGAGGTGATTAATAAAAAATATAAATAAAAAAGATAGAGTTTAATTTAAAAAAAAAAAAACTAAGCGTGTCGCAAAAAGAAACTATAGGTGATTAAAAGAGGATCATTCCTAGATATAGAAAATTAAAACCTAAACTATGCCAATCTTTCTAAATAGGATGTTACTAAGGTTAACCTAAAACACCAAACAAGGCCTGTATTTGCAGCAGTACATTAATTAATTAAAAAGAAAAACTAGTTTAAATTTAATTCTTCGTACATTTAAGTAGAATTAAAGTTAAATTCAACTAAGCGCTAACTGCTATTCATGAATCAATGTCAGCGACACTGCCGAAGTGCAGACCAGAGGCGTTTCTCGCAATCGCGGAGATAATTGAACCCGGTATACTTGTAGTAGAGAGAACTGGGATGAGCTCTAATGTGCTTTCTACCTAACTATAAGGTTTTTAACAGTTAGTTTTTAGTAATACTAGTGTAATATTACTTTGCACCGCACTACAGCGTTTTCTAAGATTAAAATAAGCATGATCAGAATCGTAAGACCTTCATAAATATTTATACGGATTAAAATAAAAGTGTAAGATATCTTTAAACCCAAAGATAATCTACTTGGCGATTTAACAATCAGAAACTTTTCAATGCGTCAATTCTTTTTAAAGGTTTTAAAAGCAAAGATAAAATATATCATAGTAATAGAAAATGCTCTTTAAATAAATCACTAAAATACTAACACAATTGTAAACTACAGAGAAAATATAGTACACTTTACTATGTGACGGTGTCTAGGATTTACGACCTTAGTCTCACCGAGGCTAAAGCCGGCTTTCTTACAACACGTTAGCGGTCACTACCTTTGTACGACATGGTTCGTTCTCTAATGAAAAACTGTAATAGTTAGTATTAAAAGGAGAATGGGCGGTTTCGTCCCATGTGTTGTAACACTTTGTGACCTATATTATTTGAAAGCTCTCAGCGAGTGCTATGTTTTATTGTATCGGCATAACTCCGTATCTCGTGCAGGGAAACTGTTATAGGGTTTTAAAAAAATAAAAAAAATAATTAAAAATGTCTTAACTAATTGGTCTTTTAATAACTACTACTAAAGAGATTTAAAGGTAGAGCCTACTTTGACCCAACACCCACTCTGCCACCATTGTAAGCGCAGCGTTGAGAAGATTGCAGACATGTAAAATGTGATTTACGGCGGTCCTTCTGGGTAGAAGAGTTCTCAAGCTTTCAGAAACGTTTGCGCAATTACATGGACAAAGAAAAAACAGCTCCCTATGCTCCCCGCCATTTTGTTCCAAATATGACATCTGCTCAGTCAGTTGCAACAACTTCAGGTCGGTCAAATAAGTTTGCACTTAGTGTAGATGCCATTATTAACTTACTGGTGTAGTGATGCAGTCTCTCCAACGATGCCAAGTACATCAACGATATTTCTTAATACTGCAGTGCTTAAGTATACGGAAACGCTATTATGTTGGTTTGTCTCGAGAATGGATTATCAAGAACTATGAATTTGCAGCGAGGTATAAGACAATTATGGCGAGTATATCACGCACGCACCTTCATCTGTTAACGAAAATCGTGTCATGTCATAGACTAAGGAGGACCTCAATATAAAGCTCGATGACCCTAATAGTATCTCTCAGCAAATGTTCATGTTGCACCCACTTCAACACGGTTGGAGGCGCTACACTCAAAGTTGTCCACGAATATATTTACCTGGGACAATCAGGCCAGATAAGTCCAACTTCGAAAAGAGGGTCACTCGTCCAATCACAAGGCTTTTGGTCATCTACAGGGGAATGGAGAGGGCTTTATTGGGAGTTGACCTGCGTAATTGAATCAGAAGTGAGATAATCCGCAGGAGAACTAAAGTGACCGATAGAGCTCTCAGGATTGCCCGTTAAAGGGGCGACATAGCATGAAGAACTTACAAAGCGACCACGTATATCGCTTGATATCGGGGTGGCGCCAAGTGATAAGGTAGTCACAGGATCGGCAAAGTAAAGATATTTGTAGGAGGCCCATCTCCAGCAATGGACGCCTATTGGCTGAGGGCTAGAAGCATGGTGTAGTGTTGTTGCTGAGCTGTACTATCGTGTTTTCAATATATTTTGAAAGATATGTGAATACAACAGGTCTATTTAAAGGAGTTGTATATTTATACTGTCATTATAATTATGAAAATCTTATCAACATCAACACCTATGTAGAGAAAAATGCGATGAGGATTTTTATTTTCTCAACCTCAACTCTATAACGTATCTATACATTTACGTAAAAGATTTATTTAGCGATAACTTTACCATTTTTACTTATATATTTTTAACTGTGTACTTATTATTAACGGTCTAAACTAACGATTACTGTCTGTAAATTGTCTACAGTTATTATAATTGGAATAAGTATAATGTGTTTCCGTGTCACAAAATGTAAAAAAAGACGATTAAAGCCTTATTTGATACAAAAATTATTTTATCATTAACAGCTCAGTACTTTTGACCTGCACACAATTTTAATGAAAAATATATATACCTATTTATAGAAAAAAAATCTAGGTGAACATGTTTATGCTAGTCGCAACATGTTACAAAGGTTGGGACGCAGAGAGCAGATGTCATATTTGGAACAAAATGACAGGGAGCATAGGGAGCTGTTTTTTCTTTGTCCATGTAATTGCGCGAACGTTTCTGAAAGCTTGAGAACTCTTCTACCCAGAAGGACCGCCGTAAATCACATTTTACATGTCTTCAATCTTCTCAACGCTGCGCTTACAATGGTGGCAGAGTGGGTGTTGGGTCAAAGTAGGCTTTACCTTTAAATCTCTTTAGTAGTATTATTAAAAGACAAATTAGTTAAGACATTTTTAATTATTTTTTTTATTTTTTAAAACCCTATAACAGATTCCCTGCACGAGATACGGAGTTATGCCGATACAATAAAACATAGCACTCCCTGAGATCTTTCAAATGATATAGGTCACAAAGTGTTACAACACATGGGACGCACCCCATATAAAACTGCCCATTCTTCTTTGTATGATTCACAAATGTTTGTTCTAAGTCAAAATTTTTGTTGTTATCAGGAATAAAATTTGACAATAGTCTGCAGAAATTTATAAAAAATACTAGGGTGATACAAATTCTGATACTTATCCATTGCAGGAGTGTAGACACTTCGGGACTTCTTACAATATATTTTAATATGTCCATTAAGTTACCTTTCTGACAATAAAGAATATTCCTAAACTCCGTAATTTTAATTCACAATATCGTCTTTAAAGTGCCTACATAATTTCCTGAGAACTTTGTCTGTACATCAAACTAGTAAATACTCATACTATAAGCCCTACTTCATACTAAACTTTGCAAGTATCAAGTTTCGCTTATAATTATGCGCCGGTAAAAGAAAACTTAGGCGCATGCATAACTTATGCTGCCTTATGTCGCATTTGATGACGTCATAAATAATTTTTCCTACCCCACCGTTTTTATAGTGTTGCAGATGACTAACTTGTGCTTAACGGGATTGCTTGAGATGTTATGATAAATTGTTAGAAGATTTTTTGTGCAAAATTATTCAGTAAAAATATTCTGCACCCAAACACACACACGTAGATCGGTTGTCATTGTAAAGTATGTATATTGTAAATACTGGACTGCCTAGTAAAGGTTTTATTCATTTATTCAAATGAATACTTGATAATATTTTAATACGGAGTTAAGTCAAAGAAAGTAAGACTTGTGACTAAAAGAAAATTAGGTAAGCAATAATGTTTATGTAGGGAAAGATGTATACTCAAGGTATTAGATGTAGTAGCCACCATTTTATTCTTTCTCTATCTCCACACGTAAAATAAACAATATTAGGTACTTTAAATAACTCAGCTTTAAAATCATTGAATTAAAAGAAGCTAAACACGAACAAACAGACCACAAGTAAAATTTTCCATTAGTGAAATTTCTGCGTATGATCCCCTCCTAGTCTTAAGGAATTCAAATTACGGATTTTATGAGCGAGAAATCTGTTTAATGTCCGTACGTAAGGGTAGTGTGACTGGGGTAGTATTGGGTAGTGCCGTCGGGTATTGAGACTTGAAACTATTCAGGTTTTTTATTTAGAAGGGTAGGTTTTTATGTGACACGTCATGGTCGTAATACTTACTAACATAAAATTGTTGGAAGTGTGTATCTAAGTTGTAGTGAATTCTTTATACTTACAGGTTAAACTAGTTATAAAGGTTTGCTTGATGTTCTGTGGATACTATATTATCGTCTGGAGTTTGGGTACTGGATTTGCTTTATCCTTTATATCTATACTTAACTTGCATTGTGAGATCTGAATAGTTACGCTGTTTTAAGGAGAATCGATCTTTGATCTTTGAATGTTCTATTTAACTTAATATGTCAATAATTCAAGGAAATAAAATTGATAATATTTATAAGATTTCAAGAGACGAATGTAAAACCTAATAAAAGAATAGGCATATTACATTTCTTAAATACAGTCAATAACTAAAGTAAAATGCATTCAATAAACATCTTTTATGCCTGGAAGTATAGCCAAAGTCTAGATGTCTTTAAAAGCCGTATTCTTAATGAAATAATACAGCCTTAATCCAACGGTACATAAGATAAACTCAGTTTTATGTGACTTGGCATCCGTACACATGCCAAATTATACTAGTGTTAAACTTGGCTCATTCTTCACATTAAACTTCTGAAATACTATTATACTTTTATTGTTAGTTATGACCAACTTGTACTCTCCTACTAACAAAATTATTCCTTCTTTTATATACCTTTATGCTCCGCTTATTTTCATAAACTATGACATCTTCATTTGAACTGTTTACGTTTGTAAGTGTGTAGTTTTACTTAATAAAAATATTTCTTCATAATTTTTTTGTTGTCATCCATAAGCCATTTTACATTCGCAAACCAGCTACTAAGAAAGTATTCTTTTTATAAATTCAGCTCTTGTATAATGCTTGCGTTTACCCTGTGGTGTCTAAGCTTATAGCCACTGAGATTATTTTATTCTACCATATTGATTATTCCCCTCCCCTTAGCCCAATTCTATTTGGGGTCAGCGCAGCATGTCTTCTTCTATCGGACGTCATCTAACAAGTAACACTCTTTGCAGCCATATCGTCTTTCACACAATCCATCCATCGTTTCTTTGGTCGAAATCCCGAAATTCAAACTAATCATAATAATTTACCATGTCTACACCGTGTAAAGTCTACAGCTATACTTGTAGACACCATCCATCTCCGAGCAGCATTACCGCATATAACAAAAAGCTGCATCCACCGAGCGCATCTCGTTTTCCAGACAATAAATCAGACCGGTCTGAAAACACACCGAAGACAGACACAACTGAAAAGCTGGAACGAACACTATGATTAAAAAAGTACACGTATTTTATTCTTCTGGACAAGTTTGAGAAGTTATTTATAGTGATTTAAATAGAACTTTCTGAGAGATAGCATAATTTATTAAAACGTGTAATAAATCAAGATGAAAGCTTGTTTTAAATTGGTTGAAAATACAATAATAGGAAGTTCAAATTAGTTTTATATACTCCTAGTCCCAAGCCCCAGACCACTGTCTAGTTTTAAGTCTAAGCACTTCTATAAAATTTAATTTTAATTTACACTTACCTGATGGAAAACACTAGTAGTAAACTTACCAGTATATTCTTCGTAATAATTTCTTTACATTAATTAAGTTTGCCGATATCCACAAAACGGCATAGTAACACCTAGAAAAGTTAGTTGACTTTTCTATCGCAAAATAGACAAGTAAATATTTATCATTATTTTACATACTACAGCTTCTCTATTTTAACTAAGTACAACAAAATAATACAATGTAAAATACAAAGATTAACAATTCCGCAACTTATAATTTTACAATGAGCAAACTTTTAGTTAAAAAGTACCTAGCGCCAGACACTAAACCCAGCTCATCCTCGCTTAAGCTAAACACGGGACAATAATAACTTTCATTTAGTGTGTTGCACATTAAAATTGTAACAAAAAGGACCCATGGAGCTAATTAAAATTTTACTAGTACTAGACTACGAGTATGTGAGGCTTCGCTGCCACAGACTACGTAAGTTTAGTACACTGGTGTAGTATTTTTAATGCGGATGTAAATTATGGAAGTTTTCGTAAAAGTTGGATTTTCTCTTGAAAAAGTATGGAAAAATGGCTGTAAACAAAGTAATTGAGAAACTGTTTACCCAATGACAAGCCACTATAGATCGCTGCTCATGTTGTGATCACATTGCCATTCCTCTCTAATTTGTATAGGACACAACCTACCCGCCACCAGACGTTTGTCAAACTCCTGAAAAGGGTGATTGTAGGTTTTTGAACTAAACTCAGAAAAACTGTTTGTGGAATCCATGACTTATTATCCTGAGCCTAGATCTATGATATCTGTTCTTATTAAAAACCCTCGGCACAAGGCATGAATCATAAACAAACTACAACATTTTATTACCCCTATTACTTGCTTCACCTTAAAAATTCGGAACTACTTTTTGGACCGCAGCTCCATAATATAATTCTTTCTAAGAAACTCCACTAGCAGTACAAAGTTACGTCGACATACGTTACGTTACACAGTATAAACGAATTCTATTGACTACAAAAGCAGTTAGTTACAATCGAGCTGGCAGTTTATTTAGCATTATCTCGCTTATGTTACTACACTGTTGCAAGAATTGGACTTTATGATTTTACCCCCTTTATCCGACTAGAGTAACGTAGATGATACACTTCTCATCAAAAAAATCGAAACGGTCTGCAAGTTTGTGTTTTGTATGGATTATGAGAAAAATGTGTATATTGAGGAATACGTGTTATATGTCATATAATAGGTAATTTAATGAGGTTTTCAAATAATAATGTTGACGTTCTAAATTTAAATTTAATTTTCGTAGATTTAGTGTTTTGCTTAACAAGTCGTTTTTACCCTGTACGTAGTTTGACGGAAATTGATAAAATTACGCACGTAAATGAAAAAAAAGCTAGGAAGCGATTATTTAATGACTCATATACCCACCTCAAGGTCTCATTACTGCTTCTGTACGGTTCTTCTTCGATCGGATGAGTGTCACGTTCAAATATAGTGACGTTCTGTTCTATACCTCTTAGATTGTATTTTACAGCTGGCTAAGTGTTTTTAAGGCATGATCTTTTGCACTTATTCGTCTGTTTTACTTATTGCATAGATGTTAAATCTGATTCAAGTCCGCCCTTCTTGCTGGCCAATCAATAATAGAGATATCTACTACGGTATCATAATCTCATACGACGCTCGCTTTGTTTGCCCTAGCATCCTTGTGCGTAAATGTCAAACCGCGGTCAATAAAATGTGCATAGGGCATCACATGAGGTTCAAGACACTGTTTAATGTCCCTATGACTGTTAAATAAGGGCAGACGTGACCCAAAAACAAAGACAAACTCTGTCTTGTCTTTGGCACTAATTTCTCCCCAAATAGACCACGAACCACCACCATGGATGACCTTTTCTTTTAATCCAGCATGGTGCAAAGTGTTTTTCATCTCTTCTGTAGACCTTTGTATTCCATCCTTACCATACAGTATCATTTAACACTCATTAGAAAGGAGAAATTTGTTCCACTAGATGTATGACCATTTTAGGTAATTACGTGAAAAGTTAAGACACGCTTTTCGATGATCTGCAGATAATTTCTCCATATTTGCTGGCTTGTATGGTAACATTTTACGTTCCTTTAACCTTTTTCTAATTATAGAGTCACTTAAAGCTACCATAGGTTCATCATGAAGCTGCTGCTGCTGTGGAGAGACATTAATGCGTAGATTTTGTAAGGAAGTTGTTACTATAAATCGATCTTTTTGGTCAGAAATCACCTGTTTTCTGCCAGATCTCTAACGGCACGTGAACAAACAAGTCCCTTGATAGCGTTTGTAGATTATATGAAAAGATGACTGGCTTAGATGCAATCTTTTCTTAGCCGTAACACGCTGATTAAGTTGAGAATTTAGCAATGCCACCACTTGGCGGTTTTTGCGGGTGAACATTGCATGGATGCATCAATAAGAGGCGCGAGGAACTCTGGAAGCGGGTTACGGGTTATTAAATAAACGCTTCCTAGCTTTTTTTTTCATTCACGTGCGTAATTTAAATCTATTTCCGTCAAATACGTACAGGGTAAAAACGCCTTGTTAAACAAAATACGAAATCTACGAAAATTTAATTTAAATTTAGAACGTTCACATTATTATTTGAAAACCTCATTAAATTCCCTATTAAATGACATATAACACGTATTCCTAAATATACACATTTTTCTCATAATCCATACAAAACACAAACTTGCAGACCGTTTCGATTTTTTTGACGAGAAGTGTATATTATTATATTCTTCGGTACATAGTGCCACTGCCCTTATCCATACTATCCTTTTTCATTATAATATTATTAAAGTCCTGTACTGTCCCACTGTAGAGCAAAGGCCTGCCCTTAAGACTTCTATCTTGATTGATCCAAGGTTTTAGTCGGCCAAGAATTTTTTAAGTATCAAGTTCATTCCGCCATCTTCCTTGCATTTTTAACATTATGAAATTGTTCCATAGTTTTATTGTCCTGATTAAAATATAATAAACATAAGATTAAAGTATGAGTAGAAAACACAAAGATTTTAGTCCAGTACCTAAAAAGTCTGATTAGAATAAATTTACGTAATATAACAAAGTTTGAACACGACAATGTCTGTCGGATCCGCTAGTATACCGATAAATTTCACGCCTAGAAATGTCTCTAAAAGTTGCCGATAACCCTAAATGTCAATTATTATCCGAAGCGTTTGTCATCTGACCTTCAGAACCGAAAGGGATAATGATATTCTTAGGTTAAACCAGCTGTCAGGATATTTTAGGGACGTTCAATATCGACTGTCTTTAAGATGTTCACGATATGTTGGACCGCTGCCTTTATGTGTTCCACGAAGCATAGGGTGTGATTTTTCATGAACAGCTTTACGTTGACGTCTAAAGATTTGATCAGACTAAGGTTTTTTACTTTTTTTTTGTTTTCTGGAAAAAACTGATAAGATCTCGTTGTGGATTCGAAAAAAAATATTATTTTTACCTTGGTCTTGATGTGGTTATTTAAGTACCATTTACATTTAGCCGTCCAATCTGCTTATTGTTTCATAATGTACCAAATATGAGTAATATTTTACCTATTTATACATATTTTTTATTCCAAATATAAATTCCAAAACTTATAGTATTAATTATTAAGTCAATCGAAGAGCTTTCAGTCATAGATTGATATTCGTATAATCCTATAACTTAATTAAAAGAGTTGCTAATTAAAATTTCAATTTAATTTTAAATAAAAATTACCGCATGATCATGACAAAGACATGGATTCTGTTTGATTTTTTATAGCAACATCATCATAAGACAAAGTTTTTAGTAAAACATTATTTCCAGCACATAATTACAAGATAAAAATGGTGCAAAAAGTGTGCAATAATAGGTAATAACTTGAACGAATCTTGGCTATAAAACGCAGACGTTTAAATTTGCATAAAATAAAGTTGGCGCAGTGATAGTTCGCGATACGTTTTGCGAGGGAGGCGCTGGATGTGATCAGGGTTGTCTATAGTCTTTAAAAAGTAGATTCTATATGACTATATTATTTAACTCATCGAACTATTAGGCTTATTGTTATTGTAAATTTCTACCGATTAATGTTAGTTAAACATAATTTTAAAGACTTACCCTCAAAATTATTAAAATATTATGTTACCTCGTTTCTCCTTTTATTAATGCTTTACTCCTAGTAACGGAAGCGTGTTTTTAAAGTTCTTATTATAGTATTTATGCTTATATTGATACACTAAATACTTTAAACTGCATGTCAATTCTCGTACCTAAAATTCGGTTAAGTTAACTTTTAGTTGACATGTTTTTGCTATTGCAATTGTAACCTTTTATGGTAGTGTTAAAGTTTTATTTAGAGTGTGACAATTTGACAACTAAAAGTTAACTTAACCGAATTTTAGGTACGAGAATTGACATGCTGGATAACCTAATTAAAACTAAAATTTAGATAAATTATGGTCCTTTGTTTCTAGTAATTGAAGCGTGTTCTTATAGTTCTAATAGTCTTCAAGCATATCTTGATACACTGAATTGTTAAAACTGAATCACCTTAGATTACTAAAAATCAACACGTTCTATGGTCAAACAAGTTCACCTTATTCCACCAAATATAAAAAAAAAGTAAAACCTACCCACTACTTGTGTAATGTACTTAAAAAGAAAAGGTTTTGTCGGAAGCTTTTAGAAGTTGTACGTAAAGGACAAATCCTCGCGAATCCTAGATGACAGCCCTGACTAGAGAGACAAGGGGTCGAATAAAAGAAAGCCATCGCGTCTTAATTTATTGATACTGGGCCTTCGAGGTTTTGTCTGAATAGTTCGGATACGTTCCTATTTGAAATAAGTTTTGAAATGCTATTTTAATATTTCTTATATCGAAAAATGTGGTGCAGGTATTTCTAGATTTGAATTTTACTGCCTGTTTATACAGTTACTTTTAAGGTTTACCGAATCTAAGACGAGGTAGAGTATTAATTTTGAAAACGAGACGAAGTAGAGTTTTATTAAAATTGGAAGATGAAGATACATCTAAAAAAATCTAAATAGCGATTAAAATAAAAGATTAGCTTTAGATAGCTTAATAATTTTTGCTTGTATTGAATGGTGAAATAGTCTGAATGCCAAGAATAGTTTTTGGGGGACCTAGTAGACTAAGAATTTTGTGTCATAACGAGGATTATTTAACCCATTAGGGTTCTGCCTATAACTTCACATATTTTCTTCAAGCTATTAATAGAATATCAAGTCAAATCAATTTATCATACTTTTAATATAATACAGTTTTAATAAATTAACTCTTACTTGTAATTTTTGTTTCGCCATAAAAAGGAACAATCATCTTTAATAACATTATTACAATAATCCATTCATAGGAAAAACAAAATGAAGTTTAACAAACGCCACCTCCATATTAATTCTGCGAACCGGTTTCAACTTGATAGATCCGGTATGAACAGGAAAAACTGGATTCTTCTGGAGTAAATTGGTTTCCCTCAATAAGTTCAAGTCCCCTGACAATGGGAATTATTCTCATTCCTATCTTGTTATTCCAATTTTGGGGTAATTTATTTTTTTCATGCGAATTATCGAAGCGAATAATGCTGAGTATTTTATAATCAACTTTGTGCGCCGCTCTGTATGGGACCGATTTACCAAACTCATTCTGTTTGATAAGTGTTGGATTGCTTTTTGAAGGTTTTTATTATTATTTTTTTATTTCAATCATCACATGGATTCCATTATAAGATAAATCCACGTTAATCTTATAAGTAGCGTAATATTATAAAAGAGATTTATAAAAGAACTAGCTGTTGCTCGCGGCTTCGCTCACGTTCAGAAGTATTATGATTAATTAGGTTTATTAATCTGTCATTAGGCAACATAAAACATGCAGTCCATGAGAGAAGCTAAGTTTCATACTAACTGTAATCCCCTATTTTATCCCCTTGTGGGTAGAATTTATCAAAGTCCTTTCTAACGGGTATCAACGTCATAGTAACTATATACATGCAAAGTCTTAGCCCGATCGTATTAAACCTGACAAAGTTTCATACAAACTTTCACCACCTATTTTATCCCCTTAGGGGTTGAATTTATCAAAGTCCTTCCTAAGGGGGTGCCAACGTCACAATATCTATATGCATGCAAAGTCTCAGCCCGATCGGATTGAAACTGACAAAGTTCCGTGCTAACTTTCATCCCCTATTTTTATCCCCTTGGGGGTAGAATTTAACAAAGTCCTTTCGAAATGGATGTAAACGTCATAATAGCTATATGCATGCAAAGTCTCAGCTCGACCGGATTGAAACTGACATAGTTTCATACAAACTTTCATCACCTATTTTTTCCCCTTGGGGGTAGAATTTATCTAATTCCTTACTAAGAGGGTGCCAACGTCATAGTAGCTATATGCATACAAAGTCTCAGGCCTATCGGTTTGAAATTGACAAAGTTTCATACAAACTTCCATCCCCTATTTTATCCCCTTGGGGGTAGAATTCATCATAATCCTTTCTTAGCGGATGCCTACGTCATAATATCTACCTGCATGCCCAATTTCAGCCAGATCCCTTTGGTCGTTTGGGCTGTGCGTTGATAGATCACTATGTCAGTCACCTTTGAGTTTTACATATATAGATAAATAAATAAGTCAAATATATCAAAAAGGTTCACATAGCTTTTAAGCATTGACTATTATTATATCAGGTCAGCTGCTAAGCTCGCGATAATAATAAAAAAGTACTTGATCATTGTTCTTCAACTTCTGAATTATTTAACAATTGGAGAAAGTTAATGACAATGCAAGCGAGTGTAGTTACTCTTACAGGGGTTTACTGTACTAGTTAAGAAAGCTAATACAATATTGGTTAACATCATAACAGCCTATTAATGTCCCACTGCAGGGACAGGCCTCCTTCCATGATGGAGGGATAGTTGGCCTACTAATACCACGCTGGCCAGACGGATTGGTATAGGGTTTAATTTCTAGTTTTCCTTCTTTTTATTTCGTAAAGATAATATTCACGGATAGATATTATCGGTTTTTACGACACCCATGGGATGCGAAGGAGTGGTGACATATTTTATTCTTACTCCGTCACCACTCACCACATGGATTGATTAACATATAAGATATAAAATTTAATTAAAACTACGACATACAACTATTAATAAAATACTAGACCTATGAATGTAATGACGCTCCTAAAGCTACGTTATTTTAAATTTTCAAAAGCAAAATATTAACACTAGGACCGAGAAGAAAGCCAACAAACTCCAGAACAGATTATCTTGTAACTCTGCCTTTATAAAGCAGCGAGGCTCGCGAAACTGGCTAAATCCGGTTTCAACTCAAGTTATGACGCAATATTCTTTGAGACAACGAGAGAAGCTACGCACGAGACTTGTTTAAGTGTTGAGTTTTGTATTCTCAAGTGCTTAAGATTCAAAAAACTGTAAGTTATTTTTATAGTTTGATCCGTGTGGTGAATGGTGATGGAGTAAGAAAGAATACAATATGTACCCGTGTCGTAAAACCGACTAAGGGACTATCCGTGAATATTAGGTATCTTTGCGAAATAAAAAGAACGAAAACTTTAATTAAACCCTATACCAATCCGTCTGGCCAGCTTCGTATTAGTAGGCCAAGTATCCCTCCTTCGCCCCTCCCTGCAATGGGACATTAATGGGCTAATATGATGAATTTAGCAAAAAGTCGTTTTGCGATAGAGATAATTCATATTTTTATATACAATAATATAGCCTAATTAACATTTTATTATTATTGTACATTGTTGCAGCCCAATGGCTCAGCCTCCGAGCTTTCATATGTTAATATAATTGTATTACTTGCCAATCCTTTTCAAAGACATAATAATATAACTGATCGCACTTCTGGGCGACTGTCTCCACTCTATCGTTATTTTCCCCCGAAACTCTGCAGCTATTGTAGCAAACAAAGATATAATCTACTAACAATATTTAAAACTAATATAAATAAATATTATTTAAATATTACAATTTAAGATATTTTTAATTAAAATAAATCTTCCTATACATTAACCCAATTGTCGTATAGAAAGGTGACTGAGTCGTTGACACGAGTTCGCTAACACTACTCGTGATGCACTTCAACTACTGCTACCACGAAACTTACCAACTACTTCTTTCGTTAAGTTGTAAGAGTTGAGCGATTTAATTAGCCTAGCAATAGTATATTATAATATTCTGATTTTTAGAAAAAATATTTCTTTAGAAAATTTTGTCTACTATATATATTAACTATGTTGGCAGAAATACACCAATTGTCTAGATGTCTAGGAATAATACAAAATGTATTTTTTTTTACCCAGTTTGGTAAGTGCTGTTAGGGTTTGTTATGGTCACATGCCATTAAAGAAAAGCCATAAAAGGTTATGCATATATGATTTAAAAAAAAATTATAATTTCGATGTATGAGGCAAAATTGATGATGTGATAAGCATCCGTTAGATGATTGTAACAGGAACCATAATAATATTATAGAAGGGCAAAGAATAGTATGGACATTAAATTAAATTTAATATAATATATTTAGGTATTTAACAATATTTTAACTCAACCTATTTAAGCTGAGGCCAAAATGTAATATTCTTTAGAGTTACAATGTGAATGGTGCTTATATGTATATTAAGTATAAATCTCTTCCGCGTGTGTCTCATGCCACACAACAAGACACCCACCGCGTCAAGGATGCATGTTCACAAATCCTCTCGAGGCGCACAAAGGCGGGATATCTTAAACCGAGCGGCTACATCTTATCTGCAGCTCCACATACCGTGCACCGCCTCTAATCCTCACACTATAGCAGGATGTATGCACGTGTTGACTACATGTGAGAGACAGATGGCGCTGTTATTAAATTAGTTTACTAAATCTTGATTGTCAAGTTTGGAGGGTAGAGGTGATAAAAATCTTTGTGTTTATATTAAAACATAATTATAAATTTATAGTATTATACGGATAAAATACGTAATTTGCATCTACAACTATAGCTACATGCTCAGACATACACACAGTGTTCATAATTTTTTATAATAATACTTACTTTTACTCTTCATTGGTTTTATTTTTACTGCATATATTATTTGATTATTTTTACGTAAGCTTGTTTGTTGAAAAAAAACTATATTTACCCGATCTAAGTGTAAACACGTCTAGAGGTACATAATAAATCTCTCCATCGCACACCTCTAGAAAAACAATGGTCAAAATATTTCATCGCTGCAGACATCTTTGAAAAACTACCCTTACGCCGACAAATTCACCCCTAACTCTGGGTTATTGCTGTATAAAACATACGTATGTCTTCCCCCGGCCACACGTGCCTTTATAAAATATTTAAATGTACGTAGAAACAAGAAATCTCATTAATAGTTGAGTGCGTACTATAGCAGGTATGTGGTTACTTATCAAAAGTGAAGACTTAGTATTCTGAATGGAAAAATATTTCTAGACTAACTCCCCGTTTCTGAATGACTGATTAAGTAAAAATCAACTAATCAAGTGTCAAATTTTAGTTCCTGAAAATGATAGTTGACAAGAGTTTTGACACTTGATAAGTTGATTTTTACTTGATCAGACATTCGAAAAACGGGGGTAAGTAAATATTATAAGGTAATAAATTGAATGCTACACAATTGCAAGTCTTTTTAATTCAAAAATATTATAACTGTAATCACGCTTTTTATCAGGTTTATTCATAAAAAGTTTTCATAAAAAAACCATCTGTTTAAAAGACCTAACCTAATTAGATTAAACCGTAGACAAAATATACGGAATTAACTCAGACATTAATGAACTTTTATATCCCACTAAAAAGTTTTAATGGCAGAATCATTTTTATTTACCAAGTTTTCCAAGGTAATAATAGATGATTTTGTACCTCCTAGCCAGTGAAGCGAAGCAAAAAATCAAGTTAAGTGTAAGGGGGTGAGGAGAATAATGACATACTATTTGCTTGTTAGATTAACAGATAAGAAAAAGGGCTTTGCGCTATCATGTGCTTCGTTCCTTGTTATATTACACAGAAAAACATTGACATTCCGTATAATTTTACTATGTAGTTGTATAGTTAAATAAATATATTTGTAGTTAATCAAAAATAACTAAATACCTAGTCAAGCCGCCCGGATTGCAAGTCGGCCGAAGCGTAGGAGAAAAACTTAGGTATTCATCTTACTAGTATCTAGGCTAATTAGTATATACCGCGAGTAAGGACCATATAAAATACAATACAAAATACTTTATTTGTTCTCTCACACAGTACATGAAACAATTTAGGTAACAAACAACGGATCCATAACAGAGTCAGCGAGTGTGTAGTCTGTGTGAGAGACTGGTCTCTGTACTAGGCGGACCTGTGTTACAGATCATCAGCCTCTCCGTGCTCTGGATAGGTGGAATCAGTGTGAATGGAGCCAGTTTGTGTGCTTGTTAATCTCTTGATCGTAGAATTTGTGAGTGGGTGTAGATATGCGCGTGTATGTGTGTGTGTGTGTATATTTGTGTATATGTGTGTGTGTGTTGTGTGTATATTATATGTATGTGTGTGTGTGTGTGTGTAAATTTCTGTGTGTGTGTGTGTGTGTGTAAGTATGTAAGTGACATGATTAGTTAACCCTATGAAATCTTGGGATTTTAAGGACTAATAATGTTATATTTATGGGGTGCATTTTAAATATGAAATATTATTATATTATTATAAATATTAATTTATTGATATATAGGAGTATGAATATAGTAAGGGATGTATATGGAATGCGTATAAGATACAAACAGGTAGATAGATACTGGGTATATTATGAGGGTCTATGTAACAGCAGCTCTGTTCCATCGTACCCAAGCGATTTAAGCCACGAGGTGACGGCTATTTTGCAGTTGTGCTTAGTTAGATGGTATATTGCTAACTCCTTATTTACTTTATTATACAAGTATCCCCCCAAAATGGTATTACCTATGTATACAAATAGCGATAGTTTCAAATCTACAATTAAAAAGAGACTTCAAAAGTTAAGCATTGATACCAATTATATTTGGTAATTTCGTTAACGTGAAGGAGAAATCTAACACCACGCTTACCAGAGGTATTAATCACTTTTTGAGAGATTCATAAAATTTTGAAAATTTCATATAATTAGTTGCTGACCACAGTCTGATAATAAGAATAAATAAATAATCCTCACACATCGCCACCTATTCTTCGGCCGTTCAGAGAATGCGTTCCTGACACGTCGCGATTGAACTGACGCAGTAACTTTGTAATGGCGTTGCAGTTACGATAAAAATATTTTTGCTGGTTGTTTATCGTTTTAACTATTGATGAGCATTAAAACAACATTATTATATCAATAATTAATGAATGTTATAATGTTGTGTCAAACTGAGTGTCAAATAACTTGGTAAACAATATTTTTCTAAATCTACACTGCGCTATTACAAGGTTATGTCAGCGCTTTATATTTGTAGTGCTGTGCCAACAATAACAGTGAATAATAGTATCGTAATCTGTTCTTATCGATACAGTTATACTTTATAAAATAATACGTTTTGTTTTTCTTTTCAAGAATTTGAAAATAATGGACTTTAGAATAACTTTTATTAAATATAAAAATAAAAGTACATTAAATACAAAGGTTGAAAATGGTAACCCCAAATGGCGTTATGGGCCGCCATTTTGTGACGCTGAAACAGTCGTCTGTTGATTGAATTAAGTTAGTGAAAGAAAATAAAGCGGCAAATGTGCGATACGAAATCGATGAAATGGCTTTGGAGTACGGTCATCGCGTTCTAAGAATTCCACCGTATCATTGCCAATATAACGCGATTGAGCTAATCTGGGCTCAAATAAAAGGTTACGCCGCCCGCCACAATACTTCCCCGCCATTCAGCACGAAAAAGATGATGACCCTATTAAAAGAAGCCTGCGGGAAAGTCACAAGAGATGACTGGGCAAAGGTTGTCGAAAAGACTAAAAACCTGATTATGGAACATTTTGACCGAGATATCAGGATTGATTCTGTAATTGATAATAATATAATTATACATGTAGGCGAAGATGATGATGAAGACACCACCTCCTCAAGCGAATCGGAGTCTGATTAATATTCTGTACGCACATTTAGTTCAATGTACTTTATTCCATAGAAATACAGATTGTAACTTTGTAAAAAATAATAAATAAAACAATTTTATTATATTAATATTCCCTTTTATTGTTTCCACGTAAAGAACTAAAATATAAATTTTAAATGATTCCGCCAATTTAAAACGGTCTAAATCTAATCATAAAAATAACGCGGCGGTTCATTTTGGAGTAACGGTAACGAACTCGGTATAATGTTGTGTCCATCACTAGTCGTGACTAACTGATAAGTGTCAGGAACGCATTCTCTGAACGGCCGTAGAATAGTTCCAAACTAAGCAAAGCTAGGGCTTACTATGGATACTAGACAACGGATAAACATACTTAAATACTTTTTTTTTGTAAATACATACATATTATACATAGAAAACACTCAGACCAATGCAAACAATCATGTTCATGCACACAAAGATTTGCATTGAGCGGGAATAGAAACCGAGACCTCTGCGTAGCAGCCATGTTATATACCGACTGCGCCACAGAGGTCGTTAAATAAATAAAATTCCCTTATCGTAAGTCTATAACATATTAACTATCAAATTTTTGGGGTTTAGTTTTGAGTCCTGTATAATACCAAGTGTTCTAGGTTTGACGTTTTGTACGTTTTGTGTTCTAGGCTACCAAAATTCCCAACTAGAAAAATCCAATAACACTAACTAGACCCGGATATCGAAGCTGGTACCTCTCAATTATACCACTTTATGACAGCAGCGGAACAAGGCATTCAAAAGTTTTAATCTTCGTGATATCGAGCTACTATTTTGTATCTGTATTGTATTGTATTTTGTATCTGTATTTTGTTTGTAAATATTGTTTCATGGAGTTTTTAAATGGCTGCCTTATCGACTAAAATATTGTGTAAATGCCGCGCCAATATTCCGGCAAAACATTTATTTGTATAAAAATTGACTTAATTTGTTTCGGACGAAGAGTTTTTTTTTTGTTTTTAGTTGGTGTTTTTATTGGAATTATTGGTTCTTTTATTGGTGCTACTAAATAAAACATTTTACCGATATGACTAGGAGCTGTTATTCGACCACGACCTAAACAACTGGAAGTTTTTACATACGATCCGTTTTAAATCATATTAAAGGTGTGTAACAAGATATTAATTGGCATAAGGAAATAGCGTCCGTTCATAAATACATTAAGTGATGCCTATGGGGGAGGGAAAAGCCATCATGTATACATATTTTTAAAGCATCTGTCTATGAAAGAAAGAAAGAAAGAAAGAAAAATCATTTATTAAGATCTCACACTGTCACAATAATTAGAAAGAAATACAATTAAATACATATATATAGTGATGAAACAGTGAGAGACCAAAAAGGGAACTCTTCTCAGCACTGTGCTATGGTTACCCATAGCGCTGATATTCTGAAGAGCCCCATGTTTGGCGTCACGGAAGAAAAGAATTTTACATACAAACATAAAAACAGAATTATAAAAGGCAACATACAAGGCTAGAATACAAAATACGGTGTGGGTAAAAAAATAAAAAAAAATAAAAATAAAAAACAATAAAAATGAAACAGACACAATTACCCAACAAATAAAAGGAAAAAAAAAAGAAAAAAACAATAATTACAATTTTTATAAATATTTTTTAAAAGAAAACAGAATAATAAATTAACAAAAAGAATTTTTTTTTTTCTTTCTATAATGTCTAAAAACATAAAACCCGTTATTGTCTGTACAGCAACTGTCATTGTCAGTGTCAGACAGCACAGAACAAATGGGCCAGAACAAAATAACAAACGGGGAATTTGACTGGACGCCATGACGAGAGGTTGAGCTGTCATTTATATATTTTTTACAAATTGATTTTTCGAAGATTTTGTGATGCAGAAGAGATGCAGTTTTGTTTTGCAAGTTCGTCGTCAGTAAATTAATATGAATAAATATGCAAGTGATTGGTGAATAGCTGGTGGCATTGTGGTCCTGCTGTTCCTGTCTCCATTTTACGCGTTCCCGTCAAGTTCTCAAGAAAGACAATGAAAAGTGAAGCATCGACTTTTTAATGTTATTTTTTATGTTACTTTTATACTTACTTTTACTTATACTGAATGTAATATCTCTCACTTGACACTGGCAAAATATGTAACTATGTTCATGAGGCCATTAATAAATAAATAAATAATAAATAAAATAACAAACAAAGCAATACAACAACAAGATAGTAAAAAACGGGATTTGTCCAGTAAAAACCCCGATACTTATTGTAAAAGGGTGCGTGGTTATGAAGACGAAAGGGAATTTTGGCATATATCTAGTTTATAAGTATGCGTGTAAGTGTGATTTAATAGATGTGAAGAAATGTAATCTGCGTATGTGTGGAAATGTATTGTGAGCAGTTCAGCCTTTATAAAATAATAAAATAATAAGATATGAAGAGAAAGATGCAGCATGATTGCTTAAGGAAGGAAAGAGGTACGTCACATGACAATTATGTTGTTAACTTTTGAGCACTCAGCAGATATTGCTTGTAAGTCTTTTTAAAACTTAATTTTGTTTTTAGGTTACGGACAGGTGGCGGAAGGTCATTCCAGCACCGCGTTGCTGCAAACTTGAAACTGCCACGGAACGCCGCAGTCTTGTGCTTAGATATAATAAGCAAGTACGAGGAGGCTCTGGTGAAAACTTTGTTGTGGTCCCTCGACCAGGACAACTTGTTATACAAGTACACAGGTTTTTTATTTTTTATCACACCAAATAGTAGTGTTGCCAAATGTAGCTTACGGCGAGCCTCCATTTTCAACATATTTCCTGCATTGATGTATGGGGTAACATGTGCACGAGGTGGAATCCTATAGCAGTACCGTGCACAGGCATTCTGGACGCGCTGTATAAGCCTGCTAGTACGTCCAAGCAAACACGGCCCATAGACAGTATCGGCATAATTTAATAAGGGTAGTATTTCCATCTATTACTACTCCCACAGAGAACAAAATCACATGCAGGCCAATTACCATAAACCGCCTGAATCAATTTAGTGATAATGTTGCAATCAAAGTGACTAGAATTAATCTTAATCAGTATAGCCCAGATGATATTTATAAAGATTTATTAGACATTATCAAGCTTGAATATGATAATATTTTTAAAACTAAGACTTTTGTTAGTAACTCTAAAACTAAATTCTGTGATTGGGCAACAACAGGTATATATAAAAGTAGAGCTCGCTTGTATGAATTGTATGGTATGAAACAATATAATACTCAACCAGATTTCATTCAATATGTCAGGAACTACTCGAAAACTTTTAAGAGGGCTTGTGCCATAGCAAAGTCTTCTTATTTGAGTAATAAGATAAAGGAATCAAACAACAAAATTAAAAGTACATGGGACATTATTAATGCAGAGACCGGCCGGATGAAAATTCGTGATACTAATTATGTACTAAAAACTCAAGATAAGGTTCTCACCAATAATGCTGACATTGCACATGCTTTTAATAATTTCTTTATCAATGTTCCTATTCATACAACAACCTCCTTAAATTCCTCTCCAAACCAAGCAGAATTTTTACTAAAAGATAAAGTAATTGAATGTAAGAACCGCTTCAGTTTTAGGTCTATTAACCATAATGATATCATAAAAGCTTTCAAAAGTCTCAATTCCAAGAAATCAGCTGATTTATGGGGTATGTCTGTCAAGCTTCTTCAGGGTATTATATTTAATATATCTCCACATTTATCTATTATATTTAATAAGTGTATTGCCATAGGTGTATTTCCTTATCTAATGAAACACAGTAAGATTATTCCTTTGTTCAAGAATGGATCAAAAAGCGACCCTGGTAACTTTAGACCAATTTCAATACTACCTGTGATTAGTAAAATCTATGAGAAAATTATCTTATGCCAATTGGAGAGTCACTTTCATTTAAATAATATTTTTCATAGGCAGCAATACGGTTTTAGGAAGGGTAGCTCAACGATTGATGCGGGTGTTTCTCTTCTGAAATATATCTATGATGCTTGGGAAAATTCTATGGATGCAATAGGCGTCTTCTGTGATCTTTCTAAAGCTTTTGACTGCGTTGATCATGGGACACTTCTGTGCAAGCTTAGACATTATGGAATTAGGGATGCTTCTCTTGATTTATTATCTTCGTATTTAAGCAATAGGGTTCAGTATGTCGAAGTAAATGGTAGTAGGTCCTCTGGTCTTCCGCCAAGTATGGGCGTGCCTCAAGGATCCATTCTAGGTCCGTTTCTATTTTTAGTTTATGTCAATGACTTGCCGTTTCTTGCTCAGGGTTTGTGCGACATTGTTTTATTTGCAGATGATACTTCACTCGTTTTCAAAGTAAACCGTAAGCAAACTAATTTAGATGAAGTTAACGAATCTCTCGCACAAGTCCTGAACTGGTTTACTGCTAACAATTTGCTTTTAAATGCTGCCAAAACAAAATGCTTAAAATTCTCTATGCCCAATGTTAAAAGCCTTAGTAATAATCTGATTTTAAACGGTGAGGTCCTTCGTTTTGTAGACACTACTGTATTTTTAGGAATAACGTTGGATAGTAAGCTGCAATGGGGTGCTCATATATTAGCTCTAGCAGGAAAACTAAGTTCAGCTGCTTATGCAGTTAAAAAAGTGAGGCAGCTAACGAATATAGAGACAGCAAGATTGGTATACTTTAGTTACTTTCACAGCTTAATGTCCTATGGTGTTCTTTTGTGGGGTAGGGCTGCAGACATCGAATCTATTTTTATTCTTCAGAAGCGTGCAGTTCGAGCTATTTACAATCTTGAATCGAATGTTTCATTGAGAGATCGTTTTAAGGAAATAGGTATTTTAACAGTTGCTTCACAATATAATTATATATGCTAATATAATATATATTAAGCAAAATATTGAACAGTATGATAGAAATGGCGACATTCATAGCATTGGTACGAGGAATAGGCATAAGTTGATAGGTCCACAACATCGCCTACATAAGGTACATAACACTTTTGCGGGACTCGGTATACGTTTATTCAATAAACTGCCTAAGCATGTAATGGATCTACCTTTACTAAACTTTAAAGCATTTGTAAAAAATCAGCTATTATCGAAAGGCTATTATACAATAAACGATTATATTAATGACAAAAACTCATGGGCTTAGATTTCAATTATCGTGATTTCATGTTGCTTGTTCCATGGTGTAGATTGTGGCTTAACCTAGGTAGTTGTGCGGATGTTATGTTACTACCTTATTACTTTCTTTTACAGTTTTATTTGTTATTGTAACGATAGAAATACTTCACTTGCATTTGTAAATGTATTTAATTATATTATCTAAATGGTATTCTATTCCATTCTCAACTACTTAAAGATTAACAAAATCAACTTGACGACACAAATGCTTGTGTGTTAATTTCTGTCGGATATCGCAGTGACGAGATGACTGATGAACGTGCCATGCAATTAAAGCTTTTTTAAATCAATTTATTAACAATGAAATTTTTTTTATCAATTAAACTTTAAATTGCTATGCATGTAAGATTTGCTTGCACACATCATTCTTCACGCTGCTGTTGGTAATTGTAACAAAGTCAAATTATTATTTTGAAAAGAGTGGCCTGAGTTTCTTGGCCACATTCTTCTCAGAGCTCTACTATAGTCGTCTGCGAAAGTGGTAGTAGTTTGGCAGACATTTTTCTCTATACTATTCTACTACATGTATAACGATTTGCATGTGTTACTTTGTAACCTAAGTGAATAAAGCTATTTTGACTTTGACTTTGACTTTAATCTTGACAAGACAAGTGATTCGCTTAGCATAACCCTCATATCTGTATTAATGTAAGGTCGAAGATTGTAGAGCAGCTTCAGCCGGTAAAAACAGTTTTGTACAGTCTGTTTTATATGGGTTTCAAAGTGCAGCTGCCCATCCATGATCACCCCCAGATTTCTGACCTCAGTAACCTCCTCTATAGGTGCACCCCCAATATTTATAATAGGCTTAAGTATTTTTATTTTAACTATATGATCCCTGGATCCCATTATAATAAACTTAGATTTCTTAGGGTTAAGAACCAAACAGTTTTTTAGGGACCACTCTGCCAATCTATTTAGGTCTTCGTTCATAAGCCCCACTGCTGTGAGGCAGTTCTCCGGGGGGAAAGAGATGTACAGCTGCAAGTCATCAGCATACAAATGATATTTGCAGTTTTTTATGCAATTGGTGATGTCGGCACTGTAGAGAATGAAGAGAAGAGGGCCTAGAATGGAACCTTGAGGAACTCCTCTCGTCACTCCCCTTGCACAAGACTGAGTCACATCACCAGTCCTATCATTAACCAGCTGCACATACTGCTCCCTGTGACTGAGATAACTCTCAAACCACTTCACGACCTGATCACTGCATCCATAGTAAGTAAGCTTTGACAGAAGCAAGGGTATACTGATACAGTCAAAAGCACGAGAAAAATCCAGCAAGCTAAGCACTGTTCCCTTACCCATGTCCCTGGCCTCCAGAACTTCGCCCACCACATCACTGAGTGCAGTAGCTGTACTGTGACCCTCACGGAATCCGGATTGTCTTATGGGCAGTATCTGGTTCAGTTCGAGGTAAGCAGTAATCTGATTGCACACAACCTTTTCTAAGACTTTAGAAAGGCAGGGCAAGATGCTTACGGGTCTCAAGTCGCACAGATCCTCAGGGTTAGCTGATTTAGGTATTGGCCTAACTATAGCTGTGCGCCACAGGGCTGGGAAAGTTGAGGTGAGGATGGATTCATTTATGATGTTGGTAATCATTGCCAAAGAGTGTGGAAGAGTGAGCTTCACCATGTCAATGGAGATACCGTCCGATCCCTGTGCATTAGATGTCAATGAGTATATGATCTTTAATACAGTCTCCTCCTGTACTGGTCTTAAGTAAAAGGTTTTAGCGCTATGATGTTTGTGACTGTAAAAGTAATCTAAGTCAACCTGGTACCTGTAAGAAATGAGTGTTAAGGGAGTCGGGGTTATCACAGATGATAGGCAACTCCTGTTTTTGATTCCCTAACACATTAAGTGTGGTTTTAAGGTATGACCATAACTTCTTAGGATTACTAGCATTGCAGGATATGCTGTTTTTAAAATAAGCCCTTTTTTCATTCTCAATGGCCTCTATAACTAGCTTTTTGAGATCCAAGTAGGTAGCCCGGTGGGAGTCTTTTTTACTTGACTTGGCTTTGTTGTGGGCCCTGTCTCGTAGCCGTATCATATCCTTAACAGTTTCTGTAATCCAGGGGTAGCTTCGATCTTTTATTAATATCCTTTTGACAGGGGCATGTAGGTCAAAAAGCATAGTAATGCAGCTATTAAGCTTGCTGACCATAACATCCACACCCTCCACAACGCCCAACAACGGCCAGTCTATAGCCTCTATATCTCTGTTATAAAGGTCCAACATGATATTTTTGAGAGGCCTGTAGGCAACCCACCGGGGAGGCATTTTTTCAGCCTTTAGCTTCATCTCCACCGTCACAAGGGCATGGTGACCAAGATCAGGTATATGGGACACCGTCACCTTGCTCACACCAATATCTGTGCAGACAAGATCTATCAGACTTTCACTATGATCTGTAAAATGGGTTGATTCCAAGACTACATTTTTTATATTGCAATATTGCAGGAAGTCACAAAGTAGTTTGCATTTGATGTCGGCTTCATTTTTTTACATTTACATTAAAATCTCCCATAAGAATAATCTTGTCCGCACTAGAGAAAGTGGATAAAGTGTCAGTGAGTGCATCAATAAAAATGTTGACATTGAGCCAGGGGGGGCGGTAGGCAGTACCTACCATGACAGACTGACCGCTCACTGTAACCTTCAGCCACATCTGCTCGACCGATGTGGCATGAGGGTGAGGCACATTACGAACCCGTAAGCCCTTGCGCACATAAAACCCTACCCCACCCCCACGACCACCCTTAACATTAACTGGTCGAGGCAAATGCCTAAGAAGGTAGTTTGGCACTACGACGAACGACTTCATTCATTTTGTTTATCATGTTTTTTAATTTACTAAGCTTACGATCCAAGTAAAATTGAGTTGACAAGTAAGGAGGTACTAAATAATTTAACTGACAGAAAGCACATCCAGACTCAAGACAATAATTTGTGGATCTGACAAAGAATTGTCCTGCTTGGAATTGGAACCCGCGACTTCGTGCACTGCAGCTACTAAAGCGACCGCTACGTCAACGAGGCAGTCTATTTAAGCAATATTTTCTCCCTCAACTGTGTTTGCCTCTATAACATTGTGTATATTCAAACGTTTCCTAAAGCGCGCGCATTGTTCAATGCAATTTTCTTATGTACATATATTTTATCTCCCCTATACGCTGTCCCCGAGCTATGCTCGTAAATTTGTAATGGTCGTGACCAAACACGAGATAATATTTGGATTTTATTAAAATTTGTTCTGATATTAAGAGAAGTTCAGAGAATAAAAAAAGAAAATTGAATTCATTTTTTTTTTTAATTCTTATTTTTTTTATTTTTTTTGTGAAGAAAATACACTAAGTCTGTAGGTAATTTTATTTTTGAATTGATTCAAACCAAATTAACCAAGTCATCCAAGAACCTGCGACCTCCGGCGTAGGAGGCACTGCACTATTAAGTCGTTAGGCTTTAATGATTGCTTTTATTATGAACAAAACCCAGCGCTGGTTCCATTCACTCCGTTGTAAATAAAAATAACAATGATAACTAGTATAATAAACCAAATTCACGTACAAAAAGAATCGACCTCAAAATTTTAGAATAAAACCCAATATTTTTTGCAGCTTCTACGAGCTGTCTACGCCGTAGCAAATAGTCTACGAAACAATTCCGTGCTACGCTTCGTAGGCAGCCAAATACTTAAACGCTTGTATAGTCAAAAACTAAATGGCCTTATCACCTCTAGAGTTAATGTTAGTTGCATGTCATAAAACTATTAGGTTCAATATCGCACAACAAAACATCAGCTAAATCATGACGCTACTTTGACATATCAGTTCTTTTGTATTAGCAAATAGTCGTTAGATATTTATAAAAACAAATAATAAAGTCAACGTTATTGACAGTTACTAGAGTATATTTTCGGTAAAATGTTTTATTCTAATGAATTTCTCTCTTTTTTCCTTCTATGTCCATCCCTATCATTTCTTGCATGACCTCATTGGTGCATATTTCAATTTAAAATTTTCGTAATTTTATAATATAAAACAAATTAGGGTAAACCACGTAATAGTTAGAAGTCCTACAATTATTAGCACTTAAGAGTTAAAAGTGAGTAAAAAGAAAGAAAACACTAGAAATTATCCAAGTTCAGTATGATTATTCAAGTTCAAATATTATTTATTTAATATTTTTATTATATTTTATTT
This sequence comes from Schrankia costaestrigalis, assembly GCA_905475405.1. Taxonomy (NCBI): domain Eukaryota; kingdom Metazoa; phylum Arthropoda; class Insecta; order Lepidoptera; family Erebidae; genus Schrankia; species Schrankia costaestrigalis. The sequence goes on from FR997843.1 coordinate 18,084,495, forward strand.
ATTTCATGTGACAACATAGCAACAATAAATTTATCACAATCCTTTTATTGGCATTAGTGCCAATAATATTTATTTAATACTATTCAATCACATAATAATGATTAAGTATAAGCAAAGATTAAAGTATTTTATAATTTTATTATATTTTATATATTAGTCTGACACGAAGTCCACTCTTAAGGTGCCAACAATTGGGTGGCTTACCAGCCAATATTTAAATTCTACATTTTCAGTTTTTCTGAAATGACAAGCTTGTAATGTCACAAGTAACAAGTTGACTTTAGTTTTAAATTATTTAATGGTTTGTCATGGTTTTTCACATACAAACTCTTCAGTTTAATATAGTGACATTTGTATTGTGTTAGTAGATATTATTATTTATTGCGTTGAAGTGAAAGTTTAAAATAGATTGCACTTCTAATCTAAGCATAGTTTTGATTACGGTCAACAAATGACGTCAAGCTCACGCATAAACATTAAATAACGATCTTAATGAATTTGAATTATGATAGAATTTTTTGTCAAAACTGATAAAGCCATTTCGTTTTCGGGTATACTTAAGAGAAATGGAAAATTTGTGGGAACTTGAAGATTTTTATGTCCAGTGGGGTTACCGAACTCGTAAAGGACTTTCTGACTTTTATATGCCTAATTTTGTGATGTTTTCGGTCGAATTTATTTTATAGTGGATGGTTAAGATGAAATAAAGTTGGTCATACTGCAGTTATATTGTGTACCACAATAGAGGAGGAAGTTTTATATTGTTGTCGTTGCATTTATTGTTGGTGAAAATATTAAAGTATTAATAATGTCATCCAGGCAAGCCTCCTCTAAAAATATGCATCGAGAATGATTTAATAATGACATGCACAGTGGGAAGACCCTTTACGCGATGGACAAACGATGTAGTTATGGCGGCAGATCCTTTTATCAGGTCTTTTATCATAGGGGAATAGCTCTCCTCCAATAGGCTAGTTTAACTCTTTCATTAACGAAGTTAAACAATTCTAATATTAATTTAACTAATATTCAATATGTATATTTATATTTCATTACTAAGCCCGGCTAGTTATGACCGATACGGTTCTAGGATAACAGAGCCTGAATGAGTTTCGATTCGCTCCGGCTTAGCTCAACGAAATCTGAGGCATAAGGCGGCCGCGCTGAGTGCCTGACAAAACAGTGTTAAGACCTCGCTTATGGCCACGAAATGCGCGTGGAAGCGTTGTTAATATTACAATTTTACGAATGGTAAAATTAAATTTTCATTAGTCAAATAATAATAATTTAATTTTTATAACATATAATATTTATGTTGGTTATAAAATAGCTTAAATAATCGTTAAGAGAACATCCGCCACTTTTCCATTTTATTTTCAGTAACTTTTCGTAAAGTAACGTTTCAGGACAGCTACTTACGGTAGAGCTTCAATAATAATAAATATGGCAAAAAAACTGTGGCCACTATTTTAAAACATAAAATAATTTGACTGCGTTACAATTTTAGTAGTGTGATAATTGATTTGGGCGATTTTTTAATTCATTTTTAACATAATACGTAAACGAGTTTGTTTGATTAATTGTATAAAATTTCATAATCTAAACTATAATAACAAGTGGTTATGATAGATCAAAGTATTAGACCGTTTTCTGTAGTAACTCATTGAATGGAAGACCTAGATTTTGCACATCCAGATTTGTGTAATCATTTTCTTGCCCTGACAAAAAGATACTTGGGCTAATAATATTATAATTCTAAGGTTTCGTTGTCCAGTTTTCCTATTTTATTTCGTTGAGTTTCTCTAAGTTGATATTTGTATGTATATTTAAATTGACATGAGTCGCTGACTTTGTGGCCACACAGTCCTACGTTACAGTCTATTAACTTTCAGTGTTATGAATAAAGTCCTTAAAGAAACCTTTTATATTATGGAAATATTACTGTGAGTTCCATTTCTTATAATAAAGATGAACAGATTGTTATAATATTATCATGTTCTTAAAAACTGCGTTTTTGTTTGTCATTAAGTAACCAAAATTTCCTCGAATAATTTTTCTAATATGAAACATATTTAGTTTTTCTTTCTTTATTCTTTCTTTCTTCCATAATATCTAATACAGAGTAAGTAAATTGACGAACTTATACATACATACATAAACTCACGCCTTATCCCGTCCTGGGTAGGCAGAGACGACAGAACGCCACTTGTCACGATCCCGGCAAACAGATTCGGCCTCGTCCACATTCATTAAGCGAGTCATAAATGCGCGAACTTATCTTATCCTTTTGAAAATAAAATTACAATAGTATTCCTTTCAAATGCACCCAGTGCTATAAAGTCCCAAAAGAAGTCGAGCTTATTCTATGCATACTGGACAACGCATACTAAAAAATATTTCTTTTGTTCTCAAATTGTCCCAATGAAAAAAAATCACATCTTTTCACACAATGTTTTGCATCGAGCAGGACCAAACCCAAAACGGAGGTAACAGCCGAATACTACAAACACAACGCCACATAGGTCGTATAAATGAAACCTTTTTCAAAACAGCGTATGCATTGGTTTTGCGTAACATATAAATTGTTCCACTATACTGCTAGTAGCTCAGTATAAATGCTGACGGAATAGCACTAACGATATCACTGAAATACGAATAGGTTTCACATTTAAATAAAAATTTAAAATAAAAAAAGAAGCAGATTTTTATTCGTTACAAAAAAATTGTAATCACCTGGCATCGACTAACCAATGTTTTATTAGCTTTTTGCTCAAATAGTTCTCCATTTTTTGAATTTTATATAGGTACCTTATATCTACAAATAAATTAATTTGCATCATGCAATTTATTTCCCATTCATGATAAATTTTATTTCATTTTAGTAAATGTTTTAAGGAAATAAGACCTATTTTGACAAGTGAAAGATTTCTTATAGACTACCCTTAGTTAAAGCTTATTATATTATTTAATTCTGTATGATTTATTCATACGACCACAACAATTTTACTTGACAAACAATACTACAATAAAAAAATCATGCAACCCTTGTCAGGGGGGTGGTCGACGCAACAATCAAATAATTAGCAAATATTTGTTTGACGTAATTGGCTGGATGGGGTGTGTAGAAGGGTGCTTATGAAAAAATACTTTAGTTTGCTTTTTAAAATATTTATAAGATCATAGTTGAGGGTTCATTTTCTCTACCGTTAGTGTAGTTTACTTACTTTATTGAAAACTAGCTGACCCGTGCCCACTTCGTTAGGCGGCGAAAAAAACGCGGCCCTTTTTTGAACATACTCCATTACTGCTCCACTCCTGTTAGTCATAGCGTAATACTATATAGCCTATAACACTTCCCGATAAATGGACTATTCAACACAGAAAGAATTTTTTAAATCGGTTCTGTAGATCCAGAGATTACCCCCTACAACGTCACAAACACACAAATATTACCTAATATTAAGTATAGAAGTTTAAATAGTGAATATCACATTAGGTAATATAAAACAAGGCTGGACAGGTTAATATCGGTTGTTGTTGATTTTGTATCAAATTTTTCGTCTTTGGTGGAGATACTAAAAATTTATGAGTAACAGTCCCAGCTGTTGCTGTGTGAGAAGTGATTTGGAAAACATAGGAATGAATAACGAGTTTATAGCTGACATCGAAGATATTTTAATTTGAACCAGGCTTAGATAATGAACAAGGTCTATGTTTATTTTAAAGGTGTAATGCACTACTGCTCAGAGTGAATTTACTTTGTGTCACTAGTATGGGAACTTTTTAAAACGGGAGTCAAAAAGTTTATACATTAAATGTTGCAAACGCGCATAGATATTATAATCGTACTATTACCTAGTTCCTAATATAAAAACGTTAAACAAATTAAACAAAAATAATGTTTAATAATATTAATATAGATTGAACGCATAAAATTAAATGGTTGAAGTAAAGTTTTAATGTGTCAAACGTCAGATAAATCTATGTTTTAACGTAAAACATTTTCATTTAAATTGATAGCCATTACTAAAGTTGGAGGCAGCGATTGCTTAATTACCGAACCGTCACTCAGGGTTAGTTTTTGAGAGAAGATGTTTGATACCGAAATGTTTTAAAGACTTTGCCTTCTAATCCACGTGCTATATAATTATAATAGGTACAATAATCCATTTATTCGTGTATTAAAAAACACTAGAATATTTTATTTAAATATTTAAAGAAATATATTCTAGTGTTTTTTAATGGATTTATAAGAAGGCAAAAGAATGCGGGTAGGTTACATTTTATATATACCTACTTAGTTTATAACCACACGGGCAAAATACACATCAACTATTTTTCTTTAATCTCCTTTCCTACGTCTTAAAGCATCTTCATTACAGAGGATCGTAACTCCTCTGACTTGGACAATGAGCTGTCTCCATTGGCACCGTTTCTCCTTCCCGAACCATTGCAACAGTAACTAAAAAATTCAAATACTCATCATACTGCTAGTATAAGTCCCATTTAAGAACAAGTCACCTTCAGCTGTGATGAAAGGAAACTTGACATGTTTTGAAACGCTAAGCAAATTGAAAAGTTTTGTGTCAAGTTGTCCTTCTTTGCTAGACCAATTTACAGGTAAACCTACCTTAGTCTCTTTATACGACACTCTTGATATTACACGGGTTGGTCACACCCTGTTATCAATTACCCTACGTATAAAATAATCAAATATAAATCAAGTTGAATCTATATAAACTATACTATTAGTAGGTACGTACGTCGTATCGCTAATTACATTGTTTAGAGCAAATTAGTCGGCCCATCTGTCTTCATTTGTGGACTGTTCCGCTCATTCGTTCGTTCAATGAATGTCTGAGTGAATGATTGTGCCTTGTTATTAATTATACCGTTATAAATTATTGTATTCGACTTTGAAAGATGCAATGGAGGAACGGATCTTGGAAGAAGTTGTTAATAAATTTAGTTTGCTAATATGTTAAAATCATATTTACCAAACTGATTAATATGTATTTTTTTTTAAATTTATTTTGCAGAAAAAATAAATGGTTTCCTATAAAATATGTGTATTTAAATATTCATAAACCAACCTTGCCCGCGCGGCGTAATAAGACAAATTTTCACTTGGATGTATGGATCATTGATTAATTGCATATATATTTACGTATTATTTAAGTACATTGGCTCACAAAACTGCTGGTACAACACAACTTATCACGTCCTGCTATGAAAAGACTGTTTGATCCCTGTGTGTAAACACGTCACTCTGCTTCTTTTAACAGCTACTTAGTAAGGCTTAACTAAAAAGATCTTAGCATCAAAACTACCTTTCAAACTCTGTTAACTCTGACAAAACTTCCACAAAACATAACCAAAAAATCCTTTTACCCCAACATGATCAAAATTGCAATAACATTATACTCAGTTTGGCTTTAAGATAGGATCTCGATTCCGGTCAGGTGCTAACCGTATCTACAGCCTTCGGTACATAACGCCATAGTGTAATGAGTACAGTTCAATTTTATTAGAAGAGTATCGGCTTACATATTAAGTATCTTTATATTGAGCTTGTAATCTCGGGAATTGTCTTCAAAAAGTCATTTCGAATGCATGGAATATAATGTCGGGGTTTCAAATTGGAATGCTTCTGGGCGTTTAGTTCTTGAAGAAAGGATTTTCACAATTAATATTATTATGAATATCAGCTGGTATCGATAATATACTTTTTAAATTACATATTTTTTTTCTATTGTCTTTCTTCTTTTCGAATGTATTTTTTGTCAAAAGAGTTTTAACTCCCGCACTAAGAGTTTTGATAGACTGTTTACAGAAGAAGATACGATGATGATGATGGGCGATGGTATGTGCACGATGTTGCTTTATAGTTCCTTAACGAAATTATCTCACACCTCTTCCGAAACAGTTTATCCATACTAATATTATAAATGCGAAAGTAACTCTGTCTGTCTGTCTGTCTGTCTGTCTGTTACTCTTTCACGCCTAAACGGCTGAACGGATTTCGATGAAATTTGGTACAGACAATCTTTAGACCCTGAGAAAGAACATAGGCTACTTTTTATTAGCAATCATATTATATTTTGATTTCATAGAATTTTGGCGGGAAAGCTGTGTCACGTGACGTCATCGAATTTTGACAGATGAGTCGTGACGTCACAGAATTTTGGCGGGAAAATATTTTTTGACAGTTGAGTCGTGACGTCATTGAATTTTTGACAGATGAGTCGTGACGTCACAGAATTTTTGACAGATGATTTGTGACGTCATATTATTTTGGCGGGAAAATATTTTATACCTTTGTCACTTTTGACAGCTGTCAATTTTGACAGATAGGCGTGACGTCATAGAATTTTTGACAGATGAGCCGTGACGTCACAGAATTTTGGCAGGAAAATATATTTTGACAGCTAAGTCATGACGTTATTGAATTTTGGCGGGAAAAATAGTATTTAAACAGCTGAATCCTGACGTTATCACAATTTGGCGGGAAAATAAATAGGTTTGTATAGGACCCTCGGTGCGCGAGTCAGACTCGCACTTGACCGGGTTTTTAGCTGTGGGTCTGATATATCTAGAGAGCTTAAATTCGTAATTGTCAACTTATTTTATCATAACAGCCCATTAATGTCCCACTACAGGGACGGGCCTCCTTCCTTGACGGAGGGATACTTGGCCTACTAATACCACGCTTGCAGACGGATTGGTATAGGGTTTAAATTCAAGTTTTCCTTCTTTTTATTTAGTGAAGATAATATTCACCTTATTTGTTAGGCACTAAAGTGACACACCTTTGCTTATCCTATCCTACTAATATTATAAATGCAAGTTTGTGAGGATGGATGGATGTTTGTTACCCCTTCATGCAAAAACTACTAAATGGATTTTGATGAAATTTGGAATATAGGTAGTTTATGGTGTAAAATAACAATTAAGCGGGTAATACCGCGGGCATCAGCTAGTTATTATATAAATTTATTTTTGACCTCAGAATTGATACATTTAGAAACTCCTTGAAAAAATAAACACAGAATTTTTAATTTCTACTAAGCTTTTTTATTAGATATAACCAAAACACTTTACTAAATAGTACACTTGTTAAACCATGTTGATAATAGAACCTAACAACGCTTAAAATTAACAAAGAGCACTTTGCTTGCTTCTAAAAGTGCACAAAAGGCACCAAGTAACCGTAACGAAATTCCTTTGAATTTTTGACCAAAGTACGCTGGACGCCAACAAAAATTTCGTCCATAAAGTAATATTTAAATAAACGATAAGGACTTACAAAAAATGTTGTTTTAAATAGTGTAAACGTTGACAGACGTAACAAAACGCGACGACATGACAAACGCCCTCAGCTCCACTCAAATTAAGTATACACCCATTTAAACAAATTTCCTACCGTCAAAATAACAATGTTTTAACTTGTAACATGCTACTTACTCTTTTGAAGTCACAAATAAACAAGGAAATGTCTTGAGGCGCTAGGGTGACTTTAAGCAAGGCATTGCGTGTGTAGAGCGATGGCGATTTACATGGCGGGAGCGATAGCGGTGACATAATCAGCATTTAGGGACCTTAGCATGTCAGTTCAGTGACGGTGGCTACTCAAATTTATAATTGAGTTTTTCATTTATGTGTCAGATAATATATTTCATTTTATTAAAACGCATTATCCGTGTGGTGACTGAGTAAGAATACAATATGTCACCACCCCATCTCATCCCATGGGTGTCGTAAAAACCGACTAAGGGACTATTCGTGAATATTATCTTAACGAAATAAAAGAAGGAAAACTTGAAATTAAACCCTATACCAATCCGTGGTAATAGTAGGCCAAGGATCCCTCCGTCAGGGGAGGGGGCCCGTGCCTGCAGTGGGACATTAATGGGCTGTTATGATGATATGCATTATGTTGATCCTCCTCAACAAACGTGCATGACCCCTACCTCACACATCTTTAAAAAATATAGTTTGAAGCTGTTTCCACAAAGATAACTATAATACCTTACTTTACAAGTCGCTACAAATAAGATCGCTATCTTAACCGCTACACCATAGGTTGTATTTATCCGTCAACTGGGGTGACGTAGTATAAGTCCAAGGCAAACATTTTAAACGCATCAGACATCTCCCTAAGGGCAAGGAGGCGCCCATTTGATGCAATGCAAATATATTTGTTGTGCAGTAGAAGAGGGCAGGTCTTTTTAAATGTATTTTTATAAGGTTATATTATACTTTATGTAAAAATAAGGTCTTGGAAGATAATAGTATGAATAATTGTTTACATCCCCCTATGAATTTCCAAAAGGTATTTATAATTCATTTTATTTTATTGACTGTTCTCAAAAGGACACAGAAATATGAAATAACTTTTTTTAGTAGTAACTATTTTAAGGTAAATATTTTTTTTACTATATCTTTTGGGCTTACATTTTTTACGTCAATCAATAATGAAATATTAAGCTCATCGACAATAAATAAGCATCGAAAGTTTAAGATGAACCTGTTGATAGTTATGAATTTAAATAAATGTCTTATTTACATTTGCTTCATAGAAGCCCTTAAATGTCTACAGGGACGGGTCTTCCCTTGCGGAACAAGTGAAAACTTGACTTTTTAAAACCAGATGGTTAGGCTTAGGGTTATTTTTAAACATCTCTTATTATTGTAAAGATAATGCCAATTCTACTTATTACAGTTTTGCAGACGCTTTCATGACTTCATACTCTTAGTCCACCGGTATATTTAGTCCGTCACCAGACGGCTAACTTGCATTTTGTTTAATTCTAATCAGTTATCATCATATTTTTTAACCAAGTCCACGGCTGGACAAAATCTTTCTCCAAAGGTGTTTACCTCACGTGATCTTGTGCATTACGATTTTTATGTATAACCTAAGACTAACAATTACTCTCCGTGTGGTGACGGAGTAAGAATACAATATGTCACCACCCCATCTCATCCCATGGGTGTTGTAAAAACCGACTAAGGGACCACCCGTGAATATCACAAGTCAGCGTGGTATTAGTCGGCCAAGTATCCCTCCGTCACGGGAGGAGGCCCCGTCCCTGCAGTGGGACGATTAATGGGCTGTTATGATGATGATTATGATGAAAAATTACTCTGTTTTTTACAAGAATGTATTAATTACTTCAGCATAAAATCAAATCAAATAAAAAGTTATAATTATTCAGAATTTCTAAAAGAAAATGACTTACGTCGTTTACCGCAGACACATTCTACTGCATGGACGGGCCATCCTTTACCTCAATAATCTCAAGCTGGCTAGACGGATCAGGTTTTATGTCTAGTTTCCTTTGTAAACATAGACTAGCTTAGTTCCTGTGGGTTTGCTTGTTTTATAGACAATAATGTAACTCAAGGCATTTTAATACTCTTAGATTTATCTCCTGAACTATTTAATTCAAAAACCAATCTTATATTAATCTCCTGAACTATATAATTCAAAAACCAAGTCTTACCAGAGCGAAATGGTTTGTTTTATCTCTCTTTGTAAGCAAAATTGATAAATCGTTTCATTTGGTTTTAGAAATCCACGTACTGTGAGTATTTTTATTTTATTACTATACTTATAAGCTGTGAATTGGACGAGGCCCAATCTGTTTGCCATGATCGTGACAAGTGGCGCTCTGTCGTCTCTGTCTACCCTGGACGGGATAAGGCGTGAGTTTATGTACGTATGTATGTTCTAAGCTGTCTTTATTTACATCTGTTGAAAAAACACAAAACGTTATAGAAAATCTAATGTATTTTTAAAAATAATCTTGTTTCGTATGCGAGCAGCGAGCAAGTCTGAATACAGAACTTTCTTACCAGATTTTTCGAGTACCTACCTGCTATTTCAGGCACCCGTCTTACTTTAGTGGTGGAGGAAGGCTTGGTCTACTAATGGTCACGGCAATCGGACTAATTAGGAAGCTTTTTGTCGAGTCTCCTCCGTGTGGTGATGGAGTAAGAATATAATATGTCACCACCCCATCTCATCCCATGGGTGTCGCAGGAACCGACTAAGTCTGGTCTCTAATCCGATAATATTCCTCCATTACGGGAGGAGGCCCGTCCCTTCATTAATAAGCTTTTACGGCACCTCGGAGATGAGGCAAAGAAATATTGTTACTCTTTCACCACATTAACATTCAGGTATCCTTAATAGTTCAGCATTATTTCATTACCCGACTTTTAATTTTAAAAAGCCAAAACTCGACCGCCAGTTACATGATAACATGGCATAGATTAACCTAAATAACACAACAGCGCCGGTTGATTGCATCTAATCCGAATCGGTAACCAGAGGTTAAATAATGGACAGATTAATCGGAAATTAGCCGAGCCGCCGCCCAGCGGACAATACGGTCTGTAGATATGAATCGTAGTTTAGGAGCTACGCTAATCATTTGATTCAGTTAGTAAAAATATTCTACGTATAATAATTTCGAACGAAACAAAGGGAAAGTTATCATTCTTATATAATTTTAACAACGTCATCTAGTCTCAAACTAAGAAAGGTTTGTACTATAGAAATTAGAGTAATAATTAACATTCTTATTTCAACATATTTAAAACATACAACTACTACAAAAAATGTAAAGTCAAAGTCAATAACGCTTTATTCAAAATAAATACAATTTTCATTATATATTTTTGACGTCCCTTAAACTACTTAATCTAAGTTTAAATACATTTAAAAGTTTAGAAAACTTTACCACCGCCTCCAAAGCGCTAGTAGAGGAGAAGCGGCGAAACAAACTCTACTGCTGCATTTTCTTGACGTCATATTTTTTAACATTTTAGATAACTGTAACTAGGCGCTGCAACCATTGTCCACCATACATAACCATACAACTAAGGATTTTATTATGATATTCAATGATAAAGGTAGCGTCATGCAGGTAGTACATAAAAGTGGGAGCACCAAATCACATCCATAAACAATTCAGTAATAAAACATGTCTGTATGCAAAATAATAAAGATGTGTATAGAGTATGAATGTTAATATTTAACTATTTATTTGGTTGTAGTGCATAACTGCTATACATAGATAAATTGCGTTATTTTAAGCAAATAATTAGGTGAATAATATCTTATTGACTTCGCGTGATAATCCACGACAAAAATAGAGGTTTACTTAGGGTATGATAACAGATTTTTATTCTTACATATTCTTTTATTTTACCATAGCCACAAATAAAGTTAATACAAGACAGTAAACTCTTTCATATTGAATTTATTAAACAAATACTTTCAGTTCTTAATTAATTTAAAGTATTACTAGCATTTTTAATAAATATGTCGTTAGCTCCCTTGCTATAAAACAGTTGGTATCCACAGTATGACGCTTCAACCGGTCGCGTCGGTTCGATAACGTACACCATTAATTAATACGCATCAAACTCTATACAATTTTCATATTATTTAGAAGCCAATAATGTTTTCATATTTCACATTATCATCTAATTTGAATGTGCTCCCAGCGCATTTTGAATTTTCGTTTATTCCTTAATGGCAGGTTTTATCGATAATAGGTATGTTCATTTCGTGTAGTTCTGATATTTTACCTTTTAAATTGTTAGTAAAAATAAGGACTGTTTTGAAACCACGTGTTTGCGACCTATATATATCACTGTATCAGACACCCAATATTTAAATAAAATTAAGGCTAATCTTGGTCCATTATTTTCTTTCTAAAAGTTTATTTGATAATAAGTATTTAATACACTTAAAACCAATAGAATATTTTTATACTCCCTCTTGAATTAGAGAGAAGCACTTATTAGTTTAATGAGAGACATCTGGTAGCAGTCGATAAATAAACCACGTCACAGTTCACAGCATGGCTCGTAAAAGTATTTCAATAGGATAGATAAAATCGTTATAAAATACGTAACAAGTTTATCTCAGTATATAAATTATAGTTAACCAGGTTAGTAGTTTCTTAGAAAAATATAACATATTAACAGACGCAAAACATGGGTTCCGCCGGGGGCGCAGCACTGACACCGCACTAGCGCAGTTTACAGATTACGTCAACAACAATCTCAACGAAGGGAAGTTTGTGGCTGCCATCTTCATTGATTATAAAAAAGCATTCGATACTCTTGATCATAATGTATTACTACAGGCAATGGAGGAATGTGGTGTCAGGGGGCCAGTCAATCGTTGGTTTGAATGTTACCTTAAGAATCGTACACTACGTACGTTGATCGACGGAACAACGGGTCGTGAGGTAGGTGTGAATCTCGGCGTGCCGACCGGCTCCGTGTTCGGTCCAATCGGGTACTTAATGCACGTAAATAGTGTCATAAATGTTATAAAACACTGCAAAACATTTCAATACGCGGATGATATGTGCTTATTGTATTGCTCAAAAAGCAAGAGTGATGCTTTAACTTATTTACAGGACGACTTTGAAAATGTCATTAAATGGGCTCACGACAATGGCATTATCATAAACCACTCTAAAACAAAATCCATGTATATATGCTCACCCTACAGTAAATACATTAAACAAAATATAAACACCATAAATATAACTGGTCATACATACGAATGTCTACACAAGAATAAAACTGGCTGCGTATGTACAACAATACAAAAAGTAGATACCTACCGATAGTTGGGGCTGACTGTTGACAGTCAATTCAATTGGAAGTCACACGTTGATGACGTTTGCAGTAAGCTACAATCAGTTCTGGGTAAATTCTTTCATCTTGTTGGTTTTGTAAACAAAAGACTTTTGTATACACTTTACTATGCACTTGCCGACTCAATAATTAGCTACGGCTTAAGTAGTTACGGCCTTACATTTAAAACACAGCTTGATCACATAAAACAACTTCAAATCAGAATAATGAAACACCTAGTTAATCGAAAACAAAAATTAGAATGTAAGCCACACTATGACAAACTATTTAATATTTGTAAAATACTTCCCGTACACATGAAAGTAGACTATCTTATTGCAATAGAACAGTATTATACAGAGGAACATAAGCATACCAAAACACACAACTATTACACCAAACAAGTTAAGCAAGGTAAATATATGATACCTCCAATAACCAACTACTATGGTAAAAGAACTAGGCAATACTTAACTCCTGTAATATTATCTATACTAATATTATAAAGAGGTAAAGTTTGTGTGTTTGTTTGTTTGTGTGTTTGTGTGTTTGTGACGTTGTAGGGGGTAATCTCTGGATCTACTGAACCGATTTTAAAAATTCTTTCTGTTTTGAATAGTCCATTTATCGGGGAGTGTCATAGGCTATATACTATCACGCTATGACTAATAGGAGCGGAGCAGTAATGAAATATGTTTATAAAAGGGACGCTTAAAATCGTTTATTTTGCTTCTGCTGCTTAAACGTCTGGAGATATACTGAAATGATGTATTAGAGAATTGTACCTTTAAAAAAGTTTTATAATTAAGTCAACGATAGCATATATCTATCTTCTAAGGTTGACTCACTACGACCTTTTTTATAATAAACAGATTTGATTTAAAGAAATGCATTGTTTGTAAAGGTATTTTGGGTATATGGTATCGACCCTTATCAAAATAAATACGTTAATCATTATATTCATTTAATTTTAAACATAATTGACCTTTACAGCGATGAGATCCGATTATGAGTTTGAAAGATATCTCAGTTTTAAAATAATGCGCGACTAACGTAAAATATCTGTCTAACGCGATGTTAGTATAGTATAGATGAATTTTCTTACTATCGACATTTTGGTTGGAGTAAGATTTTTATTTTAATTTTAAATACCTGTCATCATCATAACAGCCCATTAATGTCCCACTGCAGGGATGGACCTCCTCCCGTCACGGAGGGATACTTGGCCTACTAATACCACGCTGGCCAGACGGATTGGTATGGGGTTTAATTTCAAGTTTTCCTTCTTTTTATTTCGTAAAGATAATATTCACGGATAGTCCCTTAGTCGGTTTTTACGCCACCCATGGAATGAGAAGGGGTAGTGACATACTGTATTCTTACTCCGTCACCACACGGAGTTAAATACCTGTAAGTATGTACTATAAATGTATTACCTCAAAAAGATCGCTTGGTCGGACTAAATTCGAAGGGCGGAGGACCCTGTTCTGTGTCGTTTGTTGGGAGAGGCATTGTGTTCAGCAGTGGACTGCGATAGGCTAATTGGTTTATTGATTAATACCATGTATTCTTAATCCATCGTTACATGGATGGACTCTATACTAATTTATTATAAAGAGGTAAAGTTTGTGTGTTTGTAAGTTTGTGACGTTGTAGGGGGTAACCTCTGGATCTACAGAACCGATTTTTAAAATTATTTTTGTTTTTAATAGGCCATTTATCGGGGAATGCAATAGGCTATATAGTATCGCGCTATGACTAATAAGAGAGGAGCAGTAATGAAATATGTTTTAAGAAGGGAAGCGTTTTTTTCGCCGCCCAACGAAGTGGGCACGGGTCAGCTAGTTATATAATAAAATAGACTTTCTTAGAAACTCATCTGAAAACATCACAAGTAGACTGTCCTTAAAGAAAAGACTAAAAAGTGAGATGATGAAAACGTTAGATACTTAATTAAAAAATTTAAAAAACATCTGATTGTTAATTATTGTAATACATATTATTCCAAGATCTAGGGAGTGCCAGACATCACTTATTTTCTAACGAACCAAATATACACGAATGGATAGTGGCGGGGTGTACTATCATCTTATGACTAATAGCTAACTTGCCCCGACGGCCACTTTTCTGGTATCCGTTGATGAAAGTACAAAAAAACAGAGTTAACTTCACTCATTTTCTAATGGCTGGTTTTAACATATATTATAAGCAAGAACGTTAAGAATCCATAATCGAAGCTGCCAGACACTTTGCGTCGGCCGTTTTGCGTAACAGACACTTCAAAGTTCTGAACGAAATTCAGGTAACTTATTTTCTAACGACTGGTTTTAGCATTTTTTATACACAAGAACGTTAAGAATCCATAATCGAAACTGCCAGACACTTTGCGTCGGCCGTTTTGCGTAACAGACACTTCAAGGTTCTGAACGAAATTCGGGTAACTTATTTTCTAATAGCTGGTTTTAACATATATTATACACAAGATCGTTAAGAATCCATAATCGAAACTGCCAGACACTTTGCGTCGGCCGTTTTGCGTAACAGACACTTCAAAGTTCTGAACGAAATTCAGGTAACTTATTTTCTAATGGCTGGTTTTAACATATATTATAAACAAGATCGTGAATCCATAATCGAAGCTGCCAGACACTTTGCGTCGGCCGTTTTGCGTAACAGACACTTCAAAGTTCTGAACTAAATTCAGGTAACTTATTTTCTAATGGCTGGTTTTAAAATATAAAACCAGCTATTAGAAAATAAGTTACCCGAATTTCGTTCAGAACCTTGAAGTGTCTGTTACGCAAAACGGCCGACGCAAAGTGTCTGGCAGTTTCGATTATGGATTCTTAACGATCTTGTGTATAATATATGTTAAAACCAGCTATTAGAAAATAAGTTACCCGAATTTCGTTCAGAACCTTGAAGTGTCTGTTACGCAAAACGGCCGACGCAAAGTGTCTGGCAGTTTCGATTAATGGATTCTTAACAATCTTGTGTATAATATGTGTTAAAATCAGCCATTAGAAAATGAGTGACATTAATGATTTTTTTCGAAACTTTGAAGTGTCTGTTACGCAAAACGGCCGACACCAAGTGTCTGTCAGTTTCGATTATGGATTCTTAACGTTCTTGTTTATAATATATGTTAAAACCAGCCATTAGAAAATGAGTGAAGTTACCTCTGTTTTTTTGTACTTTCATCAACGGATACCAGAAAAGTGGCCGTCGGGGCAAGTTAGCTATTAGTCATACGATGATAGTACACCCCACCACTATCCATTCGTGTATATTTGGTTCGTTAGAAAATAAGTGATGTCTGGCACTCCCTAGATCTTGGAATATATGTGTGTATTTGTATGTATGTGTGTGTGTGTGTGTATATATGTATATATATATATATATATATAGGTATATGTTATGTATATGTATGTATATATGTGTGTGTGTATGTGTGAATACATATGTATGTTATGTGTATATATGTATTATTGGTATATGTATATATACTAATAATATATATTTATACAGCACTATTATAAAGATTAAAATACTGAAAAATGCTTATGTAAATATGCATGTTATAATTATATATTTTATTAGGTTAAGACCTTAAATACTATTTATATAGTGTGCTGATATACCTAGTTACTAGTAAACTGAACTTCTTATTGTTAAAATTATATGTAATTAGATATAAGTAAGAGCGCCTTTTTCGCCAACAAACTGTATTTACAGTTTGGCGATTCTGTTTGCTATGTAAAACCATTGTATATTTATTTCGAAATAAACAATTTAAAAAAAAAAAAAAAGTATAGTATACTTTTTGAAAAACAGTTCAATTGCTTTAAAACACATGTTTTAACATTATTTTATGTACTTGAATAAATCGAATGTCATCTTTAGTGTTCTTCTGCGTTTATTTTATTGACAACATTAATATTTTAATCTTTATTTATATGTTTTTACACACGTAGACAACCCCCCAAGACATAAAAGTCTCCTTGACTTAATAAAATATACATAAACCATAAATAATATAATAACTTTCATCTGTCCCCCAACATCTTGCGCTGTCACAAGACAACAAATGTAAATGTGATGGGGTGTAAAATTTGTGCAACTTTAAAACACGTCAGTCAAAAAAATGTAATGGGATGCAAATCGTCGCCTGAATGCTTATTTGCTCAACCGACCATTTTGACGAATTTCACTTTTTGATGCAATTTTATTAAGGATCTAATTGCGGTTCGATTGGTATATAATACTTGCTGCTTGGACTTAAAATACATGAATTATAAGGAATTTAAGTTTTTGTAAACTAACACAAGAGAATTAAAACTTCATGCTTAATTGCTCAACGTCCGTAGAGAAACACCAAACGTGCATCCGAACATCGATTGCGTGCTTAAGTATTCAATCTCCTCACAGGTAACCAATCACGACATCGCATTTTGATGACGCAATACGCCGCCATCATAAATTTCTTTTGTGACGAAGCTGGTGCTCGCACGCATTTGAGTAAAAAATAACGCGAAATATAGAAAAAAAGTATTAATTTTAATAAAAAACAGTACCCCAAATGTCCGTGATGAAATATAAATCGGAAAATATAGTCACAACTATAGAAAAGAATCGGTAACTTGTATTTTTGTTAACATTTCTTTGTAGATTACCACTGCGTATCGTTAACTTATAGTACAGGATGTTTAAATTTAATTCTTATTATTTCAGATTTAATTAAATCTTTAAATGAAATTGTGACGTATCTATAAATGAACAGATTGTTTCGAACATTTCGTAAGGTTGTAAAATATAACTAATATAATAATAAAAAATTTTGCTTTTGTGCGATGACTGTCAAAATATACCTGCTACTTGTGTTTTCTAATTGTTAAATAGGTAAATTTCTAAGCATTAAATGGGTAGTTTTGTGTTTACGTATACCTATACTTTGTGTTCGCAATGATGTTAGATGCTAGATAAGTAGATTAATACTATTTTTTTTTTCTAAAGAATTCCTTATGAAAACGTAAAAAATCGTCAAAAAAAGGTTAATTTTCTTGAAAAAATAAATCAATTCTAAATTGTTTAAATAGTCTCAGTATATTAATTATTTTTTATACGTATAGGTATGATATTATCACCGTTTTGTATTTAATGTATGTCGTTTTTATTGTACATATTGAAATGAAGAAGTGGAGCCACGGTAATACCATAGTTTCATTTTATGTTGACATTACGTACGATGAATCAAGAATCCGACCAAACAAGAATCCGACGAAAGAAGAATACGACTAATTAAAAAAAAAATTACTAGGACTAATTCAAATCAGACACTAACCGAAAAAAAAATTATATTAGAAGTACTTACAAATATATGAAAGCTGACGACAAAGCCTCCATGGAATCTCTAATTAAAAAGGTTTTGACAGGATCAGACAACATAAACAATACCAGGCGAAGTAAACGATCTTGTATCGGTACAAAAACAAAAAAATATTGTATTTTGTATTTTATATAAATCAAACAGTGTTTTTTTTTTAATTCTGTGTTTTTTTCAATAATAAATAGCAAGTTAACTAGTTATATTTTTTTTACCACGATACCCAAACACACTGTATTTGGTTATAGGGCACTTAAGTACTAAATATATTCGAATGCAAAATGCTCAACCTCCACCCCGGTAGTGGTCTATCTCCAATTGCATAATTATTGATGTGTTTATTTGCTCAACCTCCATAAAGAATTGTGAAAATAAACATAACTGTTTGACTTTTTAATGATTATTTGTAATATATCATTTCATAAACACATTAACTATTTTTTTAATATAAAACTTTTATAAAATCATATTATTTGCTTAAACTAATCAATAAAACGTCTCTGGTGTAAAATGTTGAAAATGGAGGTTGGACACTTAAGTATTCGTGCGACGAAATGACGAGGGTCCCTCAAAATATTATCAAGTAAAAGATACAAATTAAAATGATGGTGTATTAGATAATTTTTAATGTTTTTGTTTTTGTATAGTACATAAATATATGTATAGTGTCTTATAATCACGTACCTAAGCTAAGAGAAATCACGTTGTAACAAACTTGTACAAAATGACGACCTCGGTGCAAGAGGTTGTGGGTTCGATCCCCACGCAGGACAATAATTTGTGAGATCCACAAATTATTGTCCTGGTCTGGGTGTTCTTTTGTCCGTTAATTGATGTTTGTAAAAGGTCCCCGCGACACAGGGCATGATTCCTAGTGCGGGAGTTGTCTTTTTTAAAGAAAAAAAAAAATTATTATTCTACAGAATGTTGACATTTTTTTATGGACTTCTTTATCCGAACCCGAGACCTCTGCGTAGCTGTAATGTTATGTCACCACTACGTCAGTTATAGCCCGGTTATGTAGAGTCATTTGTCCTACTAATGACACGCGCGTTGGTTTAAGTTTTCTTTGAGTTTTTAGTCTCTACCAGTTTAACCATGTTTTTCAAATAATCCTTAGTATTTTTTACGACATAAGACAAGAAAAGATTGTGATATTTCGTATAACTAGTTAGTTCTTAAATAGACAATAGTTTACAGACAGGAAACTAAGAGATTAAAGTATATAAATATCAAGACAATCATTTGTAAATCACACAAATAGCGTGGGATTGGAACCCGCGACGTCAAATACAAATACAAATTCCTTTAATCACAATAAATAGGGTATGTACATACAATGTAGGTGACATAATGTAGTTATAAACAGTGCTTTGCCTATTTAGCTGTCAATTGGAACAGCGTGTGACATAAAACTATATTAATAACAATGAACTTATAAACTAGACAACTACTAAAACTATATGAAAATAATTTATTTAAGTTTTTATTCTACATGTTTTAGGAAGTCGCTTACAGAGTAGAAGGTATGAAGTAACTACCAGGCACTGAAAGTATTTATAAATTTATTAAGTGGCAACTCTTTAATATGTTGGGGAATTTTATTATAGATTTTGATACACATTGCATAACAGTTACTTTGAAATCTATATGTTCTGGGAATCACATCAACTACCAGCCTGTCCTTGTTTCCATAATTATTTCTTTGTGCCATTTCTTTGGCTTGCCTAAATAAATTTGGATTCTGTTTAACGAATTAATAGTCTTAGTCATTAGTCCATTAATAACACAAACTAAAAAATATGTTATTACTCTTTATGTTTGTGGAACCAACATCAGTTTATAATTTAATAAACATCTTCCCAAGTACGATTGAAAAGATTCTAAAAATATTTTTATAATTTACGTAGCAATTATAGCTGTATGTTTTGTAAGTTTCGTTTTATGTACAATACAGGCAAAATAAACTTCCATCAGCGGTATTAAAAACAACAAAAAGAAGAAGTACCTAGTACTTGTAATATGCCTACTTTTATCTCAAAACTCATTCCTTGAAGGAACAATGAGGGATTACGCAACGCCTGTGATTAACAGCCCTCTCTCAAGAAAAATACTTTCCTCTTATATTACTGCGCATATAAAGACACGATTACTCTCAAAATTTTATAATTTCGAGCGTTCCATATTAAAATTTCGACACTTACAAACAGTATATTTTGTCTCGCTCGCTCTAGTTAACCTGTAGTTAGTGAAAGAGTAACAAAACGTGTAGTGTGAAGCCGTCAGCTGCACTATAATGCGAGGAAAGTTATAACTATGCAAATTTTTACCGTCTTATAAGATGTAGGGGGAGACGTGCGGGAAGGACCCATGTGCTGGCGTTGTAATCGAATGTGTTGCGTTATTTTGTATTTTAGTCACTTTTATGTCATGCACTGCAAATAACATGTGAATCATTTATCCTATAATACAGCTCCTCGTGGTAAAAGACTAAAATACAAGGTGGCACCGTCTTATCATCCTAAATTAATCGTCACTATAATGTTATCATAGCTACCACTACGATTTCAACTCTACTACTTACGATCTCAAAGAATCAGAGTTCTACGGATGGCTTGAACAACTTTCGACTCCAAGCTTGTCACTAACGAATAGATAAGGAAGTAAGAAAGATCTCTACAACAACATATTATTATTATATTTCTGTGAAGGCTCGTACAAAAATTTTATTCACTTACTTCCTAACCAGTTTCTTAAATAAACTTTGCTTTTTATAAAAACATATTAAGATTACACAAGTGCAGTAATAACAGTAAAGCAGGAATATTGTAACCCGCTCTAAGATAACGGGATACCTGCGGGGAGTCGTTACGACATTGAAAATTAAAAATTTAACATCACTGCACATAGAACGGCCTGTCATGCTGTATACAATAGTTTTTGGTTATAGTGTGTGCTTAACTTTTAAGATGGGGTAAAGAAGAACTAATTTTCTTTTAAGTTTTTCAAGGCTGGCTTAGCATCTGCAAATATTCAGCACGAGGTGGCGTATTCGAATCCATACTAATATTATAAATGCGAAAGTAACTCTGTCTGTCTGTCTGTCTGTCTGTCTGTCTGTTACTCTTTCACGCCTAAACGGCTGAACGGATTTCGATAAAATTTGGTACAGACAATTTTTAGACCCTGAGAAAGAACATAGACTACTTTTTATTAGCAATCATATTATATTTTGATTTCATAGAATTTTGGCGGGAAAGCTGTGTCACGTGACCTGTGACGTCATAGGTCACGTGACCTGTGACGTCATAGGTCACGTGACCCGTGACGTCATAGAATTTTGACAGATGAGTCGTGACGTCACAGAATTTTGGCGGGATAAAATTTTTTGACAGTTGAGTCGTGACGTCATTGAATTTTTGACAGATGAGTCGTGACGTCACAGAATTTTTGACAGATGATTTGTGACGTCATATTATTTTGGCGGGAAAATATTTTATACCTCTATCACTTTTGACAGCTGTCAATTTTGACAGATAGGCGTGACGTCATAGAATTTTTGACAGATGAGTCGTGACATCACAGAATTTTGGCAGGAAAATATATTTTGACAGCTAAGTCATGACGTCATTGAATTTTGGCGGAAAAAATAGTATTTAAACAGCTGAATCCTGACGTTATCACAATTTGGCGGGAAAATAAATAGGTTTGTACAGGACCCTCGGTGCGCGAGTCAGACTCGCACTTGACCGGTTTTTTAGCTGTGGGTCTGTTATATCTAGAGAGCTTAAATTCGTAATTGTCAACTTATTTCATCATAACAGCCCATTAATGTCCCACTACAGGGACGGGCCTCCTTCCTTGACGGAGGGATACTTGGCCTACTAATACCACGCTTGCAGACGGATTGGTATAGGGTTTAATTTCAAGTTTTCCTTCTTTTTATTTAGTGAAGATAATATTCACCTTATTTGTTAGGCACTAAAGTGACACACCTTTGCTTATCCTATCCTACTAATATTATAAATGCAAAAGTTTGTGAGGATGGATGGATGTTTGTTACCCTTTCATGCAAAAACTACTAAATGGATTTTGATGAAATTTGGAATATAGGTAGTTTATGGTGTAAAATAACAATTAAGCGGGTAATACCGCGGGCATCAGCTAGTCAAACTATATTTCCTCAGCCAAGATTTGCTCATTGAATTAGTAAAATATAATTTGAACAAACTACGTGATTAACTTTTAACATAAAAATGTTAAATATAAAAAAAATATGGACAAGTTTACTTTTTTTATAACTAAATTAAAACATTCACTGCAAAATTCTTACTAATATTATTGCTTTATCAGACTCCTATGGCACTCATTATAATAATTTTGTTTTATCATACTTTTACATTAATAACGTACAAAATTAACCATCGCTTAAATTATTTTATATTTTACGTAATTCATCGCAAATTTCCCACATCTTCTTTTCACATCAAAGTGCTTGAATAATAATGTTAAGATGGTCGGCTACCTACATAATGATTAAGAGTGGTAGTTGTAAAAATATAATATTTTCTCGCCTCCATTGTTTAGTTCAACAATAACAATATATCACTGTGCAGACGTACAATACTGGCCGGTGGAAAGTTTACCAGAAACTGACATATTTTTTTGTTTCTTAGTAATTAATTGTATGGTTTGCTGTTATCTGAATATCTTTTCTAGGTAGAATATTTTTTTGTGTTAAATATTTAAAATACATTCCATTATAGATATGCATTAAATAAAATGTCGTATTTATTTAAATCAGGTTGATTGGTAAGTCACACAGTGGATTGGAAAGTCTGAACAAGACCCAAGAAGGTCAATGGATGAGGCAGACTTTACAAAACTCATAAACTAAGGCTTTGTAAAAATTATTTTAATAATCTACAGTTGTTGTTTTCAAGAATCTGGTCTATTTTAGGTTTTCAAGGACTTAAAACTACAATAAACTTGTGATAAAATCATCGCTTTGATGTTTTTTATAGTGTTTATCTAAACTTAAAGGATATTGTGTCCACACATTTTATATATCTTCAAATACCACACGTGATCCAAATATTTTTTGTAAATAATAAATAAATATTTATTTGCTATTTTCCGTTACGACGTTCGTAAACATAATATTCCGCTTATATTCAGTTCAAACGATCGATGCGAACTATTACGGACGTTTTCGCTTCACTATGAATATTTTCAACTTATTTTTCTACCATAAAATTTTATATAAGTGAATTTTTATCGTGTGTCTTACAAAAAGTTGTGAGTGAAGTAAGAAAACTACCGGGACATTGCCAAGTTTGTAAAGGAAAAGTAGAATCTTTGAGTCGCTTCTGTGGTACTGTGGCTGGTTGTATAACAAACTTTCATAACTACACAGTACCTAGAGTTTGTTGTTGACTTTTGTTGAAAGAACTAGATAGTATTTTTATTATGTACGATCGATTTTTTTTTATTAAATAAAAATTAATTATATTTCTTACTTAATGCTTACAATGTTGTCATTTTATATTTATTTATTACACTGGTTGCTGGTAATGTTACACGACCGTCAAAATTAAATATGACATCGCTGGCCACATTTGTCTGGCGGCGTTTTAGGCAGTACAAATATTTAAGCGTTGCTAAGTTAAAGCATAACCAGTGTCTATGCTTTGTCGTAGGCGCCTCTTTTCACAAAAAGAACTAATTACAGCTAGGTGACATCGTTATTCTTTTTTTTTTATTTATATCTTTTTACGAGCGCGATAATGATAAAGTAATGTAATTACCTATCCTTTATTTGTCTTTAGTTTCCCAAAGTCAAATTTTACTGTAATATTTGATTTTAAGTCTTCTTAGCGAAAAATAATGTTATTAAAGAAACGTTTCCGATGTGGTATATACATTTTGTCCTCATGTGTATCTCGATACTATCTCGTTTCACGCACCATAATATACATTGCGGGTCGTTCCCCGACGCCTGCATACAAAGTGCATTTTATCATGATACTACTTTGTCAAGTATTATTTTATTAGAAGTGAATGTTTCTGATTTTCATAATACTTGTTTATTTTATTTAATGTCGCAGATTGGTTAATTTAAAAAACTTAAAATAGAGATAACGTCATCTTTTTCTTATATCTCCATAATTAATATTGTTAACTAATAATTTAATTGCTTTTTCCAGGTAAGTTCTACAGTTTGTGATGCTGTTTAATTAGTATCACCGAAGAAGCTACGTAAGACTAAATTAGTTAAGTTTAGTTATTTAAGATCAATATTCAACATTTAACATTACCTACATAAAATTAGGTAAAATAATGCATATAAATTATTTTAAAAAACAAGCATTCACATACAAATATAATTTAGCGTCATACACAATATATTGTAGAGAAGGTATTTAACAAGAGTTGTTGCCAGCTGTGCCAGATCATAATCGTAACAGGAATTACGAGCCGCGACTCATCTCCACACACTGAGATTACTCTGCAGTATATGTAACATATTCACATCAAATCTTTGCTTTTATCTTAATGGTATCAAATGAAATAGTAGATAAATAGAAGATATTTGTCTGCTCTTTGCAGTGACTTTAACGGTTTTTTTCAGCTACAGAAGTTAACTTTGTCTATAGAGTAATAGCTTGAGAGTCTAGTCTTCCTTCTTGCAGATCGATGCTAAGTAATAATGTTTCTTATATCAAACTGGGGAAGTGGTTTTAGTTTGTGATGGATTCATGGAGATTTTACCTCACAGAACATCTTTCAAGTCATCTCTTTTTAATTTTTTTTTTTTTTTAATAAATATTCCTCACTCATTCAAACATTGCCACCTAGTCCCAAACTAAGCAAAGCTTGTACTATGGGTACTAGACAACAAATAAACATACTTAAATACTTTTGTTTTTGTAAATACATACATATTATACATATAAAACAAACAATGCAAACAATCATGTTCATGCACCCAAACATTTGCATTGAGCGGGAATCGAACCGAGACCTCTGCGTAGCAGTCATGTAATATACCGACTGCGCCACAGAGGTCGTCAATCTTGCCTGGTTTTAATGCACAAAAAACTATGTCGTTGCAGTACGATATTGGTGTAGCGATATAACTTGAAAACCGCTACACCTATTTAATCAAATGGTTTGTATTAACTTTGATATTATCATAGTAACAATTACAATAGCAAAGTTATTTAATTTACATTTTTGATTAAATTATGATTTCTGATGACGAAAGTAACATCAATATTTAAGTCAATTTCCTTTAAGACAATAATTGATAATTCATCATAACACCCCCAAGTTATCATAAAAAATCTTTATCTGAAAGTCTCGCGTATATACTTCGACAAAATAGCAACAAGACGCATAATTCACGGTATGACACAAAATTCGTCTCTCGCACGTCTTAGCTCATTTTTTTGGCACAAAAACGTGTCATACATACGTATATTATGTATGTATGTACATTGCTATGGAATTGATATGCTCTGACTTATTGTACAGAATTTTATTAGTACGCAGCAAAGATTCTTTAAGAAATGGTTTAAACATATTACAGCGTGTTGATGAGTTCTCAGTTTATAGGTTTCTTTTGATGGTATCTTGCAATGGTTTCTGATTTACTATACATATGTGATATCGACACCATCTACGCATAACTCGCTAACTGAAAATCGCTAATTTTACAGGAGAGCCGATTAAAGTTGCCAAAAAATTCAAATGGTGATTGCGTCTATAATATCGCAGTTATTGACTTGAAAATTGGCATGTAGTCTTTTTGAATGTTTTTTTAAATAGTATATGTATTTTCATTTATATTCTTTTGAATATTAAATTATAACACTTAAAGACTTTAACTTCGGATTCGAAATGTAATTTTTGTGTCAATGTGCCACATACGCAGTTATACTCTGGAAATTATTGCTGAATCAAAAACCCATCTGCCTCTTACGTAGATATGCAATGACGTGTTTTCCTTAACTTTTAGAATAATTACCAGATAAAGAGTTATACATGGGATGAAATAAAACCTAACTGTTATACTATTAATCAATTAGGTTAATAAAACAGCAAAATTCATAGTAAGTAACAGGTTATTTTACCGGCATCAAATATCAGTGAAGGAATAAACTACAACATGTGCGTATAACTATGTAGTCAACACCATTTTAATAACATTTTGGATGTTGTTGAGTTAATAATAAAACACCAAAAAATCTTATCTAAAAAAGACTTTGGTACATTTTACACAATTTAATTTTTTTAACCTATTTTAATCACAATAGTTATAATAATATTAATCAGTACTGAACTTATGAATTAAATAATAAAAAAGTTATTGCTATATCTATCTTGCTTCAGTCTATGTAATTCAGTCTTCATGTATTTCCGCTTCATCATCGCCACCAGGAACCAAAGATTGATAGAAACTGTGGTATTTAAATGGTATTATTTGATGGTCACACAAATATTTTAAATCTTGAAATTTACTTTTTGGCACAGGAAACTTATTATAAAAGAAAAGCGAATAGAAATAAAGGTAAATGTTATTTAAGTAGAAATGGTACAGAGCGACCAGCCAAAAAGCAAATATATTTTGTAAAAAATGTAAATTAAACTGCTCTAAAAAGTTCACTGCGCATTCTAGACAATCAATATTTAATATGTTATGGGATATGGGGAATAATGTAAGACAATGGGAATTCATTGTTAAATTTTGCAAAAAAATCCCAAAACGTAGACGTACTACAGAAGGAGCATCCAGGAGGCAGTACACCATCACGTATAGTTTGCCTAGTGTAGATTGTCTTAACGATCCAATACCTGTGTGTAAAGTCATGTTTTTAAACACATTTGGTATTGGAGCCGGTATGCTTAACACTGCATTGAAAAAAGTGGAAGATGGTAATGGTGTTATTACTCCAGATGCTAGAGGAGGCCGCAATGATCGTGAATTAATTATAGATGAGGCAATGATAAAAAGCGTCATGTAAATCATTTTCAGCCAGTGGAATCGCATTACGTTCGCAGTCGCACGTCCAAACTATATTTAGATGAAACCCTATCATACAGTCGTATGTTTGTTCTGTATAAGGAATGGGTTGTGGAGAATTAAAAATCATTGCCTCATCTATAATTAATTCACGATCATTGCGGCCTCCTCTAGCATCTGGAGTAATAACACCATTACCATCTTCCTCTTTTTTCAACGCAGTGTTAAGCATACCGGCTCCAATACCAAACGTGTTTAAAAACGTGACTTTACACACAGGTATTGGATCGTTAAGACAATCTACACTAGGCAAACTATACGTGATGGTGTACTGCCTCCTGGATGCTCCTTCTGTAGTACGTCTACGTTTTGGGATTTTCTTGCAAAATTTAACAATGAATTCCCATTGTCTTACATTATTCTCCATATCCCATATCATATTAAATATTGATTGTCTAGAATGCGCAGTGAACTTTTTAGAGCAGTTTAATTTACATTTTTTACAAAATATATTTATCTTTTTGGCTGGTCGCTCTGTACCATTTCTACTTAAATAACATTTACCTTTATTTCTATTCGCTTTTTTTTTATTTTCTTTCCATTGGTCCTTATGTATGTTTAGTCCTTTATATTTATTTAATCTTGAACTGGTACTGGTAGACAAAGACTGAGGACTATTTATGAGCGAAGCAGAAGTAACAGTATTTAACGGCGATGGTAGACTAGAATTTATATTATCATCTATATCGAGTAAATGCGCTATACTTTCAGCACTGAATGAGTCATTAACTAAAGAAATATTGGGTGGGCCGTGGGACAGATTCTAGATTTGTTAAATTATATATGCAAGAATTTGGACCATTGTCAGACGATAGTAAGGGATCATTGATTATAACTTGTCCTGCAATGTACGCGGCGGTATTGTGCTCATTTAGAAAAGGTTCAAACCTTTTCTTTGATAGAGGTAATATTCTCTTGATGTGAATTTATGTTCGGGTCCCCATTTTCAGCATTATTGTCTTCAAAAATGTGATTACTGTTAGCCCACAAGTCTTTCACTTCTTCAGAAAAGCTAAGCACAAGAGATTCGAAAAGTAAAAAAAATAATAAGTACTTAAGTACCTACAAAATGTTGCTTTGTTATTTTTATCCCATAAGTAGTGCAATAATTATTGTATTTAAGGGATTTATAATTAAATTCCCTGAAGCAAGCAGTTAGTTATCATTTATTATTTATTAATAAAACCAACGCATAAGTTACTTAGTGGCAATTAGGACTATTTTTAAATAAGCACAATCGATGCATATACATGTAAATACCAGATAGACAAAGAATAAAAAAACATTTCCAACGCAAAACTCTTTATATGTTAGCTAATAACCAGTAGTCCGAAGCAAATGTCTATAACTGCGCTAGTTACTGAGTTTTGCGTTGCGTTTTGATAATTTAATAAAATATATTTTTAAAGATACATTTAATATATCTAAATAGTGTAGTAATAGATTACGAACTCTTTATTCCATTAGTTTATATAATTGTTCGTGTAAATGTGTAATAATACATATATATAATACTAAATATTATTATTTTGTATAAGGTTGTTTTGGGGTACAAGCTTTTTAAACATATTATGGAAGTTAATACGTTTACTACACATATTTATTAATACAAATAATATAACAACTTAGAAAATATACGAAGTCGTACGTAGAATTCACTCTTTAACTGCAGAATTTCGTAAAAACTGCAGCGCTCCCTACGCTCTCCGCTGCATAAGTGACTGACTGGCAGATAAGCCCCGCACCTCGCCGCAGTACTCCCCGCATAAACATCGATCTACCAATCAGATATATATGCTGCGTCCATTCTTTGAAGTTAGAAACTTTTACTATTGTAAAAAAGAGTCTTAGAGTGCAAAAATCAAAATTTTTTTTTGCCTAATATATGAAGTCGATGTCGTAGATTACGAAAATCAAATAATCGTATAACTCGTCAAGTGGCAGTTAGCGAGTTATGCGTAGATGGTGTCGATATATTGTATTATTTTTAATTTATTATGCAGACACGCTTCTAGGTAAATAAAAATCGTTATAATGTATTTTAGTAAATTGAAAACTACCGAACATAATTTCTATATAACATACAAAAATGGTTCTGAATTCTCCGTGTGGTGACGGAGTGAGAATACAATATGTCACCACCCCATCTCATCCCATAGGTGTCGTAAAAACCGACTAAGGGACTATTTGTGAATATTGTCTTAACGAAATTAAAAGAAAGAAAACTTGAAATTAAGCCCTATACCAATCGTCCCGCGTTATTAGTAGGCCAAGTATCCCTCCGCCACAGGAGGAGGCCTGTCCCTGCAGTGGGACATTAATGGGCTGTTATGAATGAATGATGAATACAAAATTAGGCGGTGCTCCCACATAACTATTTCCCTTTTTATAATGAAGTATAAGCTTGTGCTTGCAGTAGGACGTTTACTGGCTATTTTTGAAAATAACACCAAATAACTAGGTAATCTGTCACGTATACAAAAAGGTTTTATTGCAACCAGTTCAATGGCTTGGACTTGAGTCTTAGGTAGAAACGAACAAAAAACGAAACTTAGAGAGATCTACCTCAATCAAATTGTGTGGTAAACTAAACTAAAACCATAACTAAGCATTGCTACCACATTGATGTTGATTTATCAACTCAAAGCCACGCATGTGCCATGCAGATCTCCAGGATTTACTTACAATTACATATTCATAAATTCACAACACTGTATCTCAGACGATTCTACCGCGTGACAAGACAAGCCCATTAATTGGTCTACAGATGTAATCCTGAGCACACACAGAGTGCCAAATATGTTGATAATAACGCCTAATTATATACGTCATGATACAGTGTCTCTATCGATTAGTTCATTGTGGATTTACGACTAATATTTCAAATCAAACCGTTTATTTGCATGGGGTCCAAGTACTACTTATAAAAGGTTTGTCTGCAAGCTACTACTGAATTCGTTCTCTTGAGACATGAAAAGAATTTGTTTGCATTGTTTATACACTTCTCATCAAAAAAATCGAAACAGTTGCAAGTTTGTGTTTTACAAGGATTATCTGAAAAATGTGTATATTTAGGAATATGAGTTATATATCATTTAATAGGGAATTTAATGAGGTTTTCAAATAATGATGTTAATGTTCTAAATTCAAATTCAATTCTCATAGATTTCATATTTTGTTTAACAAGTCGTATTTGCCCTGTACGTAGTTTGACGGAAAATGATAAAATTAGGCACGTAAATGAAAAAAAAGCTAGAAAACGTTTATTTAATAACCCGTATCGCGGACCCAGAGTTCCTCGCTCCTCTTATTACTGCGTCCATGCTGCGATGTTTACCCGCAAAAACCGCCAAGTGGTGGCATTGCTGAATTCTGGACTTAGTCTGGTTATTACGGCTAAAAGATTGCATCTTAGCCTCTCGTCTTTTCAAAGAAACTGCAAACGCTATCAAGAGACTGGTTTGTTTACGCGCCGTTAGAGATCTGGCAGAAAACAGGTAACTTCTGACCGAGTAGATCGATTTATAGTAACACCTCTCTTACAAAGTCTACGCCTTAATGTCTTTCAACCGCAGCAGCAGCTTCATGATGAACCTATGGTGGCTGTAAGTGACTCTACTAAACGTGGACTTGTACCGTAAAAGAGAGCAAATAGGGAGGAACTACCTGCAGATCATCGAAAAACGCGCCTTAACTTTTTACGTAATTACCTAAATTGGTCATACATCTAGTGGAGCAAGTTCCTCCTTTCTGATGAGTGCAAAATTGTATTGTATGGTAACGATGGAAGGACTAAGGTCTACAGAAGTGATGGAGAACGCTTAGCACCATGCAGGAATAAAAGAAAAGGCCATTCATGGTGGCGGTTCATGGACTGTTTGAGGAGAAATTAGTGGCAACGACAAGACCGAGTTTGTCTTTGTGTTTGGGTCCCGTCTGCCCTTTTTAACAGTCATAGGTACATCGAACAGTATCTTGAACCTCTTGTGATGCCCTATACACATTTATTTGACCCCGGTTTTACATTTATGTACGAGGATGCTAGGACAAACACCGCGAGCGTCGTATGAGATGATGTTACTGAAGTCGATATCTCTATTATTGATTGGCCAGCAAGAAGCCCGGACATGAATCCGATAAAACATCTTTGGGATGAATAAATAAGACGAATTAGTGTAAAAGATCATGCCTCAAAAACACTTAGCCAGCTTTTAAATGTAATCCAAGAGGAATGGAATAGAGCGCAACTATTTTTGATCGTGACTCTCATCCGATCGATGAAAAACCGTACAGAAGCAGTAATGAGAGGTCGGGAATGGTATCCGAGTTATTAAATAAACGTTTCCTAGCTTTTTTTTTCATTTACGTGCCTAATTTTATCAATTTTCGTCAAACTACGTACAGGGCAAATACGACTTGTTAAACAAAATACGTAATCTATGAAAATTTAATTTGAATTTAGAACATTAACATCATTATTTGAAAACCTCATTAAATTCCCTATTAAGTGATATATAACTCATATTCCTAAATATACACATTTTTCAGATAATCCTTATAAAACACAAACTTGCAACTGTTTCGATTTTTTTGATGAGAAGTGTATAAGTAGTTGAATGATTAAGGACTCATCATACTAATTAATACTTCTACTGAATTAGAAGGTGCTTTAATGCTGTCGCAAAGTTGTAAATGCATCGCAGCTAAGTTTTGATTCAACATGTCCGCAGCATCAAGCAAAAAATTGTTTACGTTCTATAATCATGCAACGCGGTAGTGTAAAAGTGAAACTTCATTTAAAGCTCTAACCTTTATATTTCATCATACCAACTCATTAATGTCCTACTGCAGGGATGCGCCTCCTTCCATAACGGAGGGATACTTGGCCTGCTGATACCACGCTGACCAGACGTATTGGTAGGGTTAGTAGGTATTGTATAGGGTTTAATTTCAAGTTTTTCTTCTTTTTACTTCGTAAACATAATATTCACGGAAATTCCCGTCGTCGGTTTTTACGACACGCATGGGATGAGATGGGGTGGTGACATATTGTATTCTTACTCAGCCACCACACGGAGAACCTTTATATTTACGTGATCAGATTTATCATGAGTTTGATAAAAGAACATTTGTGACCGTGGCTTAGTCTTTATAGTTGGAAACAAGATCTAGGTTTAAAAGGGGCGCTCTAAAAAGCATTAGCTCTCACTTCCATAATCCGTCATGTTCACTTTCAACTTAGTCAAATTTGGTAACATCCTTACAATGTCACCTGCTTGTATTTTTACGCTAGTACAGACCTTACTAAGTGTCTTTGGACTTTGAGTACGTTAAGTTATTTATTTCTTTAGACTCACAAAACACCTTCTCTCTTAAAACAAGTTCTCTAATAATAACTGGTCGTAACATAACTAGTTGAAATAAAGATTTAGTTAGAAGCGACAAACCTACATAATATAAGAAGTAGTCCGATATATAATTATTTATACAAGATTGACTGAATGAAATACGTGTATTTGTATATTATGAGTATATCAGCTCGTAACAAAACTAACTAATCAATCTGTACCCTATTCCATCAAAACTAATCTACACAAACAGAGTTAGAACGAAGACGTTCTACTCGACTTAGAACTTGGTATGACACGGAACTTGCCTTAATCACTGCCGTAACTCAGCGTAAGCCAAGCTTATATATTGAGTTAGTTTAAGGCATCAGAACTGTAAACATATGAATCTTGTTATTGTATGAGGTATTGTATAGATGGCCTACGTAAATAAGCAAAGTACTGCAGATATTTGATATATTGCAAACCCAATTTTAAGTACTTATTCGGAGATAACTGAAAATTATTATTCATCATAACAGCCCATTAATGTCCCACTACAGGGACGGGCCTCCTTCAGTCACGGAGGGATACTTAGCCTACTAATACTACGCTGGCCAAACGGATTAGATTAGGGTTTAATTTTATGTTTTCCTTCTTTTTATTACGTAAAGATATTATTCACGGATAGTCCCTTAGTCGGTTTTTACGACACCTATGGGATGAGATGGATGGGATGGTGACACACTATATTCTTACTCCGTCACCACACAGAGATTTAAAATTACTATTTTGCTTATTAAGTACAATAATTTTTTAAGGATAATTCAAGGTTTACATCTTAAAATACACAAGGACGTGCTCAGTACAGTAGCTTTCTAGGGTAGACAGGGGCTTGGTTTAGTATTGCTTGAGTCTATAGGCAGCACTTACCGCTTACCTTTACCAGGTTGCTTACTTAATTGCTCGTTTACCACCTTCAAGAATTTAAAAAAGATGGATGAGAAAAGTTGTTTAATAAGTCATTTAACCTACACATCACTTTACAATTCTATATAAATATATTAATACCCTAAAATAATTAAATATAGAATATAAAAAAAAAGTAAATTTATTTATCAGACCTACCATTTTAGAGTAAAATTAAAATACATTTGTTCTTATTTGTTTTTATTAATTTGTCGTTTCTTAAAATAAGAACAAAATTGAACCTACTCCCACATTCTTCGTAATATCATTCATTATACCAATATTAGATGAAATAAAAAGATTTATATAAATAACGTTATAAGGATAGAATTCTGTAACATACGCGTGCTAATGAGCTGTCAATGTGTCAAATAAATTCGTTAGATTTTAGCCGCAGAGCGTCGGAACGTAAACCCGTAACCGTGATTATTTGCGGTACGGAAGAGTGAGTGACGGTATGTTTCTCTCCAAAAAAATACTCGAACGTAAACGTTTAGCGAAAGTTTGCTTGTTTTTTGTAAATACTTAAATGTTATATATCGAAAATAACCAGACAATAACCGATGCTCCGGTCTCCGTGTGATGACGGAGTAAGAATACAATATGTCACCACCCCATCTCATTCTATGGGTGTCGTAAAAACCGACTCAGGGACTATTATCTTAACGGAATAAAAAGAAATAAACTTGAAATTAAACCCTGTACCAATTCGTCTGGTCAGCATGGTATTAGTAGACCAAATATCCCTCCGTCATGGGAGGAGGCCCGTCCCTGCAGTGGGACATTAATGGGCTGTTAATATTATAACCGATACTATTAACTACCTTGATCCTAAAGTTGTGTCGTTTATTATGCGGCTGCTATGCACGAAGTTGTGGATTCGAATCACAAGCAAGAATTGTATAATTCACATATTACTGCCTTAAACCAGGGTGTTCTTTGTGCTCCTTACCTTCTTAAGCTTGATCTAG
This sequence comes from Schrankia costaestrigalis, assembly GCA_905475405.1. Lineage (NCBI taxonomy): Eukaryota > Metazoa > Arthropoda > Insecta > Lepidoptera > Erebidae > Schrankia > Schrankia costaestrigalis. Next base: position 18,118,896 of record FR997843.1, read on the forward strand.
TCTAAAAGTTGTCTTAATAATAGAAATATTAGCTTTTAGGACACTCATAGGATGGTATTAAACTGTCACATGCCAAATATTCTTACCTCCAGCACCACACAAAAATTTAAATATTAGAAAAAAACAGAAGTTACACCCCTTCCAAAGCTCTAGGTTATGACAACATTTACTTACATACTCAGAGATATTATATAATAATTCAGTAACAGCCTATACGTTTTAATGCTGATTAACACTCACACACATAAATCAAACTTAGACACACTAAGCCTCTATAAATTATAATGATACATAGTAAGCGTATAACTATTACGTTACAGTATCTGGTTATTTTGGCACACTATTTGACTTATGACGTTGGCTCGTGGCATGTGTTAGCGCTTGTTCGATGACTGTTATACAGATTTGTGTTGGGTTTTGTGTACTTGTGTATGTGTTGTGTTTGTTACATTAATGCGTGTTTGTATGTAGCTTAGTACGTGGGTAAACTTGGATACACGTGTCGCTTCTGTGTAGTGTATTGAGTTAGGTTTGCTTTGCGACTGAGAATCGTTAATTTTTTTGGCATACTAATTGATTCTTTAAATATAAGATTATTTTTCAGGAAATGTTTTTTTAAACAATTTTGACTAAGATCTTGTCTTTCTTGTATAGTGCTTCTTTTTAAAATGATGATATCGTGGGTCTTCATTACGAACAATTAGTTTTAAAGCTTTGGCCTAGGGCTTGAATGGTTTCTAGTTCGTTATTGTTAATAGAAGATAGAGGTCATCGAATATAAAACAATGCAATGAGCTTTCCAATTCTTTTACTGCTATTAAATACTGAAAATGTCTTTAAGAATTACCACTTATCAATATACTATTATCCAATATATTATTCACAAAACACTACTTATTACTTAATAAATATTAATTCTCGTCTATTAAACAGAACTTGAATATAAAACAATGCAATGAGCTTTCCAATTCTTTTACTGCTATTAAATACTGAAAATGTCTTTAAGAATTACCACTTATCAATATACTATTATCCAATATATTATTCACAAAACACTACTTATCACTTAATAAATATTAATTCTCGTCTATTAAACAGAACTATAAACGCCATAAAATAAACACAGAATGAAACACCCGCCTGTGTATTCCGTGTACTTGTTAAAGTTTCCGGGCTGTGTACTTGTATATAATTGTGTTCAATTTAGAAGTGGTGGGAAGCGTCAGGTGTGGTGTTCGATTCACGACACAGTTAATTACTTTTTGTTAAAATTCTCTCTTTTGTTGCCCTCGTCGTCGTGCTCGTGTGTAATTTTTAGACTCTTTGCTCGAGTTTTGTTTTAATGAGGGCCTTTTGTTATTGAGTTGTTAGTTTGACATTTTTATTCGTTCACACTTTTATTATTTAAAAGAATAGTAATGGTAGGCGCTCATACCGGCAATCCATAGTTTATAAACGATATAGCTAGTTAAGCAAGGTTATTACATAGATGGCTGACCGGTTATTGTTGTATTGTGTGAACGTCTCTATGCCTCGAAGGACACGTAGCATGTCAGTCTTGGCTGCTGTCGTAGATACATAAATACTATAAGACTATCTATTTGGCTCCTTAAACAACAGCTCTACTAGCTGTAGGTACTTGTGGGAACCTGGCCTTTGAAAAAAAAAACAATAAAAAAAGAAAAATGTTACTACGTCACCTACGCAGTAAATTTAACCCGAGGCTATGTTTCGTGAACTTTTGTTATAATATAACCTCAACTGTAGGCTGCTCTTTTTAGATTACAAGGAATCAGAAGTTAATATTGTTTACAGCGAATTTTCGTGCTTTTGTACAAATTTTCTAGGAATTTTATCCCAAATGAATTTTGTTTCAAACAGATGTTTAATGTTTTGAAATGAGTAAATTAAGGGTCAGACGCATCACTTGCGTTGAAGCTAAAGTCTTCTTTAGCTACGAAAAGTCATTTAAAAAAAAAAGTTGTGGTTTTAATACGAAACGATACAGTACTAATGATTGTTTTAATTACATTTTTAAATTATAATACTCGTCGGTTTGCAAACAATGGATTCAGTTTTGTTCCAAAATTATTGTAACTATTTTTTTTTATTAACATTATATTTTTCTACTTTATATAAAGTTTTTGTATTTATCAATAATGACAAGACTGCTGGTCTACTCTTGAATTTAATTCCGATCGATCGGGATTGGAATTATGACGTTTACCGCTATTTCATACTCTTGAAATCAACACTAGCGCCAAATTGTTTTCAAATTAGGTGTCTATTTGTTGAACTACATGAAATTGTGATTGAATTAAAAATGGTACTCTTGAATTCATTTTGACAGCTGCGTATTGCGTTGAAATTGTGTTCGGATTGCTTGTAAATTGGTATTATTCCAATAGCAAATAAGTAACTTTTTACATATTGTTTTGTGTTTTATGTCGACTTGGGAATATTAATACATCTTTAATATGACTTATTAGTAAAGATATCATTTAGTCTACATAAAAAAACGTAGATTGAGCTTAAAAGAAAGGCAAACTAAACCTATATTGCGCTTTGTGTGTTGTATCTATGTACCAAATAAAATATGGCGCCGAATGATAACGAACACTGTTTGACAACACAAATAATTTATTTGTTAAATATATATTATATTATATATTTAATGATAAATATTCAAGCTTTACTTGGTCACAAAGCCACACAAAGCTTTTTAAACTAGAAACACTAATATAGAATTAATAGAATTATTCTAGAATATATCGCAACCTCAGTAACATAAGGGGCCAAGTCAAAATTTTAGTAAACTGAGATTTTAAATGCTAAGGGCATAAAATGGAATTCTTTACCTGTTAGCGCTGACAGAGCGAGAAAAAGGACAATAACGACTCGGTAAATATATTTGTGTCCCTCTCACACTCTCCCAGCCCGCTCTTACTGCTAGAAGGTTATGGTTAACAACTAAACAGTGACAGGGATTTAAATAATATATAGGTTCAATTTTAAATAGTCCTAGTATTTCTTTGATATTTTTGTATTATAAAGGCCTAACTTGAATGCATGTTTTTCAATTACTTGTAATTTATAGAATTAATGCAAATTTATTGTTTTCTCCTATTGCTATTTATAGTGCATTTACCAAAGAACGAATCTGTCAAATTTCACATTTATAACTTAAATAATAAACAAGTAATTTGAAAAAATAGGTATTTTCTAGGAACTCAGAATCTTAAATCGTGATTTCCCAAAAATCAACTTTTTTGGATTGTGCCCTTATAATACTGAGGGTGCGATATTTACTTTTTGACAAGTAAGGGGAACAATTTTTTTAATAGACTTGTCTTTGACCCGTCTCATTCAGCCACAAGCAACACAAAATTTTTGAAATGCTAATTTCTCGATCCGAATAATAATAAATAATTAAAAAACGTATATTACAATAATATTTTCCATAACTTGTATTTATTACTATTGTTAATAAGCAGATATCGACCTTAGTAATAATATTTTCTCAATTTAGTATGTAGTTGTATCACTTCTCCAATGTCATGTGTTGCTAACTTCACACTCTAAAAGATAATCGTGAACCAATCCCGATTTCAATTCAATGTTGACGAAATTGTTTTCAAGAGTACGAAATCACGTGACTTCAAAAGTGACATTGTAATTGGATTGGTATTAGATTGAAATTAAAATTATGTTCAAGAGTGACTCTGCAGGTAGGTATGACATTAATAGTAATATCAAAACCTTGCTTTAATTATGTAATCATACGAAATACGTATCGTTATACTATAATTATTACATTATCTCTTACAGAAAATTATTCGAATAAATAAATGCCTTTATTTTCAATGCACGTAATACATACATACACGCTCGACATAGAACTAAAAGTCTTTATTTGACGTAATAATAACTTGTAATTATACTTGAACTCAATATAAAGCCTTCGGGGTAGTGATTTCTACCATTAGAGGCACATAACGTTGTTAATTCGTTAATAATTCTAAACTTTCAAATAGCTTTGACCCAAGGTGGGTTTTACAACCTACATATAATTTCAGTCTACATTAATTTTTCATAGTTCATTTGAAATTATGTCGTATGAAATTATAGGTTTTGTTGCTAGTGGAAGGAATAGACACCTTTAGTACGGATTGATATCGTAAATGGTAATAGGTATCGAAGTCGTAATATTTGAAGGCGGTCATCAAAACAGCCTCTCGTAAACTGTGTTGCTCTTATTTGTTATAGTCAGATATTACCCTTAAAAACTTACACATTCACATTATCTTGGAACACAGTACTCGTAACGTCAGGTTTACTATGATAGATGAGTTACTTACTATATTTTATTTATTTTACTTAGCCACATAGCTATGATATGCAGATTTTTGTATTATTGTATATGCACAAACATTATTTTTCTATCTCCAGTGGGGCAGTCAGATATACTAACATGCATACATCTGACATCGTCAATAAAACAATGATGTAGTCAGAAAATTTACGAAGTAAGAAATATCCCACAATTTGGTATGTAAAGTAAAACTTTACCTATGTTGATTCCAAAACCATTTACAGTTTTTAGATCGGTAAGGAATAAAATCATATTTTTAGCGCAAAAATCGCAATTTTGTACAATAATTATACATGAATTACTTTTTGATTTGACTTCTAAATGACGTCATGCGTCCGGCTGAATAGAAGTTTGTCTCTGCCTTCATTGCTCAAGTAATTCAGCCGTACGCATGACGTTTGTGAATAACACAAATCAAATCAAATCAAATCAAATTTATTCATAAATAAAATAAAATATTACATAACAATATAAGGAGTGTTGACTGGTCCCAAACTAAGCAGAGCTTGTACTATGGGTACCAAGCAACAGGCTATAATACTTATATTTACAATCATTTATAAATACTAATTAAAACAATGAAATGTATAATAATACAATATTACATAATTTATAAATATTGACTGGTCCCAAACTAAGCAGAGCTTGTACTATGGGTACCAGACAACAGCCATAGGTACATATTTATATTTTAATTTATTTATACCTACTAACTATAATAATAATATGTGACATAAAAAATAAAAATATATAAATATTAACACAAAATAAATAATGAGCTTGCGTGGAATTCAAACTCATAATTTCTTGCACGGGAGCCGCATACCCGAGGCAGTCGTGTCTCAGCAACAAAAAGAAAACCTCCCTCCCTAAAGAAAATAAAATCTCTAAAAAAATTACAAGTTTCCTACGATTAGTAAACCTCTTCATACTCTTTTTTAGTTCAAAACACAAAAATTTCAACTATAAAGAACTGTAAACCAAGAAATCACTAAGCATCCACGCAAAAACTATAAACCGTGTATCTTTCCACATTTCCGTGCATACCATCGTATCGTATCGGTGTGGTGCGCTACGCTAGGAATGTGGGCAATGCGTCGCCGCAGTGCGTCGTGCGTCGTGCCCGGTGCATGCGTACACGTCGCGTCGTGCGGATACTCGCGGATATTTATGTACGCCACACTCGCCCCGTGGGTGATTTAAACTATGTTACTTTTTATGTGAGCATTTGAGTGGTTAGCGCGTTATTTTGTTTGAAATTTATTTAAATTTGGCGGTTATTGTATTGTACTACGAGTATTACATTTTTTTGTGACAGGTTTTTGCATTTTATGGAGATTAGCCAACTACATTGATACCATAAAAGCAATGCTTGCCAGATGCACCGGTGTGTTTGAGTTATTTCAAAGGGCCTTCTTTTGTTTTAGCTGGCTTTTTCCTTAAAGTCTTTTACTTCACTAAGTAACTATAACCAAATTCAAAACAACCAACTGCAGATTATGAATTTTATAACAATGAACCTATCTAACCTGTAATATAAAATTTAGTAAATTTACATCACTGCGCGGGTATTGAACCAGCAAAACTCAACTCTTATGACTACTTAAATTACAGCGCTATCCGTGCAATCGTGAATGTGTAATTGCATTTTCCGCTCTTACGTGTGATGAGTGGGTGGGAACAGCGCGACACTGAACTTATGAGGGGTAGCACACAATACACCGAGTTGCATGAGACCTACTTGTTGACTAATTATTATGATTGTTAAATACTAGAGCGTATTTGAAATGTATAAAATCTAGATAGTTTAGTAGAGAGAAATGAAAGACGGTAAATGATATTTTTTGCTTGAGGATTCTGCCGGATAAATCCACGAACACTCAGTCTCAACACAATCTTATTTGGCCTCCGTAAGATTCGAATCCGCAATTTAATGCACCTAAGCCGCATACTGCAGTCATTGATTTTTAAAGCTTTTCTTCTATAGCTATGTGATTACGCTTATCATCGTCATTACCATATCAGGCAATGGACGTTTACTTACTAGACATAGGCCACCTTCAAATATTTACACCTAGTGCAGTCCCGTGCCATCCTTATCCATCGGTTTACTGCCTAGATCCTAACTAGATTACCGTGAGAGGTCGTCCAGTACGCCATTCCAGAACCATTCCGCCCCAACGGCTCTTTAATTGGGTAATCCTAAGTCTTATCTCTATTAAGCTTATCAAATCACCTTAAATCGACTTTAATGAATTTAAAAAATCTCAACGTACAAAATGAATAATACCCAGGTATAATTCCCTACAAACAAGATAGGTCACCAGCAAATCTTAATGCCAATGCAGTCAAGAGATTAGAACAGCACTAAAGCTAAAAGCTAGATGAGTAACTGAGACAGACAAACACTTTAACTCTTAAGACGTTGTTGAGTCAACAGTTCGCCGCACTGGACTGTGTTGAGCCATTAAATGCGCGAGATTTGTAGCAATATTTTTACCCTTTTTGTTTCATAATAACTTTAGAAATTTTCAAGAATTGTGGTTTGTTTTCATTTAGGATAGATACATTTTTTAGTCGTTACTTTGAAATTACTATAGCGTCACTACCTTGTATTATATCGAGTTCGTAGCAAAGTCTGACTATGGGACTACAATCATTATTGCTAAAGAGGACAAAACAGTTTTACAGAAAACCAAAAAATTACCGAATTGATCGGCATAGTACTAGGGTCAAGAGTTATTTCTATCAATAATGGCTTATAATAGAAACCCTCATTGTAGAATAAAATAAAAATAAATAAAATAAGTTTATTCACATAAAATTCACAAAAACACATTGACGACCTCGGTGGCGCGACGGTAGCGCAAGCGGCTGCCGTGCAAGAGGTTGTGCGTTCGATCCCCACGCAGGACAATAATTTGTAAGATCCACAAATTATTGTCCTGGTCTGGGTGTTCTTTGTGTCCGTTAATTGATGTTTGTAAAAGGTCCCCGCGACACAGGGCATGATCCCTAGTGCGGAAGTTGTCTTTTTTTAACAAAACAATTTTTTTTAACAAAATGTAGGTACCTACAAAGGATGGATATCAGATTTGTAGGAACTAAGCTGACCGACCTTTGTATCAAGTTGTTCTGTTTTACTCTTTTGTAGAAAAACTGACTTATATTAATTATCAAGTAGACATCTCTTACTCGCCTTTTACAACGAGGATTTATTAGGGTGATGATTTTCCTAGTCACTTGAAAACTCTTGCTTCATTGCCCCATGACATGACTCACACAGAACACCATAGCATACTATAAATTATGAATAAACATTATTATTATTGTAGACGCCATTATCAGTAGACTTGTCTCCGCGTGCTCACTGGCTGTGTCTCGCTTAGTCATAAGGGGTTGTAATATTGTTGTAACTGTGTCTGTTATTGTTATGTTTTCATTTTATGTTTGTTACTGTTTGTACAGGTTAAAATATAATGTGTTTATTGTTAGCTTAATTAAGAGAAGTGTAATGTTGTAGACAGCCATGAGTTAGAGCCCAATTATGTAGGCGAAAGGAATTCCTTAGAAATAATATGGCAGTCACTCTTGCCTTACACTCACAGACATATTAGAATGACGTTGTGTCACATTGAAAGATAATATTTAAAGTTTACATATCCGTGTAGTGAGGAATCAACAGTCACTCGACTCGAGCCAAATCTCGGTACGGAATGGTCTGATTCTCGTCTGACTCGCTTAATGAATGTGGACGAGGCTCAATCTGTTTGCCAGGATCGTGACAAGTAGCGTTCTGTAGTCTCTTATTACCCCGGACGGGTTAAGGCGTGAGTTTATGTATGTATGTAAGTTAATTGCACCTGGACAAAGTCAAAACAAATGTGTAGGTATGTATTGTGTAGAAAGTATCATTGCTTTAGGTAAAAAATTAAGACAATCATAAAGTTGGAGCACTGCCAGGTATCTCTCATAAATTATATGTTTGTTAAAGCCTCTGCAATACTAAGCCTAATATTAAAAGATGGTGGTGGAGTTAGTTTAGTAAAAAACTATACTTAACTAAAAGTAAGTACTATAAATTGCATGTTATTATTATTTTATGTACATAAAAAACGCAAAAAAAAACATGCAACGAAAATAATCTCATTTAAATTTGCAAGTCCGATTCTAAGCATCATAAAAACGTAACAGTTAGGCTCGAAGGTAGGGTGTTGAAGCAGGCATAAACAATTCGTTATGGCGGTGGCTGTTAAAAACACATTAAATTCATAATATTACGGCTTTTTAAAAGAAAAAAGTATAAAATAATAGCTTGATTCAGTTAATAAAAGCTGTTTTTATCATTACGCGTGTTATTATCGTTCATAAGATAAAGATCCGTTTATTTAGACGCGATATTAATACCTGTATTATTAGTATTAAAACAACGCATTATTTCATTTAGTATGATGTTTTCTTTTTTGGACTTGTCCTATTTATTGTGCAAGATGTATAAGCCAAGATCTTCAGTATAAACTCGCAAAAACTCTAGGCACAGCTTTCCGATAGGTACAGTCAGCCCCAAAAGTCGCTGAACACATTTTAAATTCCAAAACTGCTGAACACTAAAAGTGCCATAAGTCAGTGTCGCGGGTATTTCAGAAGTATTTGAACACTAGTATTTCAAAAGTAGCTGAACACCAGTGTTCCAAAAGTAGCTGAACACTAGTGTATATTGTTTACTCGTTGGAATAGATACATAATTTCAAAACAATTCACTGAGATTCGATAGCTTAGGGTATAGAACACTCGACCTTGATGAAGTAGACGTGCGTTCGAAACCGGGTTGTGCCAAGTATTTTTTTTGGTTTTTTATTTTTTATTTATTGTATTTTATCTAAAAAAAAAACAAGTAAGTAACTTAAATTCACCGTCACTGTTCACAGGTATTTTAATAAAGTTAAAATATTATTTTTAATTTTTAATTGAAAATTAAATAGTATTTTTATTTAATTTTTAATTTAATGAAGAATGATCATTATGACTTTAAATTGTATGAGAAACATTTTCGGAGATTCGATGATATGAGTTGAAATGTTATGTAAGAAGAAGCGCTCCCTGTTTGTATTGAATAATAATAGTAGAAAACAAAATAAGAAAAAATAAAAAAACACAAAAAGTAATCCGTTCCTCAGGATGGAACCAGAGCTGTTTTCTTTTCACCCAAGCTCTATACAAGCAAAGCTATCGTGTTGACAACTGTTTTGATGAAATTGTTAATGTAGTATTCCGCTTTGAAATTGGCTTGACTTTTGTCTACTGTCAAAGTCACTCACTACAACTACACTGAAACTCGACCGCAGATGAGCGACGCAGCGGGCGACGTTGCCGTTCAGTCATGCGCGGCTCCCGTATACTGCACGAGTTGACAACATCGATACTTCTGAAATACCCGCGACACTGACTTATGGCACTTTTAGTGTTCAGCAGTTTTGGAATTTAAAATGTGTTCAGCGACTTTTGGGACTGACTGTACCTAAAACGGATACAAAGGGTAGAAGTTGAAAAAATAACTTCTCTCTTCGTAAATATAATAATTATAAAATATGAGCTACCATCCTTTTAATATGTGTGCTGTGGAAAAGTCTAACCATTCAAAAATTTACCCAAAACAACATTGAATGTATTAGATAAATCACCTACATTCGTAAAACAAATAACATTTTCTAATGAAAATTTAAAACAAAACTATTCCGGTCTAAAATTAAAACCAAAGTAGTCATTTATAACGAAACCACAGCAACACTGGCCAGTATTCCAACTAACATGAAGGATATAATTATTTTTCTAATATTTATGATTTAATTTCCCTCTGAAGGTTTATGTTTCTTGCTCGGCCCACTTCACCGACTATAAATAATACTACGATGATTAATTTTGTATTCATTTTCAAATGAAAATTAAATGGCCTGCGCTTAGTTTGAAATGCGGTTAACGCTTTACAATGTAGTTACTTATTTATTATTTGTTACATTTTGATCATTAACGTCAGGGATGGAAATTTTATTTATGTTTAGTTTCTATTTTAGATAGAATACTTTGTTTCAAATTTAATAGTATTATCTTTTGGGGTGATTTTAGCCAATTTTTACAGTATGGGAAAAAGACTAGTATTCTTGATCCGCACTATTTAATTTCAAAATACAGGCGATCAATACAATACAATAAGGCGACGATATTTATTAGGATGTTAAGGAACTTAAAGATCAATAATGTTAAAAAAATTCTATATTACCGAACTATTAAAACAATTCTCAAGGAATAACCCAATGGTTTTACGCGACTTTAAAGATATCCTGACTTGGTAATAAACGTAATGTGCCAGTAACAGAGAGACCGTAAATCATCTTGATGAGGTCGAGCTCAATAAGTGAATGATGAAACAGCAGTATAATTGTGAACAGTTACAGGGCTGCCATGAGACAGCACTATTGTCTAATATACAAGACTAACTTCGTTTTTGATTAACGTCATAATTTTAAATATCTGCCGGTATACCTATACAAGGAGAGTCTTCTTCTAGTGATGAAATCAAATCTTTTTAATGTAGATTAGTATTTTTTTTTTTCGAATCGTTATTAGTTCTTTTTTCTTTTAATGTATTTAATAGACAGTAAATCACGTAATGACGAATCACTTTAAGTATTCATACTCGTATATAAGTCCAAGTCTCTCCGTATGGTGACGGAGTAAGAATACAATATGTCACCACCCCATCTCATCCCATGGGAGTCGTAAAAACCGACTTACGGAAATAGAAATAGAAAATCATACGGACTATCTGTCAAAATTATCGTAATATGTATTAATTGAAAAAAGGTGGGGCTATCGGTTTAAGTCCAATGGCAAATATACAGAATCCATTCTAGCATTCGCTGACGACCTAGCGATACTTACTCGGAATACAAAGCAGTGCCAAGAACTACTGCGAAAGGTTGATGAATTCTGTGAGTGGACTGATGGAATGAGAGTAAAACCTAGCAAATGTTATTGTCTGTGTTTAGGTAGGCGGGATACGAGATATACTTCATATGACCCCGGTCTCACTATTGGAGGGGAAAACGTTTCAATAATATCAGAAACCGTGCCTTTTAAATTTCTTGGTAGAAAAATAAACGATAAAGGTCGCTCTCCAGTACTAGACGATGTCGTCAATAGTTTCATAAACGACATTGAAAAGGTAGACCATCAACCGATAAATAACGTAAAAAAAGTCTGGATATACGACAACTATTTAACATCACGTCTCAATTGGCCTTTCCTTGTGTATGATTTAAACCAGAACCTCTTGAAACAACTAGAGGCTAAAGTGACGAAAACATTGAAATCGTGGCTAGGGTTAGCTCAATCTGCAGACTCTTCTGCTCTGTATCGAGACACAAATAACTTTGGGATGAAAATAAAAAAACCATCGGAACTCTACAAACATCTAAGAGTCACTAAAATGCAAGTCTTATCAACATCTAAAGACGAAATTGTAAAATCCATCCCAACTGATAAAAATTCAACAATTTAGGTTACAATTCCACAATAAGTTCATGATAGGCGCACAAACTAGTAGAGTAGGTCTAGGAAACACGGAAAGTCAATCGGACAACGAAATTATAAAATCTTTCTTAAACCAAGATGAGAATAACAGCTACAGAGTGCACGCAATGAACCTAGAAATGCAAAATGAATGGGTTACTCTAGGGGACTACTGTATACCTTTAGCCTTGAAGTGGCGCACTTTGCTTTACGACTGGTCACCAGCATTACTTAAATTCTACCTCAACGCCTTTCAATTGACTCTCCCCGATCAAAGCAATCTTGTAAGATGGGGAAAAGCCACGGACAAAAAATGCACAGAATGTGGCAAAGAAATTGGTACGGCAAGACACTTATTGGTAGGCTGCAAAGTGCTTTTGAATATGGGTCATTACTCGCAACGTCACGACAAAGTATTAGTCAGGGATTATACGCGAGGCAGTGAGTCTGTCGATTGCCAGAGCTAGAAAAGGATTGACTACGAATGAAAGACAAAACATCCAATTTGTTAAGGAAGGCACTACTAAAAAGACCACCTACAAGCCTTTTTCGGTCCTGAGTCCGGCAGACGATTGGACTCTACTGGTTGACACGTATGAAACACACTACAAAATCCCGGAGGATATCTGCGTGTCACCGTTGAGACCAGACATATTCCTCTACTCAAAATTGAAAAAGCGTGTAGTACTTATTGAGCTCACGGTACCGTGGGACACTATAATCCCTAAAGACCACGCAATTAAGACAAATAAATACTTTGACTTGACAAATGAGATAACCAGAAATGGCTATAGGGTTACTCTGTATGCCGTGGAAATAGGTGCGAGGGGTACACCAGCTAAATCCCTCTACAATCTATTAAAAGAACTAGGACTGCCGAGAACTTCAGTAAGCTCTCTACTATCACGAATGTCCAAAACGGCATTGTTAGGTTCCTACCAAATTTGGATAGGTAGAGGACGGAACATGGCAGACAGTGAAGGTGACCGCTAACGCGTTGTAAGAGGGCCTCCTTAAACCTACATCTGGGTCGTAAGTCCCAGACGCTGTTACGCCAGTGTTCTGCCCTCTATCACGCGATGGACCCATGGAATGCTAAGATTAGGTCTTATACGAAATTAAAAGAAGGAAAACTTGAAATTAAACCCTATACCAATCCGTCTAACCAGCGTGGTATTAGTAGGCCAAGAATCTCTCCGTCCCTGCAGAGGGATATTAATGGGCTGTTAAGATGATGATGATATAAGTCCACGTCACGTTAGTAATATTTTGAGTTTGGTCATTGAAAAGACGAAAGAATTGGAATGTAAATACCGCTAATATTTCAATCTATTGATAGAATAAATAAATAAACAAAATCACATGTGTTTTGGCACACCCTGGTCTCGCTGGCACTTGATAATCAAGTGACAATTAGAAGCAGACGTGTGCTGACAGATGGCGCGTTATAGCCAAGACATCGCTCCTTTATGATACATAACATTATATTGTTACTTTATGTATAGAGAGGTGGGTAAAATCATCTAGACATTGTGTGGTAGTCCTTGCTTGCCAAGTTACGAGTATAATGCAGGTGACACATCGTCACAAAAATGGTATAAGTACCTATATATTTTAACTAATTAATACACATTTAATTGTTTCATTGCCCGAAATGTACGTACTTTTGGTTAAAACTTATGTCCAAACAATACATTTAATAATAATAATATATAATCTGTTCCTCTGATTTTCAAAGACCAATTCTTGAAATCCAAATTCAAAAGTCAAAAAAATCCCTATTATACATTTTTACAAGACACAAAATATTTGTCAAACAAATCGTTACAGCTTTAAAAATGTGAAACGTACGCAAAAGTATTGTGAGATTCCACCACGTATTGCGAAGTTTAGCTGCTTCTGTGAGCCGAGACGCGGATACGTATCTACATAAGTTGCGGATATTGAAAATATTTTGCGGATAATCCGTGGAGTGCGGGCAACGTCGCCTTTCTCTGATACATGTTTTGTACTCCACAACGTCCAGAGTTGAATTTTTCAAAAGTTTTCGTCTTCTCTCTAACTATTATGGGGTGCTGTGTTGGTGGAATAGGGGTTAGTTATAGAAATACGACGAGTACATTTCGACCATGAATCAATAAAAAATAAAGTTTGAATGATAGATAGGCTAGATGGGTATTAGCATTTGGTGTTATAACGTGTAAAGATGTACATGATTATTACGCTACTAGGCCATAAAGAGAGATTGGCGAGGCTCTGTTAAGTGCTTTTTAAGTAAGTACTGTTCCAATATTAAAATTTAATCCATACACAAACGCAATGATAAGTTTAAAAATTTATTTCTTATGTTATCTAAATAGTTTTAGTTTTGTCGCCTTGTCGCCATACCACGGATATTAGAATGTATGTAGAAGGAGGCCAGTTTATACAATAGCACATTTATGCACAACTACAATGCTCTAGCAAAAAAAAGTACTACATAATATATTAAAATGCAACCACGACAGGCAAGAAATCCTACTTAAAATAAAAATTAATGGATGTTTGTTACTCTTTCACACAAAAACTACAAAACGGATTTTGATGAAGTTTGAAATATAGTTAGTTTAGAGTATAGAATAACATTTAAGCTACCTATACAACGCGCATGAAGCCGTGGGAATACGTCATAGTATTTTATAATTTACGTCGTAATTCTAAAATTTGCGAGCCGTACCTCGTCAGATGTAAACAGTTCGCATGTAGCGCATTAGTATCGCTAACAAGGTGGTGTTAGCTCGTAACCAGCGATCACTCGTGTCCGGCGCATTGTTCTTAACACAATTTGTGTCGCGGTGAGCTCTGCAATCTGTTACCTAGACAAACTGACGTGAAGAGTATTGCAGATGTAGTTGGAATTATTTATTCGCTAGTAGGTTTTGTGTTTTTGAATCTTTCAATAAGTGCTTATTGTCTACGTGTTAGTGCACAATTTTATAAAATGAAGACGAGCGTTTACCTATTATAATCTATACTAATATTATAAAGAGGTAAAGTTTGTGTGTTTGTATGTTTGTTGTAGGGGTAATCTCTGGATCTCCTCCCATCCGGTCCATTTATCGGGGAGTGTCATAGGCTATATAGTATCACGCTATGACTAATAGGAGTGGAGCAGTAATAAAATATGTTTAAAAAAGTGACGCGTTTTTTTTCGCCGCCTAACGAAGTGGGCACGGGTCAGTTAGTACCCTATAAAGTAATTTCATTTACATAAAATGATTCACAGAAATTCCATATTTTGAGATGATAATCAAAAAAACCTATTTATAAAATTAAAAACCTAACTATTTTTTTAAACCAAAGTTAATATTTTGGCATAGTGCCCAAGGGTTTTATGACCTCTCTGTCTACCTAAATACTGTTTACCTCAGCCGCTGTCAGACTTGGCGTGGACAAAGCTCAGCTACAATAATTTACGTCGTAAACTAAAGCCGTGGCTAGGATGTTAATATGTTACGCTTATTTATTTATTAAGTGATATACTTAGTAAGAGCTGATTATAGGTATTTATTCGTGCACTTGGTTACATTTAACATTGACTTCTAATTGTTATTCCGCAAGGACCATGCAGGTGCAAAAAAATATTTCCTTTGCACAATACGAGTATAAGTATTTAGTTTTTTTAAACTATCGCGTCGCATAGTTATAAATATTAAATTAGTGTAAACGAAAGATTAACAACGAAAAATTCTGAGCAATCGGCTTGAGTCTACGGCCAGTTCAACCTGTGCCGAAACGTTAAGCGAAATAAAGTTAAATATACATACATAAATAAACTCACGCCTTATCCCGTCCGGGGTAGGCAAAGACGACAGACGGCCATTGACATACATGCGCTTCGGTTACCAGTGCTTTTTATTGGGCCCTTATTCAATGTGCAACCTATCTGGTTAATATATCCTAGTTGAATATCATGCCACGTTATTCTCCTATTTACGTTTAATATTTATAAATAGGTATTAAGTATCGAATAGCTTCAATGTGTGTGAATGTGTGTAATAATCTACCACTAACACAGCATCAGAATTTTGTCCTTGTGTCGTCATAGACTGACTAAGTTTATTGGCGTCACCACGCGTGGGGGACAGCTATTGTTTAGTAGACACTTCATTACACGCCTGTGTGAGTGAAACAGACGGTAGATAAATGAGACACGTAAATGAGTTGACATTCAGACAATCATATTTCTATTTTAAACTTGATGTCCGTGTGGTGACGGAGTAAGAATCCAATATGTCACCACCCCATCTCATTCCATGTGTGTCGTACAAACCGACTAAAGGACTAACCGTAAATATTATCTTTACGAAGTAAAAAGAAGGAAAACTTGAAATTAAACCCTATTCCATCCGTCTGGCCAGCGTGGTATTAGTAGGCCAAGTATCCCTCCGTCATGGGAGGAGCCCCGTCCCTGCAGTGGGACATTAATGGGCTGTTATGATGAGTCAATGTGTGTATGAGTTTGTAATAATCTACCACTAACACAGCATCAGAATGTTGTCCTTGTGTCGTCATAGTCTGACGATGTTTATTGGCGTCACCACGCGTGGATGAAAGCTATTATTTAGTAGACACTTCATTACACGCCCGTATGAGTGAAACAGACGATAGATAAATGAGACACGTAAATGAGTTGACATCCAGACATGATAGCTTTTTTTTTCAGTGTAGGTTCGAGTCTTTATAGAATTATCATAACTGTAGCATTTGCCAGTACCTAATAAATAAATAAATACTTCTCACTCTATCACACAACACCATCTAGTCCCAAACTCAGCAAAGCTTGTACTATAGGTACTAGATAACGGATAAACATACTTAAATACTTAATACCTAATGTATTGTTTCAAATTCTAACTTTTCTTAAGGGCCTTTGTAAATTTAACTGTCTCCGTGACAAGAGCCAATTTAACGAGGATGACTGTATCCTAAAATATACATACACACATACACTTATTCCTTGCTTCAATTAAGGTAAGCAGAGAAAATATTATCTTTAATGTTTAATAACGCAGAAGATGCGTGGATCAACGTTATGATTAATATTTTTCTCTTAACTAAAAATAATAATATTTATAATATTACTCTCACACCCACACAGTGCCATCTACACTCAAATTAATCAGATGCTGTACAATATTGACTAATATCGAATGAACATATCTATGCATTTTTTTATAACTACATACATGCATGTCATATTTTAAACCCAAATGATTGACTTGTAGAGATATCGCAACCGTGACTTTATTTATAATCAGACGAAATAACTGTACATTAAGTATTACTTTATCTGTTTGTCATCAAATAACAAAAGCATTACTTTTACTACACCCAGATGTCGATCTTAATTCCCCATCGCTATACAATGCTCGTTATACTAGAGTACTATGTATGTTCTCATTAAATGTTTACTGGCAGCCGGTCACTGATATTAAACCTTGTACTTATGTGTATTATATCAGTGGCAGTATGTTGTCTTAGGTTTGGGTGTGTGGATGAATTAACATAGTTTCTCATAAGTGTTATCGGTATAAGCTGTCAGTGTTTATGTGAAAATAGGGTATACAGCTATAGTAATAACTAGGATTTATTTTGCCCTCAAAAGCAATATTTAGGTAATAAATGTAACCATTTTAATTAAACATTGTTGTCTATCGTTACTTGCTATTACTGCCATTGTTTTGTAACAACTGTTATAATTTCCGTCTACAAACCATCCGAGAATTTGACATAAATATTTAAAAAAGTAGATTCATGTCTCATGTAAAAAATATTATTGTTCTTTAGGTCCGTCTAACTAAACTTACAATAGGATTCGTCCGGTCCACCGCGCTGTTTGGTCGTACTCCGCAAGCAAATGCTTCTGTCTGCCTGCCACGGTCACACTAACGTACAGTGTCATTGAAGTTTGGCAAAGACAGAGACAATGATAAGAGCTGAGGTAAATGAAATTCGGCATTTCTAAAGGAAAACTTTCACTACTATTAAACGAATTATCGGGATATTTACAATGTTTAGAGTTGTTGAGTTTCCGATATTTCTTATTAACCGCAAGTACTTCAGTTCCTCCGTAATCATAGCGCTTGTAACAACGTCGAATAATCACAAACTCAACAACTCTAAGCATGGTAAATATCCCGATAATTCGTTTATTAATAGTACTTAAAGGATAATTGACCAGAGCGCGTAGTATTACCTCATTGAAGTTGTAATAAGTAATCTTAGTTTTGTTGCAATAATTCTGAATCTAATGTTACGTATAATTACGAAAGCTATATTAATAAACAATAATGGATCAACACACAAAATAAATCCTAACGCACAAAATAAATCTACAAAATAAACCTCCGTGTGGTGACGGAGTAAGAATACAATATGTCACCACCCCATCTCATCCCATGGGAGTCGTAAAAACCGACTAAGGTACTATCCGTGAATATTATCTTTACAAAATAAAAAGAAGCAAAACTTGAAATTAAACCCTGTACCAATCCGTCTGGCCAGCGTGGTATTAGTAGGCCAATTATCCCTCCGTCATCGGAGGAAGCCTGTCCCTGCAGTGGGACATTAATGAGCTGTTATGATGATACAAAATAAATAAAATGAAAGTATCTTGTAAGTTCGACTTCCAAACCTGCATATACATCAAGGAAACCAGAACACAGATCAAATACCTTATTCTTATGCATGACTCAAAACTATTAACAAAAATAAAACAAAGTACATTGCAACAGATACTTGGAGCAAACAATGTGTTGTGACACTTTTATTGAACTCAATAGGACGTAGAATAGTATGTACCATGCAATAAAATTTATTGCTTCGACGTATATTTATATATAAACAAGGTTTAGATATTGTACAGGTTGCGACTTAATCTGTATTATTTTAGACACATATCTTGAAGGTCTTCCCTCAAAACCCTGATTTAAATAATACGTAATCCTTAGCATGATAACTCAGTTCATTAAAGTCCTACTTTTGGATTTAGTTTTCTCCTGTGTCTCTCCATGTGGCAACGGAGTAAGAATACAATATCTCATCACCCCATCTAATCCCATGGGTGTCGTAAAAACCGACAAAGGGACTATCCGTGAATTTTATCTTTACGAAATAAAAAGAAGGAAAACTTGAAATAAAACCCTATACCAATCCATCTGGCCAGCGTGGTATTAGTAGGCCAAGTATCCCTCCGTCACGGGAGGAGACCCGTCCCTGCAGTGGAACATTAATGGGCTATTATGGTGTGCCCAAGTAGCTGGTACAGCATTTCCAGTTAATTGGAATGTTAACTCAATATACACTTACGTAGATCCAAAATTAATTGAAAGACATTTTGAGGCCTTGTTGGGTTTGGCAAAGCACTTAAAGAACTAAAACATAGCAGGAAGAAGAAGAATTTATGTATAATTAGGATTCAAAATACATAACATTGATCAGTTTCGATTGGCTATCTGTGTTAATTACAACAAGTGCAAAAGCTTCTAATATACTTATACTAAAAGTGGTTTTATCTAAATGAGTTACAATATTATCTTATCATTTATATTAAGTAATATAATACAGATGTATCCATTAAAGTGCGGTTAAATAAGTTTGACTAGCCCGGTTCCCTTTACAACGTTGTAAACTGAAGGAATCGCCCGCAGTGAACACATTATGGCTGCCGTAAACCAATAAATGGTCCATAACCCAAGGATTGGCCACTTTTACTGACTTTCTTTCTGCTATTTATTGAGATAATTTAATTTAATGCATATCTTCTATGTATTACATCTTCTGATATTATATAATTTTACTACGTTCTGTGTGTTATGTATTACTCCAGGAAAGTATTCCTTAAATAAGGTTTATTTTACATGTTCAAGTAGTGTTCGACTCAGTGACAACTGATGTGACTTACGCAGTGTCCTACGTGGGCGACGAAGGCGACGCGACGCGAGGCGATACACGCGACTAGTGTCCTACATGAATACGTCGCGTCTCGTCGCAGACTGTCACATAGGACAGAAGTAAAGTACGCCGTTGATTTGTTTGCGTACGTCGCGTTAGTCGCGTCGCGTCGCGTACGTGGCCAACGTAGTATACCGCGTTAATAGTTAGTATCTCTAGCAAACGCTAAATATCATTTCATGTCCATACTTAAAGATTGGCTCTTCCAGCTGGATGAAGATGTATAAGGTTCAAAGCAGAAGCCATACGCAATGATGATGTTGACTTAAAAAGGCTGGATGGGTCTTCTATGTCTATCCTTGCTTATTGATGTGTATAGGGTCCAATGATGATTTAGATTTTTCTATTACAAACATAGACATGACAAATCATTGATTGTGTACCAAACGTATGTATTATTTCCCGTTTGATTGCAATACCAACTTAATTAACACTAATTCACGTCACACTGTTAAAACCCGAAACTAAAGAACTAACATAAATACTATTATTGAATGTCCTATATAAACAATTAACTATTGTGTTATAAATATAGATTTGATTGTATTGTATTGTGTAGCTTACATACAATATATTAACAATTTATAAAAGGTATCTGTGCATTTGCTAACTATTTGTCTTAGATTAAATTTTATAAATCAGACTCAGGCTAGTGTGAAAGGGCTAGTCGGTGCCGGTAGGCCCCGGAAAACATATGGTGACCAGATAGGTTGCATATTGGAGAAGGGCCAAATAAAGAGCACTCGTAACCGACGAATCTGTTTGCCAGGATCGTGACAAGTGGCGTTCTGTCGTCTCTGCCTACCCCGGACGGGAAAAGGCGTGAGTTTATGTATGTATGTAAATTAGACTCACGGACACTAAAATATAAACAGGCTTGGTTTTTAAATAAACTACTTTTTAATGTATATTATTTTGTTGAACGACCTAAATGACTCTGTAGAAAATGTGTAACTTTTGGTAACGAGACTATAAACTCATAGGATACTATTAATGAAATCAACTATTTCTAGGATTAAACTATGCAGCTACAAATAACTTAGTATTCATTACTACTTAATAGAAAATTATTATATTTAATTATGTTTTATTTAAAAAGAAGGAAAACTTAAAATAAAACCCTATACCAATCCGTTTGGATAGCGTGGTATTAGTAGGCCAAGTCACGGGAGGAGGCCCGTCCCTGGAGTGGGACATTAATGGGCTGTAATGATAATGAAATGATGATTATATTTAATTATGTTTTTAATCCCTATTACCAAAAGTTACATACTATTTTCTATAAACTCATTTATTTAGTTTGTTCAACAAAGTAGAGTCCTCCAAAAGACAGTTTACACTACGAGTAAAACTAAGCTAGTAAATATATTAGTGTACGTGAGTCTTTACGCCGGATAATGGCGGCTATGCTGAAAATTTAATAATGCTGCCTTCTGTCCGGCGAGCGTTTATCAATAGTATCTCTAATAGAGGTTGTATTACAATGTGTGTATTGATAACGCTGCGGTTTTGAGTGTGCGGTTACAGTGTTAGCGGTGAGTCGAACAAACAATTATCAGAATAACTAATCGATTGATAGGTAACATACGCTTGATATTCAGAATTATTTAATATTTTAACCTCTTCAGTTGAGGAGCTCAAAGCTAGCTGACAACCACTGCTTCATAGACGATAAGGATTGTTCAACAAAATCGATGAGATAATTCTAAAGATGGGCGACATGTAGGTGGCTAGAACAACGTTCGACACCAGTTTGGTATTAAAAAATAAAGAAGAGGAAGGTTCACCTCAGTAAGTTATACGACGACGTATACTAGATCGCGGTTTTGTGCGATCCACACATTATTATCCTGAGTTTAGATGTGAGATTTGTGTCCTTAGAAAGATAATTTAAAAACTCCATGTCTCTTAAAACTGTTAGTATTTTAAAACCAAATAGTAGTAGTATTTCGAATTCTAAAAACAAATCAACATTACTCCTAGCCTTTTTGGTTAACAATTTTCTTTCTGTGTTAATAAAATATTCCCATAAAACAATCGCTATCAGTGAGTCCATAAAACAGCAACAAACGTTGTAGTATTCGAAAGCGATTACGAGGGTAGGCTGACATTTACGTAGGTTCCGCTAATTGTTTATTTAATCTGCGCCTGATCTTTGTTGGACAAGTCAACACGGGTCTTAAGTTGTATACTATTAGTTGATCCAGCCCGCGATTATATTTTGTTTTAGTGTAGTTTTGAATATTAAATAGATAATTGATAAACATACAAATAAAATTAAAATTTTTGCTTTTTACATGCAATATAATAAAAATAAATGACTAATAATTAATGAAAGAAGCTTAAAACACTTAAAGCTGCCTTTAAAAATTTCTACTTTTACAAAATACGAGTACATTGTTTTGAGATCCTTAAATTATTTTTCTGAGATTGTTTGTCTTTGTGATTATAAAATTGATGTTTAGTCCTTTATGTACCGTTAAGCAGCATTTAGACAAAAAATGCAATATGATGACGACGAAGTAAAGTTGTTATTTAAACTACCATTCGCTGATTTAATTTCTGAACTGTATTCCTGATTTCCATCAAGTTGCATAATAATATGATCATAACTGTCGTATCTATAAAAAAAGCTTTAAACTTTTTGACTGGAATAGCGAAGGCCATCTCAAGATAATACGCAAGTAAGAACGCTGTGCTCTCTATAACCTTCTTACCAGTTTAAATATTTGGTTAATACCTCGATTCACGGCACCGTATTCATTCAGTAATAATTCCTCGACTCTGTGGATTTTACAATCATTGAAATCACAAGCACAAAGCTACCAAGATCCCATTGTAGCAAACACTTAAAATTTAATTCCACACGAGTATCAAACCGCAATGTACCTGAAGCCATTCAAACCTGTGTGGTTTTGTGTTATTGTGAACATTTAGTTCACGAACGATCGCTTCATTGTTAAGACAATTTTGGTTGTTATAAAAATCTTCTGTATAGAATTATCAAGACACTACAGTAATTTCTCTCAACTAAGAGCGGTTCACTACTGGACCTGGCCTCCTGAAGTTCGCGACACTCCTTTCTGTTCTCTGCCCGTATCTCGGATCACCTTTTGCAAGTCGATCAAGCCGAAGGGCACAGTATACTACATTTGACAAGACTCGATCTTAGATCTAACGGCTATTAGTTCTGCAACAGACGTGACCAGCTAACTGCTATTTCATCCCACAGATTATTTAGTCCTTTCTCTGATATGCTTGTTTCGGATTTTATCTAAGAGGGTGACTCCGAACGAAGTTTGCTGATCAACTTTGAATGTTTGGATCATTAAAATGTGAAGCGATGTAGCATCGCAATCCTAGTTATAACAATTTTAAAAACTCGTTGTGCAAAGGGATTTTCCTGGTTTACCTAAGTGTACCGTGAGATAAACTACGCATTAAAGTAACCATCGTTATATTACAGTTTTTGTACTATATAGATATTTTTAATTATTAACTAATTATTTATTTGATTAACTTATCTTAAATATTTAGCCAAAGTATTCACAATTTGGATTAAAAATATCTGGTAGATAAAGTAATAAAAATGATGACAACTATTCACAGAGTGGTTCAACGATTTTTGCTCAAACATGATTCGTCAATAATTCCTACTGCAAGCACTGTCTCAATATTGGTACACCGTTAACGAGTTCCTTCTTTCTACATTTAAAACTAAGCCTTATCCGGGATACATAGAGTTGATTACAGTTTGTTTAAATCACTAATTATTTTATTTAAATATTTGCCAATTATGTTCGCGTAGAGATTTGCTTGGCGGACGTTTGCAGTAATGACAGAGGGGTTCTATACAGGTAATTCAAGTGTTGTTTTGAGGTTTAACTGTTTTATTTCTAACTTTTAGAAAGAAAGAATTGTAAACGTTTTGTTTTTTTATTTTAAAATTAATGGGGCATTTCAGATGCCCTTTACTAGCGAGAAGTTTGCTAATATCAGTCTTGCCGAGCTGATTGATAAAGATTTAATGTTGTGTTTTATTTTCAACACTCGAGTGCTATGTTACCCCATACAAAAATTTCCATTCTCTTTTAAGAAAACCACAATATTTTTTTCGATTTAAGATTTGTGATGTCACAATATGAGCATACTTTGTCCAAAGTAGATACATGTACCTACCTATTACTTATTATTATTTTATTCTGTCTCAAGTTTGATAGCTGGAAATACAAATACAAAATGTTGCGTTACGACTAGCAAAACATTTTGTTATTGCGATTAATTATATTACTTATAACAATGCTTGACAATCTAGTGCCTCATTACTGTGACATTATTAAACATGGAGTGTCTTATTAATTTTATATTGTATCTATTAATACATAACATGAAAATATATTTTTAGATGCTTACCAGATTACTTGTAAGTGTCTTTATACCTTAAATATAAAAAAAATCTACTTAACAAGTAATTAAAATATAATGTTATCAGTTAAGAAAATACGATATTACTGTTTCTTATTAAAAAAAGACAACTCCCGCACTAGGGATCATGCCCTGTGTCGCGGGGACTTTTACAAACATCAATTAACGGACACATATAACACCCAGACTCAGGACAATAATTTGTGGATCTCACAAATTATTGTCCTGCGTGGGGATCGAACCCACAACCTCATGCGCGGCAGCCGCTGGCTTTACCGGCGCGCCACCGAGGTCGTCACTGTGAACGCTTTTTACGCTTCACGAAGGTAAAAATGATTTCAATCATTATTAGAATTTAGTTATATTTTATACTAGGTGGTGTCCACGGGTTTGTCTGTTTAATAAATTCAATATGTTTATAAATTGTAACCTATGTGTTATTCTGATGTTTAAACTATATTTGTAAGTATGGATGTATTTTATTCTGTATTTTTATTTGATTTAAATACAACTTGCGCACAAGGGTTCTTGACCTGTGTAGCGTGTGAAGCTTGACTTGTCATAAACGTAAATTTAACGATTATAAAGAATATTCAGGCCCAAAACAGTAGTTTGGGAATAAAGCCTTCCCCGATAAATGGTCTATCCAACACTAAAAACAACATTCAATTCTAAAAAGTAGTTTCTGAGATTAGCGCGTTCAAACAAACAAACAAACTCTTCTGCTTTATATATTAGTATAGATATAGATTTTGTTTGTTTTCCAACTAAAGAATTCATTTTAAAAAATGGAGTAAAGTTTAAGAATGCAAGGTGTTACCGTCACTAATTCTCCCACAGGCATTTTAATGCTAAATATATAAAGAATCTTCAAATATTATCTATACAAAAACAAATTATTTTGTGCGACAGAGATAACGCTCTACAAAGCCGAAATTAGCCGATTGTCTCTTTCTAAAGGTAGATGTGCAATCGCCGAGTACTGTATACATTGTACAAGAGTATTTGAAGTAGCACAACCTCATGCGGGCTCAATAAAACATTATCTTGCGAACTTTGAGACAGCTGGTAGACGCGAGACGAGTGGCGCCGGGGGAACAGGTTATAGGGTGTGCGCTTCATTTATTATTACACGGCTCTATGGGGAAATGGTTATTGTTTTGTCTCACTTTTTGTAAAACGGTTTGAAAATTTGGTAAATAAGAAAATAGATTTAGAGAATATTTTCAAATAAAGAATTGTAATTTAAATCAAGATTTTCAATTAGTTCCCTTTTCAAGAAAGTATAAATAACATATTTCTGGGCAATCATTTTTGAATCTTGGAGTAATACACATCCGTACTAGACTGTTTTTGCGCTTTCCTAGGTTCGATTATAATCATGGAGGAAGCCTGTTGACATTAATGTGCTACGATGACAAATAAAAATGTTTGGTTCACATAACATAATTTTATTTTTAAATCCATTAGGTACTTATTACATAAAAATATATTTTATTAACATGTAAGACAATATAATGTTGAAATATCCAAAGCAAATACGATATAAAGCGGTTAACATACGAAACCCTAAAAGTTTAAATTCTCCTCAACATACGACTCCAAAGAAAGTTCATTGAGTATTTTTAAGTTGCTACACAAGTTTTATCGTACCCGCGACATAGTGCTACGGAGCTCTACGGCGTGCTACGAGGCGCTACGTAGAGCTACGCCGTCTTGGGAGTACAGCAATGTGTGCTTAGTAAGAGAGCTTACAGCCAAAAATATACGTTTGATGCTTGAGTAAAACATAATGAAGTAAAATAATTTGTGACAAGTATTATATTTGTAATAATATTTTTAAATAATTTAATACAAAGTTATTGTACATATTAAAGTATTATTTTATATAAAGACAAGAAAATTTGCCTATTTCTAAGCTACATATTTAGATAACAAGGCCTGAACGATTAATAAATGTTTCGTATACCACATTTGAAACTAAAAATTAGTAATTAGAAAATATATTTTGGATATGACATAGACAGGAAATAATATGCGTTTTAAAAACAAAATTAAATGTTAGCTTTTTAAGATTACACACAAGATTAAAAAAAAATACAAAATAGTTAAATTCTAATTTAATTTTCTGTATTATTGTAGATTCAGCTAGGCTGTCTTAAAGTATGTTACATTTACTTAGTTGGGTAACAGCCTTTACCTTAAATATTAATGCCTTCATTAAATAAGTTATTCTAAAGATAATTGATTTTAGAATATAAGCTAGTTAGCTCCTAGACTATATGTTTGGAGTTTTTTCCTTGGTTCAGCGACGATGCGGCGTGCGTGGTATTGCAAACAAGTGGAAAATGGAAACTTGCAGAGTTCCTACTTTATTTTGCCATGTTGTGCTAAGTTTTTAATATTGTACTCTATCTTTTATGTTGTGTGGTGTATCGTATACGGGCACTTCTTGTTATACCAATTGAAGTTTTAATTTTGTTTCTCGGATACTTAGGTATATTATATATAATTTTAATTATTGCTGGCTCAAATTAATTTGCGTATAAATATTTTTTTTTTAAATATTATTAAGAAGAGTAGGTAGAGACCACATGCAGGAAAAATGTTGTAGATGATTTTTCAATGAGAATAGCACAGACAATGTCATGCACGTAAAATTAGGAGTAGTTTTTTTGACACACCAGCATGTCAATTCTCGTACCTTAAAATCGTTAAAAATTCGGGTAACTTTTAGTTGTCAAATTTTCACAGAATAGGTAAGACAATTTGACAACTAAAAGATAACTTAACCGAAGTTTTACCGATTTTAAGGAACGAGAATTGACATGCTGATTAAAAATTTAGCGATAATTAGAAACGGTGTTTAAAAATGAACACACAACTGCTTTCAACGAACTTCTACCTGGTATATCAACTATTTTGAAAGATAACATCATTTTCTGTCTATAATTTCTTCGAAGACTTTTATTACCGCAATCACCCACTACTTTAATACTGTAAATAAATAAATAAAAATAAAAATAAAATAAGTTTTATTTTTGTTCCTTACATGTCTTATAACTATACAACATTTAGACATAAGAAGTTAACAGTAGGTGCATAAGTCACGTGAGGTTCAAAAACTAGGACCAGTCTCAGCATCATGCTGCAGCTAATGCGGTAGCTTACAGCGCTGTTATTCTGACTGGCCCCTTTAGTGACGTCACGGACGTCGAGCAGAACAATATAAATGGGAGTAGACAATAACAATAAAACAAACAAATAATAAATTTGAAAAACACAAAACTTAAAATAAAACAGAAAACCAGTCACACAATAGATCAGAGTTATTAGAAAACCACAGTGAAACAAAACTCAACCCACACATAATCTTATTTAACCCATACTTTAAAATTTGGCGCCAGTTACGAGACGCAAGAGCAAAGTCGTTCAAGCTCGCTATTGGCCAATGCGTGGGAGCAAACAATGGTTCAAACGAATCAGTACAGCACAATGCATAAATAAAACTATCATACAAAACTTGTACCAAAGAGGGCCATTATAATTTGAAACAGTAACTTTACTTAAGTAAATATCAATAGAGAGTAAGACAGACAAACAAACTCGTGGAGTATTATCAAAGTAAATTAAACTAATTAAATCCCAATCTAATTCGACGCTGGCAACATTTACAAGTTTAGTGTTGCTATTATAATGTTGTGTTTTGTTTGTAATGATTTCATTTAAGTTTGTCGATTTGTTATCTGTTTTATTTGTTATGGTTGAATTAATTATTTCAATACTTTTTAGTAGTTAACTTATTTTATAAATATTTTTAGGAAGTCTATGTACCCAGTATTGTACGTATTTTTACTAGAATGATACACATAAATAATGGTAAAAAGGTCGAATATTATTAGCTAAACATCAACGCTTAAACTTATTTTTAATTCGGCTGGTAAATAATTACATAACGCTTAGTAAATAATTTTAACAATAACACCATGGTATCGATACATAAATAGGATTCATTACTATGTATCATTGAACTACACACAAAAAACCTCACCCAATATCTTATATAGAAAAATAATATCACTTTACTAAATGTTATCGACAAAATAATGAAAAAAGCCTTCAAACGGCTATCAAACGCGTCTCAGAACCTCTATTCGTCGATAATCATAAAAGTAAACGATAGTGAGACCGACAGACACTTTCACCTGATAGTTTGAGGGTCATTGTTGTACTAACGTTCAAGACATTCTTGTCCGCATCTATATGGACATACAACCTTATAATATCTACGGTAAACCTTTATCAATGATTTTAGATGCTGATTTTTTTTCTTCTACTGTTTTTGCTGACTAATGTCTATGCCTAGGGCATTAAAAAGGCAATAAAAGCATTTTTTTGCTAAAATGACAAATAGTTCCCAAACTTGAATCGCTTGAAATACGCATTTTTTGATTATATTTTCCTAAAGCTAGTGTATAAGACTAAGCATGGACATCACCATAATAGCCCATTAATGTCCCACTTCAGGGACGGGCCTCCTACCGTGACGGAGAGATACTTAGCCTACTAATACCACGCTGGCCAGACGGATTGGTATAGGGTTTAATTTCAAGTTTTCCTTCTTTTTATTTCGTAAAGATAATATTCACGGATAGTCAAGGCGTCATCGTCACTCTGATTCGTCTAGAACATGCTAGCTGGACAAAAACAATTCTTAAATTCTAAGTAGTTATTTAGTAATATGAATTCATTAGTGCTATATAGTAAAGAATATATCTATTATTTTTCGTAACTATCCTCATTTGGACCGTAATTAAGGTAAGTTTATAAAATGTTGATAATTTAAACTGCATTCATTTGCATTTTAGCACCACACATGATTGAATTATTTAAGTCACTAAAATAAACTTTTGATAGTGTTTTTGTGATGGATTGTGTTAATAATGGAAAGTAGCATGTTTTTACTTAATATTTATCACAGGGACTTCATTCTTTATTCTCATAAAATTAATTGATTAGAGAAAAATAGTTTTCTTTTTCATATTTTTGAATTCAATCGACAAAAAGTTACTTGTCCCCTCATGTCCCCTCTGTAGAATCAATTTTATATGATTTTCACAAGTGTCTAGTTAATAAGTAGAAAAAAACCATTGCGAATTATTTGCACAACAAATTTTTTTTTTATTTTCTTTAAAAAGTTTTTACGATTTCGACAATTGATTTTTTCGAAGAATGGCTGAAACACTCGAAGGAAACACGGAATGAAGAGCTGTTTCGGTTTATATCTTTGAGACATGCTTTTGATGGTCCCACGGAGCAGTCCTTGAGAGATTTTAAGGTCATAATATCAAAATTTTCACCAAAATTGGCTGAAAAATGAAGTAGCTGTGGAAGAAACTGAGAGCGGTTTTTAGAAAAGAATTTAACGTGGCTGAACGGAGTTGACATAGCTTTCACAGTGTCTATTTATTCGTGTATGCCAAGCACATCTGCAGAACCGGGACCTGGAAGACCTTCTAAAGACTTTGAAGATTCCAGTCTCAAAACAAAAAGGCGAAACTTACGCTTAAACTTAAACTTTTAACTTACTTACTTACTTCGCAAACTTACTAGCACTCTTGAGTGCTAGTAAGTTAATTTATGCTGCTGAGGTGTCAGCGCGTTTCTCGGGTCAGAGAAGTGTAGTACGTCTAATTAAAGGTTTGACTGCTGATCCTTCAATGACACCCGTAACAGGTAGTGAAACAAGTGCCCCCAGGTGTTTGACCAGCGATGAAGCCTTGGCATACTATGTTGATAATAAGTCTAGTCATCATCATCATCATAAGGCTGCGTTTCCACCAGAGATGTGCGATAGAAATGTGTCGTGCGAGGATGTCTAGCTGTGCTGTGAAAATGTGTGGGTGTTTCCACCAAAGCTGTGCGATGAAAATGTGCCTACGAGGATGTGTAGCGGAGCAGTGAAAATGCGCATAAATGTGGGCCAGATGGCTGGCTGGTACAGTATGCGCAAACCTCGCGACACATCTTTCTCAACACACATCCCTCGCAACACATCCCTCGTACACATTTTTCGCACACATCCCTCGCTTGTTTTGTATGCGCAAAAGTCTAGCTCCGCTGAGCCGTTTCCACTAGAGCTGTGCTGACCGAGGCGAGATAAATGAAGCGATTCTATTGGTTCTTTACAAACACATCCCTCGCTATGCATCCTCGCACATCTCTGGTGGAAACGCAGCCTTACAGCCCATTAATGTCCCACTGAAAGGGCGGGCCTCCTCCCTGTGACGGAGGGATACTTGGCCTACTAATACCACGCTGCCCAAACGAATTGGTATAGGGTTTAATTTCAAGTTGTCCTTCTTTTTATTTCGTTAAGATAGTACGGTTTTTACGACACCCATGGGATGGGATGGAGTGGTGACATATTGTATTCTTACTCCGTCACCACACGGAAAATATGAGTAGTTCGTGATAATACTAGATTATTAAAATAACACTAGATTAGAAATTGTTCCTACATGTAACGAAATTACCTATTGTCTAGTATCCAAAGTTTGAGGCCCGTTAATGTTTTCAATAAATTCTGGTAAATAGCATTGCAGTTAGTTCAGTTAAATTTATACTTTAGCCGCAGAACCGATCTGTATGGTACATAGTTAGAGGAGAAGGGGTAAAGTTAGCATTCACTCTTATTCAAACGTCCATGGAATAAAAAGAACGCTTGTTTATGCATACAGTACGACCTGTCGAGTTTATGTAAAGGTGTGAATACAATACTACTGCACTAAACTACTTTAAATAATACATTTTAAATGT
Organism: Schrankia costaestrigalis; assembly: GCA_905475405.1. NCBI lineage: Eukaryota > Metazoa > Arthropoda > Insecta > Lepidoptera > Erebidae > Schrankia > Schrankia costaestrigalis. Next base: position 18,150,076 of record FR997843.1, read on the forward strand.
TTCTTGTGTTGTTTGTTAATTATATTGCTGACCATAATCGGTTAGATAAATGCCTGATCATTTTTTAATGTCATTCATATTATATTATATAAGGAACATATTTCTGAATATTTTGCTCCAATTCCACTGCTTTGATAGTGTCAGGTCAAAATAGAAACATTTTCTCAATTTGGCTGCCCAGCTGCTACAACTGCATACATAACATTGTCTGGATTTTAAAATAACTTTATAACCGTTAAATAAATAATTACTAGTGAAAAGTATTTGGTAAGTGGATGTTGATTGGCTAATAATATGATGATGATGAAAAGTAATTTTTAAATGCAAATTTACAATCTGTTCTATAAGACTATAATACAGTTAGGTAAGGGCAATAAAATCTTGTAAAGTAAAAGTAAAGAAAAAGTGTTGCTATATATAGTTAAAAGTTAATTAAATTCAGGAAAACATAATGAAATTATGCCTGCCATGTAAAAATTGTTATATACATATTTGTTTTGAAATGTGAAATACCATTTATTTTATTTCTCTTCCATCCACATTATGTACAGAACCTTATATATTTTCCGCAATGGGTATAAATACAGAATAAAAATCCCTTCCTGTATTCATCGAAGTCTTTTCATAATCGTTGGGTGATTCTGCGTCTGTGGAGATTGAAAGTTGTGGAACACTTTCCTTTGAATACCTGTCGATAAACTGCCCACGGGGAGTTTGTGTAAAGGCTCTATTGCAAATGTTAACACAAAAATGGTAGACTTTTTCGGTAATTTGGGATCGTTTGTTTAGATCCGTTGGGTGTTTGTATTCGACAGTAAATTGGGTATCGTGCGAATAGTTTATTTTTAGAACTTTTTGTCATTGTCACAAAAACTTTTTACAACCTAAGCAACTAAAGTGACGGGGCTAATCCTAGGTAAGTGGGAACTTAGTCAACAAAGGTTTAGGACCTCTATAGGCTTCAAAGGGTTTCATCTCAATCTAATAGAGAGACAAGATCTGCAGAGCTTCGTGCACTATACTATATTTCTGAGAACATAATTAGTCAAAACTGTAGTTTCGAAATCTAGTTTCCCTCTTTACATACTAAATTAATTTCCTTCTAACCAGACACTCTTAAGTGCAAAACAGGATATATTAATTTGTCATTGCAACGTACCCGATACCTCAGACCCTCGTTCTTATGCAACAACAAAGAAAAATATAATCAATTAATTAATAACATTAGAATCACTTCAGATTAACATTCCCCATTCATCATGAACACAGACACGTTATAATTGCACTCCCTCTTACGACACCCCTGAGAGCTGCTCTTTAATTGAACTACCCTTATAATAAAATTTAATCTTTGAGGGTTGATTCTGTCTTATCATAACTTCCTAACTTGCAGGGGTGCACTGATAACGGATTAATATTGGAATTGACTTCAATTTGACTTTTATTAATATCTTTTTCAAACATATTTTGCAATGTAGTGGCGTTGTAACTAGGATTCTAGGATAAGAACTTGGGTTCGACTCTCCATAATTTAAATATTTCTAAACTTTAACCCCAATATGATAGTTTCGGAGTTAATTAAATGTAAGTATTTACAAAAAAAATACTTGAATAATGTTTATCAATTAATTGTCTAGTGTCGATATTTGTATTCATTTATTTATTCAAAGTAGTACAATAATATTGTATCTTTTTGACGTCATCTAACACTACTTAATTTAAGTTTATAAACATTTCAAAGTTTAGAAAACTTTACCACCGCCTCCAAAGCGCTTGTAGAGAAGAAGCGGCGCAACAAACTCTACTGCTGCATTTTCTTGACGTCATTTTTTTACATAGGAGGTAGTAAAAGCTCTGCTCGTTTTGTGTTAGATAGTGTTGTGTAGATATGTATAAAGTAAATAATATATTATTGAATGTGTATTAGGTACTAAAAAATCACTTTTAGACAAAATAAAACTACCTAATTGAATTATTTTAGTTAAATACGTGTTCTCTGCCAAACAATTAAGTTTGTGACAATATATTATATAAGTTGTGGTAGTTATTGATATAACTACTATAGTAACAATCGAGAACAGTATTATAATAAACACAAATGCCCCAATAAGGTCACGACATAGTCACCAAGGACCGACTTTTAAGTTAATTACCTAAAACAAAAAGTTTTGCCAATATAAAACTTTTTGGAGCAAATCTCTTTGGTAGCCAGCTGGTTGTAATAAAAACTTGTACTAAAGGATAATGGCGGCCTATTGACATTAGTTTGATTGTATTTTATGCGACATCTTGTTGCGTAGTGAGAGGACTTGTTTTGTAACGGTTATTGTGGGTTTTTTGTTTTATACATAAGTAAAAACATTTTTAAATTACCTATTCTCCGTGTGGTGACGGAGTAAGAATTCAGTGTGTCACCATCCCATCTCATCCCATGGGTGTCGTAAAAACCGACTAAGGGACTATCAGTGATTTATATTCTAAAAAAAAAAGAAAAAACACAAAAACTTGAAATTAAACCCTGTATCAATCCTTATGGCCAGCGTGGTATAAGTAGGTCAAGTATCTCTTCGTCACTGGAGGAGGCCCGTCCTGTCCCTGCAGTGGGACATTAATGAGCTGTTATGATGAAATTACCTATACAGAATAAGGCAAATGTTAAGTCAATATTTTTACTACTAATTAGTCACGTAATAGTTTGTTTTGTGTATAGTAAATGATTATGTTACGTGATATGTGTGGGCCAAAATTGACACCCATCCCTGCAATACGACATTTCCGTGAATGTACTCGTAAAACGGTCAATGCTGTTTTCTTTTTTATACTGCCTAATTTATTTATTACCGAAACAACCATCTCAGGATATAAAAATATTTTCATGCTATCTGTAAATGCACTCATCATAAACTTGTGCATAAAAAACTCAATAGAAACAAACTCAAAAATGTTATAAAATTTTTTACGTAAATAACAAAATAGCATGTTACATGAGAAACGCATTAGTATGCATTTTATTGCTGAGGGTCTCTGTTGACAAGGCTCGTTTCAACGTTTTTAATACCTGTCTATATGAGAGACTGTATTGAAATACAAACATTTTAGGTTAAAAAAAATTTGGAAAAAGATGTACATTAGTAGTAGATTATAGTAAATTTATCCGTATGGTCACCATACGGATAAATTTACTATAACGTACGGAGTAAGAATACAATATGTCATCACCCCATCTCATTCCATGTGTGTCGTAGAAACCGACTAAGGGACTATCTGTGAATATTACCTTTACATAGAAAGAAGGAAAACTTGAAATTAAACCCTATACCAATCCGTCTGGCCAGCGTGGTCGTAGGGCAAGTATCCCTTCATCACGGGAGGAGGCTCGTCCCTGCAGTGGGACATTAATGGGCTGTTATGATGAATAGTAAATTATTGTTATGTAAAGAAAGTGAGTTCAATGACAAATCAAACATTTGTGTGCATGGCTGCTTCATTAGGTCTGGTTGTTTTCTATGTAATTATGTATTAAAAAAAACTATGTTTAAGTATATTTACGTTTTCTCTATTACCTATAGTACAAGTTCTGCTTAGTTTGGGACAAAATTGGGGTTGTGTGAATGAAATACAATAGATTTAATAAACAGTTTACAACTTTACTGCATGGAACTATAATTATTATCCAAAAATCTCGATAGACACATAGTTTAGCAGAGCTCCCAAAACTCCACTAAGCTCCAAACATTGTCCCAATCCCGACGAGACCCATTAATGGATGCGTCCCCCATGATGTCGCCGCGTATTTTTTGCGCTGGTATGGTCAGCCGATGTTTTTTGTTCGTGTTGCCAATTATTGGCACTAATAGAATCGGAGTGAGTCCGTCTATCTCTCGCCATATTGTGTGTGTACTTTTTGAACTGTTTGATAGGGTTCAATACGTTTGAATGATATTTTCAATTTGGGATATTCCTTTATAGTTAGTGTGGATTTCACATTTAGGGTTGTAAGTTGTGTGGTTTTATAAACTTTATTTTTTTTTAAAGTAGCAAAGCGTTATTTTACTCATTATATTTACACCAACTTTATCATTTAATTTAAACATCTTACACTCTTATTTTAAACCATTACCACTTTATAAGCTTAACAGTAAATTGTTTTCATAGGTTAAATGAGTGTAGATACTTTAGCACAGCAAGCAGTTTGCTCCAGGCAGTCAACCTCTCACACAATGTCGAGTAAAAACTATTTTAACGTTATTTTCCCTAAACAGTTTATCAGCTGTACATTCCCAGTGCTCATATACAACCATTTACATTAATTCCTTCACAAAAAAAAACAATAAAGCACATCCCAAGCATTAACATAAATTAAACATAAAAAGTTTGTATTCAAAGAGGCTTTACCTCACAGCAGTAACGACTATTCATCGGATGGTCACGGAATAAATTAAAACAGAATAATTAATTCTTATTGTAGTAGAACATTTACATATTATAGCTGTTAGGAACCCTTGATGTTGTATGGAGCTAATTGGTTAAGATAAAGGGTGTTTTTATATCGTGTACGGGAAAGCAGGGGAAGTTAGTTTAGTACCTACTACAAGTAAGTACGGACATCAATTTATTATATTTACTTGCAAAGCAAACCAGCGGGGATGGGATACCTGAATGATGGAAATAAACTTGGTATTACTAATACTACGAAGTGGTTTTCGTAGCGTTAAACTCTTTATCAGATTTATAATATTTAGCATGTTGCAGTTTTGTTGCATCATTACTACAAAGACTTTAGTGCAATCGTTGATATTATTTTCAGACCTGAAAAGACAATTAATATTATATACTATTACCAATGTTTATCAATGTGTAAGGTCATCATTCACATTAAAAAAAGAATTAAACACATATTTTCACGAATATTAAACACTAAAATCTCCTTTAATTAAACAACCCAATAAACTTAAAAGTCATAATCCCAAATCCATTAAATACTCAAAAAAACATAAATACACATTAAAATTTACGAAATTCGATTTTTGTAAAAAAAATTCACCTTCCGTTACTCCCGATACGGTGGTCATAAACAAACCTTTATTTTGCATCGATAAAAAATAACGAGGCAAATTAACGCGGAAGTTTGTGCACAGAGGCGCCATCTACTGTCCATTTCATATGAAAATTTCATTAGCTATGTGTACTGAGATATACGTAATCGCGTTAACGACGACTCGTTCGATGCTATTGTCAGTACGAGTTACGAACACAGTCGAGAAAATGAAAGGTTTAAAATAATGTTGATGTGAGATTAGGTAGTATGTTTATTCAAGCAATAGGGTTTGGTTTTTATACGACTCTGGCAGATTTACGACGCGTAAGTTTTTAAGTGCCTAAGCTTTTATTTATAAATGTAAATTAAGAATGCTAATGAGATTCCTAACTTTTTGTTTAACTCTTTGTAAGCAATGAATATCAGTATAAAGGTTTACATAAATATGTACTAATACAAATGCCTTTATACACGATAAATAGGGTATGTACATAAAATGTAGGTGACATAATGAGGTTGTATACAGGGCTTTGCCTATTTAGCTGTCAATTGGAACAGCGTGTGATATATATTATTGTTATGTATTGAACTTCTTACTGCAGGGAGGGGCATTTTTCCAGGCAAGGAGATAAACTTGGCCTTCTTCATCTCTCTCGATCAGATAAATTGATATATGGATTGTTTATAAGACGCAGGGTATAAAATAAGAAGGTGATACCTATATGTATTCTTATTCCTCACTAACCACACGGCTAATATCTTTTATCCCAGAATAATGTTAATTCAACTTATCCTAATTTTTATACCACAAATACACTAAAAATATTTTAGACTACTTAAAATCATTTTCCATAGCCAGTTAAGGTCGACAAAAATGGCTGCAATCCTTCTGAATATCTCAACGAGCATAACTCCAATATAAATTTAGACTCCAACATGCTACAACGAAGGGGCTATTGCCGGTCCCGAGCTGGGAAATTTACACGCAGTTGAATTAGTCGCAACCCCAAGCAATTTGCATTCAAACCCCATATTATGCAGGTAGCTGTCACAAATGACGTCATACGGCCTGCATGGTGTACAACTATGTCCGATCTTGTAATGGTATTGTTAGGGAGAGTATCTGTCCAGCCACTTGGATGTGATGTGTAAATAAATAATTAAATAAATAAATAAATGTCTTACTGTTTACGTACGCTTTTGTTTTTTTAGCAAAATTTTTTAATGTTTTGATTTTTTTATTGTTGTAAGGCGAATGGGTAAAAATCATTACAGTATGGAAATGGCTCATACTTATATGCAAGGAATCCTGCCCTTCAAGTGAGTTGCCAGGAAGCTGGTATCGGAGCTGGTACATCTTTTAGTAAACTTTTGAGACTTCGTTGAATCGATAGTATTAGGTAGGGTATTTTTAGTCTATTACTACAAGCATAATCATACAACATAAATATTAAATGTTCAAATATGCATCAAGAAAATATTTTTAGTTTTAGTATATTATATTTGTAGGTTTAGACTGATTTACAAACTAACATAAGTGGCGTTTTAGGTACTCAATGCTAAGTATTATTAATAAAGACGAGATGTGTGGTTGCAAGCTGACTCAGTCTGCAAACTGTGCCGGAATGTCATGTTAAATGACGACGAAAAAATAGAGATGTTTGATTTTACATTCCGTTTACTTTTAACATTCCAATGCTATATTATGCTATGTGTGCGCTATGAGTACCTTCAAGTGATATTTGTTTAAACTAGTATTTAAGATATACGTTATTTAGCCGAAAAAATATATTATATAATTTAATTAACGTATTTAGTACCTTAAAGATTTTTAGATCAGTATATACTACTCACCTTTGAAACCATCTAATACGTTTACAGTAATTCGAACAACGTAACAAGCGTAGGAGGGGCTTGCGTCCGGAGCCCAAATTTACGCGCGGATAAATTAGCCGCCTCCCCGCGCGATTTGCATCCGATCTCACACAGCCACGCTAGCCAATTGATGCTGTAAGTCATGGGTGATTTCATTTGGAAGGACATCAAATCTATCTGCTATTATCAGGAAATGGGTAGTTTGGTTACCTACGTTGCTATAGCGCAGGAATCGACAATTGATTAGTACGTTTTTCTCTTATTTAGGTGCATTTATCATGTAATTGGTATGGTGGGACGGAGTAGACATAAATAGTGCATCTACTAACTGCATAGCAGTTTGTTCTACAAACAAATTGTTAGCGATTAGCGAATTGTTTAACTAATTTACGTCTTATTATATTGTAATAAACATATTTTAATTTTTTTACCCCATCTCATGCCATGGCTATCGGTAAAACAAAATAGAACAAAAAAATAAAAATTAGGTAAATACTGGAAAATATCAACTGCTGTGCCCGCGTAATGCGTCTCTAACTCTCTATGCTGCTTATATTTTAAGGTTCCGTGCCCCTTTTGCTGCATGTCCGTCTGTCCGTCTGTTTGTCACGAGGCTGTATCTCACGAAACATGGCAGATAGAAAGTTGACATTCTAAAAACAAAATAAAATAAATATTTATGTGCATATTTTGGAAAAATATTTTTTGACTGATTATACGCGTGACGCCATTAAAAAAATAAAGTCAGTGCGAGTGAGACTCGCACTGACTTAATTTTTTTATTTCTCTACCAGTCATTTATAATGCTTAATGCTTGCTTATTTGCTTTTGGTCGACTGTTAAGAAACTCGTAAGACGAAATTTGTCACTATATTTATGTCGTTTATCTAACGCTGTTACTAGGTACCTAAGTAGGTAGCTTCTTAAACGTTTAGAATTACTTTGTATTGACACAGTCACAGTGAGTTACAACAAAAATATGTACCTACTTTATTACATAATTGCATTATTCTAACTCCGCTTATATTTATTTTGTTTATATATGCACATTGCACATTAAATAACTGGCTTAAATAGGTTTCGGGAATAAAACGCTGCGGTATGCGAAAAAAAATAGTAGAATAATTTATTTTTTGTCAATAGCAAAGCTTATCGAAAGAATTAAAACATAAAAATATTCCAGGTAAAAGTCATTCCGATAAATAAACTAAATATTGTATTAAAAACACTGATTAAAAATTTTAATTAAAATTCTTTGTGGTTTTATACGTTTGAAAAGCCATATTCCTGAACATTACAACCTACCTACTGGTTTACACCTAAATCAAATGAAACAAGACAATTTAATTAAAACCTATAAATTTTCAACAAAAGAAACGTACCTCATTCCTACTTAGATAGGTACATCGCTGGTCATAATCCATGACCCTCGCTAATTTATGCTGTCTACCCCCCGGGTCCTGTGACGTTGTGCCAGTGCCGTAAATTCGGCACAAATTGAAAGTACTATTGTTAGTGGCGACTGCCGAGTGGTGATTCTTTATCGGTAGGGTGGATGACGACCCTTTATTTTGGTTTTATTTATGTTTCTGACACGTGCATTGTCTGTGGCTGCCAATGTTGGGAATATTATATTTAAAGTGTTCATTGGGTATTTAGATAAGTTAATCGTGTGTGTGGAAATCTGATTGCGAAAGAAGATCAACGATTAGGATTTTTTAAATTGAAATGCATATTGAGAGGGGGGTAAAACTTAAATTTATATACTTAAGATAATGTTTTTATGTTTAGTAAGCAATAGGTTTAATAGTTTAATAAGTTTTACAATATATTTAACTAGTCAGACGAATATTTTTTTTTTGTTAATTCACCTTGTTATAACAAGAATTTTATATAAGTAATCCGGTTAAGGTCTTTTAATTTTTTTGGTATTATTATACCAAAAAAATAAAAGACCTTAACCGAAGTAATCCGGTTAAGGTCTTTTATTTTTTTGGTATAATAAAACCAAAAAGATTAAAAGACCTTAACCAGATTACTTATATAAAATCAAGTTTACAATGTACCGCAGTTAGATGATTTTAAATAAGGAACTGCAGCTCTACCATGCTATGTAGTGTGTAGAATTTCATTTATCATAGCAGCAGCTATTCCTTGCCAAGTGTGTCACTGACATATTTCAAGTACAACAACGTCTGCTAAATTTACTGAGTCGTGAGAACTTACTAAGCCAAACACTGAAAGAAAATTTAGTAGCAACTGTATGTGTATTGATTTATAATTGCGTATTTTCCATTTTAAAACAAGTTTTTGCACGCACCCCTGCTTGGTTGACGATATAGCAAAACATGGCATTGAATTTTATCCTTTACAAGCTTTGTAAAAATATTTTTTTTTTATGTAAACTCATGTAATAATTGAGGTAAATTCGTATTATAATTGAGACTATTTGTTTCCTATTTCGTAACAACTTCTTTCCGTAATTCTTTTTGTATTGGTTTCGCAAGATATTTCTCTTTTTTCTAAAGACCACTCCCGCACTAGGGATCTTGCCCAAGGACTTTAAAAATATCTACTTAACAGACACAAAGAACATTAAAACTCAGAACATTTATAATAAACACGTTACACAATAAGACAAATAAGACATTATAGAAGCAGTTAAGTGTATGTAGAACATGCGATTAGTTGTAATCAAATAGTGATTGTGTCGTGACGTCACACGTGGTGCACATTAGCCTCCGTAATGCGGATGCAAAGCGTACGCCGAGACTAATTTGTTTAACGTATATTTTCATCCCCTGTGCAATGTTAGAATAATGAAAAGAATCATCATAACAGCTCATTAATGTCCCACTTCAGGGACGGGCCTCCTCCTGTGACGGAAGGATACTTGGCCTACTAATACCACGCTGGCCAAACGGATTGGTATAGGGTTTAATTTCAAGTTTTCCTTCTTTTTATAACGTAAAGGTAATATTTACGGATAGTCCCTTAGTCGGTTTTTACGACACCCATGGGATGTGATGGGGTGGTGACACACTGTATTATAACTCCGTCACTACACGGGTAAATGATGTAATGAATGAAAAGAATGTAATAAAGTATTTTGTTGTAACTCACTGTGTGTAATACTAAGTTATTCGACCTCTGGCGTAGTGGTTATTTAACATGACTGCTACGTAGAGGTCTCGGGTTCGATTCCCGCTCAATGCAAATCTTTGTGAATGCACACATGATTGTTTGCATTGGTCTGGGTGTTTTTTATGTGTAATCTGTATGTATTTACAAAAGTAAAGTATGTTTATCCGTTGTCTAGTACCCACAGTACAAGCTCTGCTTAGTTTGGGACTAGATGGCGTTGTGTGAAAGTGTGAAGAATATTTATTTATCTATTTGTTTTAAATTTACGTAGAAACGTTTAAGAAGATGTACACAACGGTCTATGAATGTCCTTCTGCATTTAAAGCATCTCAAAGTAAACTCATATTTTAGTAGATACAAAAGAAAGAGCAAAATGATCGCTAGTATGCCGTTTTTTCTATAAGTTTATAGAAAAAAACGGCATCATAATAGGCCAGTTGGTCTATTATGATATTTAAAAATACCTGCAAGTAAACTCTGTGTAATAAATCTGTGAATAGAAAGAAGGAAAACTTGAAATTAAACCCTATACCAATCCGTCTGGCCAGCGTGGTATTTTAGGCCAAGTATCCCTCTGTCACGGGAGGAGGCCCGTTCCTACAGTGGGACATTAATGGGCTGTTATGATAAGTAAACCCGATTAATAACATGGTATTATTTTGTCTTTTCAAAATTCGTTCCTTTATCCCTAACGTCCCACACATTTGTAGGCGAGGGTAAAAAATCGTAAATTATCGGTCTATGCATGCTGAACCGATATTTATTATGATTTATTGTGTTAAACCCTATATTGATATGTGATGATAACAGTGGACATTCGCCCTAATATTTGACTTTTAGATTTTTTCAAAACTCTTAATTGCAAATGTACCTACGTACGTACCATAATTAATTGACGACCTCGGTGGTGCGACGGTAGAGCAAGCGGCTGCCGTGCAAGAGGTTGTGGGTTGGATCCCCACGCAGGACAATAATTTGTGAGATCCTGGTCTGGGTGTTCTTTGTGCCCGTTGTTTGTAAAAGGTCCCCGCGACACAGGGCATGATCCCTAGTGCGGGAGTTGTCTTTTAAAAACGGATACTGAACGGAATTATACTTTATTTCTTACTTGTAGTTACTCAGGTGGTAATAAAATAGTTTTGTTCTTTACTGAATCTCGATTTTATTACCTGCAGACTGTTCAGAGCAGTGACTACTGTAGTCGCCTGACCTTAATAAAAGAATCTCAATGCTTCCCGGAGAAGAACTAAAACCAATAAGTAAAGATTATCTGGACATGAGAAACAGAGATGGCTGGAAAAGCTGCTAAGCTGATGAATGAGGCATTGACAAAATAAATTTAAGCCAGAGACTTAAATTTATATAAAAATTAATAAGTATAAAGTAAAACAACGGATAAAACCTTAAAATGAACGAAATAAGTCATCCAATATTAAAGTCAGTCTCAGCAACAAGTTAAAAAAATATTTTAAGCGACAACTTTATAAAGATGCATCCATAATTAATTTTTGTGCAAAAAATCTAAAAGTTCCTAACATCAGGTTAATTAAATTGAAAAGGTTTTTCGTTCAGAATATTTATACATTTTCATTTTTAAAAGCTAGAGGTGAAATCGACCACGGATTTACTATCTCATTTAAACCGAAGTGTAACATTTAAGTGCATGAACGCGAATTTTACATTGATCTGTGATCAACAGATTTTCTTCATCAGGTTTAAACTAAGTTCTCACAGTATGATTATCAAGTATGAGTGGTAATAAGTAGATTGAGTTCATTTACTTTAGAATTTTTCAACAAAGAAATACCGTATAAGGGATTACGCTCTGTTACGGAGACATGCACTTAATAAAAACAACAAAAAATAGAGATTAACATATTGAAAATTCTATAAAATACCTAATAGTCATGCACGGGATTCGAACCTTCCTTCCTATCTTTCGAACTTCTAAACAGAAGTTCCATACAACAGCCACGACACCGATGATGCATTCATTTTCGTGCCATCCGTGCCTTAAATGATAAATGGTAGGTATCTACAACAAAACCGTATAGCATACACCCCTTTTAAATAGAAGGCCATTAAAGTTTATAATTGATTTTTCCGCAACCCTTTTAGTCAGTCCAATTAGCCTTTAGCTTCACTCACTTTGATAACTAGACTTAACTTTTAACATTAAAATGTTGATCAAATATTGTGCAGCTGTACTAACATGTTTATTTTATGATAGTATTAAAATGTATTTATTTAAAAGCTATACAAAATATTAGGTAGGTTTAATTTTGTGTTTATCTTCATATTTTGTTCTCTGTTCTATTGATTTTTTTTTTAAATACGACACGGGTCTAGTTACGATCTTTGTGGCAAAATAGGTACACTTCAAGGCTGCGTTTGTCTCTAGCTTCATTCTCGCTCACGGTCAGCCTTTCGGTCTGCAAAAATGGTGGTAGTTTGGCAGATATTTTTTCTCTGGATGTGTGATCCATACGTGTTAGCTACTTTATATCCTAAGTGAATGACGCAATTTTAAACAGATGGCGTCGCAAAATAATTTTTGTATAGCATCGACCACGTGTTTCATAATTGCTTACCTTCTCAAAAGAAGCAGTAATTTTATAAAAACGTATCTTACTTTACTCGTACGCTTCGGTGTAAGAAGATTCAGAGAAGCTACCAAGCTAAGTGCATTGCTATGTCATTAGCCGCTGTGAAAAGTTCCGAAGGCGGCAGGAATTAGGAATCGTGTCTCCCGCAAAGAAATTCATAAGTTTCTTTTATAAAACTCCCTTCTGTATTTAAGAGCAACTTATAGTAGATGAGATTTTGTTTCTTTGAATACTTATTTTTGTTTAAAGGCTTTTACTGAACTTTCCTGGGAGATAGAAAAAGCTAAGAATTTGAGCAATATTATAAAGTTTTTAAATCTTTTTTTCGTACTTCGACAACTTTATATGCATAAATATAATAATATTATTATTAAAACTTTGGATAAGATATTTTTCATAGCTTTTAAAGTAATAAAACACTATTTTAATAGTAAGTTAATCTTATATTCTACCTTATTTAGGCTGGTACAAGCAAACATAACGATATCTTTGTCATAAATATGTATTATAGTCTTGTCATCTTTCAACTACATGTCTCTACATCATTTATAGGTTAAACAGAAGATTATTTTGAAAATGAGTCCGTCTATGTGCATTTAAAAGTTAAGATAAAGTTTTAAATAAAATAATATATTGTTGACATACTGTAAAACTGGAATTAATAAGGACTTATTTTAAGAGAAGCTGTAAGCCATACTCTTGTAATAAGAGACTTATTTTGATGTTTAATCGTATGAGCCTGTCTCATATTATAAATATTTTCGTACTTAGTTTTTTTACATGCATTATTAATCATTTGTACCCCTTTTTAAATGATGCAATACTGAACACTAAACACGCATGTCGCTCAATAAAAACTTTTATAAATCTTTCAAACTCCCCCAACTGTAAAAGTGTAATTAACATAAAAATATTTACACAAACATCAAAACTATTTATGTTTCTTAATCATTTTAATTAGAGGAAAGCTTAACCTACAATTACCACGCTATCAAAAGATTGATGTAGACTTTTATGTCAAATTTTCCTTATTCTGTTTAAACTTAGTGTGAAGAAGCATTTGGTAAGGCCGGCAAGGTGATGACGACAGAGTGACCTTATTTTAGACTACCATTCGTTGGATTCATTTTTTGGGTGTATTCGCACTTTCCATAAGGTTTAATATGGTCATATTGCCGACAACACCATGGATTCTTACTCAGAGTACGCTCAGTATAAAAAATCCTGAGAGACTTCTAAAACGCTACAACACAAACTTAACTATAACATCTAATATCAGATACACAATTAAGTAACAGTATTAAACTGATTCAACTTGCGAAGTACTCGAGCAGACTCGAGCACCAAATTAAATATCTTGACATCACTTATCCCGAGTTTACCTTAGTGGGACCCTGCGTTATGAATTCTTATGAGGATGTTTTGGATCGCTTTCTTACCTTATATAAGTTATGGATCAAAGTTCTGAAGTTTATAAGTTATTTTATTATTACGTATATGTGAAGTTTGGTAAAAATAACTTGGTTTTAATAAACTTTTACGTAGCGCAGTAATCACAGAAATAAATTCTGCTAGAACTTGCTGCTTAGTAGTTCGCGGGTTCGATTCAAGCTTAAGTCAAACATAAGCATAATCAATTGTTGTTTCATATTTTGATCGTCTATAATAATACATATTATTTTGATGTGTTATACGCACATTTACAAGACGCTAATACAAAGCTAAACTTAATCGTTTTTGTGCGTTGTGTATTATTTTTATGCTCTACAACAAAGTTAAAGAAAAATATATAGGTATATTTCTACAACAGTTTGATAATAAATATTGTCCAATCAGATAAGTAACCCTTTACACTTCGCTTTACCAAAACAAAAACGTTTCTACTTTCCTCTTCGACACCGTTTTCCAACAAATTCCGTTATCAAGGCGAATGATCTTCAAGTTTTATGGATGGAAATCTAGAAAGAAGTTCGGCATACACCGGGCTTTATCGGCGAGACTAATGGCTTTCACAAAAGGCGCTAATGTGAAATAAATTGTCGACTACCGACCCGCCTTGGACGAAGGTATATAGCCTCTGGATAAGACAGGCCAGACATCGCTTTTAATAGTTGAAGTTTATAATGAGATTATGTAGTGTATAAAATGAATTAAATTTGGTAATAGAAACCTCAAATTTGTCTGCATTCTGTCAATTTTGATTGATAGAGAATAGTCTATTAATTATGAATTTAATACATAAAACAATTGGAATAAAATAAAGGAATATCAATCAAGTAAATAATGACAAAAAAGGTAAATTCCTCTATAAATACATAATACATGTAATTAGTTTGACATAGGTAGAGTATAAGCATAAAATCAAACCAAACTATTTTGAATTTCCTCATACAAAATATCATAAACGAGTATTATTCTCATATCTATTAAATTTAAATCTATAAAGCGAGATCCTGAGCAGCTCGCTTTTTACAACAGGAAACGGAAACGGCTCGAGCCTTCAGGAAATGCTCGCGTGTTTTATATTTAGGTTAGTGTTATACTGCTACAGAGGATCATTTGTCCAGGTACTATGTCGTATGGGACATGAAAAAAAAAAAAAATCTTGAAAGTCTTCATCATAGTGGAGACTAAACACCATAATGTTTAAAACAGATGATAAATAGTAAATTGTTTAAATAGATGTATATCTAAATTTTAAAATTACTTTATCATTTTATACTTTTATGGCGACTTAAATCTTGGGAATTTTATGGTAGTCAAGGTCATACACTGATTGTAATTAAGAGGTACTACGATAAAGTCGAGATGGCATTCATTTTATTGGATTGTGTACTCAATTTGAATATGCATTGTTAAAGTTACAGTACGCACAGTAGTATTTGCCAGTAACAAATTAATATCATACTCTCTTAACCCATTTAGACCGACAATAATTTTTGTAAATATGTATTTTATAATTTTTCAACAAAAGCTTGCTAAAAGACACCTCAGCAACCTAAAAAAAATATACAAAAAATTATCCAATAAAAGGGGGAGCATAGGGGGGGCGTACCATATACGGTACAGTAGGCTTATACGTATGCAAAATACTGTATTTTTACCAAAGACTTTTATTAGCTTTTTTGTGTGATACATAGTAAAATATTCCATGTGAACTCAAATATTGCACTTGACACATCTTGTAGGGCGTTGCTTGTGACATTATCTACACCTGGTTCTGTTCTACTGCTTAGCCTGCTCAGCCATCATATCCTGAATCAGGTATTATTGATTGACGAGGGCAGACTAGGATCAGGTTTTCACGTAGCTTGTTACTGTCGATGATTGTGTTTGCGATACTACGTCAAATGGTTAGCAAGTCCATGTGCCTGCCATCGTGTCTATAAAAGAACCAACCATTTTGTAAAAATAAATCAATTCAGTGAAGATTTAGAGGCATGTTTCACTTTTTACCACGAACGCTGGTTCGCAATCATCGTCAGCTGGAAGAAGCTTTTGCACAAAATACATATTTGTTTCAGTTGTTAGCAAGTCACGTTTTCAGAAAAGTACACAGAAGACCATTCTATTGGATTTCTTACAAGAGAAACGTTATACATTGGTTGCCAAGTCGTAGTCGTTTAGGTCAAAAGTCTCGTTGTCTCCTGTGCTATACTTCAAGACGCGTTTTTGCAATGGTTCTTGAGACTCACGAAGGTGAAACTCTTTAGAACGACTAATAGGAGCCACTTCTGCTGGTGTTCGTAGCAAACTTGGTGGTAAATGTCTGGGGCATCCTTTTCACCAGAGGCATGACCAGCCTATGGCATGATCAGGCATTCGCAGTATCGGGTAGAAATAAAAAAATATCGACATCTTGCCCTTGATAATAAGCATCATCGTCTTTCTTAAGATTTGTAGCAATATCATGAAAGATCAACGGTCTAGAACTGTAAAATTCTAAGATCTGTATAAGTATAGTTATGTTACATTTTGCTTACATATAAACCTACTGTACCACATACGGTACACCTAATTGGGGACTGAATAAACCTAACTCCTATAACCTAGGTCAAAGTTTTTTATAGTCATAGCACCTATTGCATTCTAAGCTATATAAAAATACTAATAAACAATCAACTTTTTATATAAAAATGTAAAAAATACCTTCTGGAAGATATTGTAAATAATTTCTTACGTTTCTGCTAGCAAATGTCGATAAAAACACAAAATTACTTGCATTTAACTTATTTGTATTATAATAAATGTACAACTGTCACTCTGAACTAATTTATATAACTAAATAAAATACGAATAAACCCACACGAAAATCACAATAATTTTTCAAAGTTACTGTACCATATAGGGTACAGTAGGTCTATATGGGTTAATACGATTAGACTACATCTCGTCGTAAAACAGTGGTGTAAGTGTAAATTGCTCAAAATTAAAATTCCCGCTATCATGACAAAATTTAACAAGCGTAAAGATAAGCCTACACAAACATGAGTATAATTTAATTTGCCTTTTTTAAACAACAGAATATTACTTAGTGTGCTTTTACCTTAACAATGTTACTTATTTTGGGCCGTGAATAAAAACTGGAGATTATGCTGGCTGGCTTTTATCATTCCACCATCGCAAGCAGTCTGTAGTTACCATCCGGGTTTTATGGCCCATTTTTTGTATTTCTTTTGTTACCAAATTATAGGCCTGCCTGCTAAGAAATGGTAAATAAATATTAATACTGTGTTTTTATTGTGTACATAACTTACAGGTAATGTTATGTTGCTTTCGCATATACAAATATTAACGTTTAATATGTAATTTTGCTTTATTTCTTCGTTGTATGCGGCTGCTGAAAGCGAGGTTAACTGTTAGAACTACGCAAGATGAGGTCGCGGTTTCAAAACTATGCAAGATAGGTTTTTGTATGATGTACACTCAAGGAAATTAATTGCTTAGCAGTTTGCACAATTTTGAAATCGGTCAGGTTACTATTTACCGACTACAGACGACTGATGACGAACCCCGACATCTTGGCAGTCGTAAAATTGAATGAACAAGGTGTATATATCTAGCCTTGTCTATCTCTATCTATGACAGACAGGTATTTTGTGTTCAAGTAAAATTCTTCAATTTTATATTGAAGTTCGTGACACTAACCCCCGATTTCCAAATAACTGATCAAGTAAAAATCAACTAATCAAGTGTCAAAACTGTCATTTTCAGGAACTAAAATGACCGTTTAGACACTTGATTAGTTGATTTTTACATGATCAGTTATTTGGAAACCCGGGGTAACGCTAACTTTGACGTGTCGATAATACTTTCAAAATTTATTTTTTACTCTATGCTATTATCTTATGTCTATTTTGAGGTGTAATATCTTTCAAATTTGTTATGATTATTTCGGTATATAATACGACTAAATTACGTAGGTTGTCTACCTGCTAATCAATTAATTTCCCTGACCGTACAAACTGTTGTCCTGAGTCTGTTTCGTCTGTTCTTGAGTATTGTAACTGCCTTCATGGTCTCGGTATCCTGCTGGACTTGTAAGAGGTTGCTTTTGTCATTTACAACATCCTTCTATCATGATAAGATGGGGTATTAATTGACAACCAAAGTTATAGTAGGTAGGTACCACACAAAGGAGATGGAAACTTCTGGGCTAAAGCCTGTACATTACTGTACAGAGTAAGGATATGCCCTAAAAATCTTTGCTATTATTTAATAAAATAATAATAAAATTACTCAATTGTATTGTAGGCTTGTAACTTGAAAAAAATAGAAAAGATTTTTAGGGCATATCCTTACTCTGTACAGTAATGTACAGGCTTTAGCCCAGAAGTTTCCATCTCCTTCAAAAAAAAATTATCTTGGATTTCAGATTGCCAAAACTAACCAAAGATTTAGAACTAGACTAATAAGTGTGAAGCTATAAATTGATAATACTATCATTTCTGTATAATCTTGGCCCAAAAGTCTTAGTGAAGGTTTCATTCTCCTTTGTGACAGAAAATACAATTGTACAATCTTAAATAACTAAGTCACAAATAACTAAATCACAAATAACTAAATCGTAGAACATTATAAGATTGAATGTAATAGCAAGCTTTCATTCTCAATGTATGCATGTGTGGCACGTAAACATGGGTTAGCACTCACAGCCTTATATTATAACAACCTTGTCACCTGTAGGCCTGGCCTGAGTGATCGATCGTGTTCACAAGTTTTGTGGTCGCGCAGTACGATAGGTGAGGACTTAGATATTTGTGTGTCTGCTGCTTGAAGGGTAGCTCAGTGAGGAAGTAGATTTGCTTTATGTATTAGGCAGCATTCATAAGTAATGATATAAGCTAGATGTAACTAAATGTGACCCTAATGTCTATGTTCGAGCCATGGACCATTACCACTTCGTAAAAGATCTGGGATTAAATTTGCAGTGAATGTGTGTTTATAAATGTGATTGCTTGCATTGGTCTGGTTCTTTCTCTATGTTTATTTAATTCAAAAGTGAGTAAATAAGTATGTTAATCAGTGCTCATGATACAAGATCTGGTAAGCTTGAGACTAAATGGCGTTGCGTGAGAAATATGTATATAATTTAATCAATAAAAAACAAACAATTAAAATATAATTTATAAATCAACTCTTGTATTTATTTTATTTTAAAAATATTATTTTACTTTTCTTCTTAGTAATTCACAGGTTCTAAGAAAAATTAAGAATGTTACTAACATACAATAAATATTATATATTTATACATGCATCTTGTTATAATATTATAATATTATCGTCACCCAAATTAGATATAAGGTTGTGAGATAAATAGCTCCTCACTTAGCAAGGCAAGGAGGGGAACACTCATCCATCAATTAGAGATACAAGTTGTATTTTATTACGAGTGTGTAACCTGCCTGTGACAGCCGTAATGAATGTGCTTCAACGTAATCAGATGGAAGGGGTGACAAACATTTATTTATGCTAAGTATTTGATGTTTAATTTTGTATTATGTATACGGCAAATAATAATATATAAATAATCCTCACACATTCACACAACGTTATCTAGTCCCAAACTAAGCAGAGCTTGTACTATGAGTACTAGACAACGGATAAACATACTTGAATACTTTTTTTATGTTTATCTACACACATCAAAAAAGTCTAAGCAACATGCATGATATTACAAATTTACCATTTATATTAATTTATTTTACCATTTATTTTAATTATAACGTTGTATTTTATTTTTAAAATAATATTATTAGGGTTCTATGATGTAAAAATAACAGCTGTTTTCTTTATAAGTTCTTTTAATAACAGAAATTAACAATATTAGAATATACAGGTACATAAGAAACTAAACTTTTTTTTTACAAATTGAAATTTCTTAAGAAAATGAATTTATTGTGAAAGAATAGGACAATTTAATACAAAGTATGGCCTCCTCTGCTATTCAGAACTTGTCGGCAACGATTATTCATTGAATTAATGAGACTGTTAATGTCATCTTGCGGTATTCGCTCCCAATGGAATTGTAGCAAATCCTTCAGCTGTTGGGTTGTTGTCACTCCGTCCAAGTCCTTCAAAACACGTCTCTGGAGCATGTCCCATGCGTGCTCGATGGGGTTGAGGTCTGGCGATTGTGCAGGCCAGGGCAATACCTGGATGTTCTCCGTTGCCAAGTATTCACTGGTTCGCCGAGCTGTATGTGAACGCGCATTGTCATGCATTAACGTAAAATCGGAGCCAAAGGTTTGTGCAAATGGATGGACATAAGGTCTGAGAATATCCTCAACGTAATTTTCAGCGTTCATGTTTCCATTTACAAAAACGAGCTCAGTTCGCCTGTTCTTCATAATACCCGCCCATACCATAACTGTTGAGCCGCTGTATGGATGAACTTCCTGAACGCACCTGAGTCTTTCAGTATTTCCGGGTCGACGGTACACTCGCACCCTTCTTGTATCAGGCCTAAACCCGAATCGCGACTCATCGGAAAACATAATTTTATCCCATTGTTCCTGGGTCCATGTTATGCGTTCTCTACACCATTCATTTCGACGAGCGCGATTCCCGTGACGTATCGGTGGGCACCTGATAGGGCGTCGAGCTCGTAGGCCGTACTCATGCAGTCGATTTCGCACAGTTTGGGGACTTACATCAACACCACTTGAATTTTGTAGCCTCAAACTTATCTCTCGAGCGGTTAACATCGGCTGGCGTCTTGCAGTCAGTTGTATGTACCGGTCTTGCCGAGTGGTTGTACTCCTTTTACGGCCTGGATGCTGTTCAGCGGGTTCCCCTGTATTATTGTAGCGCTGCCAAAGACGACAAATAACACTTCTATGAATACCAAAATGTCGAGATACCTGAGATTGATTACTTCCCGCTTGCAACATCCCTACAGCTCTTTGCATTTCATCTGCCGTCAAATGACGTCGCTCCATGACGTAAAGAATATCTAACAATTCAATTTTGTCGCCAACTGTATTTAAATGGTTGGTAAAATTATAAAATCAAGACTAAAACGTAGCAATTAACATGCACTCAAATTCAAACAAATTCGCAGTCATTTGAATTTTATGAAAAAAAACAAAACATAATCGAATTTTTTTTTTTACAACCAGCCAGTATGTCATCAATCACAAAAAAGTTTACTTACCTATACACTTTGAGTGAGTAAATACTTAGAAATTAATTAATATAAATGGTAAATTTGTAATATCATGCATGTTGCTTAGACTTTTTTGATGTGTGTATACTAATATTATAAAGAGGTAAAGTTTGTGTGTTTGTGTGTTTGTGACGTTGTAGGGGGTAATCTCTGGATCTACTGAACCGATTTTAAAAATTCTTTCTGTGTTGAATAGTCCATTTATCGGGGAGTGTCATAGGCTATATAGTATCACGCTATGACTTATAGAAGCGGAGCAGTAATGAAATATGTTTATAAAAGGGACGCTTAAAAACGTTTATTTTGCTTCTGCTGCTTAAACGTCTGGAGATATACTGACATGATGTATTAAAGAATTGTACCTTTAAAAAAGTTTTACAATTAAGTCAACGATAGCATATATCTATCGTCTAAGGTTGACTCACTACGACCTTTTTTATAATAATCAAATTTGATTTAAAGAAATGCATTGTTTGTAAAGGTATTTTGTGTATATGGTATCGACCCTTATCAAAATAAATACGTTAATCATTATATTTATTTAATTTTAAACAAAATTGACCTTTACAGCGATGAGATCCGATTATTAGTTTGAAAGATATCTCAGTTTTAAAATAATGCGCGACTAACGTAAAATATCTGTCTAACGCGATGTTAGTATAGTATAGATGAATTTTCTTAGTATCAACATTTTTATTGGAGTAAGATTTTTATTTTTATTTTAAATACCTGTCATCATCATAACAGCCCATTAATGTCCCACGGTAGGGACGGGCCTCCTCCCGTAACGGAGGGATACTTGGCCTACTAATACCACGCTGGCCAGACGGATTGGTACGAGTATGTGGTTTAATTTCAAGTTTTCCTTCTTTTTATTTCGTAAAGATAATATTCACGGATAGTCCCTTAGTCGGTTTTTACGACACTCATGGAATGAGAAGGGGTAGTGACATATTATATTCTTACTCTGTCCCCACACGGAGTAAAATACCTGTAAGTATGTACTATAAATTAATTCTACCTCAAAAAGATCGCTTGGTCGGACTAAATTCGAAGGGCGGAGGACCCTGTTCTGTGGCCTTTGTTAGGAGAGGCATTTTGTCCAGCAGTGGACTGCGATAGGCTAATTGGTTTATTGATTAATACCATGTATTCTTAATCCATCGTTACATGGATAATACTCTATACTAATTTATTATAAAGAGGTAAAGTTTGTGTGTTTGTAAGTTTGTGACGTTGTAGGGGGTAATCTCTGGATCTACAGAACCGATTTTTAAAATTCTTTTTGTGTTAATTATTCCATTTATCGGGGAGTGCCATAGGCTATACCTATAGTATCACGCTATGACTAATAAGAGAGGAGCAGTAATGAAATATGTTTTAAAAAGAGAAGCGTTTTTTTCGCCCCGCCCAACGAAGTGGGCACGGGTCAGCTAGTAATGTATATATATGTAAACATAAAAATATTAATATTATCATAATGTAAACATATATGATAACTATGAAACTTTACTTTTTAATGAAGAAAACGATATTGAACTTCACGTGTACTACTTTGTAAGTTACCTACATTGTTATGGTATAAGAAACAAACATAATCATGCTTTAGTTAACATAAATTATATTAGAACATTGTTATTAATGTTACATTATCTTGTTTCAGGTAATGCACTGCTAATTGTGTTTATCTTTTGCCATTTTCATCATTGTAAGTAAATCTTTATGTATCACCGTATCCAGTTCATTTTCCATTCCACAAAAAATCTCATCCAATGACGGAGAGAAACTTGCCCTTTACTTACGTGAGGATCCTGCATCTGTACAAGCATTACTGAGATTTTGTAATTGCTAATGACATCTTGTTGCATTTTTTCTTGACTTATCTTTAATTTTATACCTTGGCCTGCCAAACCAGTCTTTACATACAGGTCAGACAAATTATTATCGAAATATTTTTTTTTCAATGAAGTTTATTCGAAGTGGACGATTTTGTCATAGCTTAATTTTCAAGAAAATTAGTCCCTAAAAATAAATGATATTAAGAAAAACTTTGTAGACATTGTAAGTGGCTGATGAAAGTCATTAGTATTCAAGATTGTTGCTATAAAAGTTAAAAGGGGAGGCTGTCTCGACGACCTAATTTGTTAAGGTCGCTTCAAGACTTTATTATACCGAAGGAATTTTAATAGGGCATAGGAACAACTATAAAAATATAGATATGATGAACTGTTAAATGTTTCAATATATTCAAGATGGAATTACTTATGAGTTTATTATAACCATGATAAGACAATAAAGGTGTTCGTAGTTGTAGTAAGGAAATAGTAGTAGTAGTAGTCGGTAAGGAAAGCCTTAGAAAGGCTGACAACATCGATGCAATCCTTTAAAAAAGACATATGAGTAATGCAGTGTGATAGGAATGTTGTACATCGCGTTCTGTGGTCTTTGCATACTCCCCTGAGAATACGAGACTTTTAAAGGATAAATTCACATAGTTATATAAAAATAAAATAAATTATGTTTTAGATGTAACTACTACCACATCTTAAACATTATTAAACTCTTGTAGTGAGTCTGGTACAACACAAAACGGTCCGGTAAACTACACGGACAAATTGTTTTAATTTATTATTAAGAGCGTTTATAAGGCTCACTAGCGCCGCCAATAGAAAAAAAATCATAATTCGCAAATAAGATAAATAATGTTAAATGTTGATAACAAAGTCTTGAGAAAAGACAATAAGGTATTTGTATAACACACTCTCAACATTTAAAATGTTTTTCAAGTAAATAAATATTGCATTATAAACAAAAACGGCCGTTTTTTTTTCGAATGCGATATTTAACTAATTAAAAAACATTTAAAGTGTTGAGAGTGTGTTATACAAATACCTTATTGTCTTTTCTCAAGACTTTGTTATCAACATTTAACATTATTTATCTTATTTGCGTATTATGATTTTTTTTCTATTGGCGGCGCTAGTGAGCCACGTAAAGGCCCTTAACGAAGCTTGTGATGTGCCATCAAGCAAGGACTTCATTTAATGTGGGCACAAGAGACTGATTACAGACTCATTCACCATCATTAAAATTCAATTGTTGTAAGGGTTTTGTAACATTAATTATAGAGTACCTACTGACTTTGACCCGAAGTACCTACTGACTTTGACTTTGAACGATATTATAATAATTATTTACTTAAGTCTGCACTTAAGTAAATAATTATTGTAATATCGTTACAATTTTGTTTCAATTTCAGCTAAACTATGAAAATGAAAAAATGAAAATGAAAATGAAAAAATATTTTATTTCATCTAAGTCACGTCAATGACATTTATGAACGTCGGAGTTTTTATAGTGATCACAGCACGTCTAACTTAACGGCTAAGTTTACTGAGGGTTCGGAACACTACCATGACAGAGAAGACACCCACAAGAAACTCTGCTGGGTTCCTATCGCCCTTTTAGGTGATCACTTCACAAATATTTTATTAATAAAACAGGACAATTCAGATCCAGGCATTTTTATCGTTTAAGTAATCCTTTACACTGTAATATGATTTCAATATTAACTTATGTTTAATGAAAGATTTAAATTTATTAATTGACAATTCTTTAACTTCCATAGGGAGCTTATTATAAAAACGAATACCATTACCAGCGAAAGAATTACCTATTTTATGAAGCCTAGTGTGGAGAACAGCAAGTTTATTTTTAATTCTTGTATTAACATTGTGTATATCACTCATTTTTTTTTATAGTTGTTTATATTTTTGTGTACATACATTAGATTTTCAAATATATACTGGCAATGCACAGTCATAATCTTAATCACTTTAAATTTATCTCTAAGAGACTCTCTTGGGCCCATATTATATTATATACAACGTACCGCTCTTTTTTGCAATACAAATATTGTGTTGATATCAGCCGCACTACCCCACAACAGAATACCATACGACATAACACTATGAAAATAGCTAAAATAAACTAGCCTAGCTGTTTCTATGTCTGTTAACTGACTTTTTTTTTTCACTGCGTATGCTGCTGAAGAAAGCCTACCTGACAAGTTTTCAATATGGAGGCCCCATTGTAATTTACTATCTAAAGTAATACCTAGGAATACTGTAGTGTTAACGATTTCTAATTCCTCATCACTAATCTTAACAATTGGATTTATATTAAGTACGTTGGGCAAAGTAAATTTTACGCATTTTGTCTTGGTTTTATTTAATAACAAATTATTTGAATTGAACCAAGACACTATTTCCAAAAGAGAATTATTTATGTAGTTTACCGCAGGTTGTCGTCTATTAATCTTAAAAATAAAGGATGTATCATCGGCAAACAAAATTATCTCGGGGTTCTTTTTAACTAAATATGGCAAATCGTTTATATATATGAGAAATAGAAATGGCACTAGTACTGAGCCTTGGGGTACCCCCATTTTAACAACCGATCCAGGCGAACGCTTACCATTTACATCTACTTTTTGTACTCTATCGCTTAAATATGATCTAATAATACCTAAAGCATAATGCCTAACACCATAGTGACCTAGTTTTCCCAGTAATGTCTCGTGTTCGACACAGTCAAATGCCTTAGATAAATCGCAAAAAACGCCAAAAGCATCTTGTGATTCTTCCCAGGCCTCAAATATATGTTCTACTACGTGTAAATCCGAATTGCTTATCGTGAAGTAATTTATTCTCATTAAAATGACTAATTAATTGATTAAGAATTAGTTTTTTAAATATCTTACTAAACGTAGGCAACACAGATATTGGTCTAAAGTTTGTAGGATTTAAAGTACTACCTGATTTTAACAGAGGTGTTATTTTACTAAGTTTCATAAGATCAGGGAATATACCTAAGTCTATACTATTATTAAAAATGACAGCTAACTCTGGTGCAATAACATCTATCACTGTTTTTAAAATGCTAACAGAGATTCCCCATAGATCAGCTGTTTTCTTAACACTTATTGAATTAAAGATTTTAATCATCTCAAGTGGACTAACATGGCTAAATTTTAGAGTTTTGTTACATTCTAATATTTTATATAACACAGCACACCGCGCTAAGAATATATACGGTTTGCCTACTACTAAACTTAAAGAAGTATTGCATGGTTGGCTGTTGGGATTGGACTACGATAGTACTGAAGTCATCTTAAACACATAAACGAATAACTTACAACTTAACACTTGCATGATTCTACAACAGTCACAGATAGAAACACACAAACATACATACATACACACACACACACACACAAACACGCGCGCGCACACACACACAGTACACAAACACACAAATTTACTCACACCTAAAACATACACTTAACTTCAGCTATTCACAAACACTGTTATTGTTATGTATTCTTTTAAGATTTTATTGTTATGTATACTTTTAAGATTTTATTGTTAAACTTAATTTAAGGAATCCTTATCCTATTCTTAACTACGTACCTAATTGTAACTTTACCTAGCTACATGCAAATATGTAAATAGCACCCGGGTGGAGGACGCTGTCGGCTGTGACACAGTTCATACTAGTACAGTTGACAACGTAATCCCTTAATAAACACATCTTTTGCATTATATTCATTTATTGTAAGTACACGTAGATTATGGGAAATTTGTAACTTTTGAGACGATAAATAAACTATTATTATTATTATTATTATTCTGGTACATTTTCTGCTAAGAGAGTGATAGCTGCATTGGATGAGGAGTTCAAAGATTTGGCAATATCTATAGAAATGTTTGTAAAATATCTTTCAAATGTATTCGCTATATCTAAATTAGAATCAATAATTTTATCTTCAATTTTTAATTTTAGGTCTATGTGTTGTTGATTTTTCCGACCTGTTTCCTCATTTATTATATTCCAAGTAGTCTTAATTTTATTATTACTGTTTCTTATCTTAGAGGTTATAAATTGTGCTTTGGTATTTTTACAGTTGATTTTAAATTTTTTTGAAAATTCTTTTACATACTCTTTGAACTCATCACTAGTGTTAGTTGATTTTTCTGCATATAAGTTATATAATAATTGCCTATCTTTGTGTAACTACACATTGCTTTCATAAAGATTTACTTAAGTATTTTTTTTATTCCGTTTTTCACTACAGACTGTAATATTAAATAACTGTAATAAGTTTAGTAGAACAACTAATACATACCAATACTCGCTCAACTATTCTAATATCTCTGAAGCAACAGTGTAAGTCAACTGTGGTAGTCGTTCGTATTCGCGTCTATGTGATCACCGGCATTACCGACCGTGTTCATACCGCTTGTACTGGCATAAACGAGCTAAGTTCTACTACTACGAGGATACATGAAATCGCCTAGCTTACAATTTGGCTTTCGTGGAATGTACGGTGTTTTATTGTGTACGGGAACGAACTAAATAATACTTTTTTTTTTAATATTGCAAACAAGTGCATTTCACTTATTTTGTGGCACAGTAAATTATTATAAACTAAGTTTTCTAATCAATTCTATTGATAATTTTGGGCAAAATAATTTCCTCCGATTGCTCTTTATTAGTAAGTTCTCGGTTCTCGGTATTCGTATTTATACATAGGATCAAAAAGTCACTATAATCATTTAATCATTAGATCGTCATTACCTACCTTGGTATTTTGTTACATTTACTTTACATTGTTGTTTTTTTTTAAGTTATTGCGAAATTTGCATTCAATAATTAATTTACCTAATATTTATTTCTGCTGTAATCAAAAATTCTACTACGAATCAAAACATCACCATGCCAAACAGATATATCATGCCTAAACGTCTAGCATTTTTAAAAGTTTAAATTATAGGTTTTACAGTATACAATTACATTAGAAAATAATATCTAATAGCAAGTATCATGTCATTTTGCGTAACGTTTCCAGGTCGAGTGATGTCACCCGTATGTTTCCACCGGCACACGCTCGCATATTGACGCGTGTAACAGCCCAGACGCTGTATTTCCAAGGAAATTAGGAAACTAACACCACTACCGCTTTACGTACTTGTCGTTTCAAGTTTTTAAGCATGTACCGTATAAGTTCTTTACGTGACTTGAAAGTTATATAAAGTTTAGTTACTCTGCCTAAATGTACTCGTAGATGTAAATATATTTTCTTTGATTTGACTTTAAAGACGCTTTTTAAGGATTTATGTAATTATATTACAGTGCTGATTGGTTCATCATAATCATAAATCATAGCAGCCCATTAATGTCTCACTGCAGGGACGGGCCTCCTCCCGTGACGGAGGGTTACTTGGCCTACTAATAACCTCGCTGGCCAGACGGATTGGCATAGGGTTTAATTTCAAGTTTTCCTTCTTTTTATTTCGTAAAGATAGTAGTTACGGTTATTCCCTTAATCGGTTTTTACGACACCCATGGGATGAGATGGGGTGGTGACATATTGTATTCTTACTCCGTCACCACACGGAAAGATTGGTTAAAATATTTTTATTAATTTTAACATTCATATCATTCTTATTAACTCATAAAATATCTTTATGCCCATAGGTGCTTTAGCAAAAAAAAAATTGAATTATTGTTAAAGTAAAAGTTAAATAATTTTTGTAATGGTTTTTTTCTGATTGGTTATGCTAACCTTTTACTATAGAAACTGTTATGGTCATTCAATATGTGCAAAGTTTTATGACGCGCAAGATTACAACAATAACTTTATAATCATTTAATGAACAACTACAATTACTTACGTAAACCAGCTTGATCTGATAGTGTTTCAACCTAAAATTTCTGAAAAAAACAGGTTACCTAGATTTATTTACTAGAACCAACAAGATAAAAAATCCTAAGAAACAAAATAAACACGCAATAATATAATGAACCATTAAGATTCTGGTGCGTCGTGCAAAGTTGTCAAGTTCGTTTATCCGCAGTATCTGAAGTAAGATTTAGTGGGCAGACGACCTCAAAGTTCACAAGATCTTGGCTTTGGACATGTTGCTACTTTAACGAGATTTCTTATCGCTCTCTTAATTTACTCTACTTTGTAAACTCAGTTTACTGGTATAAATATTTGTCCTTAATAAGTTTGTGAACAAAAAAATATTTTGTTTGTATGATTATGAAATTGTTACAAGTATTGGTTTACTTAAGGTGAACCAATAGCTTGGTAGTTACGTTCAAAATTTTTTAATCATTTTTTAGATATATATCGCGTAGTCACAGTTTTAAAAATTATTGCTAACAGCTAAATAATATATTTCATAAACCAGAGAAAAGGGTATTTGTCTCGTAAAAATCCTAAGACATAACTTAATTATTAAATTACGTTATTCACTTTCTACTCAAAAATAAAGAGCAGAACCGTTAAAAAAAGTACGCCAGCAAACATAACTTGAAGTTATTCAATTGAGTTCCTATTTAAATGTCCAAATAAACGTTAGCGGAACCCACTCATACACACATACACACACAGTTCATACAGAGTCAGCCAGAAAGTTTTCCCTCGTTAGCCGGACGACTGACTTAGCACTTTTAGGGAAGCACTGCTTCACACAGCACTTTGACTCGTAATTGGTTGTATCTCGGAATGTCATGTGTTCATCGATATCTCATTTAGTTGCAATACCGTTTGTTCGAGATATGTAGGCGACAGTAATTGGAGCTAACTTACACTTTGCACGAGGACTTTGGAAGTTATATTATATTGGTATACAAGTTAGTGTCATTATATAAACTTTTATTTGATAGATTGCTTTAACACATGAAATGTGCCTGATATTTATAATACTGATATACTACTGATTGAATTAATATATTGCTCTAAATATCCACCTACTTTACAATAGGTGCAAAAATTAAAAAAAATGCAACGTCCGAATTCTTGATGAGCCCAATAATGTTTTACTAGAAAAGGGCCTTCTAATATCAGTCCAGCTAGGCAGGATTTTATTTCGAGTTATTCTCTTCGGACGAAAAAATGTTTTTCAAATCTCTATTAGTCGCTTTTTACTACACAAATGCAAAGAAAAAGGGTAGTCGTATTTAGCATTCCATTACGACATAGATCATAAAAACCTGCCAACCAACACAACAAGCAAAAATAATATAACACAATTCACAGCGTACAAACTCTGAAACATAAATTGAAAGATGTTAAAAAACGTTGATGAGGACATTTGAAATCCTCATGATTCTTATATTCAAGCTTCCATAACAAGATCACCGTCTTAAAATAATAACGAGCAACCTTTATTCACCTGCCATTTTTATGATAAATCTCTTCGAACATTTTTCTCTTTCCAATCGTTCGGGAAAGTATTCAAAAGGCGCATTAACTAAACGAACTCTTAACATTTTCTCGAGTTTTGCAACTTTACGCTTTGGAGACAAGGACTGTTATATTTTGTGTATTAATTATGAGAATGGTTCTTGAAATCATTCAATATTGTAAGTCAGAATGTGAGAATATTTAGAGTTTATCTTTTTTATTTAGAAGGTCAAGTATATTCCAGGCAGCTTTTTAGTTAAAATAATTTGCAGGAGAGTGATTTAACTCTTGGATACTTATAACATTTAGGATGATTTTTTTTCTGAAATAACTTCTGCACTACGGATCGACGCCATGTTTTGCAGGTCTCTTACAGGCAGGAAATAAGTGAAATTTATAGATCACCTAAATAACTACTAACCTACATTAGATTTAAACTTGCGATCTTTATAAGTTTACTATAAGTCTCGATCGTAGTTGTGTTAAAGTTAATTAACAAAATATAAAGGTATGTTTGCTCTACATCCAGAAACTTTGCCGAAAGCTTGCACATGAAGCCACGCGGGGATTTGTTGTAACTGAGAACGGCTAACAAGCATGTTGTCTTTGCTTACTATCGACCTGGGCAACTTTGCATCGTACAGTCAGGTACGTTATTGAGAAAGTTCGCAGCAACATCACAATGATTATTAATTTGAAATCATACGCCTCATACCAAAAATCTTTGTAGTATGATTTAAGGGTTTCGTCACCTCATCTCATTCAAACCATTCAGTCCAGTCACTGTAATATTTATAAGCAAATTCATTCATGGAAGAGGTCCTTTTGAATAATTTTATGGGCTGACACGAAGATTAAGAAGAATCCAAAATAAACGTGTTATAAGTAAAAGTAAAATACTATGTTTAATTGAAGATCTTGTACGTCGCCTATCTTTATCATATGACTTATGAGATACCACAACTTTCACAACGTCTCCAACAGCTTGACAAAAACACCTGCTGACTATTCTCTAACTTTCTATTACACAAAATACATATAAGCCACGAAAACATACGAGTCTATATTGAGAATCCACATCATTCAATTCACAGAGACGTTAAGAGATCTCAGATCCACTCAACCCCTCAAGTGGAAGCCATTCCAGATTTTCCCCTATAAAATATATTCACCAAAAATATCAGTTCCGGCTTATTGTGGAGCGAATAAAGGATATGCAAATAAGCAGATGCGTTATGTTAATGCGCGAGATGAATGGGGTCTGGGGTGCACTTCAAAGGAGGCTACATCTCTTTTTATACGCGTACATGGTGGCTAGGTAGCCGCGTCTTGGAATGTCTGTACGTTGGTGAATATGCGAAGACAATTAAGGAGATGGTTGAGAGCTATATTTATGTGCATATTTTTATAATAAGTGTTAAGCTTTTATGTTTTGTTGCTTTTGTGGTTAGTTTATTCCTGATTAGGACTTACTATTAGAAATAAAATATCAAAGAAATGTTGATAATTCTACTCTAGATACATTTATACAAAGCCACCTAGCCCTAAAACTAAACAGAGCTAGAAATATGTACCTATAATAGACAACGGACAAATACAGGTTTTAATCATAGTAAGGTAAAAGCACCAGTGGCTGACAGGTACCCAATGAATGACTTTTTTGCAGTTAACATAAAATAATAAGGCAAGAAATAATAATATTACTAAAAAAAAATAGTTAAATAGATCACTAGTACTATCTAAGATATTTTTGCAAAATTTGGCATCGATGGGATTATTATTTTTGTAATTATGAATTAGTTTTAGCGTGCGAGTGCTTTAGGTAAGACGTGCATCGCGATACTTATCTGATTTATTAAGGAACTGTTTAGTGAAAGTGCATATTATAGCCAGGAATGTATGTTATATAGGTAAGTGGTTATTGAAATTGTTACATAATTAAACAAATGACAAAAATAAACGGTTTTAAATTGATTTTATTCAATAATTTAGTAATTTAGAGGGGTGTCATTCACTGGGTAATCTTATATGTGTTTAGTAGTGGATGACACCTATGTCATTCTCTCGTACAAATTGATAATTTTTAAAACATCATTATTATTGAATTATAATGAAGTAGAACATTATATTTTAATTGCCCTGTAAACAAAAACCTTTTATTTGATGTTTGAGTAGTGCTTGACAGGGGGTGTCATCGACTGGTTTTCTATGGAGTACCAATGTATGACAGGTGTCATTCATTGGGTCAAGACTACAGTGTCATAC
Organism: Schrankia costaestrigalis; assembly: GCA_905475405.1. Lineage (NCBI taxonomy): Eukaryota > Metazoa > Arthropoda > Insecta > Lepidoptera > Erebidae > Schrankia > Schrankia costaestrigalis. The sequence goes on from FR997843.1 coordinate 18,182,928, forward strand.
ATTGGTTTCAGATATTTTGCTATACAAATATGCCTCCAATGACGTATAAATATACTCAGGACGACGTGTTAAGGGCATTAGACGAGGTATCGAAGGGCATGTCTGTGGCTGCGGTAGCAAAAAAGTATGATATCCCACATATTACTTTGTTGTACAAAGTAAAAGGTAAACACCCAATCGAACGGCGCATGGGACCTACAAGCTACTTGATGATGGATCAAAATTCCTCATACTTCTTACCCACATGACCGTAGGTTGCCACCCAAGACGATCTCCAATAGTTGGCCTATACATACATTGCTCTATAACTAGTTAGACACCTATGGAAATTCCTAAAACATCCTGTCATATACTGGGTCACCGATTTTTTTTTTCATAGTCATCCACTAGTACGATTTCAAAGGTTGTGAAAAACTGAAATAACTCAATAATAGAAATATTATTATACAATGTTTTATTCGTATATCATGGATGAAGAACCAGTTCATGCATTCACGTTTGTTAGAAGTCGATAAAATTGATAATTAAGGACAATTATGTGCAAAATTGTGTAAATTCCTTCCTTATAGAGTCATCCACTGGTGCATTTACCTTAAACCTGGAAATGTGTTTTTGTGGAACACGTCAAGAACAGTAACTGAAAACGCTATTTTAATAAACATCCTTATATCTTAAATAAGTTTATTCTTCAAACAAAATTTATTCTTCCAAGGATATTGTTTTAGATGTCACGAGTAATGTCTAAAAATACTGCATATTAAAAATCTACGCTAATCTCTAAGTCAAAAGTGACGTGCTTTTACTTCAAAAATGTAATAAAATATCCTTACAGTTTTATTGTATTAATAGTCGTTTCATAGTTTTAAGCTCCGTTCTAGTAGCAGTAGCTGCTGGAGTGCCAAAAATGTAAAACGCTTTGCCCAAATACCGCCTTTTCAAACCTGAAAATGACGAAACAATGCCTACACTCAAAAACCAAGACCTAACTCAGTCAAAACATTTTTGTGTCGAAATTCTAACACGATAGTCTTACCCAATACGTTCCGTTAAACATGCAAATACGTGCCGGCACATTTGCATGAGAATCCTGCACTTTTCGTACCTCGTCCGCATTTCATCCCACAGCAATGCCTCATTGCGTACGGACACGGGATGCTGAATAACTACAGGTTTTGAATATGCTTCAACTTTTGAATGGGCAAATGGTGGTCATGCCTCGTTTGTAAATAGTATTAGTGAAACATTTCTGATGTTTCTAAATGGAAGTTAGATAAGCAAGTTGCTCTGTGTACTGCAAATGTAACAAGTTGAATTTACGAATTTATGTAAAGTAACTTTATAGTTACTTTACAGTTTTATGCTGTTTTCTAGATAATTGTACCATTTATTGTCTCTTTCAGTATTCTGTGACTAAAAACGATCTTAATTATTTATTTTTAAGTTATGGTAGTTTGGTGAAAACGATAATTATTAAAAAGATCCTTTTTAATTAAGTTGTAAAGTATCGCAGGCTAAACGTTCTTACGAATATGCCGCGCCTATGTTAGCTTTAATATTTATACCAATATTTAAACTAACAGTAACTGGAATAAACAACGAATCTAGTGCTAGGTCATTGCGTAACGGAGCGACATAAAAACCGATTCATGAAAATATTGAATACGACGATAGGTAGATGTTTTTATATCGTCAATATAACATTCGCGTCGCCGATTCACTCTGCGACTAACAATTTTAAAATCTAGTTGTTGCTGTCAATTCTAACCGGCTAACTGCATAGGGCCTGGAAAAACCAATTTACCCGCACAAAGACCGTATTTGTACGTTACCCTTGCGTTACCAGGATTTGTGAAATATTGAAAAATACCTAGTTGTACGGATTTTTATTCGAATACTTGAGAACAGAATGAGTATTGAAACTGAATTTAGTTTTCGCGTCTCCTTCTAAACTTCTTCCTTATCTTGCGGTTTGTATATACATAAAGATGATGAGCATTAATATTTATAGACTTATCAGATGGTAATTAATAGTGTATTTATTTATAGAATGAGAATTATAAGTCAAAACGACAAAATATGCAAGAGACTTTCACTATCATACCAGACCATGAATCCACTACAGGGACTCTCTTTGTAACCACTGCTCCTATAATGTGATGTCAGGAAGGTATATGTGATATTGTTTTGTTAGTTTTTTCTCTTTATACAGACTGACACCCCGTAGTCTTTTTCTGAAAACCTCGGAAAAAGATTGGGTGAAGTAATATTATTAATGTTTATTTAAAATACATAATAATTATTATACGGACAATAGATGCAGCATCTTCTGTAAAAATACTCATTCTTATTTACACAATATTAATACGTCCCACTATTACATAATTCACAACAAAGATATATTCAGATAGGTTGAAATAAACAAAAACGTAAATCGGCTTTCCTGTGTAGCTGTCAATATAAGTGTTAAGGTTTGCTCGTCTTTACAATGGTTGATCTCAAGGGAACTTATGCAATATGTATCACGCGTATCGAGGGTTCAATACCGAGCAGAAATTATGTGATCTACAGACAACATTCGATGTGGATCGGATTTATACGTCATACATAAATATTTTGATGCGTGTTTCATGTGTTACCAGTTAAAGCGATTCTGTATAAACATTTTTTGTAGAATATAATAATCATTGACTCAGCTTTCTACTACAAGGCTGTTAACTTCCTCTATTAGAGAAAAGCTTTGTGTTAAGACATCACACTCTGTCTAGGGTTGGTATGAAATCTATTGTGAAATTTTACTAAAAACAGAGATCATTCTTACTCAATAGCGGTATGATAACGTAGCCAACTTTGTGTCTTTTAGAATAAAGAAAAAGCTACACAAGTAGTGATTTGTTGAAAATCTCGAAAGTCAAAGTCAGTCAAAGTCTTTTGCATGAAATGTTGATGAAAGCTACTTCTATGACCTGTGGCTATGACATTGATGGCTATACGTTCTTCTTTTACACAATGTTTCTGTATATTGAAACGCTACTTTATACGCTCTTTTACACAAAATGTAAATAATTAAGTATTATAATATTCACGTAGAGTCGCGCGATGTAAGGGCTGAAGTAAAAAATGAACACGTTTTGATCGCGTTTTGTTTTATTAATACAATCACGTACGCTGTACTTATATCTGCTTTGGTGATCTTTCTGTTTAAATATAATTTGTAATTATCGATATTAAAATTTGTTATTAATGCTTACTTTTCTTTTTTCTTTCTTCCTTTTTTTATTATTAAATATTATTATTCATATCATTTTAATCAGTAATAAAAACATCTTTACGAAAATAAATGAAAATATCTCTACTCTGAGCAAAGAAGCCTACAAAAATCCAAAATCTGTATCACTGGAAAACATGTTTTTCCTAAAATTTGAAACGTAGAAAACAAAATATACCGTAAAACATTAATAAACAAAATAATTTTACAGCCATTTTACTTCAAAATTATATTCAAAACTCCACTATATTAATCCTTTCCTTCACTGCCACGTCCTAAGACTTCACACGTAACAAATACAACTTCAAACCCCTTTTAATCTCACTGGACTCAAATAAAAAAGGGGGCAAAAGCATCCTTATTAAACACATTATCATGTCACGTCGCAACTATATATACTGGCGCCCTCTGCCGGACAGCAGCAGAGTTATTAAGGGGAGACAGGGACACAACGGTCCATGGACTAAAATTATATCACGCGCGTGAGCGGCACTCTTTGTTCTTGAATATTAATATTATTAAAGTATTATGTAGATAAGTACGAGTATATCTGCTATTTGATCTTTAGTGTTGGTTTGTAGGCATGAGCTTTTGTTTCACAATGTGTGGTGCATTGTTTAAATGATTATGTTATCATCATAACTTACCTGCAGGTACTTTTTATGGCAAATAATCGCACTAGGTTATGTTTTCCTTCACCTTTGATTTGCACGGTTGGTCTTTATATAGTTTTAGTGGTAACCGAACACAAAGAAAGAACTGAAGGAATAAATTAATTTTACGCTATTTCTTACATTCATCTATATCTGACGTCGAATACGAGTGTCAATCAGTTGCTTGATAAAAAATTAATGTATGCTCTACGTAGACGTGTCTTTTCTGTTAATATTAAGGCAGTTCTATTTTTGCATTATGTTGTTGCATTATGGCTATATATAGTAAAAACTTTTTTACTTAGCATACAATACCAGCCGTTTTTTTAATGAAAAGCGCCTACTATGCGCAATTATAAAATTAAAGGTAGATGATACGTAACAAAACTTTTAACGTACAAATATTAGAGATAATTTCATCTTAACGTCTAATGTATGTACGTAGAAGTATTCTCATAAAGCCGCATAAACGAATAAATAATTCAGTCGTTTCACTTTCAGTCGAGCAGCTCCGGGCTTAGAACTTGTATAATTTATACAAAATGTATTAAATTAGACATTTTAATTAATTCCGTGAATGTGTTTCGCGTGGAACATTAAGCGGTACTTTGGAATATATGTGTTATGTTAAGCGGACATGTTGCAAGTTAATTTTATTACGTTGACAAACATCTTATTTTTGTTACATTTGTATTTTACTGGATAAATTGTATATTGTACTGTTTTCAACATAATTATTAATAGAGTTAAACATTTTTAACCTTTTAGAATCGTTTCAGTTTGGGACTGTTATTTACGTTATTCTGTCTACTTTGGTCCAACGAACAATTAGTTAAATGTATAATATAAATAAGTTAATCTTATATTTATGCAGTATCGATATTATTGTATTTACAATATAAAAACGTACAAAAACATGTTCAGTTTCCAGTACATTCAGCAAACATTTCACAAAATGTAAAAGTTTATGTTGAATAAATCATCATTACCTCAATATCTCGGGAAAATAGAGTTTGTAACAATACTCCGACGCGCGCTTAACTAATTACATTGAGCAACTAGTGCTGCAAGTAGTACTGCTTGTGATACCTTCAGTTACATCATGTTATGCATAGGTATTAATGTTTGTTTAAGAATTGTATAAGTGACACCTTATTATATTCATAAAATCTGACATAAGCGCCGATTACACTACCCTACATGTAGGGTAGTGTAATCGGCGCTATAGTTAAACGTCCCTATGTAGGTGCCTAAAGTGAAGGAGAAAAACTATAAATTTATGATATAAATAAGGAGCATTCAGATCCTAAAAAAGTTTAACTTATAAGTAAAAAATATACTTATCAATTGAGAACCTCCTTTTTTATGGAGTTGGTTAAAACCCTATTTAGAACCAGCCTTTTCATATCAAATGTCAAACGATTTCAACAAAAGCCTAGAAGAACTAGAGCTACCTGCAGTTCATCACATTTACGTTACCAAATATAACCTTACACCACACACACAACTATCTTTCCACATACCACAAGAAGGAAACATTCTGAATTCAAACATAATAACATTTACTTGTATAAGCATAACAAATGACTCAGCGCAACTAGTACATAAATATCTACAAGTATAAATACTACTAGTATAAATACGCTAGTACGAATACTCGTGTTGGGTGCGAGTCGGTCTGTTGATTGTGAATGCTTGCTACTTTGACGCGATACTACACTTATGGAATAAATCACCTCTCGTTCCGGGAAATTGCTGACTTGTGCCCGTGCGATACTGTTTAGGGATGGTAAATGTCGATAGTTTTGACGGTGTGGGATTTAAATATCTAAGTACTTATGCACTACTGTGTAAAGAGAACAAGATCAACAGTGTGATTTTGCAAAAGGAAACGAATATAATAATTGTAGAGTCTCGGAAAAACAATAAAAGTTCTAAGAAAATAAAGTGATTGGTTCCTAAAAATTGTATGAAAAATCTTTCCTAAAAGAAAAAGTATCTTTGGAAATACAATTTACCTAAATAGAATAAAAAAGTAACGCTTGCAAGTAAGTTACCTACCTATCGTTTACAATTATGCAGGTACATCCAACAAATAGCTACATTGTCAGAGATAATAAATTATTAAAAAGAAATTAGTACCTAATTTAATTATGAACATATATCTTGGATTTAAAAAAAATGCCATCAACATTGAAAGTAGATATCACAAGATGTGATACTTGTATCGATAGCAAGATATTCTCATCACTATATCCTTGACGCTGCGTCATCTAATTTCCGCGGTGCACAAGGCGGACGAATGTGTTGTCAAATTCACAGCACTAACTGGAGATTATGTTACATTCAGAACCGCAACCTGATCTATGCAAACTGATTTTGAATGCTTAAGCGTTGATTAAGTTGTATATCTTGAGTTTATTAATTTAACTTTATTGCGGTAGAGCTACCATCATCGTCAAAACAGCCCATTAACGTTCCACTGCAGGGACAGGCCTCCTCCCGTGACGGAGGGATACTTGGCCTACTAATACCACGTTAGCCAAACGGATATAGGGTTTAATTTACAAGTTTTTCTTCTTTTTATTCTGGTAAAGATTCACTTTCATGGTTAGACATTATCATCAGCCAATTGATGTCCACTGCTGGACATAGGCTTCCTCCAAATATTTTCACTTTACGCTATCCTGAGTCTTCGTAAGACATAAATCTATTCAAATAAGCAACATAAAGTTGACAAAAGAAGTAATTTTTATTCTCCCAAACTAACTATTAGTGCACATTAGAAGTCTTCAGAGTCACAGGAAGTATTTACTCCCAACCTAACTGGACCCTTCCGGGATGGGAGAGATTTCATGTTCATTTTTTCTCGTAAAGCTGTATTTCGTTCGCTTATGGCTGTGTACTAAAGAGCAGCTAAGAAGCAGAGAGGAAAAATATTATTAAATAGAATGTCTTAAAATATATAATTTGCTCTAGAGTGGTGTGGGTATTATTATGCAGCATAGCACCTCCTACATTTTCCATAGCACGGATGGTTCTTCTTATGTCATGGATTGTAACTAGTAGCGTTTATTAAATGCTAAGTCTTCCTTCTATTGCTTACCAAGATATAATAATGACGAACTTTTATTGAATACTTTTTACGACACTAGAAAAAGGTTGTAGTTTAGTATTTTTATTCTATCACCAACACACATCTTATATTTTGTTTGTACAATCTCCGCACCTACTTAAACCTGCGCTACTTATTTTTTCATTTTCAAACCATAGCTTATATAAATGTTGTCATCTAAATATATTATGTTTTATGCTCAAATAAAATAGTTTTTACTAGAAACTAGAAAACAGTAAACCGAGGCATATGACTTGGCATTATGTCAAGCACTTACACGCTTGTCTCTAGGACAATGTGCTGAACTAAATCAATATTGACTGTTTGGCAAAGTAAACTTAGTACATATCTATACTATAGTATATTATATAGTATGTCAATGATAATACATTCTAATGTTGTCACCTCGTAAAGGTAAACTTAATATGCATTTAAGTAATTTTTTTTTTACTCTTAATATTGTAACTTTTATGAAAGCAAGCTAAAGATAATCTACTGGAGGTTGCGCAGCGGTACGTATAAAGACTGTAATACAATGCAACCCTTAAAAGTTCCACTGCAATAAAATAAAAAGCCTTCACTACCCTTAATTTAATTCCGTCAGCAATTAACTAATATTTAATTAACAACAACAATAATTAATTGAACACGACAATAAAGTAAATAGGTACTTAGTCAAAATTAATTTCAAGTTTTCCTTCTTTTTATTTTGTAAAGATTATATTTACGGATAGTCCCTTAGTCGGTTTTTACGACACCCATGGGATGAGATGGGTGGTGACATAATTATTTTATTCTTACTCCGTCACCACACGGAGAATACCATGCTACCATGGTTAGACATTATCATCAGCCAAAACAAAAGCTTTTATATCAATCAAAAGTTTCAACATTGAAATGTGCCATAAAACTGGCTTAAGTATGTAACGACATCACATTTCAGAAATCATTCTGAAAGCTAAGCTTGTAACCTTATTTAAACAAACATTACAACACAGTACAATTTTATGATCTACTTCTAGAATACATAAAACGATAATAAAATCTTTTACCAATATATTACTGGCTAGGTATGGGAAGCTCAATAAACATTTAGGACAAAATCGCACTTGTACGTAATATATTGCGTTGTATTTGTTTGTTTTAGAAGTGTTCGGTTAAATGATAGGGGAGGCAGGTAGCCGCTAAGATAGCCATAACAATAAAACATCGGAAAGTGTCCTGATACGCGGAGCGGAAGTGATGTATGGGTATCGTGACCAGGCAATCACTTTTGTTTGGATAAACCTATGAATCTAATTAAGAGGGTGTATAGAGATGTAATTATTTTAACTTTTTTATTACATGGGAATTAATTTTTGTATTATTTATATGGGATTGCTTTATTTTCAATCAATTAAAATACAGTAATGATATTGACAGATTAGCGCACTGCAAAATCACTTAACTGTTACATATTCTACAAATGACTTGAACTCAAATGACTTTTTAGCACACACAGGACATTAAATGCGTTCTTGAACGAACATCAAAACCCGCACCATCATCTACCGACATCATATAAAAAGTAAACATTGAAGCTTTAAAGTATTAAACACAATCCCGAAAAGAACACTCAAATGAAATGTAAAATGTTAGAGCTTCATGTCCCGTAGTGAATACCTTTTACAAGTTCACTGGTAGTTAAAAGCACATCAGAATCGTACCCGAATTAACATAAAACTCAGAGGGCGATAAAAGTATACATAGCTCAATTCCAAACACACTGTAAATAATATAGGGTTGTCACTTCACAGATTTTAAAACTCAATTAAATTCTTATTGGCATTAAAAATCAATGCTTTATTTTTCTTACCTTTAGTTATTTTATTGAACCCCATTTCGTTTAATATAACATATAAATTCAGAAGTAATTATTTTAATACAATAATTAACTTAATACATGTAAACGATTTTCTTGTACAAAAATAATGAATCCTTAACTAATTTATTAACAAAATTATTATTAAGTTATTTCTTAATACTCAAAAATAAACTGCATCGGGCCCATTGAACTCGGTTCTGTCGTGAGTATTACTAAATTGTCAATGATAAATTATGATAAGAACAATTTAGTTTATAACAGTTTAATTTCAATCACTTATACTCATTTTACAATGGCATTTAACATTATCTGTATACATGACAACCCTAATTCTTTATTTCATTCACCAGTCAAAGTCCATAAGCACGTAACAGCTACATAAAAGTGATAATAACAGTAAAGCGATCAAAAATATTTCCATAAAAAAGAAACGTACTGTAGGTAGAGATGAATGACAGCCCTGCCTATTTTTACGGCTGCAATATCGTTTATATACAGGATGATGAGCAGGGCTCGCAACTCAATTAGCTAATGAAAACAGTTTTGATCAACTTAAACGTAGACCCCGCGACTAACATTTTTTGGAATATATTTCAAAGCATTTCAGTTACTTTAATACATTTTGCCAAATTCAACAGGATTTTCATGGCTTGTTTTAAAGAGGATTTTTGTAGACTTAAAGTTAAAGGAAAGTTCTTGAGTTCTTGCGCTTTGATGCAAGTCTTAAAAATTCACATTTTTATGATTTCATTTTTGTGAAAACGAAAAAGATGATCAAAAAAAAAAGAACAATAGCGATATTTTTTCCTAAATAATACTCAAAAATAAACAGCATCGGGCCGTTCCTATTGAACTCGGCTCAGTCGTGAGTGTTACTAATAATGTAATATAATTATTTGGTACAAAATTTTATACAAATATTTTGCTTTTTGCTATGTTCGTAAGCTAGAATACAGGCTAAGTTATGCCAAGAAACTAATATACTTTCCTTTTAACACATAAATGGTTTCAATATTCAGTTCGCCTTGCGAGTCTTAACCAACAAAGCTTATGCAATTTGCAGCTCTTGGTAACAAAAGGATAGCCTCTAAGATCCGACGATAGCTGATTGGATAGCCAATCAGGCTTTTGTACCAACACAACCATGAGTACTTTGCCCTTTTTTTAATCCATTACAAGTTTGTTACTTAAGAAATAGGAAAATTCGGGATCACTCTACTGATCTTGTTTGTTTAGATATGTGTGTTTGATGTTATAGATTTTGGTAAAGAGTTGCGGACTATTATAAAGATGGGATGATTATCTTAGACTCCATTATATTATATAGGTATAAGAATAGAAATGGAAATGTCTATAAAGAAGATGAATATAATAATAACTGTATGGAGGATATTTTGATGAACGTCTAAATTATGATTTTTAGTATCATCTCTTCAGTGACTTTGAGACAAAAAAAGTCACCTGATTGATGTGTTTTGGTATCAGTTGATAGTTGTAAAAATAAAATATGTTTGTGCTACTATTTGGAGGTTAATTATGCTCTCACAGCGATGGTACTGACATAGACGGGCTCTTGCTGAAGACTCTAACGTTATTTAAAATAACCAAATTATCATAACAGCCCATTAATGTCCCACTGCAGGGACGGGCCTCCTCCAATGACGGAGGGATACTTAGCCTACTAATACCACGCTGGTCAAACGGATTGGTATAGGGTTTAATTTCAAGTTTTCTTCTTTTTATTACGTAAAGATAATATTCACGGATAGTCCCTTAGTCGGTTTTTACAATACCCATGGGATGAGATGGGGTGGTGACATATTGTATTCTTACTCCGTCACCACACGGAGAATAACCAAATATGTTTTCACAATTAATTATGTCGAATGTACGAAACAATAAGTACATCAGAAAATATAAAGCCTTTACATTTAAAATAACAGCAGCTTAGTAACAAAAACAAAATTTTAATGAGTTCCAACAATTATAACGTACGTATCGAATCATTCTAGTCTAACTTTGTTCTAAACGAGTTCGAGTGAGACACAATTTTGTTATGAATTGCTCATACTAAGTACTAAACTGCGTTATGAAATTTCTGAGAAGTTAGACATCATTTTGTTCAGATAAACTGAACTTAGTGCTAAGCACGTATTGAGAGTTAATATTTTATGTACCTAGAAACTGTTGGTTGTGGAACTTTTACATTACGCTCTGTTGTCTTATTAATGGTCTAGAAACAGTGACTTAAATACAGTAGAACCTCGATAACTCAAACCTCGGTAACTCAAAAACCTCTATAACTTAAAAAAATAATATGTTCCCTTCCCTTCAGAGCCCAAAACCTCTATAACTCAAAATTCCTAACCTCGATAAGTCAAATAAGTAATCTTTGTATTGACCCTCAGTAACTAAAAGAAATGTTTCCACAACCTCTATATCATAAAATTGTTTATCAATGAGTCATTTTGAATGAAGCAAAACAAAAGTTTTCGGTATTTATGGCTTGCACGTGTTCACTACATAATTAATTTGATAACGTAAACAATACATATGTCACCTATTGTTTGCTTCTTCGAAATTCTTTAAAGCTTTGCGGTGGCGGAAAATAGGAACAAGGGGTCATACATACACATGTACATACCTACCTCTATACATAATAACCTAAAACCTCGATAACTAAAAACCTCGATAACTCAAAATATTTTGTGTTTCCCTTGGACTTTTACTTATCGAAGTTCTACTGTATCGCAATCTTAGGATGCTCACACAGTTGCTCATTTGGTAAATGATTATATAAACAGGTCAAGAAACGTCAACGCCTTCAATAAATTGAAATCTTAGCGTTTTATCTGAGCTTAACCGTACCGTGGTGGATTCGCTGCATACTCACACTAAGTATATTTATTAATTAATTATTATCAGATTGGGCACTAATCATCTGATAATAATAAGCTTATTACATTCTCTTTTACGCTTCACTTATATACCGTAGTTAGTTTATCTCTCTACCACCCTGGAGGTCGTAAATAAGATTACAATATAAATTAAACAAGAAACTTCTATTTGTTTATTTTGGACAAAGAAAAAACTCGTATCATTAAGTTGTACCTATATTTCGTGAAATATTACTAAGAACTTAAACATTTGCTGAAATCTCGCTTACAATCCAAACTTAATATCTCCTATCGTACTATTTGTTTAATTATCCAGTTCTTAGTAGTCGTATGTTACATACCTACCTAACAAGTGTATACAATTAACTTAATTAAGGGTCACGGCACTATTTTAACTATTAACACAGTAGTAATTAAATACACAATAAACATAAATATAAATGTTATCGGTCTTCATGCGTGACGAAGTAAAAATACTTGGTGTCACCAATCAATCTTTTTTCTAGAATAGGTTCCGTAACAGCCGCTTAAGAGAAAGTAGAAAGATATATTAAAAATACATTGTAAAAGAAGGTAAACTTTATGAAATGACGTATACCAATCCATATGACCAGCCCCAGTTCCGGCGTCTGGAGTAGTTCTCTCCCAGCAATGTACTCGTAACATTAACAAGCTATTACAAAACCTTAAAATAGCCCCGTAATTCAAACTAGAGGTAAGTAGAAATATCTGAATATATACCAACTAACAATAAACCAAGTTCGGGTGCAAAAAAACATATCGCATAGATTTTTCATCGGAACAGCAATAAATAAGCAACGCGTTCAAAGGTTTAAGGTAGGGATACCACATGAAAAATTGAAAATGCGAGACGAAAAATCTCAATTTATATTGAAACGTGCGAGTTTTTGCATGAAACGTGACGTAGTTACTTGTTTGATGTATAACTGTTACGTAAAATCAAAGTAGCCACAATAAGTTGTAGTACCTAATGCCACATGTTGATGGAAATAAGTTGGCCATTTGGCTTAATGCTTCATTTGCCTTATACCTATAACTTGTTAAGATGGTTGATAAAAGTGTGAAAAAGTGTAAATTTGTTCAGAAAAGGAAGCCAGCTGTGTATTTAGCAGGAGTGGTTATTAAAAAAAAATTGAACCTATAGTTGAAAGCTTCAAAGCTAAAAATCAATGAGCGTCTAGTGTATCACAGATAAAAAGAAAATAAAAACCAAGTTAAAATAGTTTTATATATCTTCCGGGCATGTCAATATCTCGCACATAGATCTCTTAGTAAAGTTGAAAGTTCAAAGAGAAATTCTATCAAAACTTCACACTTTTGGTTACCTCACCGGTCTGGACGTATTTGAATTTGCTTTCTTTTTGCCTAGCAATCGTGGATACCTTCAGGGAATTAGGGATTTTCATATAAGTGTAAATTGAGAATGATATTCGACGAAATCTGTTATTACGTATCGATTTATTTATGATGGGATTATGTGTTTGTATCTCGAAACATACTATATTATGTTAAGCTGGCCAGTGTAGTATCAGTTGTTTATAGTATAATTTCAAGGGAAGAAGCCTGTCCTTGCAGTGGGACTTTAGGGTTGATAAGAATGTGTTTTTTGAAAAGACAACTTCTGCATTAGAGAAAACGCTGTGCAGCGAAGACAAACATCCAGATCCATTTTCGCACAACGAAAAATTAGAACCACCATGTCCTGCACTGGATTGAACTTAAGACTTTGCCCACAGTTGCTGTATATCGCCACCATATACCGTAAGGGAAATAATGAAATAAATTTTATTATATATATAATAAAATTTATTTCCCTTACGGTGTGTATATAATATATGTATGTCATACAATTGAGATGAATAAATATTGTTTGCAGCAATGCTCTTGGCTAAAATTATGATCGTTAATATCATTTTTATGGGTACTCTGAGATTAAATGTGCTAAGCCTCCTATGTATCACGTTACACAGTACGTAGTGTAGTGTCATGGCGGATAATCTTAACACAAAGGATTCTTTTAGCTATAAGAATGACTGATATGTCAGATGACTTGAAGGGTAAGAGAACTTTTAGAGCTAACGACAAAAGTAATTTGATTTTTATTTAGGTTATATTTTCTAAGAAGTACTTTTTACTGGCGCAATCTTAGTTACGTTGGTATAGCGTCCTTTCAAGAGATTTCTTAATGACTACAGACGGTAGCTACCACGAATAAGTCATAATTTCGAATATTATTACACAAAGCAATTAGGTATTTTTGTGATCAATTAAATCGCCTTAACTAAAAGTTATTTATATCCATTAAATATTTCTCACAGCACAGGGTTAAGAAGCAAAAATAGTCTGATTTAAAAAGAAAAAAGAATGTTAATTATCTTTCTAATAAATTTAGTCTTATAATTAATTTTTGTTTAAGTAACTAAGTAGAGACGTATCTCATAACATTTTTACAGGAAATTCAAATAACTCTTGACGCTGTATTTAAATTTCTTTTCTAGCATTATAATATATTTTTTAATGATCGTATCGGAACAGTATCGTAAGTTATAAAGGCTTAGTCTGCAAGTAGGTCTTGAGGGTAATGGTGTAAGTGAGTTTCTGTGTAATGACCAGGCATGGGCTCTTTATGTGCGCCGGACAATAACGGAAATATTGAAAGGGTTGCCTGAGAGCATTGTTGCTAAATATCATTGTTAGTTTTTAGTAAGCAACACTATGGTCAGAGATATTATTATGATTTTCAACGCGATACAAATATTTTATTATAGTTATCTTTTTTAAAGGTTTTTTATTTAGTTCTGCAAGGGTATATTTTTGTAGTTTATTATTATTCTATCTACCTAATAAATCTTATTCATATTATTTACCGCATTGTGATCAAGTTACAAAGTACACGATTACAGATATCAAAACATTTGTTTTTGTGAATTTTACAGTTTGATTATCCACAGACATTAAATTTAGTTTAATATTGCCTATCTATGTAACTGGTATAATAAACAAAATATTTGAGTATTAATATTGGAAAATCTCGCTCGCAATTGTGTTGTTATTATTGTGTGATATTAGTTGATTTTAAATATTCTCTCTATATTACAAAATAACTCTATAATATTTAACATTATTATTAAATAAAAACAAAATATCAGATAATTTGCTTTTAACTATTTTGTAGAAAAAAATGATTAAAAACTATGCTCCCTATTTCCACATAGGTAATTATTACAAAACCTGTAAAATTTCCTCACATACTCGTAGTTTATCCTTTACTACTTTTATTTAATTTTTACTTTGTTACGATTATAATAATATGCTAAAACTATATCGGATGTGAAATATATTTTCAGGTCAGTGCTTATGCTAAAATAGATAACTATTTTTAGTGGCTAACAATATATTATATCTATTTTTGTTCACGTTTAATAAAGATAGGTTATTATAGAGTAAATAAATTTAGATATTTCTGCAAGTTAATAATAAATACTATTATGCGTAGGTTCTAAGCAAAGACGAAGACGAAGGAGTAGGTTAACTCTTTCTTATTTAGTCAGGTCCTTTAATTAACCTTTTTAACATCAATACATACATTAAGACGACTTTACATTAGTACAGCAAGTCAAACAATGTTTTGTGTAAAATAAATTACTTAAAATGTGATCCTTTGGTCAAGGGATGATTAGGTTTTCCTTATTTACTTTCTACAATAAAACGATGTGTCATGGCGACAAAATAATAATATTATGTTCTTCTCAGTCGCTACTATTTACCTATCAACTAGTAATTGTTACCATTATTCAAACCTACTACCGTAGTGTAACATGAGAACTATGCAATAAATCGGCAAAAGTGTACAAAAAATAAAAACAATAATTTGAATATACATCAATGTCAATGTAAACGATCCCTTGCTAAGATCTATTTAAAACAAGCGGGCCCTAAAATCTGGTCCCCGGAGGCTGGAGGCAGCGGCCCGTAAGGCTTTCGTTCAGAGCAGCCTTCGACCGGAAAATAACAATAGCACGCTCATTTTGGCGCAACGCGTAATACACCCCCTGAACTTTATTGCATGTGAAAATTGACACTTATTTAAAAATGTCTGCCTAGATGGATTAGAAGATAACGTCAATTTGTATTTTCAGCTGACTAAAAAAAGATCTAATTTATTTTCTGATTTCCTTAAAAAGCGGCGTTCTTTGCTAACAGATAGACATACTCACATCTTTTTATTAGGCCATTTAACCCAGAAGAAACGAATAATAATATTAGTACTTGTGGATTAAACTTTAACTACTTATGAATTAGTTCATAATACTCGTAATTACGATTAATTTAATTAGATAATATAATTTGACTTGTAAAATAAAACTAAGACTAAGAATGTTAAAACTTTTATGATAAAGCAACTATTTTAGGTACTAAAATGAAGTGTTTTCATGCTCTAGTTAATTTTAGGGTGAAGTTTCCGAGCAAATGCTCGCTTCACCCTTCTAGGCATCTGTTATACATACTACTAGATTCAAATAAAGCCCATTTACTATTCGATATAGTTTTATATTCTATTTAGGTGTAGTAGACTTCTATATTCATGCCTCTTGTAGCAATGCGAAGATGTTTTCTCGTCCTATGGAAATGGAAATGTTATGATTTAATGTAATAATCATTTAATTTCATTAATAATCATTTACTTCGTTGTTTAAGTATTGAAATTAACACATTCACACAAATCATGATCTAATATAGAAAACACTGTAACTATCTTTTTCTAGAAGAATTTTTGTGCTTAGTTTATCATTAGGATTTTATTTTTTAGTATAGCAGATTTTTTGTAGATCAGAACCAGAGGTAATGATCATAACACAAGATAAAATAGAAGCAAAGCTTCACTCTACCCCATAGACTTAGAATTTATAAAATAATTTTTGAGCAAAGAAAGGCAGTAGTTGTGGTGAAAGTACCTTGAGAGGGCTTTTAGTAGCTAGCCTTTCTGCTGTGATTTTTCCTAAAAGGCTATTCCATGCTACGTAATGTTAATTATTAAAATCTAGACGTGAACTTGCGGGAACGCGAACTTTATAAGTGAATATTTATTTTTATTATTTTTGATTATCACAATTTACTATCGCATCATTGCATGAACAGACTTCATCAGGTGATGGAAGGCAACTTAACTAATTAAGGCAAGTTTTAACAGACATGTATTATTTTATCCTCCTGAAGTCATGTCTCAATAAGACTTTTTGATAAGAGTCTTCTTGTGCACACACAGAAGGTAGCTTTAGTGAGCAAAAGTTTTAAAAAACCAATATAGAATTAGTCTGCCTCCCTTAGTTCCCGGAAGGTTCTATTCCAGGAACATAAAAAACAATTTCAGATTTGTATTCATGTTACACAGCCGTAAATCAAGGGCGAGTAAACAAAATCAAAGGGATGAACATCAATGATATCACTTAACAATGACATTTTACATGTCAAACATTTTAACCTTCTACCATGCAAATCCGTTGTCGAACAGAGATTAACCCAAAACAAAACACCCTCTATAAGCCTCTAAACATTCCATTCTTTATACAAACAAACATACAAGATTAACTTTTCAGTATATTTTGTCCAAACCCATTCGAAGTTAAATACTGGAAAAAAATACAAACGATTTTCCACTCAATTTATTTGGTTACAAAGTCGAAATCCCCATAAAATTGAGTTACTGTGACATTTTACTGGACCGATAATAATTTTGATCAGTGCCTAGTAAAATGTATACTATATTTTTATGTGAGTAGAGTTGTTTATGCTTTGGCGGTATTTGAAAACCATAACTCCCAAGTGATCTTCTGAGTGACAGTTCAAAGCTACTATAGATTGAACTGTAATAAGAATGTATAACAATACATTTTTGATCGCCATCATTTATAATAATAAAAATAGACTTTATTCCAATAACAATTGTGTTTGTTTTCTTTTGATGATATTCCTATTTTACATAAAAAGTTATTTTAGAAATGATGGAAGTTTTACTTAAAATATTTATGTCCCTTAAAACGCTGCTTCAGAAGAAATTGTTATAACTTATTACCTTATATTTTCTCTCTAAAATTTAGATTGATCGTAGAGATGCTTGGAAATGTGACTTTATTTCGTAGCCCATAACTTAATTCCATTATGGTGTACTAATCATTTAAAGGATATGCTATTAAGCATCAGGAAAATGATTACTACATTAGCCATTTCTACCAAATTTAGTACATTTTAGTATACCAAACGTACAGTAATAAGTTCCGCCACCCTGTTCTAAATTCAGGATCAGACCCACACTGCCAAATAACTTGTTCGAGCAGCTAAACAAAAAGATTGTCACACGCTGTTCAGATATTCAGGAGCAACGCCATCTGTCGCGATTTATGGTAATCTCCACCTTCTCAAAGTTCGACACGTAGTGAGTCCCACACAAGTTCGTACCGATCACGAGTTTTGCTTTCTTTATTGTTTTAGACGAGATATCTTGATATAGGGATAACTTCAATGGGATTTCTTCATAAGTTTCAGTGTCTGTGGGTTATTTAAACTAAATACCTAACGCATAAAATAATAATCATTATAA
The DNA here is from genome assembly GCA_905475405.1 of Schrankia costaestrigalis. NCBI lineage: Eukaryota > Metazoa > Arthropoda > Insecta > Lepidoptera > Erebidae > Schrankia > Schrankia costaestrigalis. Next base: position 18,201,341 of record FR997843.1, read on the forward strand.
AAGTGTTAAAAAACTAAAACTAGATGTGTAAGGTGTGACAATGAATACGTCCTAACATCTAAACTAGCTGAGACAAAAGTAAATTTTGGCCTAACGCCGGTTATATTAATTAAATATGTGTAGCAAGATGTTGATATCCCTGCTGCAAGATTAAATTTCATGTTTTTCATATAACAATTCAACTTTAATCCAATTTTTTGGAAAGATCCATTAACTTTTTCTTGTCTAATATTTTAATCAATTACAACAATTACCTTCTCCACCGTTTACTGACAATTCCAGCTACCCAAATAATTATACCATATTATGTAATACATATTTTCAGTTACGTATATACAAGGTAATTAAAAATAGCGTACAAAGCGTTTATGTACGGTTACATAGCCTGAAAGTAGTACACGCCTCGATGAACGCTCATCAAAGCGTCTGTGTACGATAGATCGCGTTCTCAACTGATAAACAATTTAAGGTGAAACGCACACATTGAGATTTAAAATTATTTCAAAAGTTTATAGCTTTAAATAATATCTAAAGTTTTTGAACAATTCGATTTAATTACAATTCGATAAATTTTGATCTAAAAAGTTTATCAAATAGCAAACGGTAGAAATATTTTCCTAAAAAGTTTCGTCTTAAATTTCTAGACTCCATAATAATATTGAGTCAGTATTTTTTGCCAAGTAGTATTATTATTTTATGGTTCAAAATACATAGTTGTTAATTTTTCATAGTTTGTCTAAGCTCGTTTTGAAATTCACAGTAGGTAAACATTACAATACCTGATTCATTTTCGATGGCTCAATATTTTTTTACCAGTTGAAAAACTGAAAACTCTCTTTGACTTTCTATGTGACAATTATTGCGACAATAGTTAGTAAACTTCCATTAATTGATTATTATGATGATGATACTTTTTTCTATTGTCCCATACAAATTTTACACTTAATAAAATAATAAATTTAAAGATTTTCACAAACTTAATTTTATTAGATGTATAATAGTTAAACCTTATCTTTAAAATTCAGATAGCACTGAGTTTTTATTCGTAAATGATGGTGCACCTAGTCACAGAGAATTTTTGCCAACGTCCGATTTTACTTGGAGTGGACAGTCACTCTGAAATAAGATCTGAGGCTAACGAGATCCTGTAGAAATATTATTATTTTATACTTTTCTTTGAATTTATTTCTGAGAGATTGCACTTTTTGAAATATTCATATAAAAAATAACTTTCTCAACAATGAAAGACGTTAAATATAATGTGGAATTACCAGTATAGTCATTTAAAACAAAGAGCATTTTTGGACATTTTAATCAGGACTAACGGTAAGACTGTTCTTTAATTAATAACTTTGGTTAAACCTACCTTATAATTTTAGATTGATTTATGGCATATGGAAACTCAAGATTACACAAACCAGAGGCCCATTTCTGTAGTGTGACATTTATAAACTGTAACGGTAATTCACGTACTTAACTTTATATAAATAGGTACATACTCGTAAAATAGTTGTAAAGTTACAACAGATAAATAACATTGTGCATTCTCTCAATTTAACGCTAAATGCGATGATCAGATGTGAAATATGGTTTTGAATAAGTTTACCGCAGACCGCTAAACGTACCATCACAATTTAGACTATGAGTGCGTGAAATGCTGTAATTTTGAGTTACATTTCAATTGTAAAATTTAATATCCCGTGGTGTGGGTATAAGGTGACAGCTGTCGATCGTATTAGTTTATGTTTATCTCAGTGTTCATAGATTTAAACTAAATGTTTTGTTTTGATTATAAGTAAAAGCTGTTACTTTAAATCTGTAACATCCTGCTGCCAAGATGTTTTGCTCAGACAATGTCTGAAAAGTTTCCTTCTTGTGGTATCCCACCTTCAGTGTCCACGATTAATTGACGTAGTTCTGTTGAAACTATTAATTGCAATACTGGCCATTTACTTATTTTGAATATAGTATATATGTCATATGTTGACGTTTCATAAATACTTACTCTGTAAAATGTTTTTAGTCTGAAAAATATATATTATTCCGTCGTATTGCTCAGTTCGTGTTTAATTTAATTATCTAGTACAAATAAAATATTAACATATTTTATCAGGTTATGTCCGAGAATATTTTAAAAAGTATCTAGAAAAATCCTGTCATTGTTCGCGAGTTCGTTTGTTTTTTTTTTCCAGAAATTTCAGAAAAATACTTTAAAAAATGGTATCTCAAATATCAATGGGTACAATTGAGAAGTTAATAGGGAGAGAAAATTACCAAAGTTGGAAGTTTGCCGTGAAAAACTACCTTGAACATGAAGAACTGTGGCAGGAGGTTGAATCTGACCCAGGCTATGTATCTGATAGCAAGAAAAATACGAAAGCAAAATCGAAAATAATATTGTTGGTAGACCCAGTTAATTACGTCCATGTACAAGAGGCTACAACAGCGAAACAGGTTTGGACTAAACTTGAAAAAGTGTTTGATAACTCAGGGCTTAGCAGAAAAGTAGGTTTATTGAGAGATTTGATCACCACTAACTTAGACAATTGCTGGAGCAATTGTCGAGAAATATGTTAATAAGGTAATGTCAACAGCTCACAAGTTGAGAAATATCAATTTTGTAGTAGGAGACGAGTGGCTGGGTACGTTGCTGCTCGCTGGCCTCCCTGATTACTACAAGCCAATGATAATGGCTTTAGAGAGCTCCGGTGTGAATATTACTGCAGATTATGTAAAAACTAAGTTGTTACAAGAAGTTAAGGTATCAGATTCAGCTGCTTACTATGCCAAGTCATATAATAAACAAAATATTATGTCAAAGTCAATGTCACAAAATTCTAATAACCAATCTCAGAGAAAAGGGCAACCCAAAGGGCCACGGTGCTTTGTATGTAACAAGTATGGTCACATGAGTAGGGATTGCTACTTTAAGGATAAAAAAAGGGGTCCGTCAAATAATGACAATCCTAATAATGGTTATTATGCTGCTTTTCCAGTTGCTCCCGTATTGGATGGAAGTTGCTGGTATGTTGATTCCGGAGCATCACTGCATATGTGCAATAACAAGAATTGGATGTATGATGTATCTCCGTCAACTATTGACAATATTAAGGTTGCAGAAAATAAAACAGTAGCAGTAAAAGGCAGTGGTAAAGTGGATTTTCAGATTAGAGACTCAGATGGCATAATACGGAAAATACAGGTCAGAGATGTACTATATATACCCACATTAACAGTTAATTTACTTTCTGTAAGTCAAATGGTAAATAATGGTTGTGAAGTAAAATTTGAGAGAGATGGTTGCCAGATATATCAAAATAATAAGTTAATATTGACAGCATTGCATTGCAATAACATGTATTTATTGAACAATGTTTCTGAAGCACCGGCATTGCTATCAACAACAGATGAGCGAGATATATATTTATGGCATCTAAGAATGGGCCATCTCAATTTCAAAGACTTAGAGATAATAACTGATAGTGCAGAATAGGTTGAATTATCGAAAAAAGGTAATCAAGTTTGCACAACTTGCTTAGAGGGAAAAATGAGTAGACAACCATTTAAAAATACTGGTACTAGGGCTTCTGAATTGCTCCAATTAATTCACTCAGATTTTTGTGGTCCGATGGAGCCAAGTTCTATTGGAGGTGCCAGATATTATGTAACTTTCATTGATGATTACAGTAGGCAAGTATCTGTCTATTTTATGAAGAGCAAGTCCGAAACTTTAGAAAAGTTTAAAGAATTTAAGAATTTAGTAGAAAATTATACTAATAAGAAAATAAAGACATTGCGCACAGATAATGGAAAAGAATATGTAAACAATGAGTTTAAATTGTTTTTGTGTAAATCTGGTATCCAGCATCAAAAAAGTAACCCATATACGCCTCAACAAAACGGTATGGCAGAGCGTATGAATCGTACATTAGTAGAGAGAGCTAAATGTCTAATTTTGAATTCCAGACTACAGAAAATGTTTTGGGCTGAGGCGGTTTCAACATCAGCATATATAACAAATCGCTCACCAACAAAAGCTTTGAACTACAAGACACCACATGAAATGTGGACAGGTAAAAGACCAAATTTAAATAACATGAAAATATTTGGTTGTCACGCAATGGTTGTACCAAAAGAAAGCAGACGAAAATGGGATTCAAAAGCTACGAAGATGATATTTGTGGGTTATTGCGAATACACTAAAGGCTACAGATTGTATGATGAAAGTAAAAAACAAATATACAAAAGTAGAGATGTTGTTTTTTTGGAACACACAGCTAGGAATAATTGAGTAATTATGCCACTCACTTCTTTACAAGAACAGAAAAAGACAGTTAAACAACAATCTGATACCGATACTTTAGTAAATGAAAGTTCCGAAGAGGAACAATTGTATGATGCCAGGAGTGATGATTCAGAAAGAGATAATGAGTAATGACCCAGATTACATACTGGAAAGACTTGATGACGATTCTATACCGTTAAGAAATATGACTCTGAGACCAAGGAGTAAACCTACTACTTATTTTTGTCACGAAGAGAAAACAACAAGTTCATCAGCATTATTAAAGGAACCAGAGACTGTGGAAGACGCTCTTTCAGGCCCAAAAGCAAAAGAGTGGAAAGCAGCTATGGATAGTGAGTATGAATCGCTCCTTCAGAATAATACATGGACATTGGTAACTCTACCTGAAGACAAAAGAATAATCCCTTGTAAATGGGTTTATAAAATAAAGACATTACATACATTTACACATTTACAGACATTTTATAAATGAAAATGGTGAAGTTGTACGATATAAAGCAAGATAAGTCATAAAAGGATTTAGACAGAGGCAAGGAACTGAATATAATGATGTTTTTTCATATATTATCAGACTGCTTATATAGAAAAAATCCTACAGAGATTCAATATGACAGATTGTAATCCAGTATATTCGCCCTGTGATCTTAGCTCCAAATTGATTAGTACAGGAGATCAAAATAATATAATTAGTAATGTGCCTTATCAAGAAGCTATTGGGAGTTTGCTTTACCTATCACAAGGTACAAGACCAGATATCTGTTATGTTGTAAACAAATTGAGTAGTTTCAACAACAAACCAGAAATGCAACACTGGTTAGCAGTTAAAAGAGTGCTACGGTACATAAAAGGAACTAAGGATTACAAATTAAAATTGAGCCAAAATAAAGATGAAAGTAGAGTATTTGGCTACTGTGATTCAGATTGGGCTTCTGACATTAACAGCCGGAGATCATGCTCTGGCTATACTTTTCTGTTTCAGGGTGCTTCAGTGTCATGGTGTTCTAAACGACAGAACACAGTTGCCTTATCAACCATGGAGGCCGAATATATGGCACTAGCGACGGCCATACAGGAGGCTATGTGGCTGAGGCATTTAGAGTCAGAAATAAATTGGAAGCTTACAGATGTACCTAATATAATTTATTGTGATAATCAAAGCTCGATAAAATTTGCAGGTATTGACTCTTACTGTGCTCGCAGCAAACATATTGATTTAAGACATCATTTTCTTCGAGAAAGAGTTGCTGATAAGGAGATTCAACTCTGCTATGTCGGGACTCAAGATATGGTTGCCGACATACTTACAAAACCAGTTTCTCCAAAGAAGACTGATGACTGTTCCATGGCTATGGGTTTGCAATTAAGAAGAGGATGTTGAAACTATTAATTGCAATACTGGCCATCTACTTATTTTGAATATAGTATATATGTCATATGTTGACGTTTCATAAATACTTACTCTGTAAAATGTTTTTAGTCTGAAAAATATATATTATTCCGTCGTATTGCTCAGTTCGTGTTTAATTTAATTATCTAGTACAAATAAAATATTAACATATTTTATCAAGTTCACTGTAGATATGACGCATCCCACCCAGGACAACTATTTATATGACGTACAAACAAATACTTTGTGTTCGTTTAATTAGTTTTTTGTAAAAGTCCCCTCCACACAAGGCTTCACTTCATACTATCACACATCCCTAGTGCCTCTTGTACCAATGAACGCAATATCTAGTATCGCGTTCGGCGCCAGTATTTAAAAAGAATCGTTTGTGTTTAAAATGGCAACAATATTTGCTTCCCCATTCTTTTTCCTCGAACTCGTTAATCATCACATAAGTATATACATAATCGGAACAGAAGCACAGCTAATTACTTAATAAAATAAATTCATTAGAGTTTATGTAACCTCGATAACCGAAACCACTAAATTATCCCATAAAATCCGCGTGAAACCAACCGAAATTGAATTCAAATACATAAAGCATAATCAGGCAGCATGGCAGAGTGTCGGCATAAATTATCAAATTAAAATATTTCATTGCAGCTGCGGGTGGAACACAATGGACGCCACATTCATGTAAGGGTCAGAGGAAAGTTTTATGTTCAATGGTTATGTCGACCATTGTGTTGCAATAATAGAAAGGTTTTATTTTAATTAAATTGCCTCACTGTATTATACGTGAGAAAATTTCTAATTATAAGTAAAATGTTTTAATTTTCACCAGTTATAAGAACATTTCTAGAAAATTTTATTTCTGTTTTTCGAATAAGCCTACAGGATCAACAATTTAAATTGGAACCTTACATACCTACAATTCTGTTCATGAAAAAGGTGTTTTTTTATATACCAGTTAAATTAATGATAGTGTAATAAGTAGTACAAATCAGAATGAGTTTTTAATAACAAAAGATTTTATTCAGGATGGCGTGTCAGTTGCGGTATGCGTATCCATTCCTTTTTGTGCCTAGATGTTCCTTGTTTCCATTATATTTATAGTTGTTCATTTAAAGAAGAATGGGCATTTTTGTATGGAAGCCGTCCCCACCCTTGTAACACTTACAGTTATACATCAAATGAAAGATCTTGAAAAGTGAAGCATTTTATTGTATGAAACTAATCTGTCAGTCATGGGAGATCAGAGTTATTGAGGATAAGAGAATAAAAATATTAAACGATAATATTACATACTTTATGTTAATATTTACTATATAAGCACGATAAAGTCAAAGGCCATCTTACTAGTAGACAGGCTATACATCTAGATCATCCTACATCATCCAGAAAATCATCCACTACATTTTCCTGACTTTCGGATCGTTGCTTTTCGGAGCCTTGCTAAACAAAACATTTAGAGAACCATTTAAGACATGGTCTTTATGCAGCAACCATTGCAGAAATAGTAAACGACAGAATTTATGTTCCTCAGGCTCGGCAACGGCTCGACTCAGACTAATAGGTCGGTAATAACCAGCCGGTTCGGACTTTTTTTGTCAGGTTTCGGTATTCCGATAACCACGGCGTCTTTCCACTGTTGTGGGAAGGCCCAATTTGATATTACGACATTGAAGATGCAGATGTCTGTTAAGGATCAAGAGACGTTCGGGGAATAAATTGATGACTATATTTGTTATTCTTTCTGAGCCGGGTGCCTTTTTAGAGGCGAGAAGTTTAATGTCCGTATAGTGACGGACTAAGAATACATGTTGTCACCATCCCACCTTATATTGGTGTGTTATCATTTTCTTTTTGGAGGGTTATTTGGTCTACTTTACCAGATGGGTTGGTAAAGGCTTTATTTCGAGTTTTCCTTCTCTAGCAGTGATAACGAAAGGGGTTTCGTCCCGCGGGTGTCGTAAAAACCGACTAAGGGAATCCTTACGCTTATGTTATCACTGCTAGAGAAGGAAAACTCGAAATAAAGCCTTTACCAACCCATCTGGTAAAGTAGACCAAATTACCCTCCAAAAAGAAAATGATAACACACCAATATAAGCGGCCCCCAGTCGCTCCGCTATTCCTGGTCAAGGTGCGGCGGAGTAGGGGGTGCGAAGAATCTCCGGAGGAGGTCAGGCTACCAACACAACCTACCTTTGCCCCTGGCAACATACAACGCGCGCACACTGCGGACCGACGAGAAGGTTACGGTGGGACATTGTCGGCTTATCTGAAGTCCGAAGACAGGGGGAGGACTCGATAACCCTTAAGTCTGGTAACCTGCTGTATTTCCGGGAGGGCGACCAACAATCCCAGGGAGGTGTCGGGTTTTTACATCCACAAATCTCTCGTGAACAACGTGGCGAAGATCGAGAGTGCCCTAGAAGCCTCTGCGAAGTTGGGCCCTAGAAGTGGAAATGAGTGGAGAGTGAGGTTCTTTGCATATGGACGAAGAAATCCACGGGGCCAAATGCTTGCGGACTTCATGGAGAAGGAGGGACTTTTTATGATAAACTCCTTCTTCAAGAAGCGTAACTGCCGCAAGAGGACCTTAGTCCTGATGGTGATGGTGGTCCTTAGATGGTGTCACTAAAAATGAGATTGACTTTATCATGTCGACAAAAGAGTCCGGACCCGTGCTCCACCTAGGTTCTCCACCTGGGTGAAGCACGGCACCTTACTAGGTCCCGTGCTCCAACTGATGATAAGTACAGTCAAGTAATTAAGAAAAATACACAATATAGGTAATCAATAGGATTTAATTTAACACATTTTTTCTAAAAAAAAGGGGGAACGAAATTTCATTGTGAATCAATTGCTTTTGCGCATTTAAAATAAAAAAGTCTTTTTCGCAGTATTCTTTGCGTCGTTTCGTTACCGATGATCCTAAAGAATCTGTATTTTGCGATATTACTGTTAACAGTTTATTCAAAGTAACAAAAGGTTTTTTGAACTCTTTATTATGCTTGAAGTTTTAACTCATTGGTAAGGTGCCTCTAGTTGAATACACACCACTCATCTACATTTTTACTCGGTTCTCTATTTTGTCTCATAATTTTTTTATCCATAATCTAAGGTGTCATAACATTTTGTGTCCGAATCATCATGTGTGCGAATGGTAGCTAGCCCTAAATTCATGTCTTATAATAACACTTGTCCGAAAACCTAAATCCCTAAACATAACATAACCTAATTTTTTTTGCTATAACCATCACAATCTATAATATTTAAAAAACATAAATACTATATTTTTTTTACATTAAAAAAATGTTTCGCGTTGTGGTCACCATACTAACCTAACCTAACCAACTGTTTCTGACTTTTGCCCTAATATTTTTTTTAGGACATGTGACTTTATAGCAAGATAAAATAGGATATATGTAATAATTATAGAACCCCATTTTATGACACAAGTATTATAGGTAAAGACGATTAGGTAATATACGATTTCGTATACGCGAACATTATGGAAAGTGATGATTATAGTAAACTGGTTTGGGATTATGATTTTCGGACGATCGATATTCGGAGAAGAAAGGGACTACCTTTTTACTCATATAATTTTTTTCAAAATATTGCATAAATTCCCTCATCTTCGCATTTTGAAAAATATTACTTTTTTGACAAAATATATTGCCATCCTTCTGCAATACGATCATGGGGCACTAGAGGTAGGTTGGTACATAGTCGTACAATGCGTGTGTAAATTTTGGTTTTGATGCCAAGATTGTAACACCTTTTTATTAAACCAAACTGAACCGAAACTGGTACGAAAAATTTAGTTTTCGTTATTTTATGCACTAAAAAGGATTGTATATAGGTATAAATACTCAAACTACTCTGTGCATCACATAAGCTAAAAACAGTTTTATTAAAATTAAAATAACATTATACTTATTATTCTACATATAAATTCACTCCTCTTACAGAATTGTTTTAGATCTTTTTAATATGTAAAACAATTTACTCATTCACTGTACAATAAAGTCATCAGTTGGAGCACGGGACCTTGTAAGGTCCCGTGCTTCACCCAGGTGGAGATCCTAGGTGGAGCACGGGTCCGGCCCCAAAACGCCATATATTTAATGATGTCTCAGTGATCAATCAATCAATCAACTAGCCTATTGCAGTCCACTGCTGGACATAGGCCTCTCCCAACACGCGCCACAGAACTCGGTCCTGCGATTTCCGCATCCAGTCCGACCCAGAGACCTTTATGAGGTCGTCGGTTCACCTAGCTGGGGGGCGCCCTACACTACGTTTGCCGAGTCGCGGTCTCCACTCTAGGACACATTTGTTCCAACGGCCATCGGTCCTTCGACAGATATGACCAGCCCATTGCCACTTCAGCCTGCTATTAGCAGAGCGAGCTATGTCGGTAACTTTGGTTCTTTGTCGGATAACCTCGTTCCGAATTTTATCCTTCAAGGAAACGCCGAGCATCCATAGCTCGATGCGCGACTGTAAGTTTGTGGACTAGCCCTTCTGTGAGTGTCCACGTCTCGGCACCGTATGTCATTACTGGTAGGACGCATTGGTTGAAAACTTAGTCTTCAGACATTGCGGTAAAGGCGAAGAGAAGACCCGACGTAGCTTGCTGAATGCTGCCCAACCCAACTGGATCCTGCGATCGATTTCTTTCTCGAAGTTGTTTCTACCAAGCTGGACAACCTGTCCGAGGTAAACATATTCTTGAACAACTTCGAGCATCAATCCGTCGACAGATCGGCCTCGGCATTACATGTTTGTTAAACATGATCTTCGTTTTGTTGAGGTTCATGCCGAGTCCGACCCCTCGAGAGGCTCCATTTAAGCCCTGCAGCATCCCGTCAAGCTGTTCCAGTGACTCTGCCACGATGACGATGTCATCAGCAAACCGAAGGTGTGAGATATACTCGCCGTTGATGTTGATGCCCCGTCCAGTCCAGTCTAACGTCTTAAAGACGTCTTTGAGCGCGTTGGTAAAGAGCTTAGGGGAATGTGGCTCAGGAGTGATATGGGCCTATAGTTCTTCAGTAAGGATTTATCACCTTTTTTGAAGAACAGGACCACAGCACTCCCGCTCCACGCCTGAGGTGTTAGGCCCTGGTGAATGACGAAGTCAAAAAGCGTTGAGAGCTCTTTTAAGACAGGTGTTCCGCCAGCTTTTAGTGGCTCTGTAGTGATTCCGTCATCGCCTGGACACTTATTGTTCTTAAGTTGCTCGAGAGCAGCTCTGACCTCGCCCCGGTTGACATCGGGGATGTCCTCCGTATAATGGCGCGTGAGTGGGGCTCTGTGGTCATCCTCGCTAGGTCCCAAGGGTTTAGTCATCCGTGATGCGTACAGGTCCTTGTAGAAACTCTCTATTTCCTCGAGTATCTCGAACTTGGAGGTCACAGTTCTGCCGTCCGCAGTATTTAGTTTCGTTAGATGGGTTCTACCAAGCTGGTCTCAGTGATCAATTCGGTGAAAAACGGAAGCGATCACCGGATGGTGAGAGGCACATTAAATATCAATCCTAGGCTGGAAAGAAGTCGGCTGATGAAGTCTACGCTCTGACCTGCATCAGTCCACATCCCCGAAAACTTCCAACTCATATTACAGAACCGCTTCGAGAGCCTCAGCGAAGCATAACATTGGAAGTAGTTGCCGCGTCAGGTCCAGTTATCTTTCTAATATACCCAACGATACTAATATACGCATACAAACATAGTGCTCAGAATTGCCCGGTTAAAGTGGCAGTGAGCACGGAGAACCAACAGCCGTTGGGGTCGAAAAGTTCTGGAATGGCGACCACCTATCAGAAAGCGCAGGGTAGAGAGACCCCCCCACCACGACCTAGTTAGGATGGCGAGAAACCGATGGATGAGGGTGCCACCCTCGCTATGTTTGGAGGAGGCTTATGTTCAGTAGTGGACATCAATTGACTGATATGACGTACGAGTTTTATATTTATGAAAACTACATGTTTTTTATTTGAAAAGCGAAATTCATGGTTATCTGGATGATGTAGGATGTTTTAGATGTATGGTCCCTCTACTTGTAAGATAGCTTTTGTCTCTATCGTGCTTATGTAGTAAACATTAGCTTAAAGTATGTAATATTTTCCTTTATTTTTTTGTTTTCTTCTCCTCAATAACTCTGTTCTCCCATGACTGACAGATTTGCTGTCATACAATAAAATGCTTAACTTTTCAAGGGCTTTCATTTGATGTATAGATGAAAGTGTTACAAGGGTGGGGACGTTTCGCCCATTCTTCTTTTAGTCAGGACTACACAACAAGGAATTATTTGGATAAAACTTAATGCCCCGGTTGATTTGAATTTACTGCTGATGAATTTTGTTGCATAATTTATGTCAGCATTGCTATTAAAATTGTGATGCTAGCAGATCAATTTGATAATACATTTTTAATGAGACTCAAGTAAAGTCTTAAAATGACTTGATTAATTGTCCGCTAAGCCATCAAGGCAGTTGTTTAAATTATTACTACAGAAGGTTGTTTGCTGTTTTATTTTATCAAACTTAAAGTTCAGTTTACTGAGTATAATGTCCTGTTATAAAGCGATCAGACATCACAATCTGCAAGTTCAGTAAAAGCTCCGAAGTGTTCGTGAGACCGCAACAAATTCAATCACGGTACTGACTGCCGAATAACGACTACACTATATCTTTCCATGACAATTGACCGCCAAGATTTATCACCCCTGTATACTAGTGGTTATTCGTTAGACTAGTGAGTCCAGTTTGAAGTTTTTGACTTTATACATGACGGTATCAAAAAGTGGTATCTAGTGATTGTTTCTCCATGTATTTTAATGATCACTCTTTTTTCGTAGCAGTAATTTTTCACGACCCCTTTACACCGGTCTCCGATTTTGTATTCTACATCAATTTATGACACAACGAACATCCAGACTTAGTTCATTAATGTGAAAATTACTACAAAAGACATCATTGCAAGAATTTAAATCCGTAGGCGAATGCCACGACATCCGCTACACTGAAGCTGTTATCAATAATAACTTCATTTCGTGATCAACAAGAGCTGTTTTGTAAGATGATGATTCATTTTTAAAAGTTGTATCTAACTAATACGAAAAGATTAAAGATAACATTTTAAACGAAAATAACATCTAAAAAGGGTAACAACATTAAAACTAAACCATTGTTTCATAATAATATAATTCTTGACAAACAAAACTGTATTATTTTAATACATTTTCAAAAGCAAAATAGTCATGTTATTCGGACCATTGTACGCTGTCCGCTCGCCAGAAGAATGATAATAGAACGAACGAAATGAATGGAACGAATGGATGAATGATAATAATAAATCATTTTGAAACACGTCTTTTGTTGGGTGAAATATGAATGGTGAAGATTTTCGGTTTAGTACCTGAAACGTGGAACGACTTTTAACTTTTAAATGACATGTAAGCTTGTGGTCGTTTGTATGACTTGTTGTTATCTTGTGGCATTTCCTGAAGTCACGGGTTCAAATCTCGCTTTACAGACCTTTAATGTTTTACTGTAAGGATAGTTTCTAGGGAAACTTCTCCGATATAAACTCTGTGGCACAGACGTTTTTAGGGTTTTATGTTAAGTTCTTTTTATTTATGTGGCTTTTCCCCTATAAGATACCTTTTTTTTTAAAAAAGATTTTAACTTATTGTATTTTTAAAACTTTATTACTTACAAGAACATTGAATCTCAGGAATAGTTGTGCGCTCTTTAATGTTGTCTGGACTAACTTTTTTGCACCTAAAATAATAAATTGGACAAATAAGTATACTACGTTTTTCTAAAGAAAGACTTTCTCTCAATATTTTTACTTACGCTTATATCTGTCGGTCAGTTTCCTGCCACGCTGACCTGATTGTCCATCCACAGAGTGAGAACACATTCACAAAATGATACAAAAACTTGACCAATATAACCAATCTATGGTAAGTAAGGCAATCCAATAACATCTCATAAAATAATTCATAAAATAAACGTTGTACAACCGTGAATATCGGATGAAATCAATTTTCATTATAATAGGTGTCGGAACGCACGCTTGGCCGAACACTGACGAACTTAAACGAAATCGCCCGAATGCGCACAAATGAAATTTATTAAAACAGTCAGTTACCGTCAGGATATTTTTCATTTATTTTAACTTTTAAGTAACTTTGTTATATTATGATAACAATTCGTTGCATAAAAGAGTTGTTCTTAAACTATTATGCGCAATCAATCGTTAACTAGTTACCAAATTATGAACGGTTCATTAGTGAGGTAGGCCTTCTTTTAATTTTCATGCTGATGGCGTTTGCGACAAAGACGAAGTTGTGAGTCTGTCTATTTGTTATTTCTTAATGTCAAATTATACTTATTTGCTGCCAGAAAGATTCCGAACCCACAAGAGAAGATGTGGATGTCTTATAGGTACGGACATCCAAACAGACATTAATTGCTGCAGTCTGAACTAGGTTCAAGATCTGTTTGACAAGATTTAAAGAAATATTGCAGTTTATAGATAATACTTAGGTACTATGTCACAAAATAAAATTAAAAATCAAAAGAAACATTCTATGCAGTATAAGACTAAGAAGTGAATGAGTTCGTGTGTGCTGCATGGCTTATTACACTTTTATTATCTTTCCATATTACTCATGCTGTACTCGCTAAAACTATCATAGAATAATGTCTCTAGAGATATTATATAAGCACAAGTTTAAATTAAAATAGTAAGGTAGACTAAATTGTCCATTTTTCCTACACAGCACAGTACACCTTAGTCTTACAGAATGTACCCCGCGGGAGCTATAACTTACGTCCAACTAAATAGTGTCCCGGACACTTGATTCTAACCTTTTTTGTTTTAAATGTTACACGCTTTTTAGATGTTACAATAAAGCTTACGAAATCAAAAGGTAATCAATTATTTAAATAAAATGATCAGTTATTTAAATATGTTTTTGCGCAGTGCTTACTTTCTTTAATCATAATGTGATCAAAATGTTTAAAAAATATCTAAATATTTGAAAACTGCTCCTTAACTGAATACTAAGTAATCCATGTGCCTGAGGCACATGGATTACTTAGTATTTCCTTTACATGGAGAATTGTTTATATGCTGTGTTACATGGATTTTTTTTAAGGTAAATCTAATTAACTCAACGAATTTCCTCGGTAACTAGTCACGGTCATGTATAGTGACTAATAGTGAGGTCGCAATTTCAAATTCTACGCAAGATAGTTATTTATGCGACACATACATGATCGTCTTGAGACCGGGAGAATAATGTATCGTCTTCATTCACAATTTAAAATCGAATCTTTAAAAAATGTTTCTGTTGATGAAACTCTAGTTAATTAACTTTACCGAAGCTGAAAGTCGTGCTTTATCCGGATATGATCTTGTCGTTCATTATAAATGTGACGTTTTAAATATTCCGCGAAAAATTGTTACAAAATGTTGAGCGTGGTGAGTGACAGCTTACCAACAACCGATTATTATCAAACTGGTCAATTTATAAACTGCCTTTGTAGCTTAACAACAAGCGATATTGTAAGCGCATATGAATCTTTTGTTTGATTCACAAATGATTTGACCGTTGTACTCTTGTTGATTTTATAATGTACAAGTTCTCGCAAAGTAGGGTTTGAACTCTACTATGGAAATGTTTGAAAATAAAACGAGAAAATACTTTATGATACCTTTTATAAAAACGTAGTTAAAATATTTAGCTTATTAGTTGTAGATAAGTAATATTTAGTTCAACGCATTTTAACACGTTCCCAGTGCAGTGTACCATATGTGGTACACGTGCATTGTTTTACTATTGTGTCTGCTGTCGGCACTGTGAAAGGGTTAATGAAATATATAGGGACAGAACATTGCAAAATAATAGAATGACATAATTATTTTTAACAGCGCTGTATGTTCTAGCGTTGCTCAGGAGACAACTCCTCGTTTGTATTTGGGTCGTAGAGAAACTTACGGCAAATTTTTCTATTGGGCCATCAGTATTCATACCCTATCACACACATACCTATTGAATACTCATATTATAACCCGTACACACCTATAGTAACCGCATCATGTAAATAAACACAACATCCCTGTTTACACATCACATCGTCATCAAATAAATTCATCTCACTCCGCCCTCCGGATCTGATAAACATTTAAAAGAGTTGTTCAAGGAATAGGAACGGCCACATCACAACGACATATCAAATAACCAATCACGTGACAGTACGGCACTCGAATACTAATGACGTCATACAAACGGCACCATGCGTGATAGCTGATCTAGAGATGTGCCAAAATTTATCGATGTTTGCTTTTATAGAGGAATTCCGATTTTTATGTGTAGCACATTACCTTATAACGGTTGCAATTGTGTTGGTTTTACAATGATTTTTATGGTGTTTTTATTTATCAGCTACCTATTAAATGTTCCGGTTGAGCCAATAAGACCTTGTTGGATAATCAATACTGGTATACAATTTATGTTAAGTTTTACTTATGTGATATTAAGTTGATATAAATATCTGTATGATCGACACTTTAGGAAGCTCAAAAACGATATCATTACCAAAAATGTTTAACGAGCGTTAACGAATAATCAAGAACAGAAATTGGAATTCAATTAAAGTAACAACACTAAACAAACTTTAGATTTTAAACTGTCGCGATTTGTATACATAATACTATTATAAACGGGTCTTACTCGCGGTATATACTATAGCCAAGATACTGGTAAGATACATACCTAGGTTTTTCTCCGACGTTTCGGCCGACTTGCAACGCCCGTGGTCCCAGTCCCTCCGCGACCACGGCCCTTGCAAGTCGGCCGAAACGTCGGAGAAAATCCCTAGGTATTTATCTTACCAGTATCTAGGCTATAGTATATACCGCGAGTAAGACCCGTTTATAATAGTATTATGTAAACAAACTTTATTCAAATAAATTATTGTCTGTAGTAAATAAAATTAAAACTGTTCCGAAGCTATGGCTAACAAATAAAATAACGTCAAAGTAACAAAATAGAAAGTATTACTATTTTATTACTTAAACTGTTTTTCTTTCCTCCATTACAACAAAAATCGCTTCAGCAGAAAACTTTGAATCACCATACAAACGCGACTCGACATACAAAATTAATTCAAGTTTAGATGTAGTTATGTAAAAGCATCTCCACATTGTTCCCGGTTGAGCTCGCTGTCTCACTGAGATGGGGGGCAGTTAAAAAGTGTAACTCGACACCTGTTTAAAGTAAAGACGTTCGCGACATGGAACCACGTTGTACTCACGGGAGCGACACAGTGACGTAGAAATAGCGGTAGCAAGCCTTGCATATTTGCCTAAAATATTGAATAGATATTTTTACAGAACTATGGAGTATTTTATGTTTATTTTTC
Organism: Schrankia costaestrigalis; assembly: GCA_905475405.1. Classification (NCBI taxonomy): domain Eukaryota; kingdom Metazoa; phylum Arthropoda; class Insecta; order Lepidoptera; family Erebidae; genus Schrankia; species Schrankia costaestrigalis. The sequence goes on from FR997843.1 coordinate 18,218,489, forward strand.
TTATGAAATTGAACGTACTAAATTACGTAGACTTTTCTTTTGGGCAGCGATGTATGGAAACCAAACATTGCTGAACACCTATATAAAATCACCTAGGCTTTGAAGACTATATTAGAGTATACAAATGTGTACCTTGACATACGTCTAATTATAATAAGGTGGAAAACGTTATAATTCTAAGGCATTACCGTTTCTCCGATTTCATTATAATTAAATGATACTTTGTGACGTCGTGCTTCGTGCCTCTCGCCTCTCGCCTCACGGCAGCGGCGCGAGCGCGCCGTGGTGGGGGCTACCCAGCGGCCGCTATATAAAGAAGACGCGGGGCGCGGGCCCTTCCCTTTTGTTCCGGTCCCGGCTTACTGAAGATAAGTGTCTGCCTTTCTGAAGGGTAGCCTTCGAACCTCGTGCTCTCGAATCCCTATAATCCTTCTGATTACCATTAGCCGGCTTGCTTAATTTACTCATTCTTAATTACATAGTGATTCTAAATTATCAAACTAACGTAACGTAATTTTATATAGATTCATTTATACAGAATATAACTACATTGTTATACTTGAGTTGTCTTTGCATTTATCTCCCTATACCACCCCACTACGTCACAACTTAAACTGATTTTTTATTCGTTATAAATTTTTCTTTAACACGCTTTACGCTGTTTACTGTGTTCATAGAGCAAACCGAAAAGAAACTCTCCCCAAATAATTCGCATCGCACAAGCGCTAACGTCCAAACTTCGGACGTCAAACCTATACCGTATTAATTTATGTCTTTTATCTCTTTCTGCCTACCTTCCATGACCCAAAGTTTGAATATAATGTGAACAGTAACGAGATATTAACAACCATTTGCTGTTAATTTTAGGGGTTCTTGAAATGCTTCATTTTTGCTTGTATTTTAATTTTTTATGGAATGGTGTAATGCGTGTTACGTTGAGGTTAAATAGGTGTTTAGGGTTTGGTTTAGCTGTTTTGCATAATCTTCATGAATATAAATTCCTTGTGAAAAGTAACAATGATTGCACGTTTTAAAAGTTACTAATTCAGTTTTATGCAATACTTTCGTTTCACGAGTATTAAACCTGTTCATAATTATCAAATTGATGCCAAGTTCAAACTTTTGAAAATGGCTGGATCTGCCTCGGTAGCTTATTGTAGTAAGTCAGTAGTTAACTCTCCTATTTTTGACATCTTCATTACTTAGGTAAGTAAGAGATATTAAAAAAGAGTTTACAAAACAATACACGAGTTTACATAATTTATGTCTTATTAATTAAAAATAATTAAATATTGTTTTCTTTTGTTTGCAGGTAATTTTTGACCATGGACTGCTTCAAGTAAAGATAAAGGTTACATACATGTTGAGCTATCTGGCCTGCTGCATTAAGTAGTCGAAGACACCCAAGTATCAGACATCTAGTTATAATTTAATTCCGTCACATACACAGATCTTTCTTTAAAAAACATAAATTCGCAAGCTTATTTTATCCTCTGGTATACAAATAAAACACCAAAAACAAAACTCCCACCAAAACAAAGTGAAAAATAAACTTGTTCAAATTATTAAACTGAACATATGAAAAAGTTCACGTTCAGTTGTGCACTTCAATATACATTCATATTACAAAGTTTGTTGTAAAACCTCAAAAAGCTCGATCGCGGCAAATTAACACAGCTTTAATTGGTCAAATAAAAAGGCAAGTGGACTGTTCGGGTAGTTCCGACTATTTTCAGTCGTCACTGCGGGACTCTAACGCTCGTTTTGACTAACAATAATAAACTGAATATTAAGTTTTAGTTTAACAAAATAAGTTTACATACCGTTAGGAACATAAACAATTTACCAAATGATACACGATCGCGTAAGGGAAAGGTGCACTTTATATTTTTTTCTGACGACCTCTGTGGCGTAGTGGTTATATTACATGGCTGCTACGCAGAGGTCTCGGGTTCGATTTCCGCTCAATGCAAATCTTTGTGTGCATGAACATGATTGTTTCCATTGGTCTGAGTGCTTCTATATATATATATATATATATATATATTTACAAAAAAGGTATAATAATATATTTTTTTTTTAATAAAATAATAATACTAAAATAAAAAATAATAATAATAATTATAAGTATTAACATCCGTTGTTCTGTTACCCATAATAGAAGCAGGTTAAGTCTAGTTTACTTTGGGAACAGATGGCGCTGTATAGAAATGCCCGTGTTTTTGATAATTGTTTGCTAACTGAATAGAAAATTTATTCATTATTATCAATTTCCACATTCATTTCAAAACACAGGCCTTCTTCAAAATTTTTCACCCCGTGCGGTCAAGTTTATTAAAGCAATACTTTTATTACTGATGTAATATTTATTACATAGTTTACCATATTACCTAAAGCTTGAGTATAGTCATAGAAAATATTACTACATCTAGGTCTGTAGAAGTCCAGGTTTGTCCGGTTAAACTTTCGATAGCAAAAGGTAGCTACACCAGTTTGAATACTCTACTGTAAACCAAAGTTTTATCAGATTCAGTTTATTTGTCTAGACATAATATTATAGACCATACAGTATTAGTTATTTGTGTTGATAAAGTCAATACTCGGTTCGATTTTGACTCATTGCAAATGTAGCAATATGTTTCCACAGCTGTAGAAGTTCTGCTTAGTTTAGATGTAAAGTTGAGCGGTGTTTAATTATGTTAGTTAGTATGTATTTTATCAGTTGTGAGTTTATTTTTTTAGTTGGATTATATTCATTCCGACCTAAGCCTTTGACGTGGGTTATCGACTAAAATAAAACAAAAAGGGAAATTGAGTTTTTTTTGTGCCGTAGTGAGTTATGTGAATATTATTTTACAAAATAAAATTCTCAATTAACAGAATAAATAAACATTCTACGCCTATCAGGTATAGTACTATTTCTAAAAAAATTATAAAATAGGCATGTTTATGTTCGCCGGAATCGAACCAACGACATCTTATATCACAGGCAGGCATCCCACTATCCTTCATTATATTTTTATAGCTTCGCATGACTCACAAATCATAGAAAAAACACATTTTTAAAGTCCTCTATATAACAGTTGGCTAGCAAACAGTACTGTAAGTAAGCAAGCGCTTAACATAAGGAAAACCACCCTCCTAAAGATTACTCGGCATACATTTTTTGTTACAACAATAGTAGAGATAAGCCAAAAAATAAAACTTGAAAAAACATGAGACATTCTCTTACAAGTTTACAAAATGGTAGAGACGTTCTATTTGTCGCATAAAATAAGTATGGGTGCAGCATCCACTACAAGCTATGTTCTACAGCTCAACATATACCTTCTCACGTTATTATGTCCACATTGTTTAGTCCTGTGTATCTCTTAAGCCTCCCGTAGTGTTAACTAGATCGGTGATCCACCTTCAAAGGGATTATTCGTTAATGTGTTAAGAATACTTCTCATGCTATTTGTACGGCCTTCATACTGCATTTGCTTGTAAGTTAGTAGTACCTACTTGACGTTTACAATTGAAAAGTAAGATATAAAAATATAAAAATGATGTAGACGAAGTTTGTAACAATCGTAGAAAAGGAGCTCTGTTAAAAACGAGAGCTACTCATAGCTTTCTCCTACATTATGCAGTATAGTATAGCTTTTACTAGATCCTTGCCCTTAGCCAGGGTCCAATCGCGTTCGCCCGTAGCCCTTGAAAAATGGCCTTGGGGGAGGCGCGAATTACTTTTTTTGGATTCGCATCCCTTTCTCATCGTCACCTGAGCCCTTACACGTATATATTATTGTTCTAAATAAATATTTTACAATGTTTACCTGTTTAGATAACAAAAAGATAGAAAACTGGCTAAATCGGGAATATTCTCTTCGTTTTCTGCTACTACTCATTCCGAGTTCCAAATACATACACATGCATCATTTATGGGTTGGCATCAGTTGTCCTGAGAATTCAACCCGTATTCTCGTTCTCGACAATCGTATGCCGCCACAGTTACAAATGAATCGTAGTTAATTCACCAAAAATACTATTTACTTTGTTTTTCCTAAATAAGATCGTACAAATACACATCTTACATATTTTATCAACAATGTTATTAAATTATAAATTGACAAAATCAAGTGACTAAAATTTAAGATGCGTTTATGAGTAAGGGGGTTAAATGTATTTAAACTTAGGTTAAGTAGTATTAACTGAGGTCAATTAGCTATAACGAAGGTTCTACATACTGTATTGAATAAAATATTTTGACTTTGACACAAGGCACCCACAATAACAAGAAGGTCCTGCATATCTAAATCTTATTAAACTAGGCGGCAGATACAAAGTCTGATATGAACGATATTGCAAGCACACGCGGCGCATAAGAAGCCTACGTCACTGTTTCATTTTGTATCGAACTTAATTTATTGAGACTATACCTACGGTGCTTGAAACCACTGTTTTCTGATTTAGTTGTTTTGATATGCAACTATTAGAAAAAAAAACTATAATAAAAGAAATGTATAAATAGCATGATTAACTACGAGTATGTCAAAAACTTGCTGAAACTAATTTTCATTTTGGCATAGTGTTTTAGCTTTATATTATGTAAGTTATGGATGAGCCAATCATGAAGTAGAAATAATATGTTATGTTTATCTATACTAATATTAAAAACAGGTAAAGTTTGTGTGTTTGTGACGTTGTAGGGGGTAATCTCTGGATCTACTATACCCATTTTAAAAATTCTTTCTGTGTTGAATTGTCCATTTATCGGGGAGTACCATAGGCTATAATATTGTATCACGCTATGACTAATAAGAGTGGAGCAGTAATGAAATATGATTAAAAAAGGGACGCGTTTTTTTCGCCGTCCAACGAAGTGGACACGGGTCAGCTAGTAATCTATAACTTCGTTTGTTTCAATAAGTATTATGGCGAATCATGTTTAAACAATTGAAAATTAAAATGGTCATAGCTCCTAAACGGATGAGTATTTGTCGATGTTTTTTTTTATTCTACTTACTAAAGCTAAACCATCTTGTGTTAAAATAGATGGATTCTCATTTATTATGTTTCACTATTTATTTCAATTACGTAGTTTAACACACATTGAAACCAATAGGTTTATAGTGGAATACCAAACACACAAAAACTTTCCATTCAAATCTCAGTAGAATAGAGATGGTACAGTGTAACGTAGTACAAACGTACTCGTCGGTTGCCTCATAAAGTAGTTGTGTAAACAGTCAATCACATACAGCGGTATCTCGTAGCGAGGGACACGTAAATATTAGCGAACTGTACTACCTACACTGTGCGCCGGTATACTAATGTGTGGTGTACAGATGATCACAAATGTTGTTAGTTATAACAGGCAGATATATCTCCCTATTCTTCAGTAAAGCATTCGAGGCGTTCTAGCATTTTAAGGGTAATATAGGAACACCATGGATTTTATTCGGTACACTGTACTTTCAGCCGGAGCTACAAACTAAGCTAACGTTGTAAACGTAGCGACCTCATTATTTTCGAGGTAGAAACACACGGACACAGAGGTAGATCCGACTTAGGCAACATCTAGCTGTATATACCTACCATATTATGTAAAATACTATGGCAAAGGTATAATAATAATATCCAAAGAAAATAAGATGCTTGGACGAAAGCTTTCAAATACCTTACATTTATTGTGATATAATTATTTAACGGGTATTTTAATTTTGCTTATGATATTTTAATAAAAACTATATATTGTTTACGACGCATTTCGTAATAAAAAAACAATTGATTAGAAATTAATTTAAAAAAGATACACTTCATTTTCATTACAAGAAAACCTGTAGGTTAAGTAGACATTACCTCATACAGTATAACAGTATTTACCAAACTTTATGAGTAAACATAAAGCTTCTCTCCTATCAATACTAAGAAGAACCTTATTGATATAATAAAATAAAATCCACGTTATGAGTTACGTTCTCAGTAGTACATTGCGGTACAAGTTTACGAGGTCGGCCAGCGAAGTTGGTGTCGGTCGCTAGCCGCGGCTCTGTGTGTTTGATTTCAGAATCGATGAGTCGAAGCGTCTACTCACATACGAGTGCAACTATGATGAACGCGCTTTTGTTACCAGTTCATAGGATCGTTTACACTAAACAACTTCACCGCAAATGTGCTTAGTTTGTGTTACGTTTGATTTTGTGTTTAGATTTTGACTCTGGTTTATTTTAACTTATGAGAACACTAATACAAGACTTGTTTCGTTGTCGAATGCAAAGAATATCCTCAGAGCTCAGAGAAATATGATGCAGGTCCTGTAAATAATTGATCATAAGGGATTCGAACGAGAATTAATCGGCGTAGGCCCGCCATTGAGTCAGTAATTTTGTTTTAAAGCTGTAATAATATACATCTCAGTAGCCCATCACTATCAACTGAATGTTAATTTGGCAAAATTTACTATTAAAAATACACCTTCTTTCTTAAATTCCGTAAAGAATGTATCGCTTCACGGGTCAAGTCGACAGGAAATTAAATAGTGAAACGTCTCCTGCACACCCTCACTGCAGATAACTTAGTTTTAACATAGATTTAATTCAGTTCATACAGGATATTAAATAAAATGGATAGATTTTTTAACTATGGAATCGACAATTATGCCATACAAATGCAAAGAGATCAGCTTTGGTATTCATATTTTAATATCTAATGTATAAAAGTAACAACTAGACAATAAAGCGTCGTGTTCAGGTGATACCTGATTGAAAATCTTGATAACGATACCAAAGCTGTAATTTTCTATATATCTATTTTTTATTTTATTTTGCTATAAAACAAAAAGTAAATAATATAATAGTAAAGATAACTGAAGCAGTGGAGATATAAACTACAAGACAAAAAGCTATCGGACCTTATAATACATTCGTCACGACAAATAAATACAGAAATGTCTAAACAAGCGATTTTTTTATTCACATCTTAGACCTTTTGAAAATACATAAAATAATTATTTCAGTAAATGAAACACGTAGGCATAGAAACTTCTTACAATAATTTATTTTCTGCATATGCTTACAAACGCATGCGAAATAAAAGATAATTTGCTATTGGCATAGCGAGCACTTTGGCAGCGCGTGGGTGCGGGTAGTAAATAAAAACGCTCTCAATTGCCGCCCCGTCTGTGCCGGATGCGCGCCTGCCTTTCCTACTAGGGTTGACACTGTACAAAAAACTTATTTTATGTGACTTCATAAACATAACTTTAACTTCTTCGAATAAAATATTCTTTAGTGGTTTTACAAATTAATCTTTAATTATTTCTAGCCATTTCTTGTGACTTGTATCTGAAATAATAATTCTCGTAACAGTCCATAGAAATACCCTATTTTGAATTAAAGTAATTTATAAAATTAAAAATCATGTTTCGTAAATAAACTTACTGGCAACTTGTCATTACTTTTTTAACAGTTTAGTATAAGTTTGTATGATAGGAATTTTATCAATAATATAATTTAACTATACCAAATAATCTTGATCGCCAGCTTTTAACATCGTATAGAATACATAACATAGTGAAATGAAGATTAAAATTTGCCAAAAATAAAGTTGTTATTCAATAATACAATTACATCAATACACAACCCTAGCTCAGTCGGGCGCGTGGTGGCCGCGAACTCGAATGCACTCGCGTCGAATCCGGATACGCACTTAGCTGTTTACGTCGACTGCATTAGCTGTTAATATCTTCTGTATTTTAATATTGAATGAACCAACTTCGCTGGCGTGAAGGTATTTTACTCGTGAAGATCTACCCTTATTTATGTAAGTAAGTGGTACTTGAAGACACAGATTATATGTTTGAACATAAAGGTCCTGTTAAAGTTATGTCCTCGTATTAATATTTAACGACCTCAGTGGCGCGACGGTAGCGCAAGCGGCTGCCGTGCAAGAGGTGGTGGGTTCGATCCCCACGCAGGACAATAATTTGTGAGATCCACAAATTATTGTCCTGGTCTGGGTGTTCTTTGTGTCCGTTAATTGATGTTTGTAAAAGTTCCCCGCGACACAGGGCATGATCCCTAGTGCGGGAGTTGTCTTTTAAACAAAAAAAAAAACTCTTAGAACTGTAGCAACTATGTAAAGTCGTTGCGTCTCTTAGCGTGTACTGCCGATTGTATTATGGCTACATTTTATAACAAATACACGCCGTATTAGTATTCAAGTAAATCTTATTAGTGAATAAAAAGGTTATTTTGACCGAGATCACATGACTTCGTTGCTAAGTTTTTCGTGGAGGCGTGAATCGTATTTATTTATTTAATTCAGGTAAACCAACGGTAACTTACGCTAATACATTTAAACAGTGCTTGTTCTTGAAACTAAATAAGCGTAGTAAACAATTAAAGGTTAAATTAATTGTTAACAAAATGGTGCAAGTAGTGCACCATTTTATTAACAATTAATTTAATGATTAAATTAAACTAACATAACAATAAATGCTTAATGTTAAATAATACCAAAAAGCAATGTATTTGTTAGCAAACAGGATCGTGGTATTCATTGTTACACTTTTCGAAGTCACATATTACACCCGTAGCATTCATACTAGTAGTTACCCACAGACTTATTTATTATTATTAAAATACACACCTATGTGAGTAATTCAATACATTTTGGTTCTAAATCGAATGTCCCACATTTTAGCTCGAACAAGGCCCGATCAATTAACAAAACGGAACAATGACACTTAGCTTCAGAATCCATTTGTCTGTATGTACGTATTCTAATAGGGACGGCGAAGACACCGTAATCCCATTATACAAACGGTTTTCAGAAATAACCGTCTCTAATGAGAATTTACATCAATTTCATTGTGAGATATTATTTTGGTCTTTATGTACGTGTGTATGTGTTGCTTTAAAATTACTTTTTGAAAGCTACATTGTTAGAACAGGAATTTTATTTTTCTTATTGCTAAGAAGTTTATTTTAAAGGCTGCATTCTAGGGTCGGTTTGACAACGTATATACAGACTCATAACTATATTTTGTGGATCGCACAAATATAATTAATTGTCCTGCTTTGAAACCGAACCTGTGACCTTGTGCCGCAGTTTGCTATCTACTTATGTCTTTCTCAATGACAATCAAAAATACATATTATTATCACAGTAACTAACGTCCCATGGCCAGATAGGTCTTTTCTGTAAATAAGGTATAAGGTTAGTATCAGATTTTGAGTCAATATAATCTTTCTTTGCTACCGCCGTCACATTCAGGAACAGAAACAACTATTATGTAAAAACCTTATACAAGCAAAGGCAAGAATCCGAAGTTTCAGTAAATTGTCGTTTAATTCTGAAAACTATTATTCTCTTTGTGTGTACAACTCCAAGACAATAAATGCAACAGAAGAAGTAATCTAAACAACAAGCATTATAAAAATAAGTAAGTTAGAAACAAATAGAATTCGTTTGTGCAAGTAGCCGTGGGCACTCAATCGTATCGGACTCGATAGCCCGGCGTAATAGTCTAGCGGCGCGCGGCTCTACTGCGGATACGAACAAAGTGTCGCTTCCAATACTACTTGCTTCAAGTTATCAACTTAAAGCTATTTATTTACTGATTAAACATCCAAACAGAGCTACTATACTTTCTATATACAAGCATCTTAATGTGCCTCTAAAGAGATGGTTCCTCCGGTGTAGGAGGGAAACAGAGCTTATCAAAATATCATGATGACCAAGTCCGACAGTAATTTATGTAGGGTTTTGTACCAAGTTTTCTGTATTCGCTAAAGTAGGTGCACAAATTTTTAGTGTCGTTTCTAATCGTCTTTTGCAATAGGTTTTGCTAGATCGGGAATAATAACTCTCTGCAGCAATTAATTTCTAAAACCACTAAGTCACTGTAGGAGTTTAATATAAAAGCAGTATTTTTGTATGTATAATCTACCTGATTATATTTATTGTCACTGACACTGTCAATAATAGGGTAATAAAATTAGCATGAGTACTGAATACAATACACCAAATGCTTTATTAGTTATTCAAATAAGTTAAATTTACAGCAAAAATAGTCTTTAATACTATTCAAAATAGAATCGCTAATCTTCTATTCTTGTAGCACAACAAAAAGTTGTTATTAACATCAGCGAGTAGCACACAGGTGGTACAGTTCTCGACCCTTGGTTCCCACTTCGGTGTTATCACAACTTGCTATCAGATATTCAGATTCAAACTGAGATAGTACTCAAGAGATGTCATCTGAGAAACTTGAACATTTGTCTACACTACAATGGTTACTGTCACGTATGGACGCTGTTCAACTGTTGTTAATTTTATTGTCTTGTGTATGCTGAGATTGGCTGATTTGCGTATTGTCTGTGTTAGGTTGCTATGTGTTGTTGTATTATTATTGCTACATATAGTATTGTGCATTATTGGATGTCGTAGAATGAGAGTAACAGTTAAATACTGTTATTCAAGTTACCGTTTACTAAATTATCTTTTAAACTGTCCAATGGCATAGCGGACGTCTATGCGGGTGGCGTGCGTGCACCCCTAAATATTTCATTGTGACGCTAGTAAATCTCAGCATGTAGATCTTATGCCGAAATGTCAAGCATAACCGTTGAAAACTTACATACAAGATACATGAGAAACCGCGATAGCAGCTGGTATTAGCTCGTAAAATCTATACAGTTTATGCTGGTAATGGAATAGGTGTAGCGGATCTTCTAGGTAATGTTACTACAAAGTTTTTAAATAGAATGGTTACATTGTTTAGCTAGACATTATATTTATAACAGTGGTTAATAAATACATCAGTAACTATTAAAAAACTAACGAGTACAGGCCACAGAAGCTAAATTACACCAGTTTATATACACCATTTGACCATATTTTTATCGTCATGCTTAACTCCTTATATCCACTCCATCAAGTATATGCCATCGATAATTAGGACAGTAAATAGACGGGTTCTACTAAGTAACTATTTAGAATCTAATTTAAGCGTGTTACCAAAGAATAAAGGTACAAAAATATTCAAACAGTATGTTTCTAAGCGCGTTTACAAGAAAAACATTGAAATGACTATCTAAAATCGAGTTCTCGATGAAATATGGCGGATGCGTGAGAGGAGAATATATAGGATTATGAGTCACGAGGGTACGCGGCGCATTCTAATAAGGTCACCAAGGTTTACATTTCTTCACTTTTACATGTAATATATTATGAATAGTTTTCTTTTTTATTTATCACAATGTACTTCCCTTAACGTGTGAAATGATACTCTATATTTTAACCTATACCATAGAGTCCAACTTCGTGGTACTGCTGTCTGGAAGACATAGTTTCCTTCTATCACTGGAAGAGGCCTGTCATATTTATAAGGGCTGTCTACAATAAGGATATTATGAAAAAGTAAATTACTAACGACCTCAACTCTTTTTAAACAACTAAATTATAATGTTTTAAAGATTAGTTATACTGGTGCCGTGTTAGGTCACAATTTCGAAAAAAGACATGATCTTTAAGTAGTCTGGTCGTTATTTGTGACCACTTAAGGTATAATTATGTTTAATAGTCTCCGCAGGGCAGAGCATCTCATTTCTTGAATGCTTATCAATATTAATTGTTCCTACTATAAAATATTTCCTAAGAATAAAAGATAAACGTTGTAATTTCTACTTAATATATCAGTGTACGTACAAACTTAGTGTAGTACAATAAAGACACTTCGAAAATGTATAGTCGAGAACTAAATGGCTTTATCACCTCTAGAGTTACTGTTAGTTGCATGTCATAAAACTATTAGGTTCAATATCGCACAACAAAACATCAGCTACATCATGACGCTACTTTGACATATCAGTTCTCTTGTATTAGCAAATAGTCGTTAGGTATTTATAAAAACAAATAGTAAAGTCAACGTTATTGACTGTGTTACTAGAACATATTTTCGGTAAAACGTTATAATCTAATGAATTTCTCTCTTTTTTCCTTCTATGTCCATCCCTATCATTTCTTTTCAATTTAATGTTTTAGTAATATTAAAAAATTAAAACAAATTAGGGTAAACCACCTAATCGTTAGAAGTCCTACAATTATTGGCACTTAAGAGTTAAAAGTGAGTAAAAAGAAAGAAAACACTATAGATTATTCAAGTTCAGTATGATTATTCAAGTTCAAATATTATTTATTTAATATTTTTATCATATTTTATTTATTTCATGTGTCAACATAGCAACAATAAATTTTTCAGAATCCTTTTATTGGCATTAGTGCCAATAATATTTATTTAATACTATTCAATCACATAATAATGATTAAGTATAAGCAAATATTAAAGTATTTTATCATTTTATGATCCATACTAATATTATAATTGCGAAAGTAACTCTGTCTGTCTGTCTGTATGTCTGTCTGTCTGTTACTCTTTCACGCCTAAACGGCTGAACGGATTTTGATGAAATTTGGTACAGACAATCTTTAGACCCTGAGAAAGAACATAGGCTTTTTATTAAGAAAAAAAAAATTTTGTTTTACAAAAAAATTTTATGTTCTAGCATTTTGAAATTTTTACCAGTGTGGGGGTGAAATAGGGGTTGAATTGAAGATAAGACAATAAATCTTGGTACGTAGGCTTTTTCTACAAACGGAATTCCCGAAATTCGAACTGTACGGATTCGGAACGGGAACTACAAAGCCAAACTCACATTCACTTCTCTCTCACTCACAACAAATTCTGATTCTGATTGACAAAAACTAATTTCACGCGGGCGAAGCCGCAGGCGGAAGCTAGTATTTTATATTTTAGTCTGACACGAAATCCACTCTTAAGGTGCCAACAATTGGGTGGCTTACCAGCCAATATTTAAATTCTACATTTTCAGTTTTTCTGAAATGACAAGCTTGTAATGTCACAAGTAACAAGTTGACTTTAGTTTTAAATTATTTAATGGTTTTTCATGGTTTTTCACATACAAACTCTATAGTTTAATTAGTGACATTTGTATTGTGTTAGTAGATTTTATTTTTTATTGCGTTGTAGTGAAAGTTTAAAATAGATTGCACTTTTAATCTAAGCATAGTTTTGAATACGGTCAGCCAATGACGTCAAGCTCACGCAAAAACATTAAAAAACGATCTTAATGAATTTGAATTATGATAGAATTTTTTGTCAAAACTGATAAAGCCATTTCGTTTTCGACTATACATATCGCCATGGAACTACTATCTACTGCAAGTAGGTTAAATGCACTATATCATTTTAGTTAAACTGCTTCATAAAGTAGTGGAGCACATGTTCTTACTAACCTTGTATACAAGTTTAAGTACTTTATACTTTGTAAAATTTAAATAATAAAGTCTTATGTTATATTCCCCATGCAATTAAGTTTACATGGTGTTATGATCCTATCTCACCCCATGAGTGGTTTTAAAAATAAGGAAAAGTATATCTCGAGAAAAACAAATCATTACTTTCACGTACACTTGGAATACTTTAAAAAATATAGCTAAGAACTATTTAAGAATCAAAAATTATAAATCAAGGAAAAAAAGACTGTATAAAGTTTCATCAATATTATGTCGATATGAAACCAATCTGAAACTACTACACCGTGCTTACAACCAATATCACTCATTTCATTAATATAACTTTACAGACAAAAGCAATTAACATAAGGCTTTATTAACTTAAGACATATCAATATTCAATACAACCTTACCACTAAGATAGCACACTTACATAAAGATACAAATTGATTACTTAAGTAATGATCACTTAGCCTATGACGTCGTAAATAAGGTGTGTCTTGTAGCACTCCGTAGCGCTCCGTAGCAGCGTAGCACTGTGTAACCGACGCACGTAGCAACGTACGCTCTACGCCGTATGCTGAATTATCAACCTGCTACGGGCTGTATATACGGGCGACTGTGTGTGACGTTATTGAGAACAATGGTGATGGATTTTGTAATTAAAATTAGTTTTGTGTTTTTTTTTTTATTACATGTCTTTTTCTGCTTTCATCGTTTTAAAATAAAAAGTACAATGCATAATTGCACAATGCTTAAAAGCGTTTATAGATATAAAAAAACGGCTGTTTTTGTTTATAATGCAATATTTATTTAATTGAAAAACATTAAAAGGGTTGAGAGTGTGTTATACAAATACTTTATTGCCTTTTCTCAAGACTTTGTTATCAGCATTTTACTATTAGTCATGTAAAGGCCCTTAAGATTTAATTGTATTAGAGATCTAGAAAAATCTGCTCTTCCTATTTTTATAATTTTGAAGTGTGATACTACTGATCAGTTGTTTTGTAATACTGTTCTAATAATAAGTACGACGACTCGGATGGATTATCAAAGAATTAAGATGTGAAATGTTTTTGTTAACTTTTTTTAATGCAAATTCAAATCAATTATTATTATTACATAATTGATGTCTGTTGAATGACAATGATGATGTTAATCATCATCATCATATCAGCCAGTGGACTTCCACTGATGGACACAGGCTTCCTCCAAACATAGCCACCAGTTATAATGTTATGATTAGAATATATTAAAAATTGTAAGTCATCAACAAAAAGTTGCCCAACAATTGCCGGTCTATTATTTCGAGTGTAGACTGTCCCAAAACGAGCGGTAAATGTGTTCCTCGCGTGATACAACGCGATTGCGAGTTTATCCTCATACGGGGAAGTGGATAAAAGTGAAAACAAAAAACAATGTACAAACAGGAGGTATAAAGCGAATATTTTACTGGAACATCAAATATAGAGACGGTACTTATCATACAATATACAGTATACAGCTACAAATATACAAATGTGTATTTTCTTTTAAAAACAAAGACATATTTTAAGCTCTATACTGTATATTTTAGAACTCATTATTAATTAATGCATATTTTATTGAAAGCTTTTCTATGTCCTACTGCAAGGATAGGTTTTTAAAAGAAATAGAGGATCAATTTCGTTTTTCTTTACAGTACAGGCTCTGCTTAGTTTGGGACTAGATGGGGTTGTGTGAAAGTGTGAGGAATATTTTATTTATTTATTTATTCAAAAATCAATGAATAGTGCATATTTTCCACTGACAAAGTAAAACAAACAATACAAGTTTTTCTTTTCATGACCATCCGTGTGAATATTAAACGTAAACGGGAGATTAACGTGACGTGCTGTTTGCCTTTGTTCTGCTTGACGTTTCGGCACAGGTTACACTAGCCGTAGTCTCAATCATGCTGTCAGCATGTCGTGTTAATTCTCGCTTTTAAAATTTATTAAAATTTATTAGCTTACAACCTTACAACGCAATAGTTTAAAAATTATGACAATACTTACAAATTACACTTATTTTGTCGAATAAACAAGAAATTGTTTTCTATACTCGACCATATTAATACGTAGTTAAAATAACAGGATTGTAAATAAATTATTTTTTAGGCAACACCATTTTTGTGTACTTTGCGCGTCTCGAAAACGACAAAATTAAATTTATTTAAATTCTAATTTTGACACGCAGATACATCAACATCAAATCTTTGCGCAAACATTGTTAGCCAAAAAATCAAAATTTGTTCAAAAAAATTGCGTAAAATTAATTGCCCATACGCCTGGCCATCCATCAAATACACCAAAAAATATTGTCGTAACATTCGAGTGATCAGAACAAAACAAATACGGCACGCAACAAATGTTTGCCGCGTCAAATGTTGCGTGCGATACGGTCTGTCGCCTCCCTTTGTTTGCTATATGAAGATGTTTTTGCTCAAAATTCATTAAATAACAACGTTGTTAGTGCCTATACTGGCGTGTATGTAGGTTCAATTATTTTGATTCAGTTAGTTTTTGTTAGCAGTACTAGTAATATTATTGCGAGTGATTAAACTGTAGGAGTAAGTGTGTGTACCACTATTATGTTTGTAACTACTTCGCCCTTAAACTGTTTAGCAAAGACTTACTTACTATTAACGTGTTTTTTTAATCATCTTACTTCAGTCCCCTTTCACTGCACTCAACAGACAATTAAAAGTGATGACATTTTGTAGTATATTAGTAATTGCCATAGAAGGTAAACATAAAACAATCATTTCTGTGTGTGGTATATTTATACCGAGAACAACAAAAGTCATATTCATTGTTAAAACACCTTCCTTGCAAAGGTACAATACGAAACAAACACAATTAACTCAAACTAAAACTACCTTATATAACTAACGTCAAAATAAGCCGAAAAGCGAAAGTCTATTTAACAGTATACCAAACAATCACCACCTTTAACAATAAATCAGAAATAACACTTCCAACATCATTTTAGTACAAGTATTCGCAAAGTTTGGTTCATTACAGGCACGTCAAGGGGCACCAAGAATTAATGTAGTTTCGAACAACGTAACGCAACGCGAGGAAATTAATGGCATAGACGACACGCATCCGACTGCGACACGGAAACGATACGATACTATGGATACGAAATTATATGATGTAAACTGGCGTAAAGACTGGATTATGGTTAACATATAAACAGTATTTTGTTAAGAAGTATATTTAATCGTATTGACTTTTTTGTAACGTTGCCTACGTGATAGCTAAAATAGGGTTTGGTAAGACTAGGTAAACTAAACCTAAACCTCGATAGGAATAACTACCTCGGAAGCAAATTATTGTTCTAAATCTGGATGTTTTCTGTGCCCGTCAAAGAAGAATGGGCAGTTTTATATGGGGTGCGTCCCATGTGTTGTAACACTTTGTGACCTATATCATTTGAAAGATCTCAGCGAGTGCTATGTTTTATTGTATGGGCATAACTCCGTATCTATAATAATAATAATAATAATATCTTTATTGGTCGAAAAACAGTATTTCTTAATTGTGATACATCTCTGGTCTCCACACTAGGATTCCCTGTGTCGTGGAGACCAGCCTCTTTCATCTTAGAGTAACAATTTAGGTACAGTAGAAATACAAATAAATAATATTTTATAATAAATACAGAAAAGTTAATTGAATTAAATTATTAAATTAAAAATTAATAATCATTATTAAATCAAATTAAGTTAAATTAAATTAAATCAAATTAAATCAAATTAAATCAAATTAAATCAAATCAAAATTAAATCAAATTCAACATATTAAACAAAATTAAATTAAACTAAACCAAACTAAATTAGATCAAATTAAAACATTAGACACATGGCGTTCTGTGTTGTGTATCTCGTGCAGGGAAACTGTTATAGGGTTTTAAAAAAATAAAAAAAATAATTAAAAATGTCTTAACTAATTGGTCTTTTAATAACTACTACTAAAGAGATTTAAAGGTAGAGCCTACTTTGACCCAACAGCCCCTCTGCCACCATTGTAAGAAGTTTGTTGAGAAGATTGCAGACATGTAAAATGTGATTTACGGCGGTCCTTCTGGGTAGAAGAGTTCTCAAGCTTTCACAAACGTTTGCGCAATTACATGGACAAATAAATAACAGCTCCCTATGGCCCCCGCCATTTTGTTCCAAATATGACATCTGCTCTCTGCGTCCCAACCTTTGTAACATGTTGCGACTAGCCTAAACATGTTCACCTAGATTTTTCTTCTATAAATATTTTTTTTTTCATTAAAATTGCGTGTAGGTCAAAAGTACTGAGCTGTTAATGATAAAATAATGTTTGTATCAAATAAGGCTTTAATCGTACTTTTTTACATTTTGTGACACGGAAACACATTATACTTATTCCACTTATAATAACTGTAGACAATTTACAGACAGTAATCGTTAGTTTAGACCGTTATTAATAAGTACACAGTTAAAAATATTTAAGTCAAAATGGTAAAGTTATCGCTAAATAAATCTCTTACGTAAATGTATAGATACGATATAGAGTTGAGGTTGAGAAAATAAAAATCCTCATCGCATTTTTCACTACATAGCTGTTGATGTTGATAAGGTTGTCATAATTTTATTGACAGTATAAATATACAACTCCTTTAAATAGACCTGTTTTATTCACATATCTTTCAAAATATATTGAAAACACGAAAGTACAGCTCAGCAACAACACTACACCATGCTTCCAGCCCTCAGCCAATAGGCGTCCATTGCTGGAGATGAGCCTCCTAATATATTTAGTTTACTGATCCTGTGACTACCTTATCACTTGGCGCCACCCCGATATCACGCGATATACGCGGTCGCTTTTCAAAAACTTTTCTGCCTCATCGTCATTTGTAAGTTCTTCGTTCTATGTCCCCTTTAACGGGCAATCCTCAGTGCTCTATCGGTTACTTTAGTTCTCCTGCGGATTATCTCACTTCTGATTCAATTACGCAGGTCAACTCCCAATAAAGCTCTCTCCATTCCCCTGTAGATGACCAAAAGCCTTGTGATTTGACGAGTGACTTCCTTCTTACTTACTTTGAACTTATCTAGCCTGATTGTCCCAGGAAGCGCCTCCAACCGTGATTGAAGTGGGTGCAACATGAACATTTGCCATGATCTTGGTCTTGTCCGTGTCCATTTTAAGACTCACTTATTGAGAGATACTATTAGGGTCATCGAGCATTATATTGAGGTCCTCCTTGGTCTATTACATGACACATGTTCGTTCTTGATAATCCATCCTCGAGACAAACCAACATAATGGCGTTTCCGTATACTTAAGCACTGCAGTATTATGAAATATCGTTGGTGTACTTAGCATCGTTGGAGAGACTGCAACACTACATCAGTAAGTTAATAATGGCATCTAGACTAAGCGCAAACTTATTTGACCGACCTGAAGTTGTTGCAACTGACTGAGCAGATGTCATATTTGGAACAAAATGGCGGGGGGCATAGGGATCTGTTTTTTCTTTATCCATGTAATTGCGCAAACGTTTCTGAAAGCTTGAGAACTCCCCAAGTAACACAGAAAGCATTTTAACAAGCAACAAGTGAACTTATATAGAGCTTAAGACCCGTACAAACTCTTATATAAGTTCACCGAGCGTCTTGAAGCTGAACAATGGCATTTGAAAATCATTGTAATGCTTTACGCTGTATAACAGTTGGATAATGGCATATCAGAATGCTTTTGTAAAGCCTTTAGCTATTTTTAGTGCTTTTGGTTCTACAAAGACATTTTAAAGTAGTTAATAAGTGCTTGAAGCTGTTTTAAAGAACAAACGTGAACCACTATAATGCCAAGTAAATCCGATATCCAGCTTTAAGCTGTTTTTTGTGCCTTTTGCTGTGTAAAAGCACTTGTAAGGGGTAAGTAAAAGCTTAATGCTGCTGAACAGCATAAATGTGAATCAATATAATGCTTGCATTTTAAAGGAAGAACTGAGTGCTGTTGTGTAGCTAATAGCTCTTTAAACAATCACACGTGAGTAGTTGTAATGCTGGTGGCATTAATTGGGCTCACCGGGCTGCTTAAGGCTGACCACCATTTTGTAAATATTTTATAAACAAAAAATATTTTCTTTCGGATCTATTTATAAAAGGAATTATCATTTAAAATATTTATATAACTTAATTTAATACAGTACAAGCAAAACTATGATTGTATTTATTCAAAACTTATTCTGTACTAGGAATACACATTTGTTTTGGTTTTACACACATAATTTTATAAAACATTTTGTATGAAAACCACAAAATATCGAAGGCGCGTGAAAATTTTCAATGAAACTTATATAAACAAGTACAGTAAACTACACTGCGCAGTAATATTTGAAGGCAAGAAATAACAAACGAGTCAAAAACTTATCCGATGAATTTGTTTTGATGCAAATTATAATATGGCGTCACTCACTGTTTTATTTTGACCGTCTTTACTTATTCTTTTTTTGATTGTAATAATTTACACGCAATAATATAAAGTTTCCTAACTGTGAACACTTAAATTGCTCCAATAATTCTTTTAGCACATTTAAATGTTAGTCTAATGCTTTTGTAATGCCGTTGGCATCTTCACTATCAATAATTTTGCTATTATAATGCTTCTGTAATGCAATAGGCTATCTCATTGACCATTTTAATGCTTTCTTAATGCGATTGGCAATATTATTGACCAAAATGATGCTTCTTTAATCCGATTGACATCTTTCTTGACCATAATAATGCTAATATAATGCGCCAGTAATGCTATTAACCAGCTACTGTGAACCTATATACGGCATAAAGCTGTATAATTTGTGCCCAAATAAGCATTACAGTAGCCATATAAACGTTTATAATGCGACTATAAAACTAACTCAAAATGCTAAAAGAATACAAGAATACTCTTATTCGGCCCTTATAATGCTTTGATGTGTTACTTGGGTCTTCTACCCAGAAGGACCGCCGTAAATCACATTTTACATGTCTGCAATTTTCTCAACGCTGCGCTTACAATGGTGGCAGAAAGGGTGTTGGGGCAAAGTAAGCTCTACCTTTAAATCTCTTTAGTAGTAGTTATTAAAAGACCAATTAGTTAAGACATTTTTAATTATTTTTTTATTTTTTTAAAACCCTATAACAGTTTCCCTGCACGAGATTCGGAGTTATGCCCATACAATAAAACATAGCACTCGCTGCGATCTTTCAAATGATATAGGTCACAAAGTGTTACAACACATGGGACGAAACCGCCCATTCTCCTTTATTTTTGTTAAAGTCCCCGAGACACAAGGCCTGATACCTAGTGTAGGAGTTGATAAAAGCTGTAGGTCAAATTTTTCTACATCACTGGTAGATTGGAATTAAAGAGCTGATACATGAGTTCTTAAACATACCTATTTACTGCCTACCAACATCCATTACTGTCCAAACAATGTGCTGTTTTGTACAACCTCTAAAAGATAAAATCTCGTTACATTATATTGACACGTCAAAATGATAGCAAACATCTTACTTAACACACAAGGAGCTGAGATGACGGCTGATACTCGTATCTTCAAGCTTCACTGCGCCAGTGACAGGTAGGGGAGACTAAACAATCTTATTGTAAGGGACCGTTCACAATTCACATGGATCGAATTTCGGTGTTATCTTAAAATCCGATATCAAAACAATAGTTAAAAGAATAATATAGTATTATTTTAAAGATGCTGCTACAGAGTCCTTGTTCAGCCATACATAAGGAAAAATGGGTTTACCGACCCGTCTACTCAGTATGATACCTTTCAGGCCAAGTCAACCTTCAACGCTACAAGAGACCCGGCAAAAAGCAAAGTTTTACGCGTAAATATCCAAAAGCTTGTCCTTACAACATTGCAATTGTCCAAACCGTGTGACAGTGGACTAGGCCCTTTATAAAACCTCAGTATAATAATTGACAAGATGCTGTCAATATAATCCAAACCTTAAATCGTGTAGCGAAAGATACAATTTTGATTACTTATAAAGTTGGAGTGTATCGAAATTTCAAAAGAGTCCTTATGTTTGAAATTGAAGGTTTTGTTTACTAATGTGCTTTTATACGAGAGAGCTTTGTTCATGATGTTTAAGGTAAAATAATTCAAATTGAATGGTTGAATTTATGACCGTAATAGTCACTTCAATTTCCACATAGAATAAAACAGTGAATACATTTTGTTTCATTCGTTCTTTAGATTTGTTGTAATTTCCATTACTTTGTGGCTTAGATTTAATTTCCTTTAAATCGTGTTTATTGTGAGGTAATTTCTAGGATTTCTAAGCTGACTTCCTATTTATTTACAACATTATCTCTTCTGAGGGAGATTTCACTTTTACTAATCATCATGGCGCTTGTCCTACTGTTACATATAGGGAAACTTAAACCGAGATCAAGAATCCCTATTTTAGAAAATATGAAATTGTTTCCAAGTAATCGACATTACAATGACTAACCCAACCGGTTATTTGTTTTGTTTGACTTGTTTTTCAGGAAATAGGCGAGAATGTCTTTATTCTATCAATATGAGCTAAAGTACATGTTTATTCTAGTGATATACTTACAAAGTAAAAAACAAGTTACCAACAATGTAGTGAGTAATGAAATTATTTTTCCTTATCTAATCAAGTAACAGCATGAGGTCTTTATAGCTTTTAAAACGAGTTTGTAAACTTACATAGTACGCCCCGCGGCGCCGCTCGGACTAGACTGAGACCATCTCAGTGGGAAGCAACACCTACTTTCGGTATAGGTATATACCTACTTATATGTTATATTTTGTTATGTCTGTCTGTCTGTAGTCTTAGTCAATATTTAAGAGATACCTAGTTCAAGATAGGTGAGCATTCAATATTTACGAACCAAAAATAAAATTCTGCTGACTGAAAAACACTATTATACGAAACGAACAGTTTCCGGTTTGTTTGCGTTCTGTCGTCTCTGCCTACCCCGGACGGGATAATGCGTGAGTTTATGTATGTATATTAGTATGAACAGTTTCATACTAATATACATGAGAAATTAGGTACAATATCAATATATCGTGTGGTTTAGTCACCAAAGTAGTGTCAAGAGTTATCCAAGCTTTGAAGTCTCTGACTCAGCTCATAGATATTAGCAGCTTATTCATATTGCAATTAATAATACTGTCAAAACTAAATCAACGTGAGCAACCAAACATTCTTCCTCTACATACAAAAAAAACAACGCTAACAACGTGGCTGAAAGCTATGGACTATGAACAGACCAAAAATCTCAAAATACCAAAATGATAAATAAATGCTTATGTTGACATGCACAAACACACAGACACACACACATACTCACTCACAAACACATACTTACTTACAAACACACACACGCTGACACGATTACACCGTATAGTATTGTATTAAGTAATTTAAATAGTATTAAGTATGCTTTTATATTACTGTACTTTTAAATGGAGGGCGCTGGTACATGTGATACAGTAATTTCACTAGTACATGTGCCAACGTTACAAACTGTATGTCATTTTTATTCTGAAAATAAACTATTAAACTATTATAAAACTATTAAACTATTATTACATCATAATATACTAAATATGTTGGCGACTTAAAGTCTAGACTCCTCAGCATCACAAGAGACACCAAAAAGTTACATTCCCTTCACATAGACCGTAACTCAAACGCATAAGATAAAAAATTCAATACTTCAAAATGTCACAATATGTTTGTTGTTTAAAGGCCGGAACATAGTTTGTATGCATTTTGCGTCGCATTTGTGATGAGTCAATGGGCAGACTATTTATTATGGTGACATTCGTTTAAAAATGTCCTTAGATTATTTTATATTGTGATGTGCGAAAAGTTCTATGACCCATTTATTGTTGTATTTCTAATAAACCGAAAGTAAATGGAAAATAAGTTGGGTAAAAAAATTGATTTTTGATTTGTTGTATGTATATCACCTTACCAAAATCATCATTATTATCAGCCCATTAATATCTGCACGTTTGTGTTTTAAAGAGAGATTTTACTAGATTTTTTTTAGTTTTATTTCTTTTTTTTTTTAGTTTCTACTCATAAAAATATGCTAATGATTGATGTCACTATTGTGTTCTCACACAGACAACCCACTCTCAAGCCTTGTGTTACTACATTGACTCCACAATAAAGATGAAAAGCAAGAACTCTCATTAATGAGTAGATGCAATACTTTATAACTTTTCAACCGACTTCAAAAAAGAGGAGGTTCTCAATTCGGTTGTATTTTTTTTTTTTTTTTTTTTTTTTTTATTTTTATTTTTTGTGTTTGTTACCTGATTTCTCGAAAACGGCTAGACCGATTTGAAAAATTTTTTTTTTGTTCGATTGGGTATACTTCCCATTTGGTCCCATTGTCACCAGATCTGGATCTGGATGACGGGATCCTAGAGAAATCGAGGGCATCTCTTGAAAATTGTAGGGACGCATTATGTAAAATGTTGTCATATACGTGCATCTCTGACGTCACTACCAAATAGTCAAGAGTCAGAACTGGTCTGATGCTGGAGACCACAGAGAGTCGAGGGAACAACTCAACGGCATATAGCAGCTACCTTGTGTTTGGGCTTATTTTAATTGTATTGATGAAAACTTTACGAAACTTGACACAAACATGATCTGATGATGAAGAAGACTGAGGGTCGAGGGAACTCCTCAACGGTATGTAGCAGCTACCTAGTGTTTAGGCTTATTTTAATTGTATTGATGGAAACTTTACACAACTTTACACAAACATGATCTGATGATGAAGACGACTGAGGGTCGAGGAAACTTCTCAACGGTATATAGCAGCTACCTAGTGTTTGGGCTTATTTTATTCGTATTAATGAAAACTTTACACAAACATGATCTTATGATGAAGACGACTGCAGAAATTTATTTAATACGAATCTTAGAAATTGTTATCAGCATGGTTTTTAACCGACTCCTGTTGAAGTCGGTTTTTTAATTAGAAAATTATTGTTAAAAACTGATTTTATAATATATTTTGTTGTTCGTTAATTTTTATATTTCAATTTTCCATATTTTGATGCTTTTGCATTCTTATATTATTATATCGTGAGCTAATTTTCTTAGAAAATAATTAAGCTGTACGTAATAGCGTTGTTAGCTAGTAATATAATAACAGCAAGCAAGAGACTCCAAGATATCGAGCTTCAAGCAACACAAGTATTGGACTTACTTAACATTTTGTGAGAGCTAAGTTTATTTCTTAACTTGGCAGCAGGTGCCGAGTTGGGAAATTAGTGAGGATAAGAAGATAATACCGCTTTTACTTTCGTTCCTTATAATTCGAAAAAAATAATAACATAATATTTTTTTATAAATTGAATTAATCATCAAATAAGGTCAGCTAAAATACAACTGTTTTAAGCTACGGTACTTTCGATATAAAGGTTTGCTTTTTGCTGCTTAACCCTAGATAGCTAACCTTCCTAAACTGCTATGAAAAGCTAACCATTCGACTTTTTGACGACCAGTTTTTAAAATGAGATTTTTATGTCTTTAAAACTATATTTCAATTAAGATTATTAAACTGAGGGGAAATATAGGGTATAAATTAAAAATAATTAATACAAAAGTAAATGTTATGTAACTCCTAAGTATTAAATCACATCGCTCTCTAAGTATTATAATAAAAAATAAAAAAAATTCTTTATTTTCAGATAACTTAACCTACTTGTTAGTAACAATAACTTAACCTACTTGTTAGTAACAACAGCTTAACTACCATCTTATCAATAAATAAATCCACCATGCCAGGGTCGACTCACCCAGCCGCACCTCTGACATGTAGACTAGTGAATCGACTCAGCATTGCAGAGTCCAATCTGCTAGCTATCATATTCAGGATGCCATTGCTGCTCCCCCGCATACTTTGCACCACAGACAGTGTTTTCTTACGCATCATTGCATAAAAGTCCTCTATATGTGCATCTGCAAACATGCCTGAAGCACTACAGCAACGGGGCAACCGCACCAGCACCCTGAAAATGTTATTATATTGCACTCTGAGTGCATTATAGGCCCTTTGTGTGAACCTGACCCATAGACCACTCGAGTAAAAACTCTGACAATATGCTTTAAAGAGCGTTAATTTAACATCCAATGAGCAACGAGCAAATCTATGAGCCAGCATGTTCCCACGAACTGACAAAGACCTCCTTTCTCTATCAATGTCCTGGTCGTCAGTCAGGGTGTTTGTCACAATATGACCAAGATACTTAAACTGGTCAACATGGTTCAACTGAACTCCATTCAAACAGAGAGGAGGTATGTTATTAGGTTTCTTGTTTTTACCAGTGAAAACCATTACTTCACTCTTATCAAACCATGCTGGCCAGCATAAGCCTCACACACATGTAGAAGCTTTCTCAAGCCACTTATTGACGGGCTGAGCAGCACCATGTCGTCGGCATAACTAATGTTGTTTACACTAATGCCATCTATGTGACAACCAACATGCATGCTGCTCAACCCCACAATCAATTTATTCACATACACGTTAAATAACCTTGGAGAAGTCAACCCACCCTGTCTTACACCTAAGTTCAACTTATATACATCTGAATATGTGTTTTCCCACTTAACAACATTTTCTTGATTGTTATACCAGTATGATAGAATACCTATTATCTCTGATGAAACACCCTCCTCCTTCAGCTTGGCCCAGAGTATATCATAAGACACAAGATCGAACGCCCTAGAAAGATCAAGGAAACATGCATAAATAGGTGTTTTTCTATCAAGATAGTAACCCACTGTGTGTTTGAGTGTCAGAATGGCACTCTCTGTTGACAGTCCGGCTTGAAAACCAAATTGGGCATCATGTATTTTAATGTATCTACTAAGGCGTTCATCCAATATCCTATTCAGCACCTTTGCAATAATGGTTGCAAGTGATATGGGCCTGTAATTACATTTGTCACTTATATCACTTGTATGATTTTTAACTATGGGCACTACTATAGTTTTTATCAAATCCAATGGCATATATGAGTGTCTGATACAAAAGGTATATAGCATTGACAATATTCTACTAATGTGAGGACCTGCATACTTCAGGTGTTCCACACTAAGCCCATCATGACCAGGTGATTTACCATGTGTCATATGTGCAATTGCCTGACTTACTTCTTTATTAGCAGAGGTCGGAATTAGGTAGAGTTATTCATGTACTTACACTGATTTCATACAGCGAAAGAATAAAGTGGATATGCTACAAATCCCGGGATTAATTAAAAAAATAGAAAAATATCCCACGATTTAAATAAAAAGTTACATATTTACTTTTACACACTTTAAACTACTTACTGCACGTGCGACGTTGCCACACTTACATCAATGACATCGGATGCTCGAAGTTGCAAAATTTGAACAAAAGGAAACAATAGCGGTAATGCGGAACACTGAGATTGTATCTCTTTCTAACGCATTCAAACTATATCTTAGCAATAAATCGGTTTATTGACACAGCTCATTCGCTTACCTCGGTTCGTCGAATGCGCACACGTGTTTACTATTGTGTTTTGTGTGGTGAATCCTGTTTGACCCTGGATTGTTTACTGGATTCTGGACTCTACTTAATACGACTATTTCGGCACGCATTAACGGACTTTGATTTGGCCTTACTGTATTGGACGATTGGATATTTGAAGTTGGTGATATACTTGGTAAGTTTATTGTTCATATTTATATTAAATGTCCTTTACATTAGATTTTCCCAATGTAGAATGTTTGTTATATTGTCATAAAATCGGTGTTGTTTAACTCAAGATGTTCTTTGATACAATTAAAATAAAGTAGCAATGATTTCAAATGCTACTGAAGAAGCTTAACATACGGGACTCTTTTTTTAATTGCTTTAATTGACTATATGGTTAACGATTGGAATTAATTTTTCTGGTAATCTTTTACAGATTTTCTTTTTAGGTTTAAACTGATTAATTATTAATTAATGTGTTTATGTGATTATTACGGAAACCTGTCCTACTCGAGCGTTTTTGTATGTACTTCTGGAACAAGCGTTTATAGTATTTATATTAAATAGTGACAATTACTACATATCGAATGGGAAAAAACGTTTATAATAGGACGAATATCCCTTTGACCACTTACATTAAGGTGAAGAGTACGCAGAACTAGCGTCACTAATTTATTTCTTTACGTAACTCCTAAATCAGCTCAATTTTCAGTAATTGAAAGCCCAGTGGCACCAGAAAACATATCTAAAGTTTAATAAAACTCTATATACAATTTTTCGATTTGTATTTTATCCACAAAACAGGTTTACGCCCAAAGTAGCTTCTTTCCCCAAAGACTGAGCGAAAAGGAGTGTACAGTGAATCAATAAGCATTATTTATCGGTGTTTTTTAGTGCCCTTGCGCTTACTAAGTAGAAGCAGACACTTTAAATTTATACGTAATGTATGTTACTATAGTTGCTATAACAATAAATCTATATCTAAATATATAAAAATGAAACCCGTTTTCCGTTTTCACGGCATCACGCGTGAACGGCTGGACCGATTTCACTAATTCTTTTTTTGTTGTATTTGTTATTATTAGGAGAAGGTTCCTAGGTAGGTGTAGGGTAGGTTGTTGGGTAAGGGTAGGACAACGCGTGAACGAAGTCGCGCCGGGCCAACTAGTATAGTATAAAACAAAGTACCTACGCTTCCCGCCGTCTGTTTCTTTGTATGAATTTATGCACGCTTAGATCTTTTAAACTACGCAACTGTTGTGACCTATCTCTCACATACTTACAAACACATGCATACGGTTTTCTAAGATTGACTATTATTTTGCTCCAGATTAAAAATATTACCATGGCGCAGAGTTCAATCAAAGGAGCCACCATCAACAAGTGGATCAAAGATAATCCGGAGCTATTTTACGACCATGCAAGTGGATTAATTTACTGTTCCAAATGCGAAGCACATTTGAGTGCGACTCGTCAGAGTAACGTCAAAAGACATGTAGAAGGAGCAGTACATAAAGGCACGAAGAAAGAGCGCCACATTCCTTTAGAATTTTACTTCGACTTAATCGAATTTATGATTCTTTGTAACATACCGTGGTCCCAACTGAGCAACAACGCATTTAAAACATTTTTTCAAAAGTACATTTGTTGCAATTGCAAAAATATTACTCTACCTAGTGAATCCTTATTGAGAAAAGTTTACCTGGATCAGCTTTTTAAAATCAAAATACAAGAGATGCAAAGTAAGATTGTAGATAAAAAGCTATGGCTTTCAGTAGACGAAACTACGGATTTCTTAGGACGAGCTGTGGTACATTTGTTGGTGAGACCATTAGAACTTAGTAGGAACCATCGGCCTTACTTAGTGGCATGTAAAATGCTAGACACTGTAAATGGAACAACGATATCACAATTTGTTCAAGATTCTTTAAAAAATATGTGGGGAAGTTCATTTGAGAGCAAACTAGATAACGTTAGAATGTTATGTACAGACAGTGTGGCATACATGATATCAGCTGGTAGAATGTTAAAATCAACTTTTCCTAAAATGTTGCATTTCACATGTTTAGCCCATGCTCTAAATCTTGTTGCGGGGCAGATTAGAAAGGAGAATCCTAATGTCGATAGTTTAATTTCAAATTTGAAAAAAGTTTTTTTGAAGGCATCAGAATCAGAATCAGAATCAGAATATTTTATTTGCAAAAATACTGTGACAAATGGTGTTACAAATATTAAATTACAAGTATACAAGTATTTTGGCCAAAATACTTTGGCATGCAAACAGAAATTATTTATAAAATTAAATCATAATTATAATAAAGATAATTAAACTAAATTAAATCAAATATAATCAATCAATTAAATAATTAATTAAAACAATCAAAATGAAATCAGTAGAAATTATCAAATTAAATTAAATCCCACAATCAAAATTAAATCATTATAAATTATTAAATTAAATTAAAACAATCAAAATTAAATCAATACAAATTATCAAATTAAATTAAATCCTACAATCAAAATTAAGTCATTATAAATTATTAAATTAAATTAAAACAATCAAAATTAAATCAATACAAATTATTAAATTAAATTAAATCCCACAATCAAAATTAAATCATTATAAATTATTATTATTAAATTAAATTAAAACAATCAAAATTAAAATCAATACAAATTAATAATTATTACTATCATTTAAATATTGCGTTAAAGTGTAATAACACTTATTTAACAAAAATACATTGAGCCTTTTCTTAAACATATTAAGCTCCATCTCTTTAATTGATCTAGGCAATTTATTATATATTACTGATGCCATATGGAATATGCTTTTATGCATCAATGCAGTATTTGATTTGCGGACACAGAGCAGGTGTACGTCACGCTGTTTTCTATTGTAATAGTCTGAGGCCAATATAAATAAATGTGGGTTACGCTTGACGAATATCGCTACCTCATATATGTATAAACATGGCAA
Source organism: Schrankia costaestrigalis (assembly GCA_905475405.1). Classification (NCBI taxonomy): domain Eukaryota; kingdom Metazoa; phylum Arthropoda; class Insecta; order Lepidoptera; family Erebidae; genus Schrankia; species Schrankia costaestrigalis. The sequence continues at coordinate 18,248,351 of FR997843.1, forward strand.
CGTTAATAATCTATAATGAATAAAGTAGGGACGACAGCTATCCGTACTTTTTAATGCAAACATAGCTCTAATACATCTTTTCTGCATCTTAAAAATAATTTCCCTGTCTGTTGAGTTTCCCCAGAAAATTATACCGTACCTCAAAACCGAGGCGACCATACCATGGTATGCAGTTACTAAGGTACTTATGTTAGTTATTTGACCAAGTTCGTGTAAAGCATAGACCGACTTACTAACCTTTTTACAGAGAGCTTCGATATGAGATTTCCATGTTAGTTTTTTGTCAATTGTTAACCCTAAGAAGTTTGTAGTCTGAACCTCATTTATAGGTTGATTGTCATGGTAAATGTTTAGAGAAGCTTGTGTACCGGCTCGTTGACTAAAAGTCATAAGGACTGTTTTGGCGATATTAATCCTTAGATTATTTGAATCTAACCATTTTATTAAGGCTTCAAGCGTATCATTTATTTCTTGCTCGTAAGTATTTCGGTTATTACATTTTATTGTCACGGTGCTGTCATCGGCAAAAAGCGTAATTGGATTTGGTGTGGCTTTTGGTAGGTCGTTTATGTACAAGATGAATAGCAGTGGGCCCAAGATACTCCCCTGTGGGACGCCGTAGATTGTTTTACGTTGATTTGACATGTATGAAATTTCTTTTTTTGTGTTTACATCAACTTTACTTATTTTTGTATACTGAATTCGGTTTTTCAGATACGTTTCGAAGAGTTTTAGTGAGTTACCTCTTATGCCATACTTTTCCAACTTAACTAACAAGATATCATGGTCCACATAGTCAAATGCCTGGGTCATATCCATGAATATTGCACATACTGGTGTACGTTTATCCATATTAGACATAACACCTTCCAAAAAATCATAAATTGCCATATTTATAGACTTTTTGCGCCTAAATCCCTTTTGCTCTTTTACCAAAATAGAGTGTTTTTCCAAGTAGTTATTAAGGGTCTCGTAGATATATTTTTCAAATACCTTTGAAAATATTGGCACTAGGGCTATGGGTCTGTAGTTAATAATATCCTCTTTGTCACTTTTTTTGTGGATTGGCTTAACTACTGTTATTTTTAATTTGTCTGGAAATATACCTGACTCTATAATTAAATTTAATATGTGGCTAAGTGGTTGAGATATGACGTGAGCTACCTGCTTTATAACCTTTGTACAAAAGCCGTCGTAGCCCACACTTGTGGTGTTTTTCAATAAGTTAATAATTTGAATAATTTTTAATGGGTCACATGGTGTCATAAAAATGGAATTTTGAGTGGATGTCAGGTATTGTTTAAATTGATATTTATTTGAATTATAAATTATTGGGGAGATTTTGTCGACAAAAAAATTATTAAATATGTCTGCTATTTTAATTGAATTTTTTATTGTTTCACCATTAAATAATATGTGACTTATACCTTCTTGAGGTTTATTTTGCTTCGAGTTAGCGTTTATAAGATTCCACACAGTTTTTGTTTTATTTTCAGAATTATTTATGCTATTTATGTTCATAGACTTCTGAGTTAATTTAATAATTTTCCTAAGCCTCTTTGTGTAATTAATAAGGTTAACTTTATTGTCCTGTGTGGGGGCTTTTCTATATAGCCACAAAAGCTCGCGTTTTCTAGCACTGCATAGCTTTATACCTTTTGTTACCCATCTTGCTTTCTTATGGACCCGCAAAGTAACAGTTTTATACGGAAAACAAAGTTTGTAAAATAAATTAAAGTAATCGAAGAAGATATTATAAGCTATGTTTGCATCACTGGTGTTATACAGATCTAATAGTGTCAGTTGACTCAGACAGTATTTAAACTTTTCAATATTAGTTTTACAATAATCCCTTCTAGTAATCCGCCAAGACTTTAACAAACATAATCTTTTAACTTTACATTTCAGGACCTGTGCAGTATGGTCAGACAAACCTAGTTCAACAACTTCTGCTTTACATGTATTGTTAAGGTTATGAGCAAAGTTGTCTATGCATGTCTGAGATTTTAATCTAGTGGGTTCTTTTAATTGCAAATTAAGGTTGTAGTTTAAAAGCAGACATTCAAACTCTAGAGTAACCTTATCTCTCTTTAAAATATTTATATTAAAATCACCCGTAATAATCAATTCATGCCTCTTATAGTGGTTTTGTATATATCTAAGAGTGCAATTAAGCTTATCAAAAAATACATTGAGATTAGCAGGGTTAGGTACACGGTATATGCATAAAATTATTATTTTGTAATCCAACAATTCAATGCCACAACATTCAAATACATTGGCTACTGAAAGAGCCCTTACATATACTATATTACGCCAAGAGTGGCCTATTTTGATATAAATACAAGATCCTCCCCGGTTTGAGTTAGGTCTACTATAACAAGCTGCTAGACTATAATTGTCAATCATGCAGCAATTTTCTAAGCCTGACATCATGAAATGCTCTGTCAAGCATATTACATCTACTGTGAATCGTTTTTCAGATACCTCATGTAGACAAACCGTTAAAACATTCGCCTTGGTCCTCAGTCCTGCGATGTTTTGATGAAGAATGTTCAAGTTGTTACTGCCGAAAAAGCTGAACCTCTTTTGTTTTTGGCTTCGCCAGAGTAGGAGAGGTAATTGTTGTAGTTATGGATGCATCAAAGTTATTAGTAATTGGTTTATAGTTTTCTTCACTTACTTGTTCTAACTCCCATATAAGACTATATAAGTCATTAAATATTGTTTTCATGCCTTTCTTGTTTATAATTCCAGATTGGCCATACATATTGTAGTCATACGTCAAATTTAAATTCGAGTCTAGGCAGTAGGCATATTGGTGTGTTGAATTATCCAAATATAATAGATTATTGAACATTTCTATTCTGGAGTTATATAGTTTACTATAATTAAATAATTTAAATGTTGGCGCCATAATTATAATGTTTGTATATTGAATTTCCTGCAATACATTCCTTATATAAAAAATGTTATCAACGTAATTACTTGTTGTTATAAAATCTTCTTCGCCGATCATTACAATGCAGTAGTCACTCATTGTGAAGTTGTGTGTTTTATTGTGCAAACCTTTTAATAATTGTTTAACTCCAGCGTTTGGCATAGAGTAATGGCATATATTATAATTATCAGCAAAGTTTGTAAGAGATAATGACAATATGTTTGAGTTGTGTTTATGCGCGCTCAGAATGCACATTTTATTTTTTATTTTTATTTCATTATTATTGTTTTGAGGTGAAGTTTTATTAATGATGATGTGTGGCTCCATCTGTGGAGGTGAATGTTGTACTGTGTATTTTAATTGATCTTGCAGGTTATGCGGAGTCATCGGACTATTTGTTTGAGTGTGTTTGTCATTTAAGTTGATATTTAATGTACTGTTTCTTTTATTCGAAGTTTTTTTAGGCGTGGATGATGGGCTTGTTGCAATTTTTTTATATAAAATATTTTTACGTGCTAGATTTTCATTTTCCTTCTTAAGATCCGTAATTTCCAAAAGTAAAGTATCTATTTCATTATTCGCACTGCATAATTTAACCGAAAGATCTTCAATCTGCTTCTTTAAACTGATAATAACATTATCGTTATCATCGTCATCTGACATAGATGGAACACTATGCATAGTGCCATCTAGTGATAGATTTTGCAAACTTCGATTGATGCACTCAACTGATCGAGTACGCGCTGGTCTCATGGTAACATTCTCGTTCCGATACATAATTACTTGGAGTTTCGTAAGATGGCAGGACTAATTCAAAATTTCTAATACTTTGTTACCTTTGATTATCTGTGGTAGTAGTGTATTTTGCGTGCTAATTATGAGTTATCTGTGTGTGGTTGGTTTTTGCGCAAGAGTGAAATAAAAGATATTTGAAATGAATTGCGAAAAAAAACGTTCAAATAATTAATCAAATTCCACTTAGCTGGTTTATTTTAACTTGCGACTTGTAAGCTTGAGTTTTGGGAATCTTCCACGGTTTAAAACTGCTTACACATTTGTTTTGATCACTTATAATTGTTTATTGTGGTTTTATTTTTGCACTATTGTAATGTTAACGTTAAGTATCAGTTCACTTTAAATGATGAAGATAACACTGCCACTAAGGATCCGAGTTTAGGTGAACACCTTTAATCACAAACTGTACTTTTTTGATCACTAAAAACTATTTATTTATATTATTAAACACGGAACACTTTTCACTTTGTGTTTACTTGCCAGCGCCACCTAGCGGCACCAAAAAGAATTAAAATCTTTAAAGAAATGTGTCCGGATTTACCTTTACCTCCTGCACCTGTAATTACCAGATGGGGTACTTGGCTTGATGCAGCATTTTATTACGCTAAGCATTTCGATGAAATTAAATCTGTATTGTCGGTGCTGAATGGTCAAGAGGCAAAATCAATAGAGAATAGTTTAAACATTTTTAATAATAACGACAACATTAAAGATGATTTGTCTCGTATTTACGAAAATTTTTCAATTATACCAACAGCTTTGACATCTCTTCAGAAATCCGATCTTTCTCTAATGGAATCATTTGAAATATTTGATGCAGTGAGATTAGCTTTGATATGGGCAAATTGCGAGAGCTTAAAAGATAAAATGGAAAAAGTCATGGATAGGAATCCTGATTTGGACATTATCAGAAATATAGCAGAAAAAATTTCTTCCTGCACTAATGATGACGAGGAGGAGGAATTGTATAAATTTGCTAACCTCACCTCAGTTGACGTAGAGCGATCTTTTTCAATGTACAAATGGATTTTAGACGTTCGGAGAAATTCATTGAAGCCAGAAAATATTGAAAAGCTAATGGTCATATATTTTAATTCTCACAAAAGTTATACAGAGTCGGAAGCGAACACTTCAAATTTTACTGGTAATGAATCTGACAAGGAAAATGATTCCGATGGGCCGTTTGAATAAGGAAAACTTCCCGAAATAGGCTTATGAGAATTTGCTTAAGACTATTAATAATTTGTATTGTAAATTAATGTAAACTAATAAAAACTGTATGTTAATAAATTATCTTTGTTTTATTGGTCTAATTCTGAGGTTTTTATTATTATTTATTTGTTTGTTGGCCACACGGGATTGTCCATTAGAAATCCCGGGATTCTTCATCAGAAATCCCGGGAAGGTCCACATTAATATCAACATTTCGATGCAAGTACATAAATAACTCTACCTAATTCCGACCTCTGTTTATTAGTTACTTTTATTGGCTGAGAAACACTACAATTATTAAAGTTATTAAACTGATATGTTGACATAGGTGAATTTACTTGAAAATGATTCCTAAAAATGTTGGCAATCTCTGCAGGGTTACTATTACCATCCACAGAGGCTGGTATTTGTGCCCTACTGCTTAGTTTTTTGGTATGTAACCAAAACTTATTAAATTGCTTGGCAGAGTGTTGTGCTGCCAGCATGTCCATTTGGATTTGTTCTTGGTTTCTTTGACAAAATTTTACTTTTGACAAAACTTTCTACTTTGGGTCATTTTTTCATAAATTAGTCCACTTACAGGTTTTCCACTTAGCACATACATTTGGTAATCAAGCTTAGCCTGACTATGTGAAGCTGCAACATGTTTATTCCAACCTAATATACATTTACCCTTAACAGTTTTGTTTTCTCCCCCCTTACAACTATATACAGAAGCCTCAGTAAGTACATTTACAACATTAATATATAATTTGTCTATCACATTCCTATGATCTCTTACATTACACAGTCTATCAGCACACATAACAAATTTACTAGGAAATTCTATAAATTTTAAATTATCATTACAATACTCAGAGTATTTGTCAGTTTCATCTTTATTTCTTATACCCCATAATTTATATTATTTTTAAATGGTTTATTATTAAATTGAATTTTATTTCTATAATCCCAAATTACATTCAACTTGTAAGGGGGTCAGACCAGTATGTGTTGTATAAAATTTTAACATTTGTTATTGTATTCTGTGCAGATTTACTCACCACACAATGGTCCAACCATTTTTTGCACCCCCAAGCCTCACTGACATATGTATGAGTTTCAGAAGACTCACCAAGTTTTTCTACATCCACACACACCCACTGTCTTTCTAAACAAAAAGCAGATAGTTCTCTTTAAAAAGGAGCTGTCGGATGAGCATTGTAGTCACCTAGCATATACACATTTTCCGTGTTATTGTCCTCAATAATTGCATTCAGTTCACCTAAACATTGTACAAATGCGGGAATATTATCAGGCTCATCTGTAGGCATATACACACATATAATCAAACACTCCTGTTGGTTAGTTGTTACTGCTTTTACTGCAGTGATACGATCATTATTGCACTTTATCACACACACTTTACTGAACAGATTCTTCCTATACAGCAACGCAACACCACCGTGAGGTCGACCACGAAGGACACCATCAGCTAAATTGACTGCTGATTTCCCAATATAGCTGAAGTCTCCATCAATATCTCCAAGGAACGTTAGCTCGTAAGGCAAGAGCCATGTTTCTTGCAACGCCACCACATCTGCCAATTTGCACAGTGACCTGACACAATGTATGCTTCTTTTTACATTTTTACAGTTGAAGCTAATAAATTTAGTCTGTTTATTGTCCATCACCTGGTTTGTTGATATCCGCGACGTGCGGGTTGTTCCGCTTTCTGTAGGTTACAAATGGTCTAAATATCACTCCGTCTGGCCATATATTGTTGTCCAGGTATAAGTTCATATTCTTTTTCTGAACACTGAGCTTAAAAGCGTTATACGGTCGTTCTTCCTTCATGTTTACCTTTTCCAACGTAATTGTTTCGTTTTCTTGCTTTTTATATACTCTGCAATGTCTTGTTCTGACACTTCCTTATTAACGTTTGATATAAAGAATGGAACTTATAATGAACTTATAATGACTAAATTATGAGAATTATTTTTTTTTCTTCTTATATAATTAAGTTTAAGGTTTATAAACATTAAATAAATATAAAATATTTAGATATTTTTGGCACAAGTTGGACTAAATCAACTGTATGTTCACCACAAATGGGAGTTTTGCAACTGTTATAATTATTCTTTGCCATACGCCTCATCTTATAGGAACACAATCTGCAGCTTTAGATGCACCTCGGCGTTCACTTAGTTGGTTTAAATTGGCAAACGTGTAGGTAAAAACGTTAGAAAGATAAATAAAGATAATTATGGCATGTTCGTCATTTTGACGAACGTTAGCTATCTAGGGTTATTGCTTTTTTTATCATAATAACCATACTGCTAGGTCAATATCTTACTTCAATGACTGAGGAAAGTTGCTTTATACCATGCTGTACAAGGATTGGTATAGTTTTATGTCCAGATTACTTTCAGTTTTTATAGACATCTGCGATTAAACTGTTCTTTAAAATACGAGTATATGAGTTATTTTACTTAAGAGTTCTATATCTAGAGTACTCAATCAACTAAAGACTCATTAAATGACAAACTTCTACATAATTTATAAGCTATCTTGTGGCTCACTTAACAAAATTAAATCGTAGATCGCGCAGATGGCGAAGTTCAAAAATATTGGAAACTTTCCGTCGGGGCCCCTCACTGAATTATTTGACGGTAGGCAAAATTTTCTTACGAATACTTTTTTTTGCAAAAGACAGGTTCGCATTTTTTCTTTAATTTGATTGTTGAGTAATCTAAATCAGCATTTTTTTCGTACCTCGGAATATAGGTACTTCTGTCTAAGCCATTTTTTCACAGACATTCTCATTGTTGTGCGATTCTATACGGCACAATAGTAGCTTTATTTTTCTAAGTATATCTCTGAAGATTAAATACATGATTCCTGTAGAATTTTAATTATAATCAGTTTGGTATTTTACATTTAAATGTTCAGACAGCTGGTTACCAGAATGATAACATTTAACATTTGTCTTCATCGTAATTTAACCACTCTGTAAAGAAGGAATATCAGTGCGTCACCATGCTTTAAAGGGCACTACGTTACTAGTCCTTAAGACAGAAGTCTGACGTTAAACCTAGTAGTAGGAAACATAACAATAACAAAACAATATTAATTTGTATCGGTATACAAAATACATTTAATTACAAGAGTATAGCGTCCATTATCCTTAGTGTCACAGTCTGTAATGTCAACCGGCTGACATTTGACGTAATGAGACAGAAACTAAGCAATTTCTGTACAGGCACGTAATTAACCTTTTTAACTTAATGATACCTATTGTGCCTTTACTTATTGTGTATTTTTTGTGACATAATCTTTAGGTTTAACTGTAGGAACAGTAGTAGACAATAACTAAAAAGGATAATTATAATACTTATTTACTATTACTGGATATCACTGTTATATCTAGGTGCGTCTATTGTTATAGTTAGAAATAGGGCACATAAATGAAAATAGAATATATTTAGAATAATAAGCTTATTTATTTATTTATTTAATGTTAAGGACAACCAACAAAGCATACACTAACACATTGCGAATATAAACATGTGAAATAATACATAATATAGTGCTGCCTTACTTAAAGGCTGCCACGGCATGCTTAAAATCTTTACAACATGTTATATAAAGCTAAGCATATTAAAAAATATTAAAAATAGACCACAACTACTTAATAATAAAGCCTCGTTTTAAAAATACAATCGCCAATAAAGCTGTTACTTCCAAGAATGTTGTAAGTACAAGCGAGACGGTTCTAATTTCTTTTACAAATTACATTGCAGCTAAGTTATTCATAAAAGAGGTTTTTTGTATTCAGTACAAGAAGGCTTCCGTTGAAATTAGTTTTAAAACTATAACGAGATCACGTATAATATTAGACAAAAAATAAAACAAAACGTCTTGTCCAGACGCCAGATCAAATAGCTTGATGTTAGGAATTTGACTGGACGCCATGACGAGAGGTTGAGCTGTCATTTATATATTTTTTACAAATTGATTTTTCGAAGATTTTGTGATGCAGAAGAGATGCAGTTTTGTTTTGCAAGTTCGTCGTCAGTAAATTAATATGAATAAATATGCAAGTGATTGGTGAATAGCTGGTGGCATTGTGGTCCTGCTGTTCCTGTCTCCATTATACGCGTTCCCGTCAAGTTCTCAAGAAAGACAATGAAAAGTGAAGCATCGACTTTTTAATGTTATTTTTTATGTTACTTTTATACTTACTTACTTTTACTTATACTGAATGTAATATCTCTCACTTGACACTGGCAAAATATGTAACTATGTTCATGAGGCCATTAATAAATAAATACAATAGCTTGATGTTAATATTAATCTGACGCTAAAGCGTCAAACTTTAATTTTGACAAAATTAAAGTGAAGGTGATGTGTTAAGGTCAGGTATATGTTAATATTTATTTAATCATATATAACGATATTTAATAATAGTGCCGTATATTTGTACATTATCCTAAGCTAAAATAAAAAGTTAATAGAACTTGAATTTTAAATTTTTCTTATAATTTAAAATGTAAAACTTTTTTCAAAAACCTTTATTAAGTTGCCTTACAGATAATTCAACACAGAAAAACATATTTTAAGCATTATCAAAACTAACCAAAACATTAAAAATTTAAGATTATTAGCTCCGTATGTTTTATGGGTAAGTGTCCCAGACGTCTATGACTGCTAGGGCTACCGACCTTCATATTTTATTCACTAGACACCTACCACTTGGACACCTAGAAGTAAACGGTAAACCTCTAACTTATTCTTCTACTGTTTTTAGAGAAAAACAAGAGAAAAATTTATTGTAATAAAGAGTTATTACAATAAATTTACCTAGTTTTAGTTAAATAATTTTGTAATACTTACTTTTATTTTATTCATAAATACTAGGTTAACAGGATGCCCATTAGAAAAGGAATTTAATACTTAAACAAACATTTTCACTTTCAAAACTGACAGACCGCAACAATAACATTAGAATTAGTTTCACATACATAGATTCAGTCAACTTTTATGTAAGTACCACTTGACAGGGTGTTGAGCCAAGTTCAGCACAAATACTCATTAATGCCACTTCAGAGAACGTTTAATACAAACAATGATTGACGTAGCGAGACCGCACTTGCGAGAGTTCACTTCACTGGCCGGTTACTGCTTTCAAGTCAGGGTGGTAAAAGCTGGGACTTGGAATTCGTCGAAATTTAATTAACATAATATTAACGAAGACGATGCTGGCGGCTATGCAGGCATGAGCAACCTGAAACTTTTTAATTAAGTATATTTTTTTTTTCGGACACAATAACAACTTTTTCTGGATCGCATAAGCCACTATCCTGCGTCGGAATCGTACCCGCAACGTGCAGTAGCTGCCGTGATCGCTGCACCACCAGTCTAATAACCGAACCCACGACCTCCGTTGCAACAGTCGCTTATACTAAAAGTTATTATATGTTTTTTAATATAAAACAAATAAAGTATCATATACCTCAATTTCTCTAATCACATTTATATCCATATAAATGTAAGTAAGCTTTCCTAAAATTGTAAAATAAAATAAAATATTTAATTTTCATAAAGACAATGAATCGTCTCCAAATTATAATGTCTATAGTTGAAATGTAATTAATTTAGCTAATTATGTCGTACAATGGTTTAATGAAATATCTTATTAAGATATGTAACAATTATGTTTGATCAGACTGTAATTAAAACGTTTTATTACATATTTATAAAGACCATTTATTTTCTAATTTTGGATTTTTTAATTAACTACGTTTAACACGTGTTTTTGTCCAATATAACAGATAGCCTCTCTCCGTGATTTTTTTCATTATTATAAAATTACATTCCAAATTTGAATGTCGAAAAAAGTTTAATATTGAAATAAAGTTCTAAATTATTATTTAATAGCGTACCAACTCTCCGCTAATGGACGCATCGCATCAAAGAAGGGCAATACTATAATATTATTCTCATAAAAACCAGTATAACCATAAGTTCATCGTCAAATTTAATGTTTTGTATAGTAATCTCTTTGCAAGGGTTAAAATGGAATTGTAACATTCTCTTCTTCTTATCTCTATCTCTTACTTTTTTTGTACTATGTAAGTAAATATTAAATTATCTAAATTAAAAAAGCAATTTTATCTCATTAAAAAGAGGACAAGCGAGCGATCCAAATTGGAATACTTCATCTAATCAAAGTAATAAATAATTGAAGGCTGCACTTTGCCTTTGTCCGCGGGTACGCTCGTATGCAGGGGATTAAAATTTTATGGCCTATTATACCCCGCTCCCGAGTCGTATGAATACGAAAATTGCATTGAAAGGCTTTAATACTTTTAATATTTATGTATGTATAATGGTTTAGATTTTTATAAACGAATGCAAATAACGGAACACTTTTATCATAAAAATCAGCGCAACTAATTTATGGGTCAGTGCTTAGACTTTTTTACTATAATGACAAATAAACCTAGACATAATCTTTTATTTCCTTAAAGATAATACTTGCGATCTTTTCTTTTCTAGGGTTTTACGTAACTTATGATAAGATCGAGAGCCTTGTATTCTTATTCTATTACCACATGGAAACCTAATTAAACCTAAATAGCTTTAAAGCTTTCCGACCAAAATTCGCTTTAAAAATAGTTATAGTAAAAAATTCTAGTGTAATGTTACACGAACTGACATGATGACTTATAATAACAACAAAACACTATCAGCTCTCCCCTATTTTGACCTATTTATACCCACTATTGGAGATAAGGAAATGGCACGTCAAACCCTAGACAGCACCCTTCACTGGCCACATTCACGATGTCACTGTGACTCAAGGGTGGCTAACAAAAGGTAAAGATAAATCATTTAAGTTTATGTAAGAATACTTCACAAATTGTTATCTTTACACTTCGAAGGAGAGGAAATTGTGGAGCTTAAAGTTTGCGAGGCTTGACGCATGACTGAAAGACTTTGGATCTTAAAATTAAATTAAAGTTATGTTAGTAGATTTTATTCGTAAGCTGAGTTACATACAACGTTTCCAACAATGACAGTGATGCCTATGTGTTTGGCATTAAGCAGAAATATATTAAAAGCACTTTTCCAAAAAAAAATTAACATTTCATATTTTCTAATTTAAAAACGGACTAAAAAGCGTCGATACCGATTCTACTACCAACTTGCACAATTTAATTAACAAAGATGATTCACAGAATTTCAATATTTTTATGTAAAAACTAAATGACAAAACCAATTTTTTCATTATGTAGCTTTTGTATCTTTTAAAAATACCTAGTTCTTTATAAATCCATTTAAAAATGCTCACATCCCTTAAATCACCAATTCTGTCGTGCGCTGCCTTGCAATAAGAATTTCCAATTAAATTGGGCGAAATCATCGATTTTCCAGTCAGTAATGTTCGTGCGGCTAGTAGGCGGAATTGGATTGGGCTGCTTAAATACGGGCCTGACACATTGAACTTAACGAGACCGCATGATCCGACTGACGCGAAGTTAGTGTTAAGTTTCGGCTAAGTTCTGACTAAGCTTCAAGTTAATTTACTTCGAAGTTCCTTGGAGTAGTCAATTGTTATTGACCTAATTTTTAATAAATTCAACTAAATTTAAAATATTCTGAAAATTATTATATTATTATTCATTGCGACCAATATTTGAAAGAAATCTTATGCCAGTCTACATAAGTAACATAATAATAGATTTGACATAGACGTGAACCCGTTATAACCTATCTTTAATTCAGTTTCTATGAGATCCCATTATTTTTTACTTTGGTTCCACGTAAACAATAGTCTTGGTTTAACTTTTTATCATACTATGATAGCAATCATAATTTATTCTAAAAAAATAGTATATCGTCCAGATAACAAAAGTTCAATCATGAAGAAAGGATTAAAAAATATAATCTCCCCATATAAATCAAGAAGCGACAGCAGAAAAGTAGGCCAAACGAACATAAATCGTACTGTACAGGTATTTTCCAAGTTTTATTCTAAACTTAGACCCTTCGTCAAAGTCACTCAGAGTGGTAAATAAAAAAAGTTTACGAGAATAAGTTGAAATACGGTGTTATGAGATATTGGCTCTATTTCCTCCCTACTGAGTGTGATGACAGATTTTGATGAATTTATATTGAACACGAACCAACAGATATTTAGTTTTCAATTAAATTATACCTTGTTTATTACCTTTAATATAATATCACGATTCAGTGCTTACACTTATCTCGGTTTTGATTTGAACAAATATTCATAAATATAAACAGGTTGGCACAAGTAAGAATAAAAACATTTACTTGTTTTTAATTAAGAAAGTTTTTTTTTAGTTTTGTATTAGATGCTATATTTCAAATCACATAACGATAAAATCCTTAATAAAATTATTAATTGTTGTTATTTTTCAGAAGACACCCATTATTTAAAAAAATCTTAAATCTTACAAAAAATTACATTGAGCGTAAATCGAACCCAAGACTTTTGCGTAGTAGTTATTTAGTAGACCACACCAATGAGGTTGATATTTTTTAGTAATACTTTATAGTAATAATAGGTTCAAAGTCATTACAAATGATTCTCTTAGTTATAATGTTTTGTCCCTTAAGAGCAAATAATTAGTGTGTTTTATCAGTCTCTTGGGTAAGATACTGATGCTGTTAAGGACCTGTAGCGCCAAGCAAATGGCAATTAAATTTAATTACATATATCGTAGTAACTGTTAATTACTTAGTTTATGTTTACTAATACTATACATAGAGCTGAAGGGATTACATTCCGTTGAACATTAAGTTGCATTTTTTTCAGTCGAGGCCGTTTCTAATCATATTTTGTGCAATACTTTTTAAGAAAAAGTTGTTGTAGTTGATAATGTTATTATAACCCTGGCTCGAGTGAACCTATAACGTTTTATGTAAATGTGATGGAGGCTAGAGTTTAGGGAATGCCTCAAACAGAATTGAACAACTTATTATTATAAAGCAAGACACTTATTGTTAACTGAAAGTGATATTTATTTTATAGTTTACGTCATCAAAGATTACCGTCTTAAAAGACAAAGAAGTAACTGTCTATTTATATTTAAAAGAAAATGGAGTCCCTAGACGATCTGCTGTTACAAAGCTTTTAAAGTAAACGTCTCTTGTGATCACTGTTGTACATTAATTTGTTAAAGTTTGATTTTTACGTCTCGATTTCTTTTCGACAATTTCTTATTGATACGTCAGCTTAATCTAGTGACATATTTAGTATAGTTTTGTTACAACTACCACACTGGGAATCAAAGCCACATGTCGCTTACCTTTACAAACGCTTTGCCACGGAAGGCGCGCAGTCAATACTTAATTTACTTGTATTAACATTCGTGAGTAGCGGATTAAGAAAACAAAATACCTCAATCTCCACGTCTATCAAAGAAAAATCAGTAAAAATTATATTACTGCAGCTTAGTCCCTGTACCTGATGCTGGTGGGTCTACCTTTTTTTTATATTTTTAAATGTGTTTATTTTTATATCTATATTTAAAAATGTAATGAATTGTGAAAAATGTAAATAAAGATAATATTACTGCTAAATAAGGTAAAGTTGAAACAAAAATTTTAACAGCTCGCGTGGCCAACAAGGTACAAGTAGGCTAAATTTCCACTAAATAAGGCACGTATTTATATAAAAAGGACAGATACGGATTAAAATGTATAACCATATTATTATAGTAAAGTGCCCTGGAATTGATGAATGATTAATAAATTAAGTAATCAGTTTCTCTATTGAATCAAATCTCTAAGTAAATTAAATACTAAGAACCTCTGCTTTACATTTTTAACAAGAAACAATTTAGTTAAGCATAAAATCTAGACTAAATTAAAGTACCGAGCGGGTGGGTGCTTTAACCCTTTGACCTCACCACCCACCATCTTAGGTCACTACTTTATGACAAGTTTAATTAGTAACTTTTTAACTTTTTAATTTAAATTAACATTAACTCTCTCTTGACTATTGATTCTGATCAGGTGAGTTTTGATTTAGTGTTGAGTGAATATTTATTAACCTCCATGATCTACTGTATCTTCTACCGCAGGCCGAAGACATGCTACATTTATCAACTAGGTAAACCAATGACCGCCTGGACAACATCTAGTAAGACCAGACATGAACAGGAATCTATCTTAAGCAGTGACACAGTCGTGTCTTATATTTACATTAGCTTATACAGTAAACAATCTTTCCATCTAGCTAAAAAAAGTAAGGCTTATGAAAATTGTTACGTAAAACTAAATTCTCTAAATTGCTTTCGAACAATATGCATCAAAACCATCTTCTAGCCAAATGATCTGAACAGTTTTACAGCATGTACAAAGGTTGTAACAACAAGCCTTCATCTATTTACCTTCACAAAACTCAGCATAAACTATTCCGAAGGCATTTAAGCAATCAATATTCAAAGTACAACAGCCTGGCTGTAGGGCGGCCCTCCTCCGGTCCAATAAAAGTTGCGTAACTCGCGTGCTCTCAATAAAACTCTACTCATGAACATTCTTACAGATTGTTTAGTTTACATAGATGTATGTTGGACTAGGTGGTTACTAGAGAAACTTTAAATTGTAAATAAATATTAGTATTACTTATAGCTTAGGCCTGAATCTTAGATGCTCCGTGTTGATGCAGGGTCAATATCCGCGTCATACATTGTTTAATAAGCATTTATCTCTTAACCCTAGAAAGATAATCATATTCTGTACTACGTTAAAGATAACCATACTTCGAATCGACGTGCGCTTATTAAGATGCACATAGCGTAAGACTTGTATGTAATATGTTCATTTACACTGAAATTATTTTTTGTGTATGTTATTACCTTACAAATAAAACAAAATAATACTATATTTTTCATATTATATAAAAGAAAAAAAAACAACTAAACAAAACAAATATTTCTTACTTTTTAAAATTAAACAAAAATTTGATCTTTTCTCCAGTCTTATAATTATTACAATAAATTTTTAATAATCACCGTTTTACAATCTATAAAATACCTTTAACCAAGAATAAACCCCCTTTTTTCTAATTTGAGCCTCAAACGCAATTAGGGTAAGCGCTAAACTTATGCTGTCCATAAACCGACTTTATCAAAGAGAGTTTTTTGCAGTCGGTTTGGCAGTCTTGGGTTTTGGGAATATACATCCAAAAAGGTCACCAACCTCGCAAACGCAAAAGTTGTTTATCTGATGTCACAAATGGTCTGGCGACAAAAATAGATCAAAATTGTGATGTGATAATGATAACATACAAGTAAAAAGTGAATACATACATAATTAAATCAAACAACGTTAGAAAAACAATAAAATACGAATATTTAAATCGAAAATAAAATTACGGTAAAGATAACCATACGTCATTTCCCTTTATTTCCCGTGTTACTACCAATCGTACTACTGGTAGTACGACGGGAAATTTATTTACCCGTCTTACTACCACGTCAGCCGGTAGAACCACGGGCAAATTTTTTTTTACCGTAGTACTACTCTAGAAACAAAAATATAATATAGTGCATTAAACATAATAAGTAATTTATTATACTTATTATTCATTTATTTATTAAACTTAAGTATTATTAAAGGAACATGAATAGTGTACGTGTAAATAATTAGGTAAAACTTTTTTGTAAAAATTTAAACCTTTATGTTACATGGTATTTTTTAAATATTAGAAACAAAACAAAAATAATAGGGTGCTATTTTTGTAGGAGAAAGCTAAAGCATTAGGGAATAAGTGCAAAGCAGAGAGACACATTGAGCCGCTTTACCACTTCTACCAAAAGACATGATTTTAGATGGTTGGGCTTATTACATAACAGTTGGAAATAACAGTTGGATACACGCTAGAAAAGTTATTAACGTAACTTTTCTAGCGTGTATCCAACTGTTATTTCTCCTGTAATAAGCTGCAATAAAATATGCTTGATATTATCATCATTTAAGATGTCATTGTTCGCCTTTTGTTAGCACATGAAATCAAACTTTTTATGAGATACGTTATTCAGCACATTTAGCAGACGCATTATTGTAACGTTATTTTTGTTGATTTGCTTATTTAACTTTGTGTGGAACCCTTCTAAGACATTGTTTGTTCTGTGTCTACCATAAACACTCAACAGATCTAGGTATTTATCTCTAATCCATGTACGATGTACTTTACAAAGTTTTCTAAGTTAAGTCTCTTCTCCTATAAGCCCAACCATCTAAAATCATGTCTTTTGGTAGAAGTGGTAAAGCAGCTCAATGTGTCTCTCTGCTTTGCACTTATTCCCTAATGCTTTAGCTTTCTCCTACAAAAATCGGTGCCAGTGGTAATAGCACCCTATTATTTTTGTTTTGTTTCTAATATTTAAAAAATACCATGTAACATAAAGGTTTAAATTTTTACAAAAAAGTTTTACCTAATTATTTACACGTACACTATTCATGTTCCTTTAATAATACTTAAGTTTAATAAATAAATGAATAATAAGTATAATAAATTACTTATTATGTTTAATGCACTATATTATATTTTTGTTTCTAGAGTAGTACTACGGTAAAAAAAAATTTGCCCGTGGTTCTACCGGCTGACGTGGTAGTAAGACGGGTAAATAAATTTCCCGTCGTACTACCAGTAGTACGATTGGTAGTAACACGGGAAATAAAGGGTCATTTCGACGTGCGGCAGATTTATATTTACGAACATATAGGAAAATAATGCACTTATCTAAAAAGTACAGTCATCAGTCATCCTGCAAGCTCTGTGGGCTGGCTTAGGTGGCGGGAAAAGTAAGCCCGATATTGCGGCACACGAGCAAGAAAACAACATTTTTCAAAATTGGTTACGTCGTTTCGACGTAGGTTATCGTTCTAGGGTTAAGAGGACTCATTGACAAAATGCACTATCTTTCATCAACTACTACAGGAATATGAAAAGACCTATTAATCTAGAATTTTGATATAGGTAAATTGATACCTTTAACTAGCCTTTTGTAGTTACGAAAACGCGATAGCTTGATTTTGGCTCGATCATATTTAATTTTGAAAACACCTCTAAAAAAACAGCTTTTTACATATAACACGGAAAGTACACTATCATTATGCTTAGGAATTACTCAAATACATTCGTAACATCAATATTAGTCTTACTGTAGAATATCATTTACATAACTACAACCTTTAACTTTTAATTAAGAAAATAAGATCTTAGCAATATCAAAGCGCTCTGGATCGTTGCGGGCGCATCGTAATTTTAGACCTTATACCGATTAGTTAACGATCGATACAGAATGAATACGGTCGACGAATCAGTCGGGCGATGGCCCTCTTCGACGTCGGACCTGTGCATGTCGACTCAACGTTCGTACTAAATATTATCGCGTATTTTTTAATCGTAGGTATATAATATTATAGGTTAGATTTAAAATATTTATACCTAAGTTTTTATTAATACTTTGTTCTCTTTTATAAATAAATAATAGTATTATTTTATAACATTGTTTGGTAAAATATTTTCGTAGTTATGTCATTTACAAAACTTAGGTAAAGTTCGCCTAACTCAACTACCTAGTTACTGTTGACCCTTTTGATAATGCAAGCGTTTGTTTATAAGCGATTTTAGACTATATGCTCAAGTGTAATAAGTTTTATTACCGTTTTCGTCAAGATCACGTAATTGAAACGCCTCAGTGGCGCGGGCAGTGTGACGCGGTCGCGGTAGTGGCTTGCGTGCACGAGGTTGCGGGCTCGAATCCAACAAAGTTGTTTGAGCGATCCACAAATTACTGTCCTAAGTTCGGATGTTTTTTGTAAAAGTCTCCGCGACAATACCTAGGAGTTGTGTGAAACTCAAAAAAATAAGTACCTACCTTAGGTACTTACTAATAAGATCTAAATAATACTTTTTACTTTCGCGGGAACTTTTACAGACATGAAATAAACGAACATAACATCAATTTAGCAGGCACAAAGAACATCCAGACTCAGAACAGTTATTTGTGGATTACACAAAAAAAATGTCATAAGTGAGATTTGAACTCTCATACACTCCACCGCGGGAACGTTTACAGACATGAAACAAACGTACACAAAGAAAGTCCAGACTCAGCCCAGAACTCTTTCCACCAAAAATTGATATCGCGACATGCGTGTTTCATGTTAATGTATTTTGAACTCTATACGAGAAATAATACGGTTCATTTTTACACAAACAAAACGTAGCAACAAACAACAATAGGCCTATCGCGAGAAGCGAGTGTTTTTGTTACAAAGTTAATATATACTCTATTTCCTAAGCAATACGGTTCATTTTTACATAAAGATTTCAATTTTTGCCTTGTCTCGCCCCTCTGGTGGAAAATCACCTAGAGTTCAAATCTCACGTAAGACAATTTTATTTGTGCGATCCACTAATTATTGTCCTGAGTCTGAATGTTCTTTGTGTCAGCTATACAAGGACTATACAAGGACAAGGACAATACATAGTGAGACTATTGTATTTTTTTTAAAGTTCTATTATTTTGCGTGAGATTCAAACCCGCGACCTCGTGCACTGCGACCGCTACCCCGAGGCGGTCAAACTATTTTTGTGATCCCCAAATTATTGTCCTGAATCTGGATGTGCTTTGTGCCTTCATAATACCTTGTGCGGGAGTAAATTTAAAAAAAATGGGGGCTACTTGTATAGACATAATAGACCGGTAGATAGTAGGTTTTTCTGTAACAGAATTTTCTGTTACCTACCGCGGACTGACGTCACAGTATAACCAGTAGTCTAACTGGGACGAATATTTATTATAAATGCCTACGGGTGCGCAGTACGTAAACAATAGTATACATGCGATCTACTTTGTGTTTCCATTTAGTTTTGTAATTGTAAATTAATACTTTTTATTTTTCTATTTTATATTTAAATAAATAGGAAGTGTTCTGTAAAAAACGTGTTGTTTTATGATTGATACATTTAATTTAAAGAAACATGTATGTATATGTTTGTATTTATATCCACCATGTTTGTGATATAAATAAAATACTAAATTATAATATTAAGAAGGTACTTAACAAGTCATTCAGTAAAGTAGGTACAGTACCGGGCCGTTTCGTAACCTGTAGAAAAATACAATCGGTCAATTTCGGCTTCGTAGAGCGTCAGAGAAAAAGACGATGTGTAATATTTACGGCCGGGTACTGTACTTATTTATTATAAGCAGTATATATTGGCCATGTTTGTTTGAAATTGAATTTATCGATAACTAAAACCAAACTTTAAACAGGTCTATTAGATCTATTTAATGTCAAAATAAAGGCATCGAGGTCACTTTATGGATGGGTGACCAATCCAATCAAAAAATGACATCGATGTCATTGCTTAAATTTACCTAGATCAAAGTGAAAGACACGCATGGGGGATTTCATAAAGGGGGGCTAAATTTTCATTATTATTGACCTAAGTACAACAAACCGTTTTCGTAATATACACAAAATACTATATTATAGTATTAAATAAATACCTAAGTCATTTAGTAAGGTAGGTATTTATATCAGCCATGTTTGTTTGAAATTGACATATGAATAATATTTTTAGTTTCAAATTATAACACACAGTCCGCTCGTTACTGCGGCACAGTAGCGACTGTTCCCTCCGCGATCGTGAGCGTGTAGGTATAAACTCACGTTTCGTCCGTTTCTATGAAATTGAAATACTGTATATATTTGTACTATGGCACAGAGCGATAACGTGTCCTTGAGGGCCGGCGGGACGACGACGGCGCACACGGCGCGGCGGCGCGTGAGCGAGTATATCCGTCTCATTCGCGCGCCGAGGGGCGCGCCCCTCTGGCCACGGCCGAATTCAACTCGAAAATTTTCAAAGCGTCGTCTTAAGAAAACAACTCATGTACTATCTTACTGTAATTTCCAATCATCAAACATCATAATTTCACGTTCTCTTACTCCTTCACCACACCTAGATAGTAATAATATTAAAAAAAGACCAATCAAAACAAATAAAAATACAGCTAAAATTATTTTCCTATAAAAACTCACGAAGATAATTACTTAAAAACATAGTTGAATGGGAACCAGTGAACGTCGACAGTCGCCTATTAAGTTCTCCAATGCCTATAAGAAAGTAGTCGACCGTTAAGTGTTAAATTGCCCATATTATTTTTATAAGAAATTTTCTAGATTGTTTAAAACTTTCGGGTAGATCTTAGTTTTAATCTAATGATGTTTAAAGTAGGTAATATTGTTATTTTTCATAGTAGGTAGTATCTTTAAGGTATATATCAGGGTTGGGAGGAGGAGGATTCCAGGGATGTCGACTGTAGGACGTAGACCTTCTGTAAATATTTTGATCTTACGCTGTCCTGTTCCTTCCTTATCCATCTTTTTCTCGACCTACTTGCTAAGTCTTCTAATCGTACCATACGGAGCCCACACGATTTTTTTGCTTTTCAGTTTCCTTTCCACCCTAACGGCCTTCGCATCTGCGGGCTGTTATTATGCTATTATTATTATTATAAAACAAGAAGTCTTAAGTCCTATCTGCACATTAATCATTGTATTTTTTTTATACTTCAGCAAACAACTAAAAGTAAAGATTTTCATCTGTCCAAACCTTAAAAAATTAGGCCTTTTTACAGAAACTTTCGTGAAAACCCCTTTCACTGAAGTAATTCGGCGACCTTTTTAAAATGTTCCTACAACAGTTTTGTTTGTATAATTTATCATTTACTTTTGTGCCAAGCTTTTAATACTTTATTTTTGTACGAAAATGTTCGGTTAAAAAGTTTGTTGACTGTCATCCTATGGAATACAAAAAGTTGTGAACGTTGGGATATACTGAATAAATTATAGTTACAGATATATATTTATACAATGTCATTGAATGATACATAGTGTAGAATGTTTATAAAGAGGAATAATAATCATCATAATTATACCGGTCTCTGATAATAATTAATTATTGTTTTCTACAGTATCGAAGGATATTTAGCATACGCAACTATCGCAACTCTAAAGGATAAAATTCTTCTTTTATCATCATCGGGACGTTAAACCAACGTACAAGGGTCTCCCCACTCTACCCTTTAGAATATTTCTTTATAAAATTTTACTACCACAGTCTAAAATGTTTTGCATAAACATCGCTATTCATTTTAACTGCTTCGAATAACGTTTAAAATAACTTTACATGAATTAAATTTAAATTAGTTCCTCTACGATGCAGTATGTAAGCAGAGAAGCTTAATTATAATAATTAGTAGCGAATACGTGGGAGCTAGGACAGGTGACATCTGTCACTTTGAACCTTAAGGTCCCTTCTCTCTCGAAATTGAGTGACGAAATTTCAAGAGGAATTTTCAAGTGCTTGAAAAGCTTAGTCGTTGTCTTGAAAATGAGGGTTAAATTGAAATAGTTCTTTTGACAGGTAGAAATACATTACGCGTCTTGTGATGTTTTAAGCTTTTCTTTCTCTAATTAGTTTGGATAAAAAAGATCACAAATTTATATAATTATACCTATATGACATTATTCTGTCTGATTTGAAAAATTAAAAATTTTACTAAGAGAGCCAATATTACAGATTTGCGACAAAAACATAATAAAACAAATAGTACGCCATTAAGAAACATTGCTAAACTATTTGAAGTCTTGTTACTGCTGTTTACAGAACTTTTATGCATTGTTAAAAAGTTAGAAAATCCAATTGAATCCCCTTCAACAGCAAACAAAAGCAATAAAGTAAAAAGAAACGCTACTACGAGTAGTTACATATTTCTTCATCACATCATTAATTTTAATGGAATATTTTAAAAACTAAATTTTTAATCCACCAAGGCGACGGCGATGTTACAATCATGAGGTATAAGCTAAAGGCTAAGCTCACTATTAAAATTCATTTTGACATCATTTTATACATTGTCAAAAGATAAGGTTAGGTTAGAACGAAGACAATGCGATGCCAGAACAAAAATTCGTGATTATCTGTTTTCGTGGTAACGTTATTTGTGATTGCATGTTTTTGTGGTAACGTTATTCGGGGTTTAGTAATTCGGAAATCAGTATGACAGTCAAATCAGTTTTGATCTTTAGGTAAGGCATTTCGAAATCTCTGCCTGTTTTAACAACAAAAAAAAAAGCGTGGGTTTAATAAATTGTCCACTGAAATTCTAAGAGCGTAAAGAAAAAGTAAGTAATCATTTTGAAAGCGATAGATCTTGATTAAAGCAAAAAATCTAAAATTGCTTTTGTTAAAAATATTTTCCAATGACGTAACCAACTCGCCATACCTGACCTATTTCAAAGGTACACTTAACCCTACCGCAGCTCTCAAATATGTATCGACGCGTTTATGATGTCCCTATACAACCCGCCCTCATACACGAGTCTAACCCTCTACTGGTGCTGAATAATTAATGCGACAGCTATAGGACCATGTTGGATTGATTGACAGTGCTATTGAGATACCGGTGTGCCGTAGAGAATTGTACGGAGATATAAATGTGTAGCCAGGGTTCTAGGACAGAGGTGTTTGCGGAGTTTAATTGGTTTCCGAGAAGTAAAGGCTTTCGTAAATCATTGGTTAAGGGTAAACTTAAACCACAGAGGTTTCTGTATAATTTCTCTATGATTTTTAGAAAACTGTGTTGTATTCACTATTAATGTTTATCTGCTTTAGCGAAAAAAAAATATTTGCGATAAAGCAAAAGAAAGAGATTATCTCAGCGGTTAATTAATGTTAAAAAGAACCAAATCAAAATTTGTATTTTTTAGTTTATGTATTGTTGTGACAAACAAATAAATAATAAATAATCACCACAATTTTTCAGTTCATAAAATGTGAAACATTAGTGCTGTAATAAACTATCTATAAACAAGTACAACAATGTCTGACTTTTATAGCCAGACCAGATGGAAACTATTTTTCACAGACATTTTAGTACCATTAATTGTTACTAAATACCTCATTGTGTTTGTGTGTTTGCCCGTATCCTTTATGTAAAAGCCAAATAAAGGAAAACTCGAAAATATTTATTGAAAACCTGCAAAGCCAATCCTAAGTGAAATACCACTGAGGGGTCACCCATCTAAGGCATATCCTTGCTAACGTTTCTTAGACAGCATTATCGTTTATCAATCAGTAATTGCAACTGAATGTGAACCCCTAAATTGAGTTAATAATCTCTAGTGAAATCCTACAGAAAACTTTATTATAATAGAAACTCGAGCACTAAAAGTAATATTCAGTGATTTATAGAGAAGTGAGTAGTGATACTCAAAGTCAACGGGACTAAGTTCTGAGGCGTGAAGTAATCGCCAAACTGGGATCTCATTTGGGACGCCCTCTGAATTGATAGCATCGTTTATTTTTAGACGAGTCTCCGTACTCTAGTATTTGTAACATATATTTTTTATATGTCCGTGTTTTATATATTATGTGTGTTGCTGTTTATAAAGCGGAATACATGCATTATTTATGAAGTTATCTAAATAAGTTGAGCTTGACTATTAATTAACGATCTCTTCGTTGCCTTTGAAAAGCTTAAGAAAAAATACTTATTAAGAAGAAGGAAAGAAGCTTATTAGGAAGAAGGCTTCCTGCCTCAAAAGTATTTCTAAAACTTGCAAATAATATTTCTTACTTAATAGGAATAGTTATATAATAATATTATTTAATAGGCACTTTGTACGAAAAGAGTAGCTTCAGGAATTACTTTATTTGAAACTCCTTCTCGACTCTATAATAATATCTGAACCAAACAATATAGCCATATGATTATATACAGCCTATCTAGTCTACACAGAACAGTTTCAGGTTCAAACTCAATAAATGCAAACTGATCAAATATGATGCGCCATATAATATCGAGATCAAGCCTGATGCTCCCCGACGCGGCATCGAATTCCCGCCCCATGAGACTAAGGATTGAAACACGACAACCGTTGCGTAACTTGCGACAGATTGTGAAACAGATTGGAGAAGCACTATAGGGAAATACAGATTATAAAAAAATATACACTTCTCATCAAAAAAATCGAAACAGTTGCAAGTTTGTGTTTTATAAGGATTATCTGAAAAATGTGTATATTTAGGAATATGTGTTATAATATATCATTTAATAGGGAATTTAATGAGGTTTTCAAATAATGATGTTAATGTTCTAAATTCAAATTCAATTTTCATAGATTTCGTATTTTGTTTAACAAGTCGTATTTGCCCTGTACGTAGTTTGACGGAAATTGATAAAATTAGGCACTTAAATAAAAAAAATGCTAGGAAACGTTTATTTAATAACCCGTATCGTGCACCCAGAGTTCCTCGCTCCTCTTATTACTGCGTCCATGCGATGTTTACCCGCAAAAACCGCCAAGTGGTGGCATTGCTAAATTCTGGACTTAGTCAGGTTATTACGGCTGAAAGATTGCATCTTAGCCTCTCGTCTCTTCATAGAATCTGCAAACGCTATCAAGAGACTGGTTTGTTCACGCGCCGTTAGAGATCTGGCAGAAAACAGGTAACTTCTGACCGAGTAGATCGATTTATAGTAACACCTTTCTTACAAAGTCTACGCCTTGATGTCTTTCAACCGCAGCAGCAGCTTCATGATGAACCTATGGTGGCTGTAAGTGACTCTACAATTAGAAGAAGGTTGAAGAAACGTGGACTTGTACCGTACAACCCAGCAAATAGGTAGGAACTACCTGCAGATTATCGAAAAGCGCGCCTTAACTTTTTACGTAATTACCTAAATTGGTCATACATCTAGTGAAGCAAGTTCCCCCTTTGTGATGACTGCAAAATTGTATTGTATGGTAACGATGGAAGGACTAAGGTCTACAGAAGTGATGGAGAACGCTTTGCACCATGCAGGATTAAAATAAAAGGCCATCCATGGTGGCGGTTCATGGACTGTTTCAGGAGAAATGAGTGGCAACGACAAGACCGAGTTTGTCTTTGTGTTTGGGTCTCGTCTGCCCTTTTTTAACAGTTATAGGTACATCGAACAGTATCTTGAACCTCTTGTGATGCCCTATGCACATTTATTTGACCCCGGTTTAACATTTATGTACGAGGATGCTAGGACAAACACCGCGAGCATCGTATGAGATTATGTTACTGAAGTCGATATCTCTATTATTGATTGGCCAGCAAGAAGCCCGGACATGAATCCGATTAAACATCTATGGGATGAATAAAAGAGACGAATTAGTGTAAAAGATCATGCCTCGAAACACTTAGCCAGCTTTAAAATGCAATCCAAGAGCAATGGAATAGAGGGCCACTATTTTTGATCGTGACTCTCATCCGATCGATGAAAACCCGTACAGAAGCAGTAATGAAAGGTCGGGAATGGTATCCGAGTTATTAAATAAACGTTTCCTAGCATTTTTTTTATTTAAGTGCCTAATTTTATCAATTTCCGTCAAACTACGTACAGGGCAAATACGACTTGTTAAACAAAATACGAAATCTATGAAAATTGAATTTGAATTTAGAACATTAACATCATTATTTGAAAACCTCATTAAATTCCCTATTAAATGATATATAACACATATTCCTAAATATACACATTTTTCAGATAATCCTTATAAAACACAAACTTGCAACTGTTTCGATTTTTTTGATGAGAAGTGTATAATATTATTTATGGTGTTTGACGCGATATAGAAACTTATTCACCCATGTCTACATCACAGAATAAATCGTTACAGATAAAATGAGCGATGTCACTGCGATACGAGTGCGCCAAGCTATACTTAATATCCATCAATTAGCACAAGAGAATTTAAAAGCAGATAAAATTCTGAACGACGATTTAGCGCACAGTGGTCAAATACAAAACCTCTTTGCTAAAGAGGCAGTTATTTTTTCATTTGGTTAATTTATTATGCAAACAGAATTGTTATCTAATTCAAGTCATATGAAATAAACCTCTGTCTTTATTTCTGTAAAATTGAGTAGGCTATGTCAACGTAACAATTCACTTATTCCAAACAAAAATCTGCTCAGATATAAAACAAACAAAATATGTCAAAACAAAATGTAATAATGTAAAAGAATATAATCTTCTTTTCGTCGAAATAAAATATTCAATATCTTTGCTCTGACAAATGAAGTGTTTCTTTTCTTATTTATTTCACGTCTTGATGTCCTTGAACCTGGCTAAACGTCAACTTACCTACATGAGTGATGGTCCTACTGAAAGAAAATGTGGAACAAAAATAATAATATGTACATGATTAATACAGACGGCAAAGGTATCTTACGGAAACGTGTTACTTTGTTTTACGAAATAGAAAAGGTCCTTTTTATTAATTATGGTACAACTTGTCTTTACCTTAAAGAAGAAATTCTTCCAGTTAATGAATTAGCTCACTGACGTGTGGTCACTACGTTGCTTTAAGGTGTTATATCAGATAGTCATTTGTTGGCGTAGAAACAATATCTGATTTTTTTCCCTATACGATATTTAATTTTATGCAACTAATGAAAGACAGCACTTTTTTTCCTCTACTATTCGAAGGTTGTTTTCTTTTCTAAAGCGCTTGACCTAGCAGAAGTTGCAGAACTTAGTACAGCATGTTGCGCTGGCTGCTAGTCGTCGTAGGTTCGAACACCCTAACATTATATTTGACTTAACTTAGAATGACTATTTAATTGTCCTAAATTATTGGTAAACTCAGATTCGAAAAGAAGATGGTCAAATTTGGTAGTCGGGACAGAGACTCGGGTAGCCTAGTGGTCAAGGTGCTTGACCCGTATAGTCCAGAGACGCTGGTTTCAGCCCTGCGTCGAGTACCAAGTTTTTCCATTGTCTTTCTTCTTTTTTAAATTTTTCTACTTATACCTAAGCTGTTAGTTAATTTAAAATTTAATTTACACTCAGGATATTAAAAAATAGTTTTTAAATAAATACAAACTTACTTACTTAGAAAACTCTAGTAACTCTTCGTCGTGCAATCAAATAAAATACCTTTACCGCTACCTACCGATTTCAAGGCATGAAATCTCCGTAAAAATAGATGCATATTTCCCCTTAACCCATAACTTTAACAATCGATGCCTGACGGAATTCCCCCGCTTTTGTCAAGTGTTTGCGAACATTTTTTGGTATAACGAAGTGTGAAGCATTGTGGGGTTAGTTTGTATAAGTTGGTGGAACTTGTTTCTGTATAAGAAATGTTTTAAAAGTATTTCCAGTTTACTTTTGTACTTTTATATGTAAGAAATAAAAGTAGGGAAAACATGTGAGTTCCTAAAGCAAAATATTAGCAAATTTTAAATTCAAGGCGATCAGATCCAGTATGTTAAATTTAAAAGTCGCTAAAAGGTAACAGTTTTACTAAGTATAATGAAAAATAACTACTTTTCCCCTTAGGTATTTTCCTATGTTTTGTGATAAATATTACCAATATTTTATTATTAATGTATTGCTAGTTCGAAATAGATAAGCAATATTTCGATGGTTGATATTGCCAGAGTAGTACAGGCATAGCACTAGAGAGGGCGTCAGAGTGTTCTCCTCATTATGAAACACTCGTAAGAACTACGATGATAGTCGCGATTGAATAGCTGACGACACATCCCCTTTGATACAAACACAACAACTTTTATGTTTACAGGTACATGATCGATAGAGATTGGTGGGAAAACAAGACAGACGCTTATTAACTTTAATTTTTGAGTTTTATTTTCTGAAGACTTGAAAATGGGCAGCTTCTGTATTAAAAAGAGTGGAGATTAAACATCCTGATTTGTTAATCCGTTTGGACTTTTAGTCTATTGAGGGTTTGAATAAACTTTGAAAACATTATGTGTTTTGTGTTTGAACAATGTATGATTTTAATTATTAAGGTTATTATTTTACTCCGGGTTGTTTTTACTTTAAACCTACGAATGCGACACCTGTTAGAAACGCGGGCCACTACGTTAATGTACAAAAAGAACGAATTGCTTTTTAGTAAGCAGCGCGTTACACCCCGATCTAAAAGTTAGTTCATATTTTGATCGTTAGATGGCAGTATTAAATATATTCTACAGTTTAAATGTAATTTTAGTAAAAAAATTAATGTGAACTATTTGCATTAACTGTTATAAGTATAATGTTTTATAACCTTATTATCCTAAGATACAAAATATCAAAGGATAACAGTAACTAATTTCATAATAAAAATATACCTTTTACTTCGATATTATAAACTATCTTATAATAACTTTAAAATATCTAAAAATACATTGGCCAATTCAATTTTCTAGATACTTTCCAAGTTTCAAAAGTTAAACTTGAAATTCTCGACGAATTTAATTAAAATGATCCCAGTACTAGCCAAAGAAGTGAAGCAAGTTATTCCTCAGTAGATACCAATTGTGGCAACTTGGGAACTTTGCCTTGCAGACTCGTCCACTTGGAACTTAGACATCAGTAATTATTACTTTGTTCTCACAACTATCTACTTTTAATGGTGGATTTTCGAGCAGGCTAACTTTAAATAGTTTATACCTAGATAAGGCGCCCAATACAATTAGAATTACTAATGCTAAGCTAGTCTTTAACTAACAATCTTGGTTTTTATTGTATAAACTTATGTAAGAAAATTTAAGCATTCCGGTTAGCTCATAGTCTAAGCATATACTTGTGCTGGAAGGTGACAGATTTATGTTAAGTTTTGCCGCTGTCCCTACAGCGGTCCCTACCTAAACTTTTATTCGCTGTGTAGGTACCCTATTCACAACGATTAAAAGTGGGATTTTTATGTGTAATAATATTTTTTAATTTGTAAGAAACTCATGAAACAAGATGTTTATCCGTTGTCTGATACGCATTGAACAAGTTCAGCTTAGGTAGGGACTAGATCCTTTGTGTAACTGTTTAAAACTGAAACTCCTTTTTCTTTCTTTTCCAGATTGCCTCCATCTACAACTCTACAGAGACCCAAAAGACCGTTACAAGAAAGGACAAACCAAAGCATCTCTATCTCTACAACATTTCTTGGGATTCGAGTCTGGCTTTACTTTGGATAAGGAATCCAACACTATAGCCATAATATGCCAGGATGTAACAGTAGTCTTAGCCTTTGAAACCAGAGAGAGGTTAATAGCCTGGCAAGTCAAAGTGGGTGGACAGTTGGGGACATCGAAGGAGTACTTAGTGATGATTGGTGGCGGAGGATCTAAGAAGTTACCAGCAGGACCAGCGAGGATGCACATTCAAGGCAGAAGATTTGCCCTCACCAGCGGTGTGCCACCACGTTTGTTAGGCTTGTGGGAGCTTGCTCATTTGAGGTAAGATTGTGCTTAATCCATTTTTATTTGTAGACCTCTTGTAAAAAAGGCTATTTAATTAAAAACATGGTTATTTTTATATTTATAATTGCTATTGTTAGTTTTGTGGTGTGGTGACGGAGTAAGAATACAATATGTCACCACCCCATCTCATCCCATGGGTGTCGTAAAAACCGACAAGGGAAAAACTTGAAACTAAACCTTATGGCAATTTAATCCTTCTGGCCAGCGTGGTATTAGTAGGCCAAGTATCCTTCTGTCACGGGAGGAGGCCCGTCCCTGCAGTGGGACATTTACGGGCTGTTATGATGATTGTTAGTTTTGTAACTAACTAAAAAAAATATTAATTATTACAATCTACAAAAAATTCAAATTGATAATACTGATTCCTTTCTGTTAACAACATAAGCTAAATTGTTTCATTTACGTGGCTTAAATATATTTTCAGACGGTATGGAGTCGTAGAAGGAAGATTTTGTTTCGAAGGAGGTTCTCACTGTGGGAAAGGAGAAGGACTCCACTTGCTCATCACTGATCAAGCTCAAGACATTACAAACTCCTTCGATTTAGCTGCTCAAGGAAACCTCTCCCTACAACGGACACCAGGCACTTCAAGAAAAAGTATCGGTATGTATCTTAGACCACAATAAAAGTCAAATGTTTCAGCAAGAAAAACTTGAATTTTAAAATTATACTTAACTAGCTGACCCGTTTTTCGCTTTTTTAAACATATTTCATTACTGCTCTTCTCTTATTAGTCATAGCGTGATACTATATAGCCTATGGCACTCCCCGATAAATGGCCTATTTAACACTAAAAATAATATTTAAAATCGGTTCTGTATAACCAGAGATTACCCCCTACAACGTCACAAACTTACAAACACACAAACTTTACCTCTTTATAATATTGGTATAGAGTATTATCCATGTAACGATGGATGAAGAATACATGGTATTAATCAATAAACCAACTAGCCTATCGCAGTCCACTGCTGGACAAAATGCCTCTCTCAACAAAGGCCACAGAACAGGGTCCTCCGCCCTCTGAATTTAGTCCGACCAAGCGCTCTTTTTGAGGTAGAATTAATTTATAGTACAGGTATTCAAAATAAGAATAAAAATCTTACTTCAACCAAAATGTTGATACTAAGAAAATTCATCTATATTAACATCGCGTTAGACAGATATTTTACGTTATTCGCGCATTATTTTAAAACTGAGATATCTTTCAAACTAATAATCGGATCTAATCGCTGTAAAGGTCAATTTAGTTTAAAATTAAATAAATATAATGATTAACGTATTTCTTTTGATAAGGATCATTACCATATACACAAAATACCTTTACAAACAATGCATTTCTTTAAATCAAATTTAATTATTATTAAAAAGGTCGTAGTGAGTCAACCTTAGAATATAGATATATGCTATCGTTGACTAAGGGTCATAGCACATATAACGTAACGTAAACGGATCGGCATCGCCTCGCCTTTTTGCTCGGTGTCAAACGTCAAAAATCTGGTTACGTTACGTATCCGATTAGTGTGCGGTGCAGTAAGGAGTTTCATACAAAGAATACTGAACGACTCGAGTTGATACGGTGACGTTCCGCTTACGTTACGTTATATGTGCTATGACCCTTAATTGTAAAACTTTTTTAAAGGTATAAATATCTAATATATCATTTCAGTATATCTCCAGACGTTTAAGCAGCAAAAGCAAAATAAACGTTTTTAAGCGTCTCTTTTATAAACATATTTCATTACTGCTCTACTCCTATTAGGCATAGTGTGATACTATATAGCCTTTGACACTCCCCGATAAATGGATTTTCAAACACAGAAATCGGTTCAGTAGATCCAGAGATTACCCCCTACAACGTCACAAACATACAAACACACAAACTTTACCTCTTTATAATATTAGTATAGATAATAATGAAAATTATTATAAAATTTCAGGAAACAAAACTCGCCCTAGTACTCGACTATCGGACTTCAACTCGATTGAACAATCAATACCAGACACAGCCAGTGGACTTTACGAAGAAAATTTCTTTGGCGAAGATTGTGGAGGAGTTTCACCTTTCTGGCCTTCAGATGAAAGGCGAAATTACGATGACGATGAAGTTGGTGCGAGACCACCTTGGAATGGAGCTGATCATGTAACTTTGGAACGGTGCAATAATTGCCTAACAAAATTAGGAGCAATTTCTCGTTCATCAACAGTTGCACTAACTCCTGGTGCATCTTTCAATCCAGCATGGACAATGGAACCAGTAGCAGAAAGCAATTCTGATAATTCGTCTAATAGTACAGAGTATCTAACGCCAAAAGCAATTAGAAAAACTTTGGACACATGCCAGTGCCAAGATAGACCTCCGGAGAGACCACCAAAACCTTTACACTTTGACCAAAAGAAACCTCCAGCCCCTCTACCGGCACAAGTTTGTCCTTGTAATGTGACCGATAATTACACGACAAATAACCCAAAAGTCGGTCCTTATGAAAATTACGATATACCTAAAAGCACACACATTGAGGTAATAACATTCCTGTAACAAGTAGTAGCTTTCATTTTATTTTTTTATCTTTCAATGAAGTCAAATTCTACAGTTTGTAAAAAACACAGTTCTGATGAACAATACTATTAATTCTCTAAACATACTATTACATGTCCTTTACCACTGAGATGAAATTTAGTCCTTTATAACTTATAACAAGGAAAACCTTTTGCTTAAAACGTCAAGATATTTAAACAGAGAAACGATAGTGTTTCCGTTAATATGTATTGTACATTCTCTCCCTTGATCTCTAGTACCTAGTCTTATTTGTACCAAAGGGTTGAAATGAATGGTTATGTACTCTAACGCTCCCTTAGTATATTATGTACAACAAGTTATTTTAAGTAACACGCTAATTTTAAAACGTAAATTATATTACAGGTTGACAATTTAGAACACTATGATACACCTAAAAGAATAAAACAAGCACTAGCAGACGATTTATTCCAAGTAACGAAAGCATCGGCCCCTGGTTCCTTAGTATTGAAGAAAAATTGTGGATGTTTGCTTAAATTTGGCTCTAAGAAAAAACCAGTGATTGTGGAATGTGAGGAAAGTCTTCAACCAGTAGAATGCCCATGTCAAAAAGTTACAAATTGGGCCAATAATTTAATAAGTCTCCCTTACTGTAAAAGGACGTTAAATGAGCAAATCAATACAGAAGTACTAACAAATCAAAAGTCAAATGAAATGGCACTGTATGCAACAATTGATGTGTCAAGAAAAACAAACAGACAGAGTTCAATAAGTGCTGATAAGGACACAAATGAAACAACAACTGATACGCGGTTTACGAATTATCAAAACATTGAACCGAAGGATGTCAAAGAATTTGAAGGACCCTATGCGAACTATGAAAATCTTGAATTTGCTTTATCTTTAGAATATTATGAAAATGCAAAAGATTTGCTGAAAAAAGCGGGAGTAACGCAAAGTGAATTAGATGCTCTAAGCGCTAACGTAGATCTTGCTGCAAGTGTTTTACCAAAGAAACCTAAACATTGTAATAAATGTAAACATTCACAAGTTTTAATTAATAAACAAGATACGATGAGAACCAGAAATGACGAGTACTTACTTATGGAACCTACAAATGAAGGAAAACATGACTACTGCAGTCAAACTTTGAGGCCTAACCCTGGGTATACTCCAATGTCACCTAACCCTAACTGGTCTCAAAGTTTGAAACATCCATTGCATAAAGTTCACAGAGCCGAAATAGAAAAATCTTTAAGCATACCGACACTAAACGGCAGTGCTAGTAGGGTTCAAAGTTTCGGAAATAACAATAAAGAGGCATTACAAAAGCGATCAAGTTCAGTAGACTCAGCACGACTACTTGAAGACTTAAAAGAATTTGACAGTAGTATAGGCAGTCATGCAACTTCGTCATCATTAGAAACTTTAAGAAATCTAGCTGTAGAGAAAAGAAGATCGTCTTCACCATGCGATAACGAAGCAGAATGTTGTGATTGCAAATCATCGTGCTCCGAAAATAAAACATCAGAAGAAAGTCCTTCCAAAGAATTACCTCATTTAAGAAACAAACTAATGGATAACGCTCAAATCAAAAGGTCCTCGAGCGTGCCTTGCAAGTCTGGAGGAAACCGAGATTCTTCAAGCTCTAATGATTCTGGAGTATCTAGTTGTTCTCTCAAACATGGTGGGCAGGAATTTAATGAGTTTGAAATGCCGTTAACATCTGGTCACTCAAGGTATCACTATATGGTGCACAAAAGAATGAGAGGTAATTTATCTGGTTGTGTCCATTCCTCCCTGCCAAGGAAATCAAAGTCCTCTGATCTTCTTAGAGATATGCCAATGCAGCTACACAAAACTTCGTTGAAATCTTCTTCAGCTGAAGCAGAAGTGCCTGTATTGCCTCCAAAACAGATTAAAGGTTGGTAACTAATTATCAGTTCAGAAGTAAGGATTTTACAAATGTTTCACTGCAGAAACATGTCTTCTTTTAGGCTATGAGTAGGCTAGGCTAGTTACGTGAAATGTAAGACGGTTTGTTTCAAGTTTTTCTTCTCTTTTAGTATATATAATAATTCTGTGTTGCAATGTACACAACATTGCAAAATGTCGAAATGATTTGCTCATGACATTTTTTTAAAGTTTGTATATATGTTCTATGTGTTCGTATAGTTTGGAAATTCGCAAAGCTGTAGAAGGGTTCCAGTGATCTAGTAGTCAAGGCATCAGAGAAAAAGTCTTTAAAAAAACAGGTTCATACTTTGCCACGAGCCTCAGTTTTTGTCCATTGTTTTTCACATTATTTAATAAATAATAGAAAACTTTCAGGTTACTAAAATGTAAATTATTACAATCAATTTAAACTTACAATATTTTTGTTGGAATACATTTTAATTTTCTCTTCCAGGTATAATGGACACCCACAGCACTTCAAGTGGCACATCCGATATGTCGGACTACATAGAAACGTTATCGATGACCTCCTCACATTCGTCCTCTGAAACTCCACCCGGAATGAGGTGAGCTCAATGCAAATTCAATATATAATTAGATTAAACTAATCCTATGTGAAAATGGCCTTGTATATCTATAAATGAGTAATACGCCTAACTCATTTATAAATATCACTTGTCTTTAAATGATTTTTTTTTTCAAATCAAATCAATTAAATATTTGAACTTAATGATCATAACACTATTATTAACTTCACTTTTACAAAAAACAGTCCTAAAAAGGCGTAGTCCACCACTTTACTTTATAAATCCAACTCACCAAGTTTATAAATCCAACAGTAACAGGAGTAAGTAGTTTGAAAAAAAATACTAAAAATCTTTTTAAATATTTCAGATTAAGCCGCCAGCCTACAAATACTCTGAGACCACGCTCCGGCAAAGAATACCACAATATCGACCCCATCATTACCTCAATGTACAAGAACGGAAAGGACCTGGCCAACTACACAAACCTTCCGTAAACCCTCCCAAACAAAATGTTATTTTATGCCAATCTAGATTATTTTATTATAATATGTATTACTTAGACAGAACACTTTTCGTAGCAAGCTATCCGTAGTGTATACATACTGAAAACATTTTTATGCTTAATTTAGGGTCATAATTTATTGGTACTCTTTCTCTCTCTCTCTCAGTCGGTTGGTCTACAACTGTACTGTAAAATAAAAAACAAAGACCTCCCAGTTCTTCAACTCTCTCGTCTGAACATTCTCAGCCAGTCTTATTTGCAAAAAATATTTTGGCTCATACTTAGTACTTACCTACAAGTTGTCCTGTATAAAACGATTTCTATAACTAACTTCTATAGAGTTTGGAATATGGTCATGTTGTAATTATATCTGCTAAAATTTCAAACTTAATTATTTCTCACTCAGTGTAGGTATTCTTTAAGAAAACTGTCTATTTCCATTCCTATACCTACCTAAAAACAGTGGAAATATTTGGAGATGGTCTCTGTCCAGGAATGGACGTCTTTGGATGATAATGATAAGGGTGACGACAAAACTACATTTAACGTTTTTATTATATTACTAATTCATACTATCAACTTTAGTAAGAGTTTAGTAACATTATATCATGTTACGGTTTTGCTACGAGAAGTCTTGAATTTTATGTACCTAAAGGAGATTACTGATTAGGCGTTTTTGCTATCGTTACTTATGAATTCAACTAAATTAAAATCTCTTTTCTCTTATCCATATACATGACTAAATCTGTCACATAGACTTATAAGCAGTTTTAGTTTTTTTAAACAGGAGATAGGATTTTACATTTACTTCTTGATTTTTATCTAAATTATCTATAAATCTGTTAAATAATTTATCTAAGAATGTACGGTCAGATGCAATATTTATTAAATTTTTCAGTAAAAGATACGCCTAATCTGTATTTCTCTTGTAGTACCTATATTACAACTTTACTGTTTTTATAATGTTATTCAACCCTGTTTGTTATTATTATATACTTTAATGTTTTACTTAGTGCAATGCTCAAGTTAATTCCAATAATTTATACCTTATTTATTATTTATCTACGCATATAAGACTGAATGTTTAAATTATCATTAATTTATTTAAAACGAAACAATCTAGTCATCAATCAGGATGTAATAATGTAAAATAAGTGTTTACAAGTAGTGTAAAATGTAAAGTTGTAAAAAAATTAATAATTTTTATTAAACAACGATTAATTTTTAAACAGTTTATAGCCAATAGATCATAAAGCGCATTTTATACGAAAATAATGAAAATAGAGTAATGTCCGTACCGTGAGATGTTTACTTACTTCTTAAATATGTAAGTACTAAGTAAAATAGATTTGTAATACGAAAGATTAACCTTTAAGAACAATAAAACTAAAGGTAGAATTTGATATTAAAACTCATATCACAACAATTTTTAGGTCGTTCGCTCGTTACTAAGGATCATATTATCTTTTATAACTTTTTCATTGAGCTATTGCTTTAATTATACCTAGTTCTAATCAGAAGCCATAGTAGTTGTGCTAACAGAAACAAGCATAATCTTGACTTGTTGTTAAGACAACTGAGTTAAGTTTTACTCGGTGCTACACGTTTTCTTCCAAAATGGTGAACATATCGCACGTACTAGAGTTACATCTTATATTGTAAGTTCAATATCCTGGGAGGGCTCTTTAATCAAATAAAACATTTTCTGTGAAAATATCTATATTTCATTAATTGTCAAATTTATCGTGAATTATTGTAATTTTTTTTTTGAAATGGTAAAATGTTTGTAATCTCTCCGTTAGTAGGCCTTAACAACACTTTGGTAACACCATACAGAAGCAATATTATTATCCGTACATAAAGTAAAGAAGCGTGATATCATGTCTCTGTAGTAGCAACAGTAACATCTCACGGTACAAACACAGAATATTGTAAAGAATAGGTATTATAATCCTACTAAATACGAATCGTTACAGCAATAAGTACATGTTCCCAGAAGTAGTTACCTATCGTATTGTATAAGATAATGTGAGTTGTACTAGTATAAGGGTTGTGTAAGTCTTCGGCCATTAGTCGAGCTTTTTATGTCATCGGACCTTGGTATCATTGAAGTGATTTTTTCGATGGCATAATAAGCTCTGGGCGTGGGACAGGTGTGTGCAATACGAAGAATGAAGTTTTTTTGGTATATCTATATATAAATATATATATCTGTAGTATTTTCGCTAGCTACTTACTACCTACATACCCATACAGGCTGTATTGTATATCACCCTTGATCTAAATGTATACCTATACATTATAATATGAATAAACATTATATTATAGTAATTTCTATGTATGACTTTTAATAAAATACCATTCCCTTAGAAACGTAAGTTGTTACAAAATTAGTTAAAACAGTAACTGTGTTATACACAGTAATAATAACACTAAACAAAATCAGATCAGAACAAGATCAGATAGTCCTAGTAGCAAAACGTTAAATAGAGCGAAAGTCTAGTGAGCAAAATATTAATTAGCTAATCCTCCATGAAGCAAAACGTCTGGTTATCAAAAGGTCTATAATAATATATCAAAACGTCTATTTACTGCACTAATAAGCCAACAATACAAAAAAAATAACAATGAAAAAGGTGTTCAATTGCTTAAACTGTTAACAGCGCCATCTATTCAACATTAGTTGAACTACTTACGTAAGCAACGAGCTTGTTACTGACGTACAATGTCAGAGAATGTTTAGCTTGTTGCAAGGATTCACATCAAGGTTCTTATGAGTATAAGCAGATGGCGCTAGGAGTTTCAAAAAAGTCAGACTGAAAAGTTAAGAATTATAATAATGCCTAGCCTGGTGATAATAATTTAATATGGTTCATTACATTTTTTAAGTTAAATAAATTAAATTAAATAAATCTTTATTTCAAACACAATCCACACGCCGCCGTGCCATCGCGGCTTTTAAATCGTAGGTACCCCTTTACCCCTAATTAATCCCTTATCTATAGGGTTAATAATTTTATTACAAACTTTATTCATCTGCTTATTTTCAGGTATATTAATTAAAACTTATTCATTTTCCTATATTTTATTTTTAACTTTTATATGAGGATTACTAGTAAACGTACTGTAATTTTATTCAAAGTGTTAACTATGAATTTTGTTCATTTGTTTTTAAATATTTTGTTTGTTTGATATCAGAAGATAAAGATATCGCTAATGTGCAGTGACAGGTATAGGGATTGAAATTGATATTTAGAAGCTATGAGAGCTTAGTGCTTTTACTACTTACGTGAGATACAAAAGAGACATGTACCAGTCAATGTAAAGTTTTGTGAGATAATTAATGGTAAAAAATCAAGTTGTAGTGTTGATACTAGTAAGAAACTCTATCGGCCGTAGTTAGTCGACTGTACTAGTAGCCGATACGTAGTCGTAGCCTGTCGGAGGTCTTAGGGCAACCCAAGTAATCCAAAGGAGTGCGGTGGGCGTGTCGGCTCTAGTGGGAGTCGTGGTCTGCAGAGACCGTACTGTGTGTACTCCGAGGGAGATACACACGTGACATTTACGTGGATTCGTAAATGTGCGTATGAGTGAGTCGGTGATGACTCTTCGGCCAGGAGGGCCGTGGCTATATGAGCTCTTTACTAGTGTAATGTAGATTTTAAATTGCTGGTCTTTTTTAAAGTTAATTACGGCTAACGCCGACATAATATATAACTTGCGGCATACTCAAACTCTCTGCATATTTTAATCTTGTATTTTAACCCATCATAAAGATATAAAAATCTGAAAGCCTATTTACACTATTAAACTTACAAATTGTAATAATACCTAAGTTTTACGTAAGACTTTACAATTTCGTTGAAAACACAAAGTTCCACAAAACTTTTAATTCACAATCAATCATATTCTAAAGCAAAATTAGTAATAGCTCGTCAGACGAATGTTGTGGAACAACAAAAGCAAATGGCCGCCCGATGTCATTTCGCTAAAATAAATTTGTGCTTATTTGAATAAAGTTGGTATTTGTCGTGAAGCAGGGTGATTACCGAGCCGCTGTTCTTTGTGGATCTTTACCAACTTAACTCGATCTAATATCGTCAAGTATACGATGACTTCAATTTAAAAGTTCGTGCCCTTATTATGAGATTGTGAGTGGAATGTAGAATTGTGTCGCGTTGTTTTCACGCTTTGTACTTGTAGGTGCTATGAGTAGATAACACTTTTGTTCATTATAATAAATGAGAAATTTAATTGGATTATTCTGAATTAATTGTTGCAATTATGTTTATAGCTTACTACTTGTATTGTTACTACATTTGTGCATGTGGTTTTACAGTAAGAATACAAGATGTTAGGTACAACCTCAACACACTTTTCGAGGGCGTACTAAGCTTAAAAGTAAGAAGTTATGTTTCATTTCTAAAAACAAATTGGGAAACACAGCACGCAAGCCCTGTGTCTGCAATAGGAAGGGACAAAACTTTTTGTTGTTGATTTAGTATTTGCCTTTTTGATAAGGTACAGGTTAACATACTATATGTGTCACTAACTCACTTTCATCTAACCAAGTATGATATGATACTGTAGTACGGTCCATGACCCTGTAATTTCCCTAGCTGTTTCTTTGTCGGAAACAGGGAAGGTTCGCAAATAAACGATATATAGCGAACATCTTTGTCTCGAGTCGACGGTGATGGGAATTTAATGATTGCTGGCTACGGCCTATATTGTGTTATCTTAACATTTTTTTGATTAAATGTTTTTTTACCTAAAATATATTACTCAGGATAGCTAACTCAGTAGCACTGTATTTTTTTATAACAAACATTTTGAGGGGAAACTTGTAATTTACATATAAGTACCTAATATTATAATTCTACCACAAAAGAGCCTTGTGCGTAAACTTTGAAAATATTCATGTCAAGTGGCAGAATGGTGAATAATTTTTCATTGTATTTTGCTGATGCTGTTCATATGCACAAGTAAAATATCAAGTAGTAATAAATCATCAGATGTAGTTTGATGTTTAAATTTTAAATAGATTTTATCAAAGAATACAAAAATACAGACAAAGAAACAAAGTCTTTGGCATTACAGTCAGTTGAACACGATCTAGCTCCACAGAATAAGCCCTACTTTAAAAAAAATCTAAAAAAACATTCAATTTCTCTAGAAAATTACCCAGAGCTGTAAGACCACAATTTATTCTTTTGTACTAGCATAATATGATGAGACCTCGGTGGCGCGACGGTAGCGCAAGCGGCTGCCGTGCTGGTTCGATCCCCACGCAGGACAATAATTTGTGAGATCCACAAATTATTGTCCTGGTCTGGGTGTTCTTTGTGTCCGTTAATTGATGTTTGTAAAAGGTCCCCGCGACACAGGGCATGATCCCTAGTGCGGGAGTTGTCTTTTTTTTAAAAAAAAAAAAAAGAATATTGTTTAAATCTGTATAAGCTCTTACCACTGACAAATGAAAACAATGACAAAAAAGACTATTCTTTATAAAAGTATTGTCATTATACAAAGATACGTTAATAATTATATCATGTCAGAGTTGTTTGACTGTTTGAGTGTTCTTCCCGTTAAAGCATTTCCAGGATAAAGAGAACAACGATGATGTTCTGCGGTTTTTTTAAAGAGATAGAATACTTTTATTATTTTTAAAAAAAGTTTTAATAAAAATTCACAATTACATTGAATAATCCACACACAATATTTATGAAGTCTTTTTTAATAACAAAATTATCTTTAATCCCTTAATCCAACATGAGTGGTTTACGTGCCTCATATTCAGGTAGATTTAAGCCGCATTACAAAAAGCTCTAATAAATCGCCTCTGAATAGAATCTAAACGATGTAGATCTAGTTTTTCAATGATTTTTTTCTTATTAATTTAAAGGTACTCGAAATATCAAGTCACTAGAGATGTAACATAATATTTAAGAGCCATTTACGACGAGCCTAGACGAGCTAGTGACGTAACAGTAAGAAACTACTACTTTTCTGTATGGTGACGGAGTAAGAATTCAGTGTCACCACCCCATCTCATCCCATGGGTGTCGTAAAAATCGACTATCCGTGCATAATATTATCTTTACGTAATAAAAAGAAGGAAGACTTGAAATTATACCCTCCGTCACGGGAGAAGGCCCGTCCCTGCAGTGGGACATTAATAGGCTGTTATGATGACTTGGGCTGGCAGACAAGTTCAAGTTTCTTTTCTCGTAAGTGTAATGGGTCTTTACCACGTAAGTAACCAGTAAACTGACTAAGAAAATATCATAGATTTAATATATGTAAAGATTTGTGTTAGAAGACTAACACAGATCTTTATACAAATCCATTAGCCAATTGAATAATATTTTCCAAATTATACTTACCTATTACATAATTAAAAAAACATTCAGTTCATTTATAATATCGTTACATCCATCAGATATTCACATATTTATTTGTGTTACATTTTGTTCACAAATTCAAGCCAATTTAAAGGCTTCATTACTTTTTGAATTATTAATAAAACGCAAATTGTGTATTTTATCCAAATTTACTTTTCTGGTCTACCTAGAATGGGAATCTCATTTGCTTGAAAATTATGATATATTTTTATGTTTATTCAATGTTTATTTTGCTACTTTCTTTTTATGTAAGTATAATTATTGTTTGTTCGTTCTAAAAGTGATTGTTACTCTATTTATGTGTATTTTTACATTGCTGCTAGTGCGAAAGCAAATAATGATTTTTTTTTGTGTTCAGTATCATTACTATTTTCAGATCAAATCTTGTTACAGAGATTTAGATCAGCTAAAAGTAACCAGGTCAATTAGCGCACCTGTAAACTGCTGACTGTGCGCGATGGGCTCTGAACCCGGGCCCTTGCGTAATTACCATAATCACCGTTAACTTTGCACGCTTGTTACTATTTCGTGCTTAAGCCTTTTCCTTATTGGCAGTTTAACGGAACATTTTCTTACGAATTTAGCGCACTTTATAAAGATACAGCTGAGTAATTCATGTTGTGTTAAAATTGTTTTGGAACTCTGCTCAGGGGAGCAGCTGGAGTGTAAAAATTTATGTCAAAAAAAACTAAAAAAATCGCAATAAAATATTTTTTGCTCTGCAGTGAGACAACTATTGTCATATTGCAAGGCAAACGCCCGCTTTTATAATAAGTAAAAACGTAGTATTATAAAAATTTCGCAAAACGTTTGTCAGTGTAGGAAAAGGAAACCATTAAATAAGGTCTCTTTCCTCTCACAGTGAGTGTGTACGCAAAAACTGTACTTTTTTATCTGTGAACGAAGTAGGTAGTGAATACTCCACTGGTATCGCACATCGCAGTTTCGGTTCTAGTGCCAGGGTTGCCAGCGAAGGGGTACAGGAGTGGAATTTGAAAAATTCAACGCTTCGATAGCTCGTCGAGAGGTGGATTAGACAACTAGGGCTGCCGAGGAATTTTTATGCTTATGTTGTTAGGTTACAATATTTGACATAAATATATCTAGGTTAATTGAGATGACGGGAAACA
This sequence comes from Schrankia costaestrigalis, assembly GCA_905475405.1. Taxonomy (NCBI): domain Eukaryota; kingdom Metazoa; phylum Arthropoda; class Insecta; order Lepidoptera; family Erebidae; genus Schrankia; species Schrankia costaestrigalis. Next base: position 18,291,687 of record FR997843.1, read on the forward strand.
GAGATGAATGGAAAAAGCATACATATTGAGCCGACCCCAAGTGAAAATGGGATAAGGGCAGGAAGATGATGATGATATCTAGGTTAATTATGTACATTATTTAAAAGGGAATGCACCTGCCCCGCGCAAATCCGGCAAATAGGTGCAAGAGGAACACGGTGACACGCATAGAAACACCATTAACGAACGGAGAATAGTCAATAAATAGTCTTTGAAATATGTCTCATTTATCACTAATGACAGGTACTATTTTAGAAAAACCGAAAAACGGTCCAACGTAAGACGTAAGGAAAATAATAGTACCTAGAAAAATTTAATTAATGAAAAAAATATTTAGTAGAGCCTTCACTTCAGTAACTTTTTTAACTACAGCCAAAAGGTATACACATAAATATAAAATTATTACTTATTTCTGTATCAGCTCACTTATATACCTATTTCGATTTATTTACTTTTAATTAAAAATTATCTATCGTTTTTAGGGTTGCGTAGCCAACGGAACCTTTTGTGCGTGAGGCCAACACGCACTTGGCCGATTTTTTATTAGATCTTTTTGCTAAAACTGAAGGCAGAGAGCTATTATGATATGTGTTCTATTTATAGTTTATATTATGTTATAGACAATAGTAATGAGACCATACTTATAGCCTGCGGATAATACGAAGTTATTATTTTTAATAAGCTTAGTTAAAAATATATAATGGTACTACGTAATGATTGTATTGTTCATATTATGCCAACTTACTTTATAATCAAAGATAAAATAATACAAAATAAATATTAGTAGAGATCATCTTTTATTTTCCTTACCGACTCGTAGTCACACCAAGGTTTATTATAATCGAAATTGATGTTTTCTCATATTTATAGGTTTCATAGGTTTCAATGCCGAAGTACTAATCTATATCCCACTTATCTATGGACGATTGTTAAAAATTGAATAAGAAATTAGGGAATTTAACTAATACATTTTTTATCAAGTTAGACTTAGTTTATTTTTAAATATAAAAAGTTACGAATAAAATCAATATTCCCGACAGCCCTGCTCTAAAATGTAGAGCCGTACACACACGATAGGCTCTGACTGCCTCGATGCAGCCTCCAATATTCAGACACTGGCTTTACAATGCTAACAATACAAACATAACTTTGCATTTAACAAACAATTTTCAATTCTATCCCATTGTGATAAGGATGTTGTTTTGTTTAACAAAATGTGCACTACAAAATAATTATTATATTTGCAGTCAAGTGCTCTACAATGTTCATGTTTACATAGCTGTACTTGTGCTGCCCTGCTGGTTTGTTTGTTCCCACTTTTGTACGGAATTTATTATTTTCAAAGTGACAGTATTGTTTCTATAACGGCAGAGCACAATTTTAGGTTATTCGATATTTGAAAGGAAGTTTTATTTGTTTACTAAATTGTTTTACATATTTTAAATAAAGTAAGCTAATAAGCTATCAGGGTGGCCGCACACGGGCCACCGGCCAGAGCTACAAACGCCGCCACAAGAAGCTGAACACAGCTGCAGAAGTAGCTGAAGCGCGCTACAGCCACTTTTATTCTTGTAACGGACATTTTAGTGGCCGGTGCGAGCCACAAAAAGCGAGCAGTGGCGATTGGCGACCGCCGGCGTCAATCATGTGCGGCAAGTCCATATAAAATGTATGAAACCTACAGGAAATATAAAATTGTGTTTGTGGCCCGTGTACCCTGGCAGAATGGCATAATTTTTTATTATTTTTGATTCAAATGCGTTTAATCATGGCTGCTTTATTAAGCAAATAAATTGGTAGCATTTTAGTAAGGCTTTTCACTATTTTGATTTTATAAATTTATTTATTGTTTATTTATTTAATCACATAATATACAACTATTACTACAGGTACTTATTACCTAATTAAAATTAAACTATTATTAAGGTTGTCAATAGTCTACAAAAAATAATTCTTTAAATTATGCATCTTCGTACATAATTTGAAGAACTAGGGATTAGACTAAGTGCACTTACTTGTCACTGTCACTCTTACAGGCCAGGATCAATTGCGCGACTTTTCAAACAAACAAAATAATGGTGGAAGTCGTTGCGTTCGTCTTAAATAAATCGTCTTGAAACTCGCCAAGAAAAAAAAGAACATATTGAAGAAACTTTCTCGTTAGTTATAGAGATTAGAAGATGAAAAAGTACTGCAACGTTATTCAATGATATATGTGGTCCTATGACGGCTTTATTAATTTTTATATGTGCCTTACGCTCAATCAATTATATTAGCTACTACGGTGTTCAGAACGAATTAGGCAAGTAAAACAATTAAAAGGTAATTCTTTGCGTGTGTAACGTGGTAATTGCATACGGGGCTGCCGTTTTCGGCAGTAACCGCTATTGCGGTAGTGGGCAGAAGCTCCATGTAAGGTTTCTTTAGTCCTTAGCTCTACGATATCTCTCTCACACGATTAAAAAATATCACATAATGGTAATTGTAACCCATTTAGCAAGGTTTAAAATGAAATCATTCTTTTCTTCTCGTGATTAAGTTACTATAAAAATAGTTGATGTTTATTTTTAACTCGGTAGCAACTGACCTGCAAGTTTAACTTTAACCGACACCAAACACCTGTACTTCAGAACCGCAAGCACAAATAACTAACTTTAACAAACTGTTGAAGGAAATTTGAACGTGGTTGCAACAGGGCCGGCCTCGTGATTACTTTTAACTATTTAAAACTATCCATTTAAATCTAAACATTTAAGAATCAAGTTTAGAGCCGTTATATTATTTTTAAATACGTCACTGTTGTTAGGCAATTATCTTTACTTGCATGTAATTTCTATCTATCATATCAGTCCTTAAACATAACATCGTAGGGACGTGCTTCCTTAACTTGGCCACTTATACTATCTTGCCCAAATTTATAATTTTAGAGCTTATAATCAGCACAAAAAAATGATTTAAATAAATAAAAAAGACATTTAAATGGTATACACCTGCATTCTAACCCCGTAACGTACACACAAACGTTCCCATCTAATTACCAACACTAGCAATATCGAGTCCATCCCTGTTTGCACTGAGTCCGCTCCTGAAGTGTTTGTCGAACACTCGGGTGCAAAATAATGACCTCACCTAACGATATTTGACGAGCAACTTAAACACTACCAAGTGTGGGGTGATTGCGGCGAGCGGGATTCACGCTGTTACGATACCTACCTAATTGCTTTGTTTATACCATTGTTACTGGTAAATGGGGATTAAGTAGTTTATATTACGGGAGTATTGAACATATTTAAAGTTTAAGACAACAGAAACAAAATATTAATGAATCAGTTCATTTCGTATTGTATATTTTCGCAAAGGTAAAACTTTGATATTGTAACGTTCGTTTAATAAGCTAGTCGTGTTATCATAAATGCCAGCAATTAAATTTGTTTATTTTCTTTAACAAAATAGTCATTGTAACTCCGCAAAAATGCAAATCATACTGGCAAAATAAGGGCGACGAAAGGCGATACTTATTAAATAACGGCGACGAAAGGCGATACTTATTTTCATGTGCTTATAAAAAAACTGAAACATTACTTCAAAACCGCATCATCCCAATAATGTTTAAGTTATAGCAGAAATATACATTAAATAATAGTATAATACAATTTTATACTACAAACAAACCAAAAGTAAAACCCAGCAAACGCTCACTATGGCAAGTTTAAATAATACCCTTTCAAATATCTGGTCATAATTCAATACTCTTAATAACATTACGTTCAAGCGGCTTTAGGTTTCAATACATTTTGGAAGAAGCTATTTCTAACACAGGTTTAAGAATTAGGTTAATGAGAATAGCAAGAAATTCCGAAAAACGATAAATAATTATTTAATTATTATTCAAACATTTACTATGTTTTCAAAATAATGGATCTCCCTCCGCTGCACTAGTTGGTTAATGTATTACAGAAGGCAGGGTTTTCCCTTGTCAGATTATTATAATTATGTACAAAATATATAACAAATAATATAAAATGCTAATATTTAAGTATGTATATGTATAATTTATTACAAATTTACATGAACAATAAAATAAAATATGGATCAAAATTATACTTTAAATTTAACACAAACAATGCAAACACCACAATATGAAACATTTGACTACATCTGCGGTGTTTTATCAAAAATTAATTCGCATCAATGACGTATTTACATTTTTGATTGATGACACTGTCACTCAAATGTAATGTTATTCGTTATGTCATCACTTACCTTTGATACGGATTTTATATTAAACACATACTTGATGCTCTGTTGATCAATTACACTGTGACACACTGCTTATAAAGTGAAAACGTTCATGAAACTATATAAAGTTATACAGTAAGTTATACAGAACGTATGTTTGAGCACTGTAGCGCTGCAGCGCTTAACAGACGTATTAGTATACTTACGCTAAGTTTACATTTCTTTTTCGAGAGACTATATTTGAGATTTTTCAGCGCATTTTGCTTTTATGTATTAAAAAACATACCTGGAGTAAGACATCCATGGGCCCTCAGGCTCATGATGATACAAACTTGTGTTGTGTTAAAATTTGCTATTATAATATAAACCAGTTAAGCATTATATCTGAATATATAATACTCTATGTCAATTCATTCATTCATTCTTGTATGTATATTTTTGTTATTTTTTTTTATTATTTAAGTTAGGTAAACCGTATGGATCATTTAGTAATAAGCATGTATATCACTTAAAATATAAATGTTGTGCTAACCTTTAATTTAAAAGCATACATGTATATATCATATTATTAAGTAATGTTATTTTAATGAATGACAAGTATGTATTTTAGTTGGTAAGCCTCAACCTAAATAAATAAATATTATATTTTATTGATTTAGTTTTAATTAAGTAAAAGTAAATAATTATTTTAAAAGCCCTATCTATAATAACGTTTTATGATCGTATGCTTAAATAATGTTTCAACTTTCAATAAATGCGATCGAGAAGTGCATTCGGCCATTGTCGTCCGTCCTTTGAGTCACTTCAAATCAGAAGTACTTTCATTTCTTACACTTTTTTAAAGTCTGTTGGGCTTTGTGAAGTTATTATAGCTAAAATAACAGTGATGAAAAATATAAAATATTCCTCACACTTTCGCACATCGCCATCTAGCCCTAAACTAAGCTGAGCTTGTACTATGGGTACTAGACAACGGATAAACATACTTAAATACTTTTTTTTGTAAATACATACTTAATATTTACATAGAAAACACCCAGACCAACGCAAACAATCATGTTCATGCACACAATGATTTGCATTGAGCGGGAATCGAACCCAAGACCTCTGCGTAGCAGTCATGTTAAAATAACCACTACGCCACAGAGGTCGTCGTAGTTATGAAAAATATTTACTAGAAATTTGTTTTTCAGTTTAAATTGTATTTATTAATATCGATTATCAATTATTGCACTTCTCGCTATTGCCAGCTAATTCATTTGCGCACCTCGAACCCACTATCGTTACGGACTCTGTCGGTTCCTAAGAAATTTCAACAATTAGTCTATTAAATGAATTACTTGCCGAGGTTCTTTTACAAGTTTGGGGTGCCACATGAAGACCTTTAAAATTAGAAGTGTTGTTAAATGTTTGAAAAACGCGCAACACCTCATAGGTTGAAAACTTAGCGCAGTTGTAACGAATCTTAAACTTTAACTATATGAATTACTTATAAAAAAAAGTGCTCTTGGACTCTAAATGTATAAATGAATTTTACAATTTTACTAATTGTAATAAAATAAACGTAATAGAACCGCAACAATAACACACCGGGTAGCACACTGTTGAACTATCTGAAAATCGGAATATATTATTAATACTCGAATGAGAACAATTTAATTTAACGAATAAACTGAACATTATTTAAAACAAATAAAATGTTAAAATGTACATCGTAATACCGTAATGCACTCTGTGGCTACCCGCATGGACCACGCAGCGTGGCCGCTACGACCACGCGCGGCTGTCGCACATCATTAACCGCCGTTATTTAGATTAAAAGATATCACCACTTTAAATAATGTCATTGTGTATATTTTGTGACTAATTAAATAAATTATTTTGTATTGTTGTTTGATTGTAGCCATGTTAATTAGTAATTACATTGTTGTTAATTATATAAAAGTAAACGCTTTGAATGGAAACAATAGAGTTAAATTATTCATTTATATCGCTAACTAAATGCCGGTGTATTTGATTAAGCGCTTTAATGCAATTGTTTCAAATTTGAAAAATAGTGTGATACGCTATTTGACACATTTAACGCTGATAGAATATTGAACAAAGCAGGTTCTAGCTAGCGGAGTACGTGTTTTCATCTTCTAACCATCTTGGTCCATAAAATCGAGCGTAAAAGCAGCATCTAAGGCTGCCTTAGTAGGGTTCACCATATTCTCTTTATTTTTTTGTTTTTATTTTACAGAATGCTTACGGACTAATAATAATATAAGTACAATAAATTTTGCTATAACAAATTGCCAATTACAAGCCCTCATAGTAAAAAGTATTTGACAGCGGTGGGATTTTCACTTTGCATGAATATCAGGTAGAATAGAGTCCGGCTGGCTTTATCTATGTGATTGACTCGTGGTGGGTAAATATAATTATTAAGATAATATCAAAAACATAAAATAAAAACAAAATCAAAAATCGGCTAAATTCCTATCGACAAACTACTAGCTATAAAAATCAAGGTATTTTTTTATGTCTAATTAAAACGTGTAAGTAGCGCGTGTATAATGATCCCGCACAGAGTCAGTGACGCGAGAGTTGGCTCCGCGTGCATTGTGCGCCGGTCATGTGTAAACACGCCGGGTTTGTTTACAACTGACGTACGTGCTAATTGACGATAAATTGGATGGTGACGTAGTGATTTTATGCAGCTTGTAATTTAAGGATTTACTAGGTTATGCATTACTTTCGACAAAACCAAGATTAAGGTGTTTTAAAAGTTTACCAATGTCTTGTTATTGTGGTGTTTTTCAATAGCCAAACAGTTTGGTAAAAAATTGGTTACTGCAAAGGTCAGCTCTGTCCCAGTTTAGTTTTTGTTTTTTTTAATTTAGACCCCAAAACCCTTTTCGGTTTTTTTAAACAAATAAGTACAATTTTTTTCATCAAATAGTTTTATTTTAATCGTAGCTGTCCAAAATATCTAGAGAAGTAAAATATACAGATGGCATTACTCAAACTGTAATGTAATTCAGTCCAGAGTTAGTCCATAAAGAAATATTAAAATTTCGTTTGAGCAACAACTCGTCGGTTTAACAAATAGTTTTGAGTAGAAGCGAGAGTCTGAGGGTAAACCCGCTTTTGTGAATACTTCAGACGAACTGCACCGACTGTCGTTACGTTCTGGACGAGAATTAGTTTGAATAGTTAGTAACCGGACTTCATTACCAGTTCAACTTTATTAATTTCATGTCGTTTTAATTTATTTTGGTAGACTAATATAACTAGATTATAATTATCAAGCATTTTTATTTATTTAAACTTTCATTCTAAGAATAGATAATTAAAAAAAGGGTTTTAAGGGGGTTATTTACTAGAGCTATTTATATTAAAAATATTAAAGTAATGACCTAACTATACGATAGTTAGGTCATTACTTTAATAGTAACGTGTTTAATTATATTACGAGAAAGGTAACAAGCTGTCACCAGCCTATATCATCGGAAATAGCTTGCAGACAATAAGAAAACAAGAGAATTAAATAGAAAACCCTAACTATACAAGTCCATCTATCCAGCACCCTTCTTCTCATACTTAGTGTAAACTTTCATTCAGAAGCCTTTTAGAGGCTGTCTACTCAGCTTTGACCTAGTCTAGAAATATCAGTAACCTACATTTGCAACGTTGAAATAGTTTATTTCTTGCGCGTACAAAATGAATGCAGATTTTGCCTCACGTAGGGCGACATTTTATGCATAAATATTATAAGACTGTGATTTGTAATAATGTACCTAGGTGTCTGCAATGAAAGAATTTGACAACCAACATTTTTCTATTGATTATATAATAAAAATATATAGGTACCTCACCTAAATGTGATTATTACATTTCTTTTTACTGATGACTTTAGCAAGATCTTGACACCATATTTGAATTATATGAATTTCTCAATATTTTTTGAACACAAAACATAATGTTCGTACCTAAGTAGATAATCCAAGAGAGATAACGTCCCTTTGCTCGCCCAATCTGCAAAATCCCTAACTCTCAATGTGGGTCGTAGAAATAAATTCAATTGGTGAATTTCAATAACCTTACCAATGTGGGACGCTGCCGATATGTTAGTGCTTCCATACAGTGCAACAATCCAGAATTTGGTCGGGTTACCTTATATAAAGCTGTGTAGAAAATTGAGATTCTTTAATATTGAAAATTTTATTGAATACTTGTCTTTGTTAGAGTTTATGCTGTCAGAATATATACGAACGTTACTTTGAAAATGTAATTCTCTTACATTTATTTTGAACAACTGGCTTTTGTTAAACTTGTGTCTGTCTGTCAAATAAATTAACTACTTTTATGCTATGACACAAAAGCCCAAGGTAGACTCTACGTAACTCGGGAAAAAGACTAATTACTAACTCTATTCATAATTTAAAAAATATAATTGTATCAATTAATTATATTACTTAAGTATTGTTTCTTTTTACAAAAGTAGTAAAATACGAGCAAAAGTGATTAATAAATTAGGTTATTTAATAGATTCTAGTTATAATATTATTACAATAAAAGTTAAAACAAGGGGGCAGCTCTGTTTCAAGATTAAACTTACTAGTTAAAAGTTTTAAATGATACCTCCGACACAAAAGCCTTACTGTATGGCAGGCCATATTCAGTGATGTAGGGAAACGGCTACACTCCAAGAAGGACTGGTATAGGGTTTTGCAACAAGTTTTCTTCTTTGTAATATATTTACTTACAATGACATAAAGTTTAGATTAAACCTTTACCCAAAGGCTCTAAAAAACAGTGCTCTGTCGTTGGCAAGGATCCGTTCATTTATTATTTCTACCTACTCGAGAGTAAATCAGTACGTGGACTAGACTCCTTGTAATCTAGGTAATAGCTTGTAAACAATTTAAAATAAAACTCTCTTTTTTCTGGATCGCAATTAGTACAATGGTTCTGTTATGTATTGTACTCGTAGCTGTAGCAGTGGCCAAGTACACGTGTATGCGACTACCATACTCAAAGGCTCGAATTGGCGTCCCATGCAAGATAATCATTTGTGCGACGCACATGTCGTTAAATGTATGACTTTAGACTGTTGTGAGCTTAGCTGGAGTCTGGATACTTTGGATTTAAGCCCTCAAGACAGTTCGTTTTCGAAAAGTATTACTAAGTAAGTACTTCAGCAATTAAGTACCCTTTATTAAGTAGTACACGAATCACTTAAAGTATACTGTACAAGAAAGAAGAATTGCATTAAACTTAAGCTAGTTATTTGCGTTAACTTTATTTTCTTTTGACTCTAAGGGTTTCCCACTTTACTGCCGACTTTTATCGAAGTCATAGAAAATGTGTAATATTTTTTTACATTCAAACGAGAGCCTCCCACAGGAAATACGATGATGTCACTCATTACGTCACAGCTATTACGTCACGGCTATATTCATCATACGCAGCGCCATCTGTTGGCAATATTAAATTATATTAGAGACTTAATTAACACATCTGTCTGCGAGCGACTTTCAAATTTCCGCTGCGTAATGTACTTACGTACATCATGGAATATGTACTAATAATAATATTATACCGAGAATTTAGTTTACTAAATATTATTCAGATATTATAATATTTAGTCATGTCAAACCTACGCTTTAAATTTTGTACTTAGCTAAGCGTTAGTAAAATGTACCGGTTCAAAAGCTTAGATGTTTTTTTTTCTATTATTAACGCTATTATTTTTTACTTAAAACCATGACCATGAACACCATACAGAAGGAAAAGCAAACATTTTAAAGCAAAAATAAATAACAGTTGTAAATCAATTGTAAATAATATAATATAGCATCGAAAACATTACAAACAAATAATAAAACACAAAATAATAACATTTTTCTTCACATACGTCATCAAAAAAGCTCATATCACACAAAGGTTTGTAAACCGGCCATTTAAAAAATGACGCTATAAATAACTTTTAGCTTTATATCTGCTTTACGCGCGAGAGGACAACAGAATAACACGCTATTTGTTATTCAACTAGCTATTCCTGTTATGCTCAAATAATGCTGCTCCAATTATAAAGCAAGTAAGTGATCGCGGAAAAAAGTCATTGCCGACGATTGAGTGAACATTGAAATGGTTTTGATTGAATTATGCGTGCGTCGCGTCGTCGTGGTTATTAATAACTTATACAGAAACGCTGTTTTGCAGTGCACAATAATATAAGTTTTATTATTTTCAAATTATATTTTTTAGCAAAACAGTAAATTTCTTTTAATAAAATGTGTGATGAAGGTTACTCTTTACTTATTCTAAACCTAGATTAGAACATCTGCAATTAGATTTATCTATCTCATTGCGTGGATGCAAATAGAAATAATAATCAGATTAATTTGTAATATATTTTTTTGCTGTTAGTGTTTGTATCTGTATCAAAGTATAAATTATTTACACAAACATTAACTAAAAAGGACATGCATACAGTAAATACTTTGCTACAATTCAATGGAGCGTTATTCAATACGAAAAAATAACTTTTTATACAAAATAATACTATTTAAATGAATTTCAATTTTTCAATCAATTAAAATAGAGTGTGGAAAGTCCGGGAATATCCCGGGATTGAGTTAATTGATCGGACAGAGTGCGCAATGTGAAGAGCACTCAGTATCGATAAATTGGCTGTATCGAATCAAAAGCGACGGTTCGATGCCTGATTCACCTGTGTTGCATTTTTGTGTGGTTTTGTGAAAAATAAAGTTAAACTCATTTTGACCAATATACATTTTTTACTGCAACTACATTTTTATTTTGCTGGCGTTAAACAGAGCAGATAATGGTTATTTCAAAAACTACTGGCCAAAACTAATGGTGTATTCGATATTACACTGTTGTTGCGTACACATTATCTTTTGATGAAAAACTTAAGAGAGTTTAAGCATCTTCTGACCTTAAACTAGAGCCTAATTATCGTTTTTGCAGCAATACTTAATATAAATTAATAGTGAAAGAATCTTGCCTTCGCCCTGACTTAACATAGGGTCCTTACGTACTGTTACATCCCTATTTTCCTACGAATACTGCCGAATTGCAATACTCAATGATTGACGTCAATTGCATAGTGCAATTCAGCAGATATTTCATTATAAATACTCCGTTTTTTCGTAAATTAAGTTTAGTGTTTATTTCTCTAGTGCTGATATAATAGCGGTCTTAGAACTGCTGCCCACTTGTGGTTTTCAGCCCAAACCTAGAGCAAATAGACTTACTCCGGGTCTCTCTCTCTAAAAATAACTCTTCACTAGAGTTAATCGCGCAGTGAATAAAAACCAAGTCTAATAATAAGTGTTTTAAGTCCTAAGTTAAAGTGTAGTTAAAAGTGTAGTAAATATTATTAATAAATCGCTTAGTTAAACCAGCCTTGTGTTTTTTTTTATAAGTGCTGGATAGCGCGATCTAACATTTGGTGTCAGAAGAAACAGGGATTTGTTAAGTCCCTCTGGTCGCCTACTCCTGACGACGACCAGCTACACAACCCAGTCGAAGGTCACTCATTTAGACCACTGGGAAGGCTACCTGCTGTCTCTGCCGTCTCACTGACGACTTGCGAGGCCGCCATATAGAGGACATCGACACTTCATCGTGCTCCACTGTGCCCGAGGGTTCTCTGCCCAGCACCGAGCCACGTGCTGCATGTTATATTAAAAACATTGCAGTCAAATACGACAAGGTTACACACTTCGCATCGACCCGTAACTGCAACGCTGCACATTCCGCCAACATCGCATCGCCGCCGCCGCTCCTGCCTGTAACTCGACGCCGCCAATGACGTCGTGTCTACTACTGCTACTGTGAGTCGTTTATTATTGATTTACTTGTGTTATTAGCATAATTTTGCGAGTGGATTAATTGATTATAATTTCCTATTCCCTTTGTTTAAATAATTCCTTAATTCTATTTCCTATTTTCATTACTATTTCATTTACTCTTTAGCTTTATTCTATAATGGCCTTTGAAAGTAATAAACTCGATAAAAAAAACGTTCAGTCGTGTTCGAGTTTAAATAACATCGGCATGGAGGAACTTCATTTCTCCGTATTAGCTAAATTCATAAAATCATTTGATGGCGATAGGAATAAACTATCACCATTCATTAGAAATTGCGAAAATGCTTTGAACTTAGCTACTGTTTCGCAACAACATGTACTTTTAAAATATATTCTTTCCCAATTAGAAGGCAAAGCTGAGTCCGCTTGTTCCCTTAAGATATTTGATACTTGGGCTGAGCTGAAACAATATTTAAAATCTACGTTTGGCGAGACTAAACATAGAGACCATTTATTGTTAGACTTACAAAATTGTAAACAAAAGTCTAACGAGTCAGTTACACAATATAGTCTTCGTATAGAGACATTTTTAACGCGATTGCAAACAGATATAACGCATTCCACTAGGGATCCAAGTGAGTTGAAAGGTCGAATAGCCAGCACAGAAGACTTAGCGCTGCATACCTTTTTACTCGGATTGCCTAGCCATATTTGCAACATTTTAAGATGTCGCAACCCGAGTTCCTTACACGAGGCCATCAACCTAGCTATCCAAGAGGAGAAACTGCATAATTATATACAGTCTTCCACCTCCAAATCGCCTGATTCAAGGCCAAAATGTAGGACTTGTGGTAAATTAGGACATTCAGAAAGATCCTGCTTCCTTAATCGCAATCGTCCTATTCATGCTATTCCTCCTCATGAACCTCAACCTTCTCCTCAACCTTCTACATCAACTTATCCTCAGAGTAATATTTGTAGGTACTGTAAAAGTCCTGGCCACGACATTATGCAATGTCGAAAACGCCAATATAATAACTCGAAGAAAACATTCCCTCCTAATAACTCGCATAGGCAAATTCATAATTATTCTGAAGGAAACGACGTAGATGATTATTCAAATTCTCTGAATGATGCCAACTCTGATTCTCATAACCATTTAAACTAAAAGGGATTCCGGTTACGCGTCGTACGGAATCGTCCACACAAACCGACGCCTTTCTACATCAAGTTTCTACTAAATCGAGTTATAATAATATAATTCCTACTAAATCTACTATTTTTACTAAATCTACTATATCTACTAAATCGAATTATAATAATTTAATTCCTACTAAATCTACTATATCTACTAAATCGAATTATAATAATATAATTCCTACTAAATCTACTAAATCGAATTATAATAATATAATTCCTACTAAATCTACTATATCTACTAAATCAAATTATAGTAATATAATTCCTACTAATTCTACTATTTCTACTAAATCCAATTATAATATAATTCCTACTAGATCTACTATATCTACTAAGTCGAATAATAATAATTTATATCCTACTAATTCTACTATTTGTCCTAAATCAAATAATAAAATAATTTCTATTAAATCTAATTCTACTATATCGGAACATAATAATTTTATTCCTACTAAATCTACCACTCCTACTAAACCCATTTCAGAACACTGTAACTCAAATAATATTACATCTTTAGAACAGCCAATTATTCTTCCTACCTCTGAGTCTCACTCCAATGTCTATGAAATAAGTTACAATAAGAGAATACATCTCCCACACGTGTATGTTAAATCTAAATATTGTAACCGTCTACTAGTTCTATTAGTTGACTCTGGAGCAGGCATATCACTAATAAAACAGTCTTCTTTAGATATTCAGCCTGCTTTAGTACATGAAATTATACAGTTCAAAGGAATTGACAAAGGTACAGAATACTCAAAGAGCCTGGGTCATTTTCAATTAGATTTTACTTTTCAAAATAATAAAACAATATTAGGTAAATTTCACTTAATACCCGACTGTGTCGATATAGAATTTGACGGCATAATTGGTAACGATTACCTTAACTCTCATAATTCTAACATTAACTATAAATCAAAAATTTTAGATATAAATGGTTGTCAATTACAAATTTATTTTACTAAACCTGAATATATTATTCCAGCTCGTTCTGAAATGATTATAGAATGTAATGTACTTAATCCTGAAGTTACAACTGGTTATATTAACAAAGCTGAAATTCAACCAGGAGTGTTTCTATCTAACTGTCTAGTCAATTTAAAAGAAAATAATCATGTTACTGTCTCTATTCTTAATACAACTAACAAAGACGTTATCATAAAATGTCTTTGTGTAGAATTAATTCCTTGTGACTTATTAGGTGATTTCATACACAATATAAATTCTACTAACTCCCTAAATCATAATAATAATGATAAAACATTATCAAATAGATGTGAGAAAGTGCATAAACAAATACGCACTTCACATCTTAATTTCGAAGAAGCCGAAGCCTTACTAGATCTGTGTTCTGAGTTTGCTGACTTATTCTATTTAGAAGGAGATACTCTTACTCACACTAATACTTTAGATCATAAAATCAAAACTACTTCTTCACAACCAATCCATGTTAAAACATACCGATATCCTGAAGTTCATAAAGAAGAAGTAAATAAACAGATTAAAAAGATGCTAGATCAAAATATCATAAGACCCTCTGACTCCCCTTGGTCCTCTCCTATATGGGTTGTACCCAAGAAGCAAGATGCTTCCGGTCAAAAGAAATGGCGTATCGTTGTAGACTTTAGAAAGCTCAACGATATCACAGTTGGTGATGCCTATCCTATTCCTAATATTACGGACATTCTGGATCAATTAGGTCATAGTAAATACTTTAGTACCTTAGACCTGGTGTCCGGATTTCACCAAATTCTTATGAGTGCAGAAGATGCACCTAAAACTGCCTTTTCTGTTCCGAATGGTCACTTCGAATATACTCGAATGCCTTTTGGTCTAAAAAATGCACCTGCTACATTTCAAAGATTGATGAATACTGTCTTATCTGGCCTCCAGGGGCTCCACTGCTATATCTATCTCGATGACGTCATCTGCTACTCTCACTGTCTCTCTACGCATATTAGTAAGCTCAGACTCATATTTGAAGCCCTACGTAAACATAATCTTAAGCTTCAACCGGATAAATGCGAATTTCTTCGACGAGAAGTCGCTTATCTCGGTCACATAATTACAGACAAAGGTGTCTCTCCAAATCCTGACAAAGTTAAAGCAGTTTCCAATTATCCAACTCCTAGAAATCCAAAAGAAATAAAATCCTTCTTAGGATTAATAGGGTATTATCGTAAATTCATAAAAGACTTTTCTAAAATCACAAAACCACTGACTTCACTACTTCGTAAAGATACTATTTTCAATTGGACTCAAGAACAAGAAAATTCTTATATAACTCTTAAATCTATGTTAACTAGTGCTCCTATCCTTCAATATCCCGATTTCTCTAAAGAATTTAGCCTTACTACTGATGCCTCAAACTATGCTTTAGGTGCTATACTTTCTCAAGGAGAAGTAAGCAAAGATCTTCCTATCGCATATGCCTCTCGAACTCTGAATAAAGCCGAAGGTAATTATAGCACCACAGAGAAGGAACTTCTTGCAATTCTATTCGGTGTCAAAACATTCAGGCCATATCTTTATGGTCGTAGATTCAAAATAGTCACTGACCATCGACCTCTCGTATGGTTATTTAACTGCAAAGATCCAAGTAGTAAATTAGTCAGATGGAGACTAAGACTAGAAGAATATGATTATGAAATTGTTTACAAATCCGGTAAAACCAACTTAAACGCAGACGCATTATCTCGTCCGCCTATAAACAATTGTAATGATATAGATCTTAGTAATAACCTAACATACGGAGATTTTCTAAAATCACGTTCTAGTCCTATAAATTTCGACACTATTATTTGTCAACATAATCAACATTTACTTAAAACACAATGTCCTGCTATAGCCTATCCTACTTCCATTGACCTAGATCCATCTAACCCTTATTGTGAAGAAATTCTTGAACTATTAAATGATAAAGAAGTTTTTATTAATTCAGAGAAAGAACTATATTCTATTAAATATTCTAATATTAATAATAAAATTTATTTTCATATGTTTACTAAAGTCCATTATTACGATACATGCACTTATAGAGAAATATTCAAAGTGTTAACATGTCTTCGTAATGAGTTAATTATTTTTCACTCTGACATCAAAGAAATTTCTATGTCTGATTTTGCTAATGAATTTGATAAACATCAATTCATTATTATTTACGAAATGATTGCTTTTCTATTTCATAACACACAAATTAAAATGAATATATATCATAACAAAATAATCTATCCTACACCTAATCAAATTCCTACTATTCTAAAAGATAATCATGATTCTCCTATAGGTGGACATGCTGGTTCCACTAGGTTATATAATAAACTTAAAGAATCATACTATTGGAAAGGTATGAGAAAAGACATTGAAGCTTATGTCCAACGTTGTCCTCAGTGTCAACAAAATAAAACTCTCCGAGCCTGTAATAGAGCTCCAATGGAGATTACTTCTACATCTTATGAACCACTCCAGAGGATATCTACTGACATAGTAGGTCCTTTACCAGAATCTGGTTCTGAAAAATATAAATATATAGTCACTTTTCAAGATGACTTAACCAGATACTCTATGGCATATCCTATTACTAATTCAACAGCTGAGCAAACAGCTGATTGTTTAATTAAATTCATAAGTCATTTCGGAATACCTAAAACTCTATTATCTGATCAAGGAGTTCATTTTATCGCGGAAGTATATAAACAAATCGTAGCCCTTTTTAAAATAAAACATCTTTTTTCTACTCCTTATCATCCCCAAACTAATGGTGCTCTTGAAAGAAGTCATGCTACTTTAAAAGAGTATTTAAAGTCCTATGTTAATGAAAATCAGAGTGACTGGCACAAATTTCTCCCAACCGCTCTTGTTTCCTATAACTCATCCGTCCATTCTTCTACTAATTTCACGCCTCATGAGTTATTATTTGGCTGTAAACCTTACCTTCCTAGTTCTATTTATGATATAAATCCTACAGCTACTTATCCTGATTATCTAAAAACACTAAAACAAAAATTGATTAATACTCGAAGAATAGCTAGAGAAAATATACAAAGAAGTAAAGAAAATTCTAAAAATCATTATGATAAGAATACTCGAAACATATCTTACAATGTTGGAGATATGGTGTATGTAAAGCAACACCATAGATTACGCAAAGCTCTTTCCAATGTCTGGAAAGGTCCCTTCAGAGTTATACAAGTTCATAATAATAATAATGTTACTCTTTTAATTAATCGCAAACATGTTAGATATCATTTTGATCAAATTAAACTAGCTCACGATAATTCTCTTCCAGGGCCTTCGCGCCAGGACTCTTCGCAAGATCCAACTTAACTACGCCGATTGTAAATAGTCCAGGTCTCTATTATGACCCCATAGGTACTATGAAATATTATAATAATTATTGGACCATTGTTACATTTTCTGATTTATCTTATATACAACCTCATATTTCTACTCTGGAACATATTCTGGAAACTTGTAAACATATATGTACTTCCCATCAATCAACTAAAGTTAAAACTGATTGTTGGAATGTTTTAAGTCCTTTAGAAAGCTTATTTATAAATGTTCAAAATAATTATTTGTCTCTATCTCATTTGACAAATACGAATGATACTCGTAAAGTTAAACGAGCAGCTTGGTTTGGTATTGGTGGACCAATACTCAAACAACTCTTTGGCTCTCTTGATGAAGATGATGCTAAAACATTTACTGATGCTATTAATGCAGTCCAAGATGATCAAAGACACTTGGCTGCTATTATGAAAGAAAACATTCATATAATGTCTTCTACTATATCCTCATTTAATAATACTATTTCTAAACTTAATGAAAATGAACATATACTTAATTCTAATATACAAAATTTAGGTAAGATTCTAGATACTGTTTCACAGAATGCTAACAAATTAGAGATAATTTCACAACTTTCTATGACTTTCAGTGCCTTAGAAAGTTCTTTAATGATACTTAACTTCAGCTTAAAGGACCTCATCGATGCAATTCTATTTGGGAAACAAAATATAGTTCACCCTTCAGTGCTAAGTCCAATACAATTATATAACGAATTAAGTTCTAAAAATAACGATATTACTGGCAGTTTACCTTTACATTTAACTTTACATAATGTTCATACTATTTTAGATTTAGCCGAAATTTCATCTTTTATTTATAATGATAAGTTAATATTTGCTATAAGAATTCCTTTAGTTATATCTTTTGTAGATTATAATTTATACCACATTTATTCCTTACCAACTCCTCACGATATTAATAATATAAATTCATTTGCGTTGATTAATCCATCTGCAAAGTTTTTAGCATTAACACATGATAAATTAATGTACTCGGTGTTTGAAGACTTAAGTGAGTGCAAAGTGATAAACAATAATTACTATTTGTGTAGGTTAGGAAACATTCAATCTAGTGTCGCGAATCCGATTTGTGAAGTGACGGTTTTAAGTGAACATGTTAAAAATATCCCTGACTCTTGTAATTTTAAGATAATTAATGGTGAAATAGACATTTGGCAAAAACTTAGTAATAATAAATGGATATATGTCCAATCAGATATCACAAAGATATCTATTAATTGTAATGGTAATTTAGAAGACTATGATATTGTGGGTACAGGTATTTTAAAACTACCTAAATATTGTAAAGCTTATCATAAGCTACTTCAGTTCATACCATCTCAGGAATTTGAAACTAAAATTTATATACCTCATCCTGATTTTAATATTATTAATGATGACTGTTGTTCAAAGAATAAATTAAATGATACTATTCCTTATTTAACTCCTGTAAAATTATCAAATATTAATTTAGACTCCTTGCAATATGCTTCACATAGATTAAATCAATTTGATGAAGAACTGACTAAAATTGAAACTCAACCCTATCATATTAAGTATAGTTACTATTTTAGTATTATAACATCTATATTATCAATCTCTGTATTTTCATATTTTTCATATAAAATATACAAATGTTTTTGTTGTAAGAAAAGTTCTTCTTGCTGTGTAAAAATTGTAAACACCTGTATGACTAAACCTAGAACTAATATTCATACTAGATCCAGTGTACACATGGCAAACATAGAATATGATACTGAAAGTACAGATTCCAATCTTAGTTTACCAAGACGAAATCTTGAAGTATTGTAAATTCTAATAAGCATACTTAATTATAATTTTAATATTCCTAAATGTTTTAATTACTATATTAAATTCTTAATGTTAAATTTAGATATAAGTCTTACCTTTGTCTTATAATTATAGTTATTATGATATCTTATCTTATATTGTTTAAAATCTATGTCTAATTACTAAATCTATTACTAAATCTAATCAATTATCATTATCTTAATTCTAAGTAACTAATGTAATATTACTATATCAAACTTGGTTTATACTCACATCCCTTTTTCTATTTTTCGGATGTTTCGTTTTAAAGGGGGGAGGTGTTACATCCCTATTTTCCTACGAATACTGCCGAATTGCAATACTCAATGATTGACGTCAATTGCATAGTGCAATTCAGCAGATATTTCATTATAAATACTCCGTTTTTTCGTAAATTAAGTTTAGTGTTTATTTCTCTAGTGCTGATATAATAGCGGTCTTAGAACTGCTGCCCACTTGTGGTTTTCAGCCCAAACCTAGAGCAAATAGACTTACTCCGGGTCTCTCTCTCTAAAAATAACTCTTCACTAGAGTTAATCGCGCAGTGAATAAAAACCAAGTCTAATAATAAGTGTTTTAAGTCCTAAGTTAAAGTGTAGTTAAAAGTGTAGTAAATATTATTAATAAATCGCTTAGTTAAACCAGCCTTGTGTTTTTTTTTATAAGTGCTGGATAGCGCGATCTAACAGTACGATAATAAACCATTTGGCCAAACATGCAAAGTGATGGAGTGAAGTATTTTCTAACTATGGGGTACTCGTTGCCCTCATTCCTGCACTGTTTTCGTGCTGTCAAACACAGTACTGTAATTGATATGTATAAAAACAAAATTTGTAAGACAAAATAAATATATGATAAAATTAGCTTATGCTTTGACGTCAATATGAACGGAGAGAGCGCAAAGCTCGCAGAGTTACAAATAATTTACGTGCTCGGTGCAGGTTTAGTAGAATTTTTGAAGCTATTTATTTGTAGAGTAAAGTACGTTCGAGCATGTCAACTTGTCTAACCACCGCCGCTGGGAAATATGGTTAAAATGTTGATGCAAACCTACTGTACACTAGTTACGTATATATACACATGTTAACTATCATCTAGTGTTGTCATCTCTATTTTTTATAAGTTTAATTTTTTTTGGTTTTTTTAGTAGGAAAACATAAACTCCTCTATCAATTCACCTGACCAGCTGAGTATAGAAATCGAATTTTTACTAAAAGATGTCCATCCCAACTGTCAATAGTAAAAAAACTAAGAACTAGAATTGAAGGACGAATTTAGTAGTCTTCTAATAATTTAACTCTCAGATATTATGGTTTTTAAAAAAAACATTGTCTTATGTGTGTGGTGTTGGTGGTTAAAGCTTTTACAGCTTACCGCACGTTTTTTACATTTTATATTACAAATCACATAAATAAAACATACAATTCAAATAAGAATCGGTAACGAGTAACATTTTATGAAAGTCGATACTATTAATAACGTCAAAGAGTTGTCTAGAGCAGCGCGCGGTCCCAACGTTTTTAATAAAATCTGTGAAGCAGCGGTTATTAAATCAAAGATCCCGTGATCCATCCCGGGAATGCTTGCATAAGGAAATTTTAATCCTATCCTTATGTAGAGGTGCGCTCGAATGTGAATGCATGCGGTTTTATTTCTGCTGAGTTTGATTAAATTGTGTGTTTGTGACGAGAATATCTCGGAATGAAACGATGAAGAGTATTTCAACATTACGTACTGAATCTCGTATTACATGTTATATTGTTTTATATTTTAGTGGAGCTCAGTTTAATAAACTTACATTTTGTATAATTTGTTCGTATAAATTTATTAAGTAACAACAAGTAATTTATTTTGTAGTATTTTTTTTTTAATTTATAACTAAACAAAATGTTTATAGTAAAGATAGTAGGTGCAACTTTTTAAAATTCCACTCAGCTATGATAGCGCAAATCTAGGTTAAATGCGTCTGAAGAGTTTACTAAGAATTCCGTCTCGAGTTTCAATTATACAGAAAGTTCATTCTTATAAGTGTGTTACTACACAACAATGGTTCTAAAGTTTTAGTCGGTGGAAAGTTCTTGTAGCCCATTACGAAGTGTGAGGTTTGTTTTTATGGTATTTTTTAGTCTACCACTAATGAACTCTACAATAACGAACATTTAATAAAACATTTACTAAGTATCTATCTTTTTGGTGACGCTGGCAATAACTACCTACAATAATTAACCCTCTTTATTTGCATATTATATGTCTGAGAAGAAGTATGTAAGAGAATACTACGTAGAAACATATAATCTGCTACAGTAAGAAAACTCTTGTATAGAGTTTACCGCTTAGTCAATGTCGTATTAAGACAGTCTAAGCTACGAGAATAAGAAATGAAAAAAAAAAGAAAGCAATAAGAACTGGAAGGATTGGAAATAAATTATTTAAAACGAATCTAAGTTAATATGAAGACAAAACAAAAGCACGTAACTTCAAATAGCCACATTTCCGCTTTTATGTTATTTTCCTTCACAACTCTACAAGAAATGTTTTCATTGAATTTTCTCAATAATACGTATGAGGTCTTTGTAAACAGACTAATGCCACAACGCGTTCTAGACTCACAACTACTCGATCCTGATGCACCACTCGAATAACAATCGTTTCGAATTGTCGTACCCACAAAGCCGATATCAATACAGAAGCAATTATTTCGAACACAATACGATGCTATCGGACGTTGTAATCGATCTGTACCGGGTCTCGAGTCGAATACTCGATGTCAGTAGAAGATTGACTACAAAAAGCTGAGATTTATGGACTAGTATATTGTATCTGTGATTAGTTTGGTTGACGCGATCGTGTAAGGGATCGTGTTTTTGTTACATAGAGACAATATGGCAGTCACTTTAATATCTTTTTTTGCACGACCGACTTTCACATAAATAAATGATACATAAACACACTTCCAAAAATTTAAACGGGGACTTTCATGCGCACATACATTTTTGGTGAATATTAATCGTAATAACAATTCTTGAAAGTCTTATTGCAAGGACAATACAGTAAATAAACCTTTTCTATTCTCTGTTACTGGAGAGAACATACCATTTCTTTGTGATGATGATTCGACAAAATGAGGAATATTATATAGGTAGTTATGCAAAGTAACACACAGCACCAATTCTGAATCACAGTTATAAAACATGGTAATACTTGTTTGTCCGATCCACAAATTTATGTCCTGAGTCGGAATGGTCTTTGAGTCTGTTTAAACTCTGTTTTTACAGTACTTCGCTACACAGAGCATGATTTCTAGTGCGGTAGTTGTGAAAAACGTCATTATTTTAAAGGTCACCTAAACTTATGAGTACTAAATCGCTAAATCGTTTAATACTTAACAAAACTTCACAAGGGACCGCTCGCAGGTGAAGGGCCAAATACGGTTGTCTACGTTTTATAATTAAATAGTATAAAATAAGGATAATTAACAAACTATGTATCAGTAAGGTTCGCTCTGTGGGCAGCCACAACGGACGCGGTCGAAGGGACGCGTACATCCGCATACTGTATAACTATTCTGTAAACGGAATAAGTGGCCATTATGTATTTATGTATTTTATTTTTGTTTTAAGGTACTGTGAGTTCAAAATATATTTTTCCCTTTTCAAATGGCACGTGGTCGGTAAATCCAAAGAGATTTATTAAGCTTGGGTTGAATGCTATTACAACAATAGTCAAAAGAGTTTCATTATAATGATTATCGCATAATAATATTTGTTAATTTTTCCATAAATCACATACAAAAACTTGTAATCAGTACGTTTTTGTTTGTGTAGAACAAATACTTAGCATACACATAGCGGTAATATTTTATAAATATTTTATAAATATTTTTTTAATAATCTGGGTAATATTTACCCAGATTTTACGTACATAATATTATTTAAATAATATTAATAAAAAGCGATAGTATCCGGTTGTGCTTTTATTATTGAATAAATACATGAAAATATTGATAGTATGTAGGTACGTATTTACATTTTAAGTACACAATATAGTTACATTTCTTTTTTATTTGATACGTATATTTAAATCTATTAATAATACCAATACAACATTACGCTCTCTACTTTCAATGATATAGGTAAAGAATTCATTACCGTTGTGAAGAAGGTGTGACCTTTTTGCTCTCTTTGCTGAAGACGTCGTCGACACAATCCACAGAGAGCGGTATGATTCAATCGTGTTCGAATAGTGATGTACCTGCCTCTGTATCCGACATGTCTCTCGGGGCTAGCTCTGTCTGCGTTAAGACAATTCAAAATACTCTCATGGTAACTTTGATAATAGTACTTATTTAATACAATTTGTAGTTTGTATTTAATTGATTGTAGTTTTCAAGACTACTGGATTCTAAAAGACGATTTCAAACAATTTATGATAAATTTTATGAAATAAAGCATTTTGAAGTTTGAAGTTTGAAGTTTGGAGTATATTAATTACACTAGTCGCGTGAACTTCAACCAACATGTAATTAACAGGCTCGTGCACGCTAGTCGCTATTTGTCACCACCACGCTACCGATGCAGTAATTGTAACACGTATACTCGTATACGAAGAACCCCAACTGTTTAATCTTACATAAAATTCGACAGTAGTGACCAACCGCTTGGCTAACAAGACCTGACAACAGATCCGTAAGGCCAGCATTCTAAACGTTATTAGATCTGAATCTATAAGGTTAAATGCCCTCCAATAAATCTGACACTTTTCTTATTAGTCCTAGAATTGCTATCTAAAGTTCCTTGTCACATCCCTACACAGCGTGCACCAATGCGGCTATTGTGACCTATCCTCCCCCCTCCTGCATGCTTCTACCCTCTATTCATATTACAGCTCTAACAAGCCGTTTGAGATTCAATCTGAATAAACTAGTTTTTATCTGAATACTGACAATATTAATATGGAACATATGACTCGAATATGTAATGAATGATTAATCCATCGTTTGTGGGAATTTTAAAGTGAATTGGAATGTAAACTGGAGCTTTGTGTATTTTCTGAATATGTATCGGTGAAGGTTTGAGTTCCTACTATATTATTAGGATGTTTCATAATTTGTACATTTGTCCATTACAATGTATCTGCGTGTTTGAAGAAACTTTTGTCTAGCGGAGGATTGCGATAGGCTAATTGAATGAATTCGAGTCCCACAAAAAATATAATTTTGACGTTTTATCTATTCTGAATCAATTTGTACATCACAAGATATTATCTGAGAGGTTTTAAGACCCGTACAATAAACATTAAGTACATTAATTTAAAAAGTTTTAAATCATTTATAGTATTATTATTAAGTAATAATCTGAACACAAATAATCATAAAAATTACGTATTGCATTGTAGGCCGACAAACTCTCTGTGTCCGGCACCTCCTGCACTTCACCACATTATAAGCTAGATTGGTAAGGCAAAGTGATTAATCAGAAGACCCAGGTTTGTTCCCTGTCCCTACAAATTTTTCTTTTTGATATTTAACGTAAATTGCAACGACACGGTTAAGATAACAATTTCCATGAATAGCTTCCTAATCTGCACCAGGCCGATAGGTAGTATTTTTTTTGTAAAAAATGTATTTTTTGTTATTTTAAAAACGTAAATATGAGCATAAAAAGCAAAATAATTTAATAAACCAAAAGCATACAAGTGAAATAGTTGACAAATAAAAATAAACTATCTATGTAGGTATATTGGTAGATAGTGTTTTTAATGTTTCCCAGCAATAACAGCGCTGCATAAAGCTGTTTGCATTTTAAACAGTACGCTTTATAAATATTGAACACATTATGTTATGCTAGATAAAATCTATACACGTTAGAATTTTGTGCTGCAAATACAAAAACGCCAGTTAATTGCTCAAGACAGAAAATACATTTTATAATTTTTTATTTTATACAAACAATAATATTAGTTTCATGTTAAAGTTGGTAGTAGTTGTATTGAATTAATATAAAATCTTAACCACTTGTTCATTTGACCAGTCTGTTATTAGTAAGTCAAGTTTCCTTTCTTGCTTTGGAGAAGACCCAATACAAGGCTGCTATGATGACCATTAGAGTAGAAATAGGTTTTTATAACATGAACAAGAGTGACATCGCAAGATATTCAATGGTATAGGGTGAGACATTTGTAGACACAAAATATTTTATTCAAAGAGTGAACTCGTTATTTGAGACAGAGACCCTTCTCCAGAAAACAGTTATTACGATTAACTTGAAACAAAAACCTTTATTATTATCTGATTTCACAACTGCTTTACTTTATGTTTTATTTAGTTATGTATGTAACTTCTAAAAGTAAATGTGTGTATAGCCCACTTGCGGTTCAATTGATGTGTCTCCGTATTACTATATTATTATTAACCTACCCGTACTATATTTCTATACTTAAATAAAATAAATAAATTTTCTTTCTCTTTTCTTTAAAAAAGACAACTCCCGCACTAGGGATCATGCCCTGTGTCGCGGGGACTTTTACAAACATCAATTAACGGACACATAGAACACCCAGACTCAGGACAATAATTTGTGGATCTCACAAATTATTGTCCTGCGTGGGGATCGAACCCACAACCTCATGCGCGGCAGCCGCTGGCTCTACCGGCGCGCCACCGAGGTCACAACATCGATGGTCAAAAGTGGTTTTGACCATCGATGTTAGTCAAAACTCATTGAAAATTGATCTTTAATACATATTAAGGTAAAAGTCCGAAACAGTTGGTTAGGTTAGGTTAGTATGGTGACCAAAGGACGCACGAGCCGAGCGAGCGAAGCGAGCGTGCCGCGGCAGCGGCCGGCGAGTGCTAGAATATAATAATACTATATTCTAGTTTTACATTAAAAAAAATGTTTCTAGCACTCGCCGGCCGCTACCGCGGCACGCTCGCTTCGCTCGCTCGGCTCGTGCGTCCTTTGGTCACCATACTAACCTAACCTAACCAACTGTTTCGGACTTTTACCTTAATATGTATTAAAGATCAATTTTCAATGAGTTTTGACTAACATCGATGGTCAAAACCACTTTTGACTGCAAAAAACAGTCAATAAGGGTTTTGACTAAGCACGTCGGTCAAAACCTATATTGACTGATTTTTTCGGTCAAAAGTGGTTTTGACCGGTTATGAGTTTTGACTATAACAAATATATTTTGTGTAAATACATACTTAATATACATAGAAACACTCAGACCAATGCAAACAATCATGTTCATGCACACAAAGATTTTCATTGAGCGGGTATCGAACCCGAGACCTCTGCGTAGCAGTCATGTTATATAACCACTACGCCACAGTCTTCTATCTACGGACTGCACTTATTGTGTTTAGGGTATTAACTTTAAAAGTACGAGATTTAGTTATTTTCAATTATGTATTCTTACTCTATTGCCTGCATTAGCCAAAACACAACTGTGTTTATAACTATAAAACAACGAAAGTAACAGTATAACATTTTTGGTATACGTTTTTCTGTTCCCTGCTGATATATAAGAAAAGTATGTATAATAACTTAACATGATACTTAGCAAAACAAAGCTACAATTATAGAAAAGAGTTGAAAACAATAATAATTTCGATATGACATACGTATTATTTTCTAAGAAAATATGAAGATACGTTGTTGTTTTAAATTCCCTGTGTGTTGGTGCCCGAGTAGACGAGAGGAAATTTGATTTGTTCAGAGTATCGTGCCCACGTACACGGCGCGAGTCCGCTGAGATATATTACGTAGAAGAAGGATGCCAATTTATTTTGAGGCACGTTGGGTGTTATATGAGTTTCAGTTTTGTCACTATGTTATATATTATGTTTCGTTATGTCTTTTAGATAGCAGTGTCACATTACCAAACTAGTCAAAAGATCGTGATATTAAGTGGCGGTACAACAAGGAAACGAAAACGTTATTAATTAAACTTTGTTGTTCGTGAGTCCTAGATTTAATTACTTTCTCTTTCCTTTTCTCTTTTTTATGTTATGATTTTTCCTTGAGACCAGATTTTTTAACGTTTTCTTTGTAATAAAAACACAGTAGATGTCATCATCATAACAGCTCATTAATGTCCCACTGCAGGGACGGGCCTCCTCCCGTGACGAAGGGATACTTGGCCTACTAATACCAGGCTGGCCAGACGGATTGGTATAGGGTTTAATTTCAAGTTTTCCTTCTTTTAATTTCGTAAAGATACTATTCACGATTAGTCTCTTGGTCGGTTTTTACGACACCCATGGGATGGGGTGGTGACATAATATTGTATTCTTACTCTGTCACCACACGGAGAAACTTAATTTAGTAATATACATTTGAAGCAAAGATAACTCTCCCAATACAAATAGATAATAAACATATACTGTATCAACATAATAATATATCAATATTCTTTACATATAATTTTTGTGATGTTTTCACTTGTTCTACAAAATAAATATTACTACAAAAATACGCAGTGCCCTAGGCGAATTTTTCCCAAGCTATACACAACTACTAGGACTAAGTTAATACTTCGAAGTGACGTCATACTTGTAACATCGCATAATATGTGCCGTCTACAATGGCAGCTACAATATAATAGAATAGCGAAAATGATGAAAATTGTTTCGAAATAATGTCTTTTATTGTTTCTCGCTGATCTCCACTTTGTAAGTCAAAAGTTTCTTTTGTGTGACAATAATGTACTGTGAATACTTTATATTAAAATTTATGTTTTTGCCTCCTTTGTTGGCGAGTAATCAAATATGAGTGAGATTGTAAGAGTCAGTTGGTTACATTATGTAGACGTACTGTTGAGAAATATTGTGTATGCGATTGTAATGTTTTATTATATTTGTGAGCTCGTTTGCAGACGTTTATCGTCAAAGTAATATATTATGAGATCGTTTAAAATTCATAAAGAAATAATATTTACGTTTATGCAACTATGTATAATTTGTTTAAATGCTTTATATTTTTGTGAAACATGGATAACTAGTAGTCTGTTTTTGTCGTAGGTTTTCAAATTTACGACTTTAATAAAGCCAGTAAGATTTATTTTATCATTACGAAAAAGAAAGAGTTGTGTCTATCTACCCTCAGTAGGGAAGCAACCTCTAATTCATTTTTGCAACTACCCCCACACGATGCATCTATCATTCCGCACATAAATTATCTTCACCGAAAGAGGAACAGCGTCCGACTAGTGATTACCCGTAGCGCCGCCCGTAATTATCTTCACGGGCCATTTGTCGCGGCGATTAACAATTTGCCGACGGTACCCAGCCACGGTTCATTGTACGGAACCCCTTTGTTAAGAATCATGTGATGTATTGAACATTTACGGCTGAACGGATGATAATTGAGTTTTTGTGCAGATTTTCTTCATCTACAGGAGGATTTACGGAGTTTGGGATGATTATTAAGGATTATCGAGATTGAACCTTAGTTAGCAGGAATTATTTACTCATGAGCAGTATCTTTAATTTAATTTTAATAAGGCATTAACGGAATGTTAATGGAGTCAAAAATATGGTGTTACCTTCCCATCTTTGATCCTGGGGGTCGTTAAAACTAAGACAAAATAGATATTACTCTGCCTCTCATGATAGTCATTAATGCTAGGGCATAACCAAGCCGATGCCTACTCCAGTCATAGGCGTACAGTATTATCTACAGCCCTTTTATTTTACTAGCTTTGAGGTGGATTAAGTGGGCAAAAATCAGTATTCAAATATTAAAAACTTAAGATTTAAAAGAAGATTTTGTGTAGGTAGGGGCACGCGTCCTAATGTTGGCACTGCACCAGATTATCAGCACCCCCAACAAAAACTCAAATTATAAGCTTTCTATTCATTAATTTCAGCTACCATTTAACAAACAGTAAAATAAGATCCTTTTGGAATTATAAACTGATCCAAACACGACACTTTTTGAGAAAAAAAAGCGATATTTTTAAAAACGCGGGAACATGTCCTTCACATTACTTTGTTTTGACAGTTTCTTATGATCGTAGGTAAGTTCAGGTTTTTTTATTTTACTTTATTTTAGATCTTTTAGATATTTTTTACTGAACCTTTAGGTTTTATTCATGTATAAAATGTTTTATAAGGCTTATCTGACAATGGAAATGAACGTTATCTTGATTTTATGTTCATAAATGAGGTGCTGACATCTGGGTTCAATTTTTTTGCGAATTGCTATATATCGGCACTGGTACTGTTACATGACAAAGTGGTATGTAAAATTGTTAATCCATATATTTTATTGTAAAGCGTGATTATTTTATGCCTAGAATTCAATATTCTTGGAAAAAGTACTCTATGATTTCGGATTTTATATCCTGGCATGGTGCTGAAACTAACATTGCTAGTTATTTTCATAGTGTTGATATTATGATAAAAAAATGTCTATTATTTTTTGGAATTTTTTATATTTATGTAATAATTTTTCTGAAACTTCGGTTGTTAGGCTAGGTATAAATAAAAGAGATTTTACTATAAACATTGGATTATTTCATTTATCTACCTAATTTTATGTCTAATTTTAAGGTGCTGATAATTAGCTCAGTCAATGCCAATAATTGGCGATGATGGTGCCAATAATTGGCGCCAGGGTCATTATTTAGTCAGACTCATCTAAATAAAATGTGTATGAATGATAACTATTTTTTATAACAAAAATCAATTATTTATTAAATAATGAACCAAGAAAGCATATTGTTATAGTTGTTATCATTATCATCACTGTGATAAACGATGTTAAAGTAGGACTAACTCTTAAATATATGATATTAATGAGGTTGTAAGTTGGAGCCTAGAAAACAACTTATTATTCAACGTTTCTAAATGTTCAATATTGTCGTTCAGTCGTGCGCGTACCCCTAGTCACCATGAGTACCACATAGAAGGAGCGCCGCTGCAACGGGTAACAGAGGTAAAAGATTTAGGAGTTAAGTTTGAAGCACATTTACATTTTAGCAAACACATAGTTGACATATGCAAAAAAGCATATAGGAATTTAGGATTTGTTTTGCGCCAAGCTAATGGCTTTACAAATATAGCGGCCTTAAAAGCACTCTTTGAGGCACTCGTAAGAAGCCACTTAGAGTGTAACTCTATCATCTGGTCACCACATGAGACGAAATACAAGTTCATGCTGGAGCGCATTCAGAACAAATTCATCAGGTTTTTATATCTAAAACAATATGGGGTCTATCCGGGATATCCACTTTTATATCCAACCTTGTTTGTTCTGGGCATGGTTGGATATGTGAAACTGGAAGTCAGAAGGGAAACTGCGGTACCTACCTACCTGTTAAAAGTCTTTCAAGGTGTAATACACCACCCGGCTATCCTACAGGAGATGAACCTGTGTGTCCCAGACGAATATGTGGGCAGGCGGAGGCGACCGCCGCTGCTGGTTGTTCCCACAGCCCGCACCAACCTACTACAACTAGCGCCAATGACGCGAGCGCTGCGAACACTCAATGCAGTCGCGATACAAATAGATTTGTTTTCTTGCTCGCTGAACGAATTTACAAAGGCCACTTATTATGTGTTATGTTCTGTATAGGATTTTGTTATTTTTATTGTAAGAGTTTGTTTTATGTTTTATTTTTAATAATAAGATTGTGATGTTTATTGTAAGATTTTATTCGTTAACTAGATGTTTTTATTTTTTAACTATAGGATTTGGTGTTTATTATAAGATTTTATGATGTTTATTTTAGTAATAGGAATGTTTAGTTTAAGATTTAATTAATATAATATTTATACACTGTTGTATTAGGTTAAATATCCTGTAAGGACAGTGTATATGATGATAAATAAATAAATAAATAAATAAATAAATAAATAAATAAATAAATAAATAAAGTGCTGATAATTGGTAGCATCACCCTACTACTTTTCGTTTTTCTAAACCAATACAAGCTGAGAAATATTGCACAAAATACAAAAGTACATAAGCGTTATGTACTTTTGTATATACTCGTATATCTTAGTAAGAATATGCCTCTAGCAGATTTTTGTCTGTG
Organism: Schrankia costaestrigalis; assembly: GCA_905475405.1. Taxonomy (NCBI): domain Eukaryota; kingdom Metazoa; phylum Arthropoda; class Insecta; order Lepidoptera; family Erebidae; genus Schrankia; species Schrankia costaestrigalis. The sequence goes on from FR997843.1 coordinate 18,323,179, forward strand.
TTGGTGCATCGCAGTGGATAGTGTAATCCGTCCCGCCTCACTCACTGTCAAGCGCCAGACGGATAAATCTCACAGCGACATCTAGCGGACGATACATACTACTAGTTAAAGGGACAGGCTTACCATTATGGACCACTTTTCGAAAAAAAGAGCACTTTTAAAAAGAAAGAAGAGCATTAGCTTGCTATTTTGTTTTATTTTAAGAAAACGGTAAAGCACGAGTTCTTCTCTTAGGAACTTGAGCTTTACTAATGCCCGGTTTCTGAGGTTCCCACAAACACTCTCAATAGCTATTGATTCAATAAAGTTATCGAAAGGATAACTGTAGTTTAACTGACACTGCGTTTCTGACTACATTTTAAACCGTTCAATAACTATCGTACCGATAAGTAACTGCTCCTCTTGCCGCTAGATGACTCTATTATAAATATCGTGTTGAAGAACTGTTTAACTCCTATAAAATGTCCTATAATTAATTAGTTATACGTAATTATATTTTTCTACTAATAAATACGCAATATTATGAATAAATATATGATAATTGGTCTTTTTTAACGGCTGCATGATAGCCGTACCCGTACGTGCGTTAGCTAGCGGCAGTGCAACCTATTCTTATTCTTTAAAATAAATCAATTGTCGGAAATATGGAACCATCAATAAAACATTGTAAAAACTTTACTGAAACAGAGATGATGCTTCTTATCGAGGTAGCCATAGACTTTGTTGTTAACTCCACAATTTAAACCTATGAATGCGTTGATTCATCAGCACCAGATTATGACTTAAATAAGTTAAATTGACATGTTTTTCCATTTTATACCTATTTTCAGTATAATAGTAATAGTAAGTTGAGTGATTTTTATAGTATCATTATAAAACTGTCTATTTAAATATTCAATGCAAGTAAAACAAAATTAAAACAAATCCAATAACATTTATTGAATGCACTCTGTGCTTTTATTTTCTTTACTTCTGGATAGTGTTCTCTATCCCTACATATATAATCTATATCTATACTTATAATAAAACTGTAGAGAGATCAATTCTGTACATTGAATATATGTTAAAAATTAATATTGGAGGATGAATGGTGATCGATACTAATGCCAAAAATGCAATCAATAAATTTTTTGTCTGTCTGTCTGTCTGTCTGTCTGTCTGTATGTGCACGCATGGGTCAAAAACTACCGAAGGCATTTTAACCAAACTTGGTACAATTGTAGTCCATACTCCCGGGCAGGTTATAGGCTGTATAACATAACGCTAAGACACATAGGAGCTGAGCAGTGGCAAAAAATTTGAAGCAAGTCGGTTGAAAAAAGCGCGTTCGAGCTCTTATCATCGCATACGTTGATCATACGCCAAAAATATGTATTACAAAAATAATGGTCTTCAAACGATGAACAAAAAAGTCCTGAATAGTATATATCTATCTTTTATATATTAGTCACAATAACCTGTTTAATCGTTAGGGTTTTCTTCAAAGTGTAATAAATACATAAATATATTGTAATTTGCATAGACATATCTTTTTCAAACTCCCATATTTCAAAAGTACACTTTAATACCTTATTCATAAAAAAAAAATTATAGAAATCGGTTTATAAACACACAAGATTTAGATGAAAGAAAATTTCCAAATGTCGCCGCGCCAGTATGAGTACGGCAGTACGGTTGATTTTTGTTTAACGTCCGAAACGGCCAACCGGTGCATCTATATAATTTCATTCACATTGACTCTTAATGCGAACGGACGTGGTTCTTATTGACTCTTCTCGGAATAAGCGCGCTTTAGATATTAAAATACATAGATACGTAGTATTTAGGTATTAAGTTTAAAGTAGGTATCTATCTATACTATAATAAAACAATCGGAATCGGATAAGTAATACTCGAGATTTCGCTAGATCTCTCTTTATTAGAACAGTCCAATACAAATCAGGGGTGAAATGAAAAATGGATTTGGTTCAATGTTGAATGAATTTAAATTTCGTTTCTTTTGTTCACGAGATGGCGTTACCAGTAGTAATCATAAAATAAATGAGTTTTTAAATAATATATAACTATTTTATTATTAAGTGCTATTAATAAGTTATTCCTTTTAAATGTTAATAAAATTAACCATGAATCGTATGTGTAATATCAATTATTATAAGTCTTCACACTAGCCTTTAAAAATATCAATTTAACGGACACAAAGAACATCCAGACTAAGGACAATAGTTTATGTATCACAATTGTCCTCCATGGGAATCGAACCCGCGACCTCATGCACGCCAGCCATGTAACGCGACCGCCGCGCCACCGAGGCAGGTAATTCTGCCGCACCATAACGTGGCGTGCAAATGTATTCATTCATAATTAATTAGCGATTATCCGTGTGGTGACGGAGCAAGAATACAATATGTCACCTCCCCATCTCATCCCATGGGTGGCGTAAAACCGACTAAGGGACTATCGGTGAATATTATCTTTACGAAATAAAAATGAAGGAAAACTTGAAATTAAACCCTATACCAATCCGACTGGCCAACGTGGTATTAGTAGGCCAAGTATCCCTCCGTCACGGGAGGAGGCGCGTCCTTGCAGTGGGACATTAATGGGCTGTTATGATGAAAAAAGCGATGTCATTTATTTTAACTTACAAATTTGACAACAGATGGCATTGTGCCTGTGGCGTCATTTTCAGTATCGCGGTATTAAGATTTTACTTGAAAGAATGACGTTCGCTCATGTCTTTCAGTATAAGTTTAGACACAGTCTTCATAGATCTGTCTTTGTAAAGATCTGTTTTTGAAAAGGTTTTGGTTCGTTCGTTAATTTTACAATTCGTGTGTAGGTATATCTGTTTGTTATAAGGTTTAAAAAACGATTTTTCAGTAAATCGAATTGCGAAGTAAGTAACATCCGCCACGCGAACGAAGTCGCGGGCACAGCAGCTAGTTACTAAATAAAGAAACAAATATATTGGACATAATATACTCGTAATCAACTAACGTACAAATTATTTAATCTTTTTCAATTGTATGTATTAGGTACACAAGACAATGACAATGACAAATGTTTGGAAAATGTACAAGTGGCGAGTATACCTTAACTTCAACTCTTCATCCGTCAACATTTCAAAAGAATTTCTCCTATTAGCAATAAATTCTAGCGTTTAAATATCAGATTCCGATGAACTGCTTGAATACATTGCACTTGTATTATTATATTTAATATCAACTTTGAAAAATAATAAACTCTAACACCAAAGAAACAAGAAAATTACAATAATCTTGAAATAAAATAACATGCTTTGACAATTTTAACGTCAAATATAGTTATGGAACCGATAAACGGTGATAATTGGCCAGCTAAGTTAAACTAAGTTTAAACCTAGTTTATCTTGTTTTGGGTGGTTCGGAAACACATTTTTGACAGTTATCGAACCAATAGCGTTATCGAATAGATAAACTACAGATAAGTGAGACTCAGAAACCGGGCATAAGTCATTTTGAATAACATAGAAATAGAAATAGAAAATCATTTATTAATCACATAAGATATTGTATTGCGTAAGGCAGGTGATGAAATAAAATGAGTGTGCCGTTTCTTACTAACTTACTCAGTAACTGAAATCATTTGAACGATTAGTTATGCTGTATGTACTTACCAAGTTGTGTCCATCAAAACTCATCAAAGAGAGAAAGAAACGAGAGAAAAACAAGACCACGCGCGTTGGAATTTGGTGGTGATAAGGAGTTGATGTCTTCTGGCTAATATGATGATGATTTTAAACTAGTAAATCACACTTTTAGTATTATAAACTAATATTTTATTTAACTAACTGCGCTAATATTATTCTGTAATAATAGTACAACCACGAACGTCTGTGTAGTATTAATAATATTGTAGTCAGCTTTGTGCTCAAATTCACTAAATGCTTGTTCCTAAATGAAAATGTTAGTGCTGTTTAGTTCAACATTTTAGTTTAATTTACACTGTAATAAATTCAATTTTAGTTCCGTAATTTGCAGAATAATAATAAATCTAAGCAATTAGGATAGTTTCATTTTGTTAAACTTGTAACAATTCAATTAATAAAGTTAAAACATTATTTTCTTTTCCGATTCAAAATTAACCCAATAGCGAGAACTCTTTGCTTATAAAAGCTAACAGATCACAATCAAAAGTCACATGTTTAATAATGAACCAAACATTTCTAAAATTAACAGAAACAGGTGATCTGACACAGATCTTTGAAATTCTAATTTTTTTTACCTAAATGGATAATTTAAATATACTTTAATTCTGGGAGATTTATTAAAGGAGATTGTAGGAACTAGTAAAACATTTTTTTTAAATGTTTTAAAATGATAACTGGTGTATGTGATACGAACACTGTATTTCGTAGGACAAACAAACAAATTTGTTACCTAGTTTTGTAAAGAGGTCACTTGACAGATGGGGTACACAGTACATGTTTACCTGCTGCTTTTCTAATTGATGTTGTTTCAACACAAACAAATAGTTTATCTAACAGTTTTAACATCTTTGGAGCTGAAACTGTAAAAAAAAATATTACTATTTCTTTTTGAAGTCAATTAAAAACAAACATTTACGTAGACTTCCTTATCCGTGTGGTGACGGAGTAAGAATACAATATGTTACCACCCCATCTCATCCCATGGGTGTCGTAAAAACCGACTAAAGAAATAACCGTAACTACTATCTTTACGAAATAAAAAGAAGGAAAACTTGAAATGAAACCCTATACCAATCCGTCTGGCCAGCGTGGTATTAGTAGGCCAAGTAACCCACCGTCACGGGAGGAGGCCCGTCCCTGCAGTGGGACATTAATGAGCTGTTATGATGACGTAGACTTCCTACTTGTATACGGAACAGTTTTACTGATTAACTGAAGGATTTCTATGAGGTTTTTTACAGGTACTTATTATAATTTGCGTATGTCTTGCGTATCGTCTGCCCATGACGTTAGCGGTCAAAGATCTACAAATTTATTTATAGGAAGAAGGTTTTCTTAAAGAGGTTACATTTTACCGTAAGTGCATTAAAATACCAAATAATAATATGTAAACAATAAAATAGCTAACAACATATTGTAACAATTTGGTAGTGTTGGCTAAGCGAAGATGCGGCGAGTCGGCGTGCCGTGTCACTCACGTAATCTGACAGTCTGCGAGCTGCGTCTGACAATTTAGCGCTGGCTTAACTCTAGCTTGTGCAAGTTGTAAGCTAAGAGCGGGGAAGCTCCTGTACTTAAGACTTTTGCTTTACGTTCATGGTTTAAACCAATGTCATGAAATTTTAAACGTATAAAATGTAAGTTACAGTATGTAACTTTGATTGAGAAATGGTTTTGTATTTAGATAATGTTTTATGTAGTTTTTTGTGGATGTGGGATATTGCTATCATAACAGCCCATTAATGTCCCACTGCAGGGACGGGCCTCCTCCCGTGACGGAGGGTTACTTGGCTTACTAATAACCACGCTGGCCAGACGGATTGGTATAGGGTTTAATTTCAAGTTTTCCTTCTTTTTATTTCGTAAAGATAGTAGTTACGGTTATTCCCTTAGTCGGTTTTTACGACACCCATGGGATGAGATGGGGTGGTGACATATTGTATTCTTACTCCGTCACCACACGGATAAAAAAACAGAACTAAATAAGGGAAACATTAGAGACAGAAAAGAACGTTATCAACTATGTATTATTCAAGCTTAACATATCCATTTTAGAAGTAGACGTTTTTAAACATAACTTTAAGCAGATTACTATTTAAACATAGACCAGATTCATTCCAACTTTTGTTAAAATTACAAACTCCTATAACTTACGCCATGCACCTTACCTGGCCAACTAAAACCTAACTGTTCATTTTTAACTGGAAATTCAACTCTATCTCCACTTGGTAGAGTGTTTTATCCTTCAAAACTATATAACATAAGGTTTCCTAAGGTAGATTTGGATGTCATCGGTGCAAAATACTAGAGAACCTGTCAGCCATGCCTTTGCTAAGTTTAATAGCTAAAGTTACTAGGATCTTAGAATGTTTGTAAAAATGTGAAAAGGTAAATGTTAACGGGTTCAAAACAAAAACAAATATAAGTAAGGTTTTTTAAATTGTTTAAATTAAATAACACGTAAAACGCTACTATGAAATAAACATTGTCGGCACGTTAACATTGTAACTAAAGTTGGTTCGTACCTAATTGCACAAATAATACTGAAACTCCCAACCTCTAGTGGAGCAATCTAACATACCGACACAAATTCTTTGAATCGTTTTCTTGCAATAAACACAAGGGCTTACTGCAATCTTTCTGCACAAAACGAAGAACATTTACGAAACAGTTTGATTGAGCATTTCATCTGCGTCCACAGTGTAATGAAATCCACAATACGTCAGAATATTACACGGGCTGGCCATTACGACACGTTCTAAAAAAAAAACATCCAAACAAAACTGGTAAAATCTGTTTCGAGGTAGTAGGGAGACAACATGCGCCTACCGGCGCGGACTGGTCCAAAAAACAAAAATATTTCGCCGTCGAATTTAGCTGGCGAAGGCTTTTACGCTGACGCTACTGAATAAAATATATGGATAGTGCAGAGCGCCTGTTTCCATACTATCTATGATTTTAGAGCGAAGCTGTAGTTTTTTTAGCTTGTTACGATTTTGCGCGCTGTTGCTCTCTGTATGGGAGCTGTTCAAATAGTAATAGTTGTGTCAAGTTGTAGCACCGTAATATGCGGTCAGTAGTGCGTCATATTATGGTGCATCTTTTAAAAAAACAAGTTTTAAATTTTACCCCAAAACATTTAAATAAAAAAATAACTCTATTGACTACTTTTATAGCATAGCAGCTATAGTCTATGATTTGTATAAGTCTCTGATTCGATTTCCATTAGATGCACTATTCACTCGGTAATTTTGTATGTTTTTCTTTCTATGTTTTAAGACAATTTGCTAATTTTACCTTCACTTATGTACTTACATCATTCATTGTAGGAAAATCACAATAGAGTGCACGTACGTTTATAAGCTCTGTATCCTAAACTTGTAAATAACTAACCTAAAAAATAAATAAACAAACACTAACCTAAAAATGTTACAGAGTGTAAGCTGTTGGTTTGGAATGAATGTGCAATGTTCCACAAAAGAGCAAAAGAGGGATCGCCGAGGTATGGTACAGATGAAATAAATCCCTGTTCGAGAGTATCTGTATTATTGGTATGTATAAAAAGTTGTACTCTTAGTACAAATAATATGATAAAGGAATTTAAAGAATCTCAATGTGGGCAAAATGCAACTCCTCTTTTGAAAATCGGAGAAAGCAACTGAGAGCAACGACATGAATTCTGTCATAGCAGAAATGACGTAATGTGCAATCGAGAGTGGCCGTGTGAAAAAGCATCATGCCGCCGTATAATGAGATAGTTAATCAGAGGTATATTCGATATTGGAAATGTTAAGCGGTACTTTGAATGGCGAATTATTATGGTTCTATAAGACTTGACTTACATTAATAGGGAATACAACCAAACGCTTCCCTGTGGCACCCTCAGATAACAATTACCACAACAACCTCTATGAAGAGGTTGTCGTTGTAAAGTGACATACAATATAAATATTTGCTCTTTTTCTAAAATAATCTAACGTATTTTAAGTAGTAGGTACTCTTATCTAATCAAGTACTAATCACAATAACATAGTATTTGATACGTGAGGTATCGTTAGATGTAATAAAACGTATAACTAGGTACTACATTCGAGTGTGATGTATCAATGGTTTGGTCGGCACGTACAATCTGTGATTTATTTGTTGTTACTGTAAGCGATCGTTTAGCTATTACAGATGCTCGCGTATTACTATGACTAGTGGTTATTTATCATTGTAAGTTTTCCTCCGCAACTCGGTGTGGCCAAAGATCAAGTATTCCAAGTTAGCTGTAATAATATGTGTTTTACAGTGGTAAAATTGGTCTGTGATTTTTAAAGTTTTTAGCAAATTGTTTGTTATTTTTGTATATTGTATTTATTAGTGGCGAAGTGTCCATATAACTCGATTCCTACCGGCTTACCTTTGCAAAAACCGCTTAGCATTGTCTATTAATCAATTATAAATCAATGACGCAACATCCACTCAATACAAAATAATATAAAACAAAAAAGTATTCTCTTACGTAAATCGCAATAATAATTACAGTAATAATAATTTTCAATATAATTATTTACGTACTCATAACGCCATCTTGTAATTAAAGGTTGTCAACTAACAACTTGTTATGGTTCAGTCAGAGAGTACTTAAAGCGCGCATGCGCGGAGCGCAGTAAGCCGGTCGCGAAATTAGGAATCCAGTACAACAGACTGTACGGAAATCGTACGGTCACGTGACACTTTGTATTCGTCGATCTAAGGTACCATATAAGCCGGTGGCCATCGGCTTATGACAAGGATAAAAGATACAACTACAACATTGCGAGAGCGAGAAAGCACTATTGCAACCAGTGGACCGACCAATTGTAACGAAGTTTCATTTCATTTCACGTTAAGTACTTAATTTGCCATTGACATTCCTTTGTTTTTATCAATTATTTAAATCTGATAGAAATCAGCCTTTCTTCTGAATTTTTAGTTTTTAATTATATTTATTTGTTTTTATATTTTTATACGGCTTGCGTCTTGACTTTGGCAGAATCATCGGTAAACGATAGGACCATTTGAAGAAAAAACAGATATTTGTATTTATTTTCTGCAAATAGGTTATAAAATTCGCTTTCTTGTTTAAAGTAGTAAAATTTGTATGTTTAATTATTTATGATTGTGTATTATGTGTTGTGCATTGGTTGACTTTATTTTTGTCGTAGTGCGTTGGGATCCTATGGAATATTTTTGTAAGTACTTGTTTGTATTGTTTTCAGCAAATTTAATAGTTTGTTGTTATAAGGGACAGGTTAATAGTGTTATATTATATTGACTATCCTATTATGTGATGTGCGATAAAACATCATTCTCGAAATTGAATTATAAATATAAGAAACGCCGGCGCTGTGGATTTACGAAACATTTTAATACAATTATCTCATTTCGATACGTATAAGTAAGTGGCTTACAGACAGTATTCTCAGATTCTAAAAGTAAGTAAGTAGGTATGTAGAATCATTTAGGATATAGCAATATAAACAATTAATCTAATTGATCAAAGAAGTCTTCCAAACAGAGAAACATTTTCGTATTTTAAGTTTATGAGTTCGGGACAACTAGGTAAAATCGAAACATTTTCTCACGAATACCTATGAACTACAGAATAATAGTAATATAAAGTAGAACAAAAGTCCACGGAATCTTCGGCTTCCCTTTTATAAAAATCCACCCTTCGCCACTGGTATTTATGGTATACTGCAGCCAGTAAAATCTATCAGGATAAATATTACTAGTATAATATAAAGGAAAGCCATTTAGGCGAGCTTTTTGTGTCTAAAATATGTATCCAAGGGGTATTATTTAGATTTTCTGAGTAAAGCATTCAAAATTGTATTATGTTAATAAAACCAGTAAAAAAATATCGGATGATTTTAATCTTGCTTATAAATTATAAACTGTCATTTATAAAGGATATATTAAAAAGTTTAACGTGTACTGTGTTTATGCTCCGCTTCACATTTAGTAAATAAAATGTAGTAAGTACTTAATGTTCATCTCCTCCTCGGCAGTACCCACGAGAGGAAGCATGAACGCCACCGCTGGAATTGCTGTCATTTCCTCTTGCGAGACTTGTAGGGTGACCATAAAATTGTGACCAAGGAACCGAAATAAAAGAAATAAAAATTGAAAGATATATCTCCTACAGTCAAGAAAGATTTTTGAAAAATGGACTAAGTAAACATGTGTCATGATTTTGTTGAATCGTTATTCCACTAGGCCCCGTATTTAACGCTAGGAATATAGTAGCGTCACTGACGGTACTGAATCTCGTAGAGATATCTTATCATTAATCTCGGATGGTCGTAGAAGCGGTTGCCGTGCACGAGGTCTTCGTGTCTTTTAGGTTTATATTCGTAAAAGTCCCCGCGAGGTGAAGGAGGAACAGGTTTACTTTTTGGATAATGACTCCATAAAGCTCTGGCTTTTAAATTTTAAAATTTTCAGAATTGCCCGGTTAAAGTCGCGGTGGGCAGGGCATATAGCGCGGAGAACCGATAGCCGTTGGGGCAGAAAGGTTCTGGAATGGCGACCGCGTACCGGAAAGCGCAGGGTTGGGAGACCCCTTACACGGTGGACCGACGACCTAGTTAGGACGGCGGGAAGCCGATGGATGAGGGAGGCACAGGACCGCACAAGGTGGCAATGCTTGGAGGAGGCCTATGTTCAGCAGTGGACGTCGATTGGCTGAAATGATGAAAGTTCTGGCGCATGACAATAAAGAAAAGCGAGTTTCCACTTCTTTCTTTCCTAACTCAACTTTGCATTAGATTAGGGAGAGTGGAGAAGAGATAATTTCTAATTTTGTCATAACTTAGGTAAAGAATTAGATAAATTAAATTTGTAATTGTGTAGTGTTATTTAGTTTAAGACAGGTTTTCTGGCTCACCTGGCAGGCGTGGGTACTTCAGGTACCAACATAACACCAGCGCCAGGATGCTATGTCCTGGCATACGCTGAGTTGGTGACCTTTTTGGTATACCAGGTCACACACAGTATCTGTTATTGAAAAATTGTTAAGTATCCTGTATTCATTTTATATTGTATTCTTTTTTTTTGTTTCTTTCTTTTTTTTTTTTTTTCTCTGTGTGTTTTGTGAGTTTGTTAATTGTGTAAATTATTTGTGTGTCTTGGTTTTCGCCAAATAAATAATTTTTCTTTCTTTCTTTCTATAAAAACATCTTTCTTTCTTTCTATAAAAACATTAATTATTGTTAGATTAATGCTCAATAACCTACAGTAATACGAGTCACCCTACGTGATAGGCACAAATGTAGTAGGTACACGTAGTAGGTCCGTTTTTGCTACAATCATTATATTAGTCTAGCTGTTTCCTTTTTTATTTCATTTCATTTCATTTCATTTTATTCATTCATAACAATTTACATTCGAATAATGTTCTTCATTTTGCGAAAATTCTGTTTGCGTGAACAATTTTCTTTTGAAAACGCCTGATGAGGGATTAGATATCGTTAAGTTGATGTACGCCTAGAAAATAGATTTTTTGTTATATTGTGATGTTTTGAGTAAATTTAGTTGTGTAAATGTTTGGTAGTCGTTAACTAATAAATAAAATAGTGAATTGAATAGCCTATCAATCATTATGTATGTTACTCCCAATTTGATTTCTGGGGACTGTGGCCCGCTAATTTTACATTTATTTCACTAATTTTGTAGTAAATTAATTAGTGAACCAGATGTTTTTTTTATATGTATTACATTTCTACAAATAGAACTCAAATCCCAGATATCCAATCCAAACAATGTTACAATAGAAAAGAAAAAAAATGTGCAGTGATTGATAACATTAGATAGATACAACACTTAGGTATAATTGAAATAAAGTGCCTGATTACAACCTTTTTTTTTTAATGTTTACAAGAATAATAACGCTTGGTCATTGAACAATATTATGATACTAAGTTGACCACAACTAACCACATTATAAAAAAGGTAACAACAATTTTTCCAAGTGAGTACTTTATTGACATACAAACAGGCATGACTGTACAATTGGGGATCCCAAAAAGTAATAATAAAATACTCTGGAGGCTTTCTAAGGAAATATTAAATAATCCGCAAGGGTTGGAATAATATTCGTTGGGCCCTTTTAATGTGGGACCTGATCTTTTGTGGCCTGAGGGCTGTACTGTTATGACAAGTACTCTTAGGGGTCCGTTGAGTCGTATAAACCAAAATTACTTAGTTTAATACTTTTAAACGTATACCTTGGTCAAAATTTTAACCTGAATTGCTAGCTGTCATAGCCGTTTTGTTTGCTAAGGTAACATAAATTAAGAAACGAATTTACAAAATAAGTTATTACTTTAAAAACAATACGTTTTAAAACTTTTGCTTTGTGTACATTATACTATTTACATTCAGGTCTTATACACTAGACTACATGTAGTCTCCTACATAAGGACGTCCTAACTTTTTAGTGTTAGAACACACAGTTTACACTGTCCTACATGTGATTACACTAGACTACATGGATGTAGTTGACTACATGTAGTCTCCTAGACTAGACATTATTAAATTTGTGGTAGTAGTTATTGGTGACATGAAATGGAGTTCGAATGAAAATAAGTACTAAAGAATTAATGTAATAAAATTCAAACATATTTCACCACAATTCTTTTTACTGGTTTTCATTAAACTCGTTAAAATGTTTTACGACATTTTTGTGGTTACGATTCAATTTTTAATGATGCATTGTAAAATGGCTGCCACAAATAACTAGCTGAGCCAGACAATCGTAGATAAAAACGTGATTCGATATTATTCATGTTTTTAATGGGCAATTTTACAGAATTTTTAAATGAAAAAGAAAATGAAAAAAATGAAAATAATTTATTTGCATTAAAACACGGTATTTAAAGATGGTACAATACAGTATACATTGTTCATACATGTTTAGCTAAGTACAATAGCATGCAAATATTTAAAATGTTTTAAGTTCCATTAATTCCTTAATACTATAAAAATTATGCTCCATTAACCAAGTCCGCAGACTAATTGAAAATAATTTTACATTTAATAATTTGATAGAATTAGGTACTTTATTATAAATTCGTACACACATTGCTAAGCAGTTCTTATTATAATAATATTTGGTGGACCTTGGAATGTCTTTTAAAACAAGTCTAAATTGATCTCGTCGATTTCGACAGCATACATCCTTTGCGCTCATAAAATATTCATTATGCTTACGTACCAGTGGCGAAGGGTGGATTTTTATAAAAGGGAAGCCGAAGATTCCGTGGACTTTCGTTCTACTTTATATTACTATTATTCTGTCGTTCATAGGTATTCGTAGGCGCCCCAAAGTGCGCCGGCGTTTCTTATATTTATAATTTAATTTCACGATGTTTTATCACACAACACATTATTATGGATAGACAATATAATCTAACACTATTAACGTGTCCCTTATAACAACAAACTATTAAATTTGCTGATAAATAATACAAACAAGTACTTACAAAAATATTCCATAGGATCCCAACGCACTACGACAAAAATAAAGTCAACCAATGCATAACACATAATACACAATCATAAATAATTAAACATACAAATTTTACTACTTTAAAGTAGGTACGTAGTACATAATTACCTCAATGACTTTAAACAAGAAAGCGAATTTTATAACCTATTTGCAGAAAATAAATAATTCTGTTTTTTCTTCTAATGGTCCTATCGTTTACCGATGATTCTGCCAAAGTCAAGATGGAGAGAATAAAAAAATAAAAACAAATAAATATAATTAAAAGCTGAAAATTCAGAAGAAAGACTGATTTCTAGCAGATTTAATTTTTTTTTTTTTAAATCTCATTTATTTAAAGATAGCCATACATCGTATAGATTTAAATAATTGATAAAAACAAAAAGGAATGTCAATGGCAAATTAAGTACTTAGCGTAAAATGAAATGAAACTTCGTTACAATTGGTCGGTCCACTGGTTGCAATAGTGCTTTCTCGCTCTCGCAATGTTGTAGTTGTATCTTTTATCCTTGTCATAAGCCGGTGGCCATCGGCTTATATGGTACCTTAGATCGACGAAGACAAAGTGTCACGTGGCCGTACGATTTCCGTACGTATTGTTGTACTGGATTCCTAATTTCGCGACCGGCTTACCGCGCCCCGCGCATGCGCGCTTTAGGTACTCTCTGACTGACCCATAACAAGTGGTTAGTTGACAACCTTTAATTACTAGATGGCGTTATGAGTACGTAAATAATCATATTGAAAATTATTATTACTATAATTTTGTATTATTATTGCGATTTACGTAAGAGAATACTTTTTTGTTTTATATTATTTTGTATTGAGTGGATGTTGCATCATTGATTTATAATTGATTAATAGACAATGCTAAGCGGTTTTTGCAAAGGTAAGCCGGTAGGAATCGAGTTATATGGACACTTCGCCACTATTACGTACAAACATACAAACTTCGTAAATATAGAGCGATGGTAAAGGTAACAAACCATATCTTTTAAATATTGGTCTACAGGATTCCTCTTGTTGCATACCATGGATAGCCCTAATGCATTTTTTTTGCGCCACAAACGCTCTATTTATGTCAGTACCGTTGCCCCATGTAATGAGCCCATATCGAAGTATAGATTCTATATAAGCTCGGTATGACATAATAGCTGTATCTATATTTGTAATATTTTTTACATGTTTTAAGGCGTACACAAATTTATTTATTTTACCGCAAACACTATCTACATGTGTTTTCCAGTTTAGGTCCTCATCTATAAACACACCTAAAAATTTTGTATCAGTAACTTGCTTAAGTTTTGGTATATTTAACTTGAAATTGTATTTATTATTATGCGATTTATTAAATTGTATGTAAAAGCATTTATCTAGATTAATTACTAAATTATGTTCATTAAGCCATTCTATAAGTTTGTTAATTGTACTATTAATGTCACTTTCATGATTATGTATAGTATTATCTTTTTTATTTGTTTTTACTATGATAGATATGTCATCTGCAAATAGGGTGCATTTATGATTTGTTATATCTGTTATATCATTTATATATAGCAAGAATAACACTGGACCTAGAACGCTTCCTTGTGGGACGCCTCGTTTATTTATTTGATAATCTGAGTGGAATGATGTTATAGGTTGTTGTGTCGAGGGTGAAGAAAGAAAACATGTAATTTGAAGAGCAAAGATTTGTAATGTTTTTAGTTCACAGAGACACGGAGATTTATACAATATACACAGAGGAGTGAGGAAGAGAAGTATAGCACAGTTTGATAGCACAGAGTTTATAGCGAAGAGTAGTAGTAGTAGCACTGAGAGTTCATATACACATAGAATAAGAAAACTCTAAACACGTAATTTTACTTAAGACTTAAGCGTATGCGCGGGCGCTGGGCGGTTAGAACGCAGTCCAACTCAAGCGGTGATCTACCTGAGACTGGAGACTGGGGTGCATGTGCGTGAGCAGGAACGCAAGCGCTTCCCATAGCGCTGTCTCGTTCGCGCACGATCAAGTTGTGAAGACCGGTTGCCGATACACAATAGACTCGGCGACCGGTGCTTAGGAATTTATCTAATATTATGCTATATTTGTTTGTACTGTTTGTTTGTTGAAGTTTTTATTTATTTTATTAATTTACTTTTTAATTATAATGTTTTAGGTTAAGTTAGATTAAATATTTAAATGTATTATAATAATGTAGGAGTTAACAATTAACAATAATATGTAGGGCACTACATCACCCCCCTCCAGAGACCGTCAAGGGCGATAGTAAGAGGGAAAATTAACGCGACGCCCTGCTCGCGTCCTTCTGACGACATCTTCATCAGCGAGAGGTGAGTTTCGGGAATTCGCGATGGTTGTGTCGTGTGGCTGTGTTGTTTTGAGTGACGGATGTGGTGATTGTGATGAATGTGGTGATTGTGATGACTGTGGTGATGGTTGTGTTGTGTATGTTGTATTTTCAGGGTCACGCAGTATGTAGGCCGGCTTAATGCGGTCTATGGATACTGTGACTGGTTTACCACCTACTAGAATTTTAAACACCTTGTCACCCCGCTCGATCACCTTATGTGGACCAGTATATGCTGGTTTAAGACATCCACCGGTAGTACAATCTCGTAAGAAGACGTGAGATGATGTTGATAGTTGTTTGTAAATAAAATGTTTAATACTACCTTTGTGTCTAGCTGCTGGTGTTGGTTCCATAGACCTCACGATGTTGCGCAGCCTTGACAAAAAATCGGTAGTGTCTACAGTCTCATCTGCTTGGGGGTCGAAAAACTCACCTGGTAGGCGCATTGGCTGGCCGTACACCAGTTCGGCCGCTGAAGCCTTTACGTCTTCCTTGTAAGCGCTACGGACTCCCATAAGGACTAGGGGAAGAGATTCCACCCAGCCGTCGTTAGTGTGGCAGCTGATCGCGGCTTTGAGCTGGCGGTGGAATCTCTCCACCATTCCATTACAGGCCGGATGGTATGCAGTGGTCCTGCGATGGTGAAAACCCGCGATCTTTGCCAGATTTTTAAACAAGGCAGACTCGAACTGCCTACCTCTGTCAGTAACCACAACTGATGGGCAACCAAAACGTGCGATCCAGCCACTTAGTAACGCCTTCGCCACCGTTTCAGCAGTGATGTCTGCTATTGGTATTGCCTCAGGCCATCGCGTGTAACGATCGACGGCTGTGAGACAATAACGAAACCCTTGACATGGTGGCAGTGGGCCAACCAGGTCAATGTGAACAAAGTCAAACCTTGACCGCGGCAACTGGTACGTGCTTAACGGAGCCATGACGTGACGAGTGGTTTTAGAGCGTTGGCAGTTCAGGCAAGAACGTGCCCACTCGCGGCAGTCCCTCATTACACCAGGCCATACGTATCTACTTGCTATTAACTTTGCTGATGCCTTAGTGCCTGGATGGCTAAGTGAATGCAGACTATTGAAAATAGTAGTTCGCAAAGCTTTAGGTACGTATGGTCTGGAGGTGCCGTTACTGACGTCACAGTATAGGTACTGCTTAGATCCAGGTATACTTACCTTTTCTAGTTTTAATGAATTGTCTTCAGCCAGGAGTTGTTTGAGCTCGGAGTCTTCGCGCTGAGCTTCAGCAATCTTTTCAGCTGGTACGGGTTGAGTAATCTCCTCTACGCGCGAGAGTGCGTCAGCCACGACATTGTTCTTACCGGAAATATGCCGGATGTCTGTGGTGAATTGGGCTATCAAATTGAGATGCCTGAACTGGCGAGGTGAACAATTGTCTTTACGAGAGTGGAAAGCGAAGGTGATAGGCTTGTGGTCTGTGTATATGACAAAGTCACGAGCCTCCAGCATGTGACGAAAATATTTCACACTCTCGTAAATGGCGAGCAGTTCTCGATCGTAAGGAGAGTACTTGACCTGCGTTGTCGTTAACTTACGTGAGAAGAAGGCTAGGGGCTCCCATGCCCCAGCGCGCAGCTGCTGCAGAACTGCACCAATCGCCTTGTCTGACGCATCCGTGACCAACGCTAACTGTGCGCTGCAATCAGGATGAGCCAGGAGTGCTGCTTTGCAAAGGCTGTCCTTGCAGTTCTGAAAAGCCTGGTCTTCATCAGAAGAAAAATTGACAGGATGTGAACCCTTGACCGAACCAGTGAGGAGAGCGTTTAAAGGTGCCTGGTCGTTTGCTGAGCTGGGAATAAACCTACGGTAAAAATTGAGCATCCCCAGAAACCTACGCAACTCTTTCACGGTTTTAGGTGTTGGAAAATTGCGGATGGCTTCCACCTTGGCTGGTAGCGGTTTACTACCTTTGGCAGAAATGTGGTAGCCTAGAAAATTTACTTCCGACACACCGAAGACACACTTGGATGTGTTGATGACCATACCGTATTCCCTCAGTCTCGTAAAAAGTTGACGTAGATGCTGCTCGTGGGTTTCCTGGTCTTTCGAGTAGACCAAAAAATCGTCCAAGTAGGCGTACGTGAAGTCCAGACCCCTAAGCATCCCATCCACGAAGCGTTGAAACGTCTGTCCGGCATTTCGAAGTCCGAACGTCATGTACGGAAATTCGAAAAGACCGAACGGCGTGGTGATAGCTGTCTTCGGGATGTCCTCGGGGTGCACAGGGATCTGGTTGTATGCTTTGACCAAATCGATTTGAGAGTACACGGTACAGCCAGACAAGCTGTGAGCGAAATCTTGAATGTGTCGGATGGGGTACTGGTCAGCGATGGTGCGCGCATTTAGCATGCGGTAATCGCCACAGGGTCGCCAACCGTCGCCCTTCTTAGGAGTCAAGTGAAGAGGTGATGACCAAGGTGACTCGGATGGACGGCAGGTGCCACACTGCAACATGGAATTAAATTCGTCCTTTGCGATTTTTAATTTGTCAGGGGCCAACCTGCGTGGTGAACATGATACTGGTGGCCCTGGTGTGGTACGAATGTGATGTACGGTATTATGTTTTGGTGTGCGGTGTATACCTGGTGGACGAGTGATGTCGGGAAATTCCCGTAGTATGTGTGTGTATGCAGAATTACCAAGACTCACCCTCACCGAAGAAATGCCGTCAGAACGAGTGGCAGGCGATGCCGGGGTGGTAAGTGTTGTATGATTGTCTATAAGGCGTTGGTTCCTGCAATCAACAATCAAATTATAAAACGACAAAAAATCCACTCCTATTATCGCCTTTGTTACGTCGGCTACAATAAATCGCCAGGCATAGTCACGGCGCAAGCCTAAGTTTAAACTTAATTGAATACAACCGTATGTTTTTATGGAAGTTCCGTTGGCCGCACACAGTTCGTAATTTGTCTTTTCTAGTCGTATTGAGATCGCCGAACGAGGATAGACACAGAGGTCGCTGCCAGTGTCGACCAAAAACTGCACCTTCGACCTGCGGTCGGTGACAAATAAGCGACCAGCACTTGGACAATCGTCGGCCGCCATCACTGATTGTCCCGCTCGTTTCCCGAGGTGTTATTGTGGTAGTCGCACGGTTTGTTGCACTTCTTCGCTCGCCTGCCAAATGTTCGGTGGTACCAGCACTGCGGGAAGTTTTCGGTGTCGGTCTCTGAACGCACTGAGGATTGTGAACGATGTCGCGTGCGACTAAGAGACCGTCCTCTGGGACGAGTATTGCGGGACAGTCGCTCGACCTTCTCCGCTAGCTTCTCCATCTGCTTGGTCAGAGCAGCAATCTCGCTGATGTGTGCGCCACCTCCACTGGTAATGGTAGATGTAGAAGCTGGTACCTGTGAGCCTACAACGTCGTGGATTCGATCTGCGAGCTCAGCCAGATCAGGCAGTTCCAATGAAGACTGTGATGCGACGATAGCCTGGGTATTCGCAGGTAAACGACTGGTCCAAATCGTCCTGAGGAAGTCCGCCGGTACACCTGGGCCAGCGAGGTTGAGAAGGTGACGATAAAACTGTGACGGCTTTCGGTCACCGAGTTCTTCATGCATGAGAAGTTGTTTAATTTTCTTCTCATGCGACGCTGATAGCCGTTTGATAAGCTCCGTCTTAAGTTTTTCATACTTGTTAGCCTGTGGAGGGTATGAGATAACGTCCTCTACCTCGGACGCGTATTGCGTATCTAAATTGCCTATGACGTAATAAAATTTGGTTTCGTCTGTCTTTATACCGGCTAAAATAAATTGGGCTTCCATCTGGCAAAACCACAGTCCAGGTTTCTCTGAGTTAAATGGTGGAACTCGCACTCCAACACGGAAAGTTTCCGCCGCCATTTTGTTCTCGCCGCTGTTTGCCGCCGATTGTGCGTCATCTTCCGATTCCGACATCGTGTTCGTTTCGGGGTCACCAAATATAGGTTGTTGTGTCGAGGGTGAAGAAAGAAAACATGTAATTTGAAGAGCAAAGATTTGTAATGTTTTTAGTTCACAGAGACACGGAGATTTATACAATATACACAGAGGAGTGAGGAAGAGAAGTATAGCACAGTTTGATAGCACAGAGTTTATAGCGAAGAGTAGTAGTAGTAGCACTGAGAGTTCATATACACATAGAATAAGAAAACTCTAAACACGTAATTTTACTTAAGACTTAAGCGTATGCGCGGGCGCTGGGCGGTTAGAACGCAGTCCAACTCAAGCGGTGATCTACCTGAGACTGGAGACTGGGGTGCATGTGCGTGAGCAGGAACGCAAGCGCTTCCCATAGCGCTGTCTCGTTCGCGCACGATCAAGTTGTGAAGACCGGTTGCCGATACACAATAGACTCGGCGACCGGTGCTTAGGAATTTATCTAATATTATGCTATATTTGTTTGTACTGTTTGTTTGTTGAAGTTTTTATTTATTTTATTAATTTACTTTTTAATTATAATGTTTTAGGTTAAGTTAGATTAAATATTTAAATGTATTATAATAATGTAGGAGTTAACAATTAACAATAATATGTAGGGCACTACAATGTGATATTCTGATTTTCATCAATTCTATTTATTATAACCCTTTGTTGCCTGTTACTTAGGTAAGAGGATATCCATTGCAAAGCTAAACCTCTAATTCCAAGCGTTTCCAATTTCTTGGTCAAGGTGTTATGTGACACAAGGTCAAACGCCTTGGAAAGGTCGAAAAATAACCCGGTAGTGTAGTGGTTATCATTAATACCTGTCAATATTTCGTCACAAGCGTGTACATTGCCAGTGTTGTTGATTTATGTTTTTGGAATCCAAATTGAGAGCTGTTAAATATGTCGTATTTGTTACAATAATTTACTAACCTTTTGTGCATGCATTTTTCATAAATTTTTGATATTATAGGTATCAAAGTTATTGGGCGATAATTGTTGATATCGTCAAGATCTCCCTTTTTATACAGCGGTTTTATAATAGACGATTTCAAATACTTAGTTATAATTAATATTTTTCCCACTACGACTTATTTAAACACAGTAAGGTGACATAGTTCATTCTTTCATCTAGAAATAATTATATGGACATCAGTTTAAAATAAAATTAGGAAAAAACGTTATTAAAAACAATTTTACAACGAAAACATCGTATTAAGCACCTCAATTAACAACATTCCTAGGCATATCAACCTAAAGAGCAATTCGTATCTACACGTTTCACAGAGGGCAACCTCCTAATACAACGCTTGTAAGACGATTTGACACAGAGTTTTCTACCAAGTTTAGCTTTTCCACAGCGATGATAGAGATGCATAGACACATTTTTCCGATATCCGAAGAAAGAGATAAAGATAATAATATATAAGGTGTTTCAGCAATTAGCTCACTAAGAAAATGCACATACTAAATGAACTACTACTACACTCATTCCGCTTGATATTATTGACGTCACATACTGGAGAAGTTATTGCAAAAGAATGTGCCACATAATCAGCCTTCCCGCGATCAATAAGGCGTTATTGAAGGGTTTAGTGTCAATCAAAAACAGACTTACCCATACGCGTCCAAGTAGAGGCGGATAAGAATTCTCGCAGAAAGCCGGCCCTAACGAGTTCCCGGGTTACAAAGGAGCGTTCGATCTTTCGATTATTCGACTCGAATCTGACAATCGAGTATTGTGCGTTATCGATTGTCCGTCAAAGGAATGGGTTAACTTTGTAAATGTGTTTGTTTGTCGAAGGTATAACAATAACAGATAGTCGTTGAATAATCGAGGACCTTCACAACAAAGAACTAATGTTATTGCCAAACATTTTTCTGAGAAGGTAAAAATATTTCAGCTTTTTTAACGAATCAGTATCATGGTTTGGCAAAGTCAGATAAGTTACTCAACAAAACCGGGCAGTAATGTTGGTCCTATGATCAAATACGTTTATTTATTTAGGCTACAGTAACAATGTTGAAGGAAAAAAATATATTCAAAACTATTATTCTTCAATCAATCATTGACATTGTAATATACTTTGTCTTAGTGTCGTTTATGAATCATATACTAAGGGTGTCTGTTGCTTTTGTTATTTATTTTATATTTTTAATTACAAATATGCAAAGTAAGTGTATGTATATTGACGGAAGTGTGAGTATTTTATAGTAGAAGTATGGCTTGGAACAGTCTATTTTGAATTATAAGTATGTCTTAAAGTGAACACTATTACGTTACATACTCGCACACACTTTAGTCGTAGATTGGCGAGTCCCGACCGCCTTACATCATGTCATTGTAGTCTCCTACAAGATGTAGTGCACTACATGTAGGGTAGTGTAATCGGCGCTATAGATACACAGACATAACTTGCCACTTCAACATAAAACTAGTATTTATTTATAAAAATATTTTTAAATATCTCTTTCAGTGCCTTTATTTAAACAAAAACACTTTTCTAATTACATTTTTACAAGCGCTACCGTTAACATTTTAAAAGCAAATAAAAAACTTTGAGCGCCTCCGAACTTTTCAAATTGATTTTGCTTCATTGCAAGGCGACCCTGGCTCGTTTAACATCTTTTTAATTAAATCAAAGGGCATCTAATCGAGGTCTGCCCATCCCAAAACTTACTGTTTTTACTCAGATCACCTTTTTTTTAATTCTAAATATGCCACCGTTAGCGCCTTTGACTTGGTGAATTATAATTCGTTTTAAACAGTTTTTTATTGTAAAATATTGCGATTATGGTGATGAATTAATTCCGTATGCCATCTTCTAGACGGGTAAGGACGTTTTCTTGAAAGGATTACGTAATGTACGTTTAGTCTACCACTACAATGAAGATCTGTATTAAAAACATGTTTTATCTTAAATCCCACACTCGCAGAAAAACAGATAAATAAAATAAAACATGTTGAAAGGATGTTCAGATCGTTCGTGAAATCTGCTTAAGACATTTCTAAATGTAAATCCTTTGTAGTTATTCGTTCCAAACAGCGAACAAAACATTCACTTGACGTAAATATTTTCGCGGTTCAACTTAAAAGGATCTTACATTTTTAACTTTCAACTCGAGATGCAATTTATAGCGCCAAAAATTCATAGAGCTTCACAAAGAGTTATCACAAAGGAATGGCAGACTGATCCTCAAAGAGATCGTGCTTCGTAACAAATGCGATGTAAGCGAACTCGGGTATTACCATATGTATTGGTGCGACTCTGATCGAGTTATTCGACTATAAGATCGATTTTGAAAAATGACTCTCGGTATGATGGTGTTTGTATTTTGTTTAGTGATGGAACTTTTATTTTGTTGACAGAGTTAAGATTACGTTCTTGTACAGAATAAAGCTAGTTTTGAATGAACTAAGCAGGATAAGTAGTAGTGGTTCGTACCAGCCACTTTTTAATGGTTCAATGTAGGCACTTGACTGGGCGTGGGGCTAGATGGAAAACAATAACCACGTGGGCTAAATGACCTAGTAGTCATAAATTTGATATCGAGTATCTAATATGGCAATATTCCGTATTCCTAAATACAATTCACTGTGGAACTATTACTTAACCAATATTATGTTACTTGTATGTATTCCAAAATACCTACCAACATTTTTAGGCAAACGTCTTTTCGGTGCATTTAGTTTAGAATTGTATTTTAAAAGGCAACATCTAGTACAGCTAAAATAAAAATGTGGCAACAGCCCGCAGTTTAATCCTGGCACATTGTGTGGGAGACAATCGCGTCGAGATTGGATCCGGATCGGAACAGAATATACAAAATATATCCGCTTTATTGCGATGGGGATTATTGACACCTTTGTTTTGACGAATAAAATAAAATATGGATTGTTGTTTGTTTAACAACTAATGTAAACGAATTTTTGTTTTAACAAATCGATCTATCTTTGTGTTCACATTATTACGTGGCCCTCTGTACGAATGCTATGCAGTAATCTAGATTTCAATTGCCATTTAATGCGTACTTTTGTGTGAATGAAAACGTATCCTTTGCGTGATTTTCTATATTTACTTGTAATATAAAATATTAATAGAATATCTATTAATATTTTAATGGAATTTACTCTACAAGGATCTTAAGTACCTATCGATCTTATCTTAAAATAGATGACGTTGATAAATGTATTAGATTAATTATTAAATAAGTGGTAATTAAACAGACTTTTTTAATGTAAATTTTTTTGCCTTTAAAAATCTACATTGCGATCTAAATTACTAGGTCAGTCACAATTAACGAGCGTCTGAATTATGTTATCTTAGCCACTGATTATCTTCTATGTGCGCAACTCTAAATACAACATTGTGGTTATTTTTTAATATGCATCGAAGCATTAAACTTCTTAATTAGTACCTAGTTATAAAGACAACATTTAATGTGACCAATAAAGAAACGTGTGGCTTAATTCATAAGTTCTGTTATTTAATTATGTGCCTTTTAAATTTTATCACTTTTTACTCTATTAAAGTAGATAAAAGGAATGTAAACCTATGTTCTAGGGAGCTTAGACATACGCGTTTATAAAAGGTTTTAGCCTCATACAGTTCATAAAATCAATAACTCGCTCCCCAAGTAATTAATTTTAATTATACAAATTCTATCAGCCTGTCCAATAGAACACGTCATGTAATTATTTTAGAATTTCAATCTACAGAAATCATACAAAGCTATTTGATTAACTGTTTTAATTACAAAATATATATCTGGGAATATTATTTTACCCATTTTACCTTTATACTGGTTTTAATACATCGCAATTCAAACCCAAAAAATAGAAACCAACAAATAATTTTTATATCCAGGCCGGATTCCAACCCATTTCAAATCTTTTTAGATAAACATCCAAAGGCTTTCTAATTTTGTGTTGCTTAGTAGTACATTACTTATATTGAAACAAAAAACGTATTGATTTTTAAAAACAAATTGATACAAATTTAAAATGAGGCGACTAATGGCGTTCCTAAGGGATGGGTGGGCAGTATAATTTAGTAAAGTTTTTCAATTTAACGTGGCGATTACGCTGTACTACCCCAGGGAAGGGTCCTTCGATGATGAGCGAACAGATAATTAGAAGCGGCTTAGTGAAGTGGAAACAATTAGATACTTTTATTTAATCACAAGCTGTATCCTGCGGTTTCATCCGCCTTATTTATGACGAAAAACCCTTCTTAATTACTTCGCTAAGGGGAAAGCTCTGTCAGATTTTGTAACATTTTTACAAAATAATAATGAAATTTTTTTTAATGACTTTTTAGGAGTATTGATTACATATTTTGTGATCTAGAAACCCAGTTTTCATTTGGATATAAATACAAAAATAAATATCGATTCAAATAAAAAGTTAAGAAGTAAAATAAATATCATCATCATCATCATAACAGCCCATTAATGCCCCACTGCAGGGACGGGCCTCCTCCCGTGACGGAGAGTTACTTGGCCTACTAATACCACGCTGGCCAGACGGATTGGTATAGGGTTTAATTTCAAGTTTTCCCTTTTTTTTATTTCGCAAAGATAGTAGTTACGGTTATTCCCTTAGTCGGTTTTTACGACACCCATGGGATGAGATGGGGTGGTGACATATTGTATTCTTACTCCGTCACCACACGTAAATATGCACCAAATAAATATGCTGGTCGTAATATATTTACAAATATATAGAAGATAGCTCGGCAACAATAATAATAAAAATACACAAATAATGCCGCTAAAATGATAAACGACGTCGCACGGACGAACTTGGGCAATCTACAAGAATACATCGTGTGCCTTGTATTCATGATGTGCATGTTTATAAAGGTATTTTGCAGGCTTTACTACTTTAAAATAAAATTTTAAAGTAGTTTGTCTCTACTAATATTTCAAAGTTTACCGTTTGCATTAATAGAATTAAATCACAAAATGAGTGCATTTTCATCAAATCTTTTGACAGCACTGTTTACAGTAGGTACAAAGTTAGCGTCTTCTTGAGTACTAAAGACGATCCTTTGTTACGCTAACTGCGGTAATTACCAGCGGTCTGTGTGACCAACGAGGATTAGCTATACTAAGGCATTACAACCGTTAATATCTACATCTAATTATGATTAATTTGTTAGTGAATCAATGCATCAACATGACATATTTGTCATATTGAAGAAGGCGTTTGTTGGTTGATAGGAAAATTCTAATCATTGTTTCTTTTTGGTTTCAGCTAGTAGCAGTATTAGGCTAATAGATATTTTGTTAATTATGTACTAAAATATTTGTGGTTACTACATAATAAGCTTAAACGGGTCACTATTGCTGTGATACCGGGGCTTATGGTCACATCAAATTTGTTATACACATAATTGGCCAAATTAGCCATAGCAATTTCATCAATAGGTATGAGAAAGCATCAAAAGCCTTTTTTACCACTCGTGTAAAACCACAACCAAGATAATCAAATTATTTCAACACAAAATGACGCACGTACTTAAACTCACATAAAGACAATTCAAATTTAAATGAATCAAAATAATATTTAACAAGTTGTATTTCAATTTTGAAAACCAATAATAAATTGTTTTTTGTTAGGCGTGAAATGTGAATTTCAATATTTCATAATGAACTGTGAAAAATATTTAGAAACATCAAAGAATATTGAACGAAATTTTATGAATAGAGACACAAATTGTTTTAACCTAAAATAAATATAAAATTGGATTTTCATGATAAACCAGACGTTATACCTCGCAGCTAACAAATTTATTATTTAACAATACCTATTCATTATTTTGGAGTTTGAAAATAATTTTGATCATGTAACCGATTTGTGCGATATTTCCTTTAAGGAGGGAACAAGAATACAGAGTCGATCTCGTCTCATGGCAAGAAACCGCTTGTCAGGTCAGCGTGAAGGTTAAAGACCACATTTCATGTTAAATGCAGTGCAGGTTTCTCTTTACTCAGAGCTTAACTCTCAGTAAAACAAAAGTAAGTAACTATATTTTTTACTAGCTGACCCGTGCCCACTTCGTTAAGCCGCGAAAAAAACGCGTCACTTTTTTAAACATATTTCTTTACTGCTCCACTCCTATTAGTCATAGCGTGATACTTTAAATATAGCCTATGACACTCCCCGATAAATGGACTATTCATCACAGAAAGAATGTTTAAAATCGCTTCAGTAGATCCAGAGATTATCCCCTACAACGTCACAAACACACAAACAAACAAACACACAAACTTTACCTCTTAATAATATTAAGTATAGATATAGAAGTATAGATTGAAACCTTTTATGTTACAGTGGTCTTGCTTTTGCAAGTGATGCTTGACTAGGTGTAATCTACGGATTTATTATGATGTCGTAGTAGACGATATCACAGGAACCTGTCTCTATCTCCTAAAATCTTTCGTAGTTGTTTACTTTACTTTGTTTAACTTTTTTTTTGATATTAATTAAGAGCACTATTACTATAATCGCCGTAACCTCAGTTGAGAACATCTTAATTACCGTGAATACCATTAGGCACGAGTCTCTTCCCTAAAAAATACATGGTCCCTAATAGTAGTACCACTCTAGCTAAATTAATTGGGTTTATTTCCAGCTTTCCAAATCAATGAATCGTATTTTATTACCATTAAATGAAAATTGAACAATAATACACGACTATTCTAGTATCTAACTGTAGTTAGTGTATCAGTGAGACGGTTTGTCCCCTGATAGTAAGTGCAGTTCAAGATAACGAGATATAGTGAGAATATCAAATTAATAGAGCTTCATTTGCTTCACAATGGCGACTAAGATGTGGATTAAGTGAGGTTGTGAAGCTATTTCGGAGTAGGAGGGTTATTATAGTTATCACTTTAGTTTTTATCATTTACTTTTATTATTATAAAATAACAAAGGATTGATAAGGCCTGTTAGAGGTTACCTACTCTAAATAAAATTATAACATGTCTTTTGTGGAAAATTTTGTAAAAGATAATGTCTATATTTAAAAACAGATTGAACGTAATACGTTTTGTTATCACAAAATATTAAATATGTGTTAACAAAATATTTAAACAACCTTCGATAAAATAAATATAAAGTCCACAATAACCTGTATCGATTTTGTCACGAGTTTCATTTAAATATTGGAAAAAAATTTGCATTTCAATATGGCGTCAAGCCGGGTTAGGCTTAGAATACTGATTGGCAGGATTAAAAGCCATTTAGCTAAGAGGATATCGGAAAATAAGGAAGTCGTTGACGTTTACCCACTTTGTCGGCACTTCCCATTGCGTTCGAGTTTAGAAATCTTAATAACAATTGAGATATAATCGAGTTTTGATGTGTTAGAGAAACAGGGACTAAACGAACACAGATTTTGGTGGTAATCTTTACAACTTATTTGACAGGCAGGTTAAAAAAAATAAGCTTGCTCTATGATGCATTGCTCTACGGAATTGCGACTTCTTTTTGTTTTTTGTCATAATGAAAACACCTGGATAATTTCTCCCTTAGTTTGTTACTACAACCACGGTGATTTAGAGAGTTATATTTATGTACTATTCCTCCATTAGTGCCAAAGCCTATAGGAATAAATTAAAAACTGCACTAAAAAAAGCGCCAGTATTTTGTCTCCGACCAAAGTTAGTGCTGTATAATCTGGCGTCCAAATCATTACAGCAAAGCACTTCGTAGTAATTAAAATAGTACATTTTAATGTTAAAGTAAGACGCTGCAAGTGTAAGCGAAGTAGACGTAAAATATTCATAGAACTGACGTAACTTCTACCTGAGATATATCTTTAGACCATTCTTAGGAACTATCCATACTACTAAATTATAAAATATAGGTACAAAATAAAAATATATTTTGGAAAATCTTTTTTTTGTTTATTTCCGGACAGTGGATCTTGCTCTATGTTGCGGCAGCTATTCAGTAACAATTTCACAAAAATAGTGAAGGAAGGAACCTTTAGCTAGGTGGATCAACGACCTCAAGAAAGTCACTGCATTTGCCTGGATCCCTCTGATGGAAGGGAGAGTACCGTGTTCCGCGGCGCGTGTTGAGATGGGAGGGGTCTATGTCCAACAGTTGCAACACAGTCCGTGGCTAGGTTGGCGTTAGGCTAAGGTTGTACAAAAGAGAATATAAAATACATATTAAAGAATCAAATTAAGTAAGTAACAGTGTGAACCTATCCCTGGAAGAGTTGTAAAGTCACAGAAGCATGCAGCAGCTATAGTTAGAACTTGTGGTTTGCATGTCGTCTCTTTGCACCGAATAAATTAGTCAAGTGTGGCTCGCTGAGAATAGAAGAGTTTACAAATAATCTATTGAATTATATCTTTATTGCCCCGACGTATCTATTTATTTTAATGGGTGTATGCAAAGGTACTTACTATGCTTTCTTTTGAGAGGGTGTCAAGGTAGTATTACATTAATTTATAGATTGGTTATTGTAATCCTCCATTTCGTCCATCAGAGACCTTATTGCGAAGAATAAATAAATTACAAGACATGCTTACATTGATAATCTCAAGATGTGTGTAGGATAAGAGTTGATTCAGAGTTAGATACGGGTACATTTGAGGTACCGTCACCCGTGTGGCTATCATTTAAACTGATTAAATGGATTTTGTTGAGCGATGACCGTACTTATACTAGTTAAGTTTCGCCTACTAAGGTATTTTATCTAAAAGCTTAACAAAGCACTTCAAAAAAAGTTACATAAAGTTATCTTTTTGTTCAGAATGCATATTGAAAAAGATATACAACAAAAAATATGTAGAAAATAAACGCTAGTTTGAAGGCGTTCTTAAATCTAAGGACTAATGGTAGGGCTCCATACATTGTTTTATGTTTTACTCAAAAGAGGCGTCTTAATGTGAAAATATAAAAAATATAAGACGCTAAAAATATAAAACATATGTTTTTGCCCATGTTCTTCAATACCTAAAGCTATTGATTAATTAATTTACTTTATTTAGAACGAAAAATTAATTTAAATAAATAACGGCTATATTGTATTTTATACAAGTTTACAGATATTCCATTCAATTGCTTGTCAAACGAAAACTTCGATTAAAAGTTCAACTAAAATTATTAATTTAGTTAAACATTAATTTCATGAAGTTTAGAACTTACATAATGAAAACTAGTGTTTTAGAAATTTTAGAATTAAGTACGTTAATATTTTGGTTCTTTGATTTAAACTTAAACTTAGAATACTATTGTGACCTATTAAATGAGCCAATATTAATTACACTACAAGACTACATTATTTAAATATTAATATTGCTTAATAAATGGTGATTAAACTCAAAGAATTATCATTCAATAACAGATTGTTAGATGAGTTGATAGTAGGAGTTTCATTGTATAAAACAATATTCCTTTGATAATAAAAACTATTCGTACTGACCCTTACGCTTACCAAGTGATGCATTCATTCCTGTCAAAAATATAAAATGGGGCCTACATTTAACGATGGGAACATTCATGGCCTGATATGACATGAATTATTTATCTGTTCCTGTTTAAGGCGGACATAAATAATGGAGTACTGAAAGCGACGATTAAAATTTATTCATACGAAGCTGGAATAAAATCTTCTTTGTATTTCCTCCTGTTAATGTTTTAATCGTAACTTGTTTGCATATTTGAGTGAGAGGCTGCGCTTTGACTGAAGTGAGTAGGCTGTATATTATTATGTATGCTGTTATTGCTATGTAGTACTGGGTCAACCTTAAGGCTTCGTAGTTCAGAGTTTGGGTATATTATATCAGTATTACTTCAAAGGGCGTCACACAAAAAAATCATTTGCATTATCATGCATACTACAGTAGACTGGATTGCTTCTTCCCAGGACTGGATTGCTTCTACAGGGATGTAAGATAAAAAAAATTAAGTACATCATCATCTCAATCAACATATGTCCGTCACAGCTGGACATGCGCCTCCTTCAAATGTCTCCACTTTAGTCCATCGTATGCCTTCTGTATCCATCGATTACCCACAACCTTTACCAAGTCTTCGGTCTACCCCTTTAGGGTTTTGTTCATCCTGCGATTTCCAGTACACGAAAACAATATAATAATAAATGCATGGTACAATTACTACTTTGCAATTGGCAACACTGTCAATTGACATCAGATATATGAGCGCAATAATCCCCTTTAATTAAAACGTCATCGCTATGCCTGCCTTCGCACGATATCAATACGAGTTTTACAAACAATTCTTCCAAAATTGTGTTCGTGTATGCTATAAACTCTTAACTGTAATTACATACGATTGTTAAGGCCGCTGCGAATTTTAACTGAATTGCAGTTGACATTTTGTGAAAAATTACCTATAGGTATTAAAAAAAAACAACATTTCCAATTATTGTTGTCGACTTCTTTTAAATCATTATCATTGCAGAATTTTAATTGCTTTAAACGTAAAGAATAAAATTTCTTGACGACCAAGAGGTCTATAATCCACAGGGAAAATATAGTAATCCGCAAAGAAGCTTGAGACATAAAGACTTACTACTACTTTCAAAAAGTAAAGATGAATTCAGTCACTGCGACAGGCTTATTAGCTGAGGCGTATTCCTGATAAAATACGTAATAAAGATCAAAAATGTTCAAAATATCATCAGGCGTAAAAAAATTGTGAATAATTTTAACATTATTTTTGATAGATACTTATCATGCACGCATATTTAACATTCACTTCACAGAGCTTAAAATAAATATGTCAATAAATAAGTCACTCTAAATTCATATAAAAAACGGTCAATCAATATTCCCATTCAAGTGTAGGTAGAGTACGCGTGTGAAACTCGTATGAAATATTTAAAGCGCTTCTAAAGGGAGTGCAATTAATAAATAAAGCCCTTTGAAATGTACGCATTTGAATATCAAACATAATAGGAAAAGAGAGCGCGAGTAGCGTACCGTGGTGTCGGGGTTGCCATTTTTTAACACTTTCTACTGTTTTGGTAGATTTATAGCCTCACATTTTTTTATTTTATTGTTTTTAGCTAAGCTTTTTTATTGTTAGAGATGTGAATCGGACAATGTGGGACTTTTATTTTAACAGACGTGTAAAGTTACTTTTTAATTACAATTCGTGAAACGAATATTTATGAGTTGATAATTTACGTTGTGTTTGTGTTTAAAAAAGACTAATACTCTAATGGCGAAGATTCGATATTGTTGTCATTTAATAGTTAGTTTTTAACTTTATTTAACCAAATTAAATTACTCGAAAATATAATATAAATATACAAGTATAATTAACAATACAAACCTATTTATTTTTTCGGTTTAAAAATGAGAATAATAAGTGAGAACTGTCAAGTTCAGATCCGATTCACAGTAATAGTTAACGAAACAACTCATACTAACGACTCAGACGCTAAAATGAATAGCCCATTCGATAAAATGTGCAGATATTAAAATTGATTTCACAAGAGGGCTTTATTGGAAGCCAACTTTTCATATCCACTGTTCGTTTTGTTCAGTTAAACGAAAAGCTGTTGGAGCAATCATAACGAAACTATTTTGTCTTTTTGGTACCGTTTTAGTACCACCGTGTTATTAGTGATAGAGCAACACGAATGCATTCATACAATTTGTACAATCACAATCATTTTTGTTAGCGAAAATGGAGCACGCAATTTTATTGTAATCGACATCACAATTTACGACAGGCATCCCCGCTATTTTTGGAAATACACCTTTGAATTTGAATCGTTATCACACATCTAAAATAATTATCAATATAAAATTATAATTAAATTTTAAGCTACAGCAGTATCAAATAAATAGATACCTAGTGTTACATCTAAATAATTCGTTAAAATGTATAAATGTTATAATTGATAATCTAGTTTTTTATTTTATGTCTAAAACTGTTGACCTACTGCTTTAAAATTCTGGCTTGCACTACTTTCAGGCTGAACTTATTTCCTTCCAACAACATAAACACAAGATTCAAATTAAGAAGATTGGTTTAGCTAAGAAATATTTTTAATCATTTTGCATAAGGGTTTAAATTCATGCTGAAAACTGTAAGGCATCAAGGAAGTGCGCTCAAAAAATATTTTCTCATTGTCTTTAGTTTATATATAAATAAACTACTCATGAAGTTAGGAAGTAAGTATACAATTGTGTAATTTATCCAGCGAATGACGATAATGATACAATAAGTTAAAACAAGCACCCAACATTATCAGGTAAAATCACAACATTTGTGAAACTCATAGAACTGTCTACCTTCATAAACTAAGATATTTGTTACACACTCAAATGGAGTACGACAGGAAAATATACCAATCATGTGGGTACCTTCCTGTTTTTATTTATATTTAAGTGCGTTTAGATCTAACGACTAGGTGTTTTAATAATATCGTATCGTATGGATACTTGAGGGATCATAGAAATAAGTTTTCATAGAAAAGTTTCTCCATTCTAAAACTCTTGACAAAAAAAAAATTAAAGTAAGATTAAAACGCCTATAGATAATACAGAAGTCTGTGGAATAGCGTATGGGAAATTTTAAAAACAGTTTTATTATATATAAGTTCAAAAGTTCAGAAACTACATCCCCGCAGTGGGACAATAAATAAATGCCAACAAGAAAATCGGCACATATAAAATATATATTTCATTGACAAGGTAACGTTCAATCCTTACGTATTGCGGAATAAATCTAAAGCGAATAGGAGGCTTTACTTATATGAGACTTTTTACCTCTCGCTTGAATCACCACACTGAGAATATGTATGACGTCACAGATCGTATACGGTATTAGGTACTGTTTGTTTTGGGTCGACATACGGACTTATGTTAAATCATACAGTAAAGTAATGTTTGAAAGAATATAATATATTAGGTATTGATTTTTTTGTGAAGGTTCCGCAAACTGTAGTCGTCATGGAGTTTCATAAAAACTTGAACATTATAAGTTTTTACTCAGAGGTATAAAAAAGTATCTGGATCGGATTGGATGCGAAAGACGCAAAATTGTGTTCTCTGGCGCACGTGCTCGAGAAGCCTATGTCTAGCAATAGACTGGGATAGGCTAGTTGATTGATTGCTAGAGGTATTATCATTATTTTATAAATTATACTTACGCTATAAAAGTACACTAGTTGTCCACCCCGCATGTGTCGTACTGCCGAAAACGAACATTATGCACTATAAATGTGGTTTTGAATTATATTATTATAATAATATCACATTGAAATGTACCACACTTATGTTTGCTTTAAGTCATTTAAGCAATACATTAAGCGTGTGTTATAGCGTCACCTACTTAATCTAATTTACTTTTGCAAATTATTTAAGTACCCTTTGAATGAAACACAGATTAGTGGCGTAAAATGACAAAGTAATGCTGGTATGTCGTCAAAAGTCAAAGCTTTCATCATACCATTACAAAATACATACAAAGGTTTACCCAAATCGGTCTAACCTTTTAAATTATAACAATTACCAAGAGTATGGGTTCAAAACCTCGACAACAACCAGGGAACGTAAAGTGGTGTTGATATTAGCTCAATTTGCCCGGTACCGAACAGACTACCTGCATACGCAGAAAGCAAAGACTCTTCACGGACAGAGGCAGAGGACCTGGTCAAGACTTCATGCAACCGGTACATGATAAATATTTATTACAATCATTTAAAGAAGGCATATTATGCAGAGCAGCGGACATCCGTTGCTTGAAATAAAAAACGAATTAAAAATAAAACTTACAACCATTCGCTTTATTATTCAGAAAAGAAATGGTTTTTATTATAGCTGCATTTAATGTACAAAGCCACGGAAGAAATAAAAGTAACGATAAAAGATACGAAAAGTTGGAAGCGCATCTCGCTCTCAGTGTGGACATACTCCACAAGAAACTTATATAATAACGTTTTCTTTATAAATAGTTGTACTTCACAATATCTGTTATGAATGAATGAAGGAATCGACTTAGAGAAAGTTTAACACTTTGCTAGTGAAGAACTGGGAAAGTTTTACTTCCAGCTCGTATAAACAAATCTATATACTGTTATGTTACTATAAATATTACGTACTCCATTTACAACTTGTTTCTTTCGCTTTGAGAGGATTAAATAGAGATAAATACTAGTTTTCGGTAATCGATGTGAAAAGGTGAGTAATTAGAATAAACTAAAGTGGTTATTAGTAGTCTCGAGTTCTTGATCAAATTTCTTCTACCAACGTAACCAGTGATTAATACTACTCTGCGTATACTGAATAGAGAAGTGTTATCAAAGACAAAAGAAAAGCATAAGTCTTTTAAAAAATAAACCTAAGATTTAATATAAAGTGAAAAGTAAAACATTTTATTTAAAATCCTTCGACAACGAATAGATATGCCTGTGAACTTGATACAGAATGAAAAATATTAAAAATGTTATCTATATCACATTAAAAACTAATAAAAATGAGTGGTATGATGCGCAGCACCTGTCTCGTATAAATCCCGCAGAATCAGATTAGCGCCATCTATTATGAGCAAATGAGGTCCGAAACTGCGAGGTACGCCCTAATCTACGCGAGAGGTACCGTGATATGAGGATCTAGCGGTCGAAGATGTAAGGGTTCAGCGATGTATTGTGTGAGAAAAATATGTGCTAGGCGTAGCTTCCAAACCACTTTTAAAACATGTAGGTAATTCACATTAGTCTAATAATTTTACATTTACATCTAAATAGCTTTAAAAAAACTTGGGTGTTAACGTATCACTCCAA
Organism: Schrankia costaestrigalis; assembly: GCA_905475405.1. Classification (NCBI taxonomy): domain Eukaryota; kingdom Metazoa; phylum Arthropoda; class Insecta; order Lepidoptera; family Erebidae; genus Schrankia; species Schrankia costaestrigalis. The sequence continues at coordinate 18,358,481 of FR997843.1, forward strand.
ACAACACTGTATCTTTTGACAATACAACTAAATCTAGCTCTTTATCTTTATCAAATTTTTTATTTCCTTATTTTCTTTCTTTCTTTTGCCTTTTCTGTAAAAAGTAGCAAACTGAGAACTACTTCATAATATTTAAAAAAAAACGGCTATTCGGCAAGTGGATGACGTTGTCAGACGAGAAGAATATAAATTACTTTGTTCTAAAAATGTTTACAAAAAAGAAATGAAACAAAAATATTTCATAAAATATAACATCGCTCCAACCTGTAATTTGAAACTCTTATGCCAGGCGTCCATAGTAAAAAAATGAGGGTAAAATGTGGATAAAATAATAGGGCAGCAACCGGAGCCCTTTTCGGGACGGGTAGCCATTTTAATTCTTTTTCCCTATCATGCGTTATCTAAACTCTCGCTCAGAGGTAATTTTCACCTAATATTTTACTTAATGAGAGTGCTTTAAAACAAATTAATGTTACTGGTCTAATTTATTTTGAGATATTTCGAAATATCTGATTCTTGATGAGAAAGATGCTTTTTAGGCCGACTCCGAATGGTAAAGTAAAATAAAGTTTCCTTCAGGAGGGCTGACCTGGTCAGATGTTCTAAGCTCTATTTGGATTTACAGCCTGTACTGACTATGATTCATACATGTAAAATATCTGACTGAGCAACTAACATTATAATACTAGACATTTACAGCATCTAAAGAAAAACTGTTTTATGATTTTATCTTTTAGTTTTTATTCTTGTCGCGTAAAAAATAGCCAACATTGTAAAAATTCAGTTAACTATAACAAAGGATAAACAATAGCACTATGTTTAGCTGTAGACATGCTATATGCTACGTTGAAATCATTAAACACAACGTGATTATCGACACCTGACCGAGCTCCCTTTGACAGACAGACGTTCAACCGACTCGTATCTACCTACGCTCTGCTTCATGCGTGAGTAAGTGCCAACTATTTGTACAAACGTAATGGATAAGCGATTGTGTTTGACTTTACTGATATGTTTGACTGAAGGTAAGGAAGGTTGTTTTAATACTCGTATTTGGGTTAAGTAGATTATATTTATAGAACTTGCCTGCAAAATAATATTAGGACAGAGATGTCCCTCTCATAGACGACTTGTGGCAACCGGTCTATAAGGTAGGGTAGCTTGAATGGTAACGCTGACCAGAAAGAAAGGCGCTTATGTTACGTCTCCGTTTTGAGAATGGACAAGAGCCTGTCCTATTTTGTCGTAGTCTTCTATGGCGTCGCCATTACCTGTTGAGAGGATTCAGTTGCAATTATCCTTAGATTCCAAACTAATTGCTAACTAAGAAACGCTATGAGTTTTAGTCGGTAACCCATCGCTTCGGAACTCAAATACTCCAGTTAGGCAAAAAATAGTTTTTAGACAGTGTATTGTAGACATTTACACATAACCATAACATTAACGTTAGGTAGTACGAAGCAATAAACACAGAATATAATAAGGCACAAAGAGACAAAATGTGAGGATTTGTCGCAAAAACATAATTTTATTGCAAGTGGCAGCCTCGCCGCAGCTGAGCGCTACTCAAGCGGTCGTCGCTGTGCACTACGTACACTATACATTACTGATGTAATGGGATACCTTCTCATATTTATATTATTTTAAGTTTTATAATCAATACCATCTCCGTGTAGTGACGGAGTAAGAATACAGTGTGTCACCACCACCATCCCAGGGGTATCGTAAAAACCAACTAAGGGACTATCCGTGAATATTACCTTTACGTAATAAAAAGAAGGACAACTTGAAATTAAACCCTATACCAATCCGTTTAGCCAGCGTGGTATTAGTAGGTCAAGTATCCCTCCGTTACTGGAGGATGCCCGTCCCTGCAGTGAGACATTAATGGGCTATTGTGATGTGATAATGAATAAATACCAACACAACATAATCTGGATTAATGTTATCGTTCTAGGTGATGTCATTTCCAGAAGTATCCGCCTGCATGGGGCTTGTATCCTAATTCGGGAAAAAAGTACAAATAGATAAATTATTTATAAAAATTACCGAATCCTTTTGTAATACCGAGAACCGGGTAAATATTTAATTAACAGAAAATTACACCACAAATAAATAATACAAACATTAACCGAAGATTGCCACAGTACACGAATAAATATAATTATATATTTCACACTTCACAGTCTTGTAAATTGTAAAAGAAATAAAGATGTTTCTAAAATTGTCCTTAAAATTTAATTAATGATGGTGAACCTATCGTCATCCCATATTGGATAGCGTTGTTTACAAGATATATTTATGTCCGGCGTCCCTTTGACGATCAAGCCGTGAGCACTGTGCCTTTGTAAACGTGCTTAGTTTTATAATAACCCCTTATTATTACGTCTTAGGATTTTATAGACATACTATTTTTAAGGGCTTACACGACTTTAATTAGTTTCGTGTAGTATTTTTAACTTGACTACACTCATAAGATTAGCATTTATTTAGAACAGGATATCATAATGCTTATAATGTATTAACGATCTTGAGTTCAAGTAAATCCATACTAATATTATAAATAAGAAAGTGTGTCTGTTTGTCTTTCTTTCACGGCAAAACGGAGCGACGAATTGACGTATTTTTTTAAGTGGAAATAGTTGAAGGGATGGAGAGTAACATACTAGGCTACGTTTTTTTAAATATTTCTTTTTCGTCTGTTTCCAGAAAAGAGCTGCGGTGCTACCCCAAATTTAACGCGAGCGAAGCCGCGGGTAAAAGCTAGTATTTACATATAGGTGCAATACAACATACAACTGCCTAGAAAGCGAGTTTGAATCCCACGCAAGATAGTTATTTATGTGATCTACAAATTATGGTCTAAAGCCTGATCTTTATGCCCTTATTTTATGAAAAGTTCCCGCGAAACAGGGCTCCCTAGTGTAGTAGTTATTTTGTAAAGAGAAAAAAAGGAGCCGTAATTAAAAAATCCACAAAATTTCTTCTGACTAAGACCATGAAGAAAAAATACTACAAAAACCAAATTTAAATAATTTATTATAACTTAAGCTAGATTTGAACAGCTTGTAGAAGTGCAGAATTGCATCAACAAGTTGATATAACTGTTAGAAACTGTCCATATTGGCTGTAATATAATAATACTAAGCTCGCTACATTCGTGCTTAACTATTCTAATGCTGAAACTTCATTATCAATACTTGGTCGTGCAGTTTAAGTGTAATTGTAAAAATATAAAAGCTTCAATATTTTATAAAAGTATTTTTTTTATTATTTTGGTTTTTTATTCGTTTTATTGTCTCCGTGTGGTGACGGAGTAAGAATACAATATGTCACCACCCCATCTCATCCCATGGGTGTCGTAAAAACCGACTAAGGGATTATTCGTGAATATTATCTTAACGAAATAAAAAGAAGGAAAACTTGAAATTAAACCCTATACCAATCCGTTTGGCCAGCGTGGTATTAGTAGACCAAGTATCCCTCCGTCACAGGAGGAGGCGGGTCCCTGCAGTGGGACATTAATGGGCTGTTATGATGATGATGATGATGATTCGTATTATTGCGACAAGAAGCATCTTGTTAATGGTGATAGCAAACTGCTTTGTATTTTAAGATAATATTTTTGACAAACAACTGCTGGCCTGTAACTTTTATTGACTCAGGTGGATTTGTCATTCTAAAACTATTGTTGAGCAAAATTGCGGAAAAAGCAAGTATACACAAACCCTAAATAAAAATAAATTACAAATTTAACTGTTGCGTATTAGAACATAAAATGCTTCACCTAACTTTACGTCATGATATTTCCTTTTTTCCTTTTAACAAATAAAATCAGAGAGTACAGATGCTATCCCGAAGTCCCCGACAACCAATTATACATTTAAAAAGCCTTAATACAAAGTGTATCGTGCCATCAGAGTTAATGTGAGTGGGACGGCTCCCCGGGGCTCGATGCTAGGCCTACTCTTCTAACTTAATGAATCACTGTTTTCTTCGTTTCGTTTAACGTTGAAAACAGAATTTACTATACTCGTTTGTATATAAATTCTGTATTTTTTATTTATTAAATAGTGAGTACAAACACACTACTAACATGACGACCTCTGTGGCGTAGTGGTTTTATTACATGGCTGCTACGCAGAGGTCTTAGGTTCGATTCTCGCTCAATGCAAATCTTTGTGTGCATGAACATGATTGTTTGCATTAGTCTGAGTGTTTCTACTTAAAATATGTATGTATTTACAAAAGAAGTATGTAAGTATTAATATCCGTTGTTCTGTTACCCATAACACAAGCAGGTTAAGGCTAGCTTACTTTGGGAAGAAATGGCGCTGTGTAGAGATGTCCGTGAATATATATTTATTATTTTATTTTTATTTGACGAACTTTGTAGTCTAGTAGTTATAGTACATGCTAGCTACGCAGGGGTCGCTGGTTCGAATCTGTACAAGTCATAATTTGTGAATAAATACATTTTTGTGTGTTGACTTCCCTTTCCAAATATAATAATTTGATTATGTATCTAAAATAAATTCAACATAAAATACTTCAGACTAAATCCAAAGTGTTCCTTGTTAGGGCAAGTGAGGAATGTTATGGGTTTTAGAAACCTGCTAGGATCTACGAAAAAAAGTTTGAATCTAAATTATTTTTATAAATTTAAAAAAACACATGTTTTTTAAAGCTCACGTATAAAGATAAAAGGTGTTTGTTTTTAAATATTAAACTAAACGGTGCAATGTGTCATGTTCTAAAGAACATATCTTATATTTATGATCAAGACATAATTCATTGCTGTTTTCTTTCTCACGAAAAGATAACGAGTTTCGGTAGGCACGTGCTTAAAATATATCCAAAAAGATATATTATATTGAGGTAGTTTGAAAATATTTTCAACTTTTCTTAATCTTGGTTATTTATTTATTGTTACAATTTAGGAAATTAGTTTTTTAAGTAATAAATTGTTGGTACGATCTTCAAATGATTGCTCTGAGCTACTCTATTCGTTAAAGTGAAGTTTTTAATCATTTCAATACACGACATGATAAAGTTGTTATACTAGAACTTTTGCTAATGGCCTTAAAAATAGTCTAGAAAGAAAATCACATCATTTTTAAAAATGTAAGAGAGTTATTTTGCTTCACTAAATAAACTGTCAACAGACTCCACTAATTATATAGTAAGACGAGCTACAAAAAAAGTTTGCTAAATTATTTGTGTAGCGTCAAAAGAATAAGAATGACAGACGATGATAGTAGAGTTCCCTCCTCCATTAATATCGTTCAAAAACATTGTTTGTTGAGGATCGCCGCGATTTATCGCAGAACCACCCTCCTGCACCCTCGCGACAGAAAAACACTGAGTTTCGAGTTTATTTGACGAGTTCCGTACACAAAAGAGTGTACGCAACAATTAGTATAGGATGAAAAGTTGAATTAAAAGTGCTGTTCGTTTTGAAGCGGTTGCTCACTATGTTGAGTTTTGTTTTGTATGTGTATTTATGACAATTCATAGTCATAACTAAGGTAATACACCTTAGTTATGACTTACAAACAATGGTTGCAATGCTGTATTTGGGTGATTCTTCGAGCCCAACATTTTCGATGTCTGGAGGTTTTTCTTTGTAACTAACAGACCAACCAAACTGCAATTATTTTTTAAACATAGTATAGACAGTTACCTATCTTGCACACGTTATTGTTTTTGAATAATAGTTTTTTATAATATTAAGAAAAAATATTAAAAAGCGTTCTTCTGATTAATATGGTGTGTCCGTACCCCAGTTTCTTGAACGTTAGTAACAGTAACATTTTTTCTTATTAACGAATCGATGTGCGTTATAAATATTACGATAGAATATTAGTTGTTTCTTTACACAAAAAAATGGTACTAATATTTGCGACAGTTTTTTAATAAAAAAATAAATTGTGAGTGTCCGGCACAAAAGTCTGATTCATATTCGCGCGCTTTACTCGAACGTACCTAGCTAAGTACGAAACATCAGGAGATCCCTTCTAGTGCTGGTGGTAGCCAGGGACTCTGCTGACGTGGTCACGACGTTACATGCGGCTGGTTCGTGTTGTTGCGGAGTTATAAATGTAAATATCTGATTCATATTGCTTTGGTTCACCTGTGTTTCTGATTACTATGTTGGCTGTTATAATTAACTTAAATGGTTTTCAAACTTGAATCTGTCGGAATATAATGCAATTGGGGACTAAAAACTTATGTATAAATAGCAATCCTTAATTGTATACGTGTAGTGATTAACCGATGTTAAAAGGCAAAATTTTGATTTATATGTACCTGATTCTTACGGTAAAAATACTATATTAATCAGATTTTCACACATATTGTTAATATGGCGGCACGGATAATGATTGATATTGTCAATGCTTCTAATAACTAGATTTAGGTGTGGTGATAATCATTGTGATTATCAACTGTGATTTTAATAAATAAATGACTGATTTTTATAACTAGAATTTCATTTTTGTTCCTAATTCTGATTTATATGACCTCAAAAAATTTTAAGTTAATTATCTCGAAAACCATTTCATAAAAAAGTGTGCCTTTTTCAGACATTGTATATTAGGTTATCATCTTTGACAAAAACATGTTTTATAAGCCAAAATGTGAAAAAAAATTTGCCCATATGAATCAGACAAAGAATCGAATTTCGAAGAAACACCCATTTACTATAAAAATGGCGCCTACAGATAGTCAGTTATAAGTAAGATAAACAGCTGTTTATATCTTACAGAACCAAACCTCCTGGAAGACCTATTTGATAACAATCCAATACAATTCAGAGGTCAATGTAATAAAATAATCAAAGCGGAGAATATTTTTTTCAATAACACAGAGCACACAGATTTCTAAATGTTTGTTACTTACATTTAAATAAAATAAAGACAATATTAATACGTCATTTCAATCAAACCAGTTCTCAGAACAGCAAAAGGTTAATCCACAAAAGGGACGATTTAGCATTAGTATAAACCACACAATGAAAGCAATCTAGTCCTCAAATTAAGGTCAACGTTAGAGTCTGTTCCAAACGACTGAACTGAATCTTCCGCCGATTAGTTTGGCCATTAATTATAGAGGAATTCCTATCATATAATGTGAGTAGATAATTATAAGAATTTGTGATTTATACAGTGGTAATTTTAATGTCTTGGTAGCGGTTGCGTCAGATGACTGTCTTGCACGAGTTTGCCAGTTCGAACCCTATGTGGACAAATTCGTTGCGTAATCTAGAAAATGATTGTCCTGGAACTTAATGTTCAATATGTTAGTTAAAATTTTTGTCTGTTACACAATCTAGGACACAAAATAATCCACTAAATGAAAAACATTACAATTCTTCAGGATTAGTAGAGTAAAAACGATTATATTTATGAATAGACGAAACAAAAGAAAAAAAAAATTGAAGAGTTTTCGTTTGTTTTTCATGGAACCCTACAATAAGGATGATCCATTCGATACCAGATATCTCATTTCGCGTTACATAAGCGCCTCGGTATAATTATTTTGTAACATTTTTTTCAGTTTAATTTTAAAAGTTTTAGCGAACGTTTTTTTTATAATTAGTGAATAAATTAATTAGTGTAAAAGTCTGTGGGTAAATTAACGAAGAATATTATATAGGGTTGGTATATTTTGATAATGAACTGGATTAATTAAAGAATAATTTCTTGGATATTTTGAAGGCACATTGTAGGTAATTTAATATGATATGTATTATTTGAATGGGTCTAAGGTTTAACGTAAGCGTGGTCGGGCGGCAGCTGGCGTGCTCTGTTCGTAATTAAGTGGTCAATATGGGTCACTCGGTCAGGCATTGATTTGATTTAGTTCAGTTCCTGTCTTCATTAACAGCTGGATATTGTTCATGCGTTTGCCTGGTAGATAAGAGGTCATTTAATTAATTTATTTTATTTCTGGAATAAAATACCAACGATTTTGCGATGTTGTGTTAAGCGTTGCTTAGTTTGGGACTAGATGACATTGTGTGAAAGTGTGAGTTACATACTTTTTTGGGTTAGTGGTGTGGTGGTCCACCCATTTCCATTTCCACCTGAAACGATTTTGCTAGTAAGTACAGTCAGGAAAAAGAATAATAGACGTTTCGAATGGAACCCACTTAACCCATTTTTTAATTGTCGTAATGGTAGGTATTTGGCTGTAACATGATAGTTAAGGTATACAAAAAATGTTTAAGTAATTTTCTGTTATTCAACATCTATGTTATATTACTATAAGGTCGACGTTTGTATTCTACAATGGTGGACCCATAAACAATTTTTCATTTTCGAAACATTATTATCATCGTGTGCTCCGAGTATGGAGAGTTGTTCAATCGACTCGTAGGTATCTGAAATGATGAAACTGCTATCAGGTTGACTACAAGCAGGAGAGACTGTTTACGTACATAAGCTACGCAATCACGAATATGTTCTACAAATTGCTTTGCTTCATCTATACATATTGGCATACAAACATATCGGTTATGAGTGGTGCACACCTGCGCTTATTACAGGAGTTATCTGTATACTTACTTATTAGGTGCTTAGAAATACCAACGTTCGTTTATTTGTGTCCAAACTATTTAACATCTTTCTGGTCATATTCGTCACCATTTCAATTGTCTATTCCTCATCAGTATACTTAGATATGTTTTGCAAATTCATATCACTTTAGCTAAACTATAACCATAACTAAGAAAGCCCTGGCATTGCTGGATATGATTGTACCTTGATTACTACATCAAGGACAAAGCTGATTACCATAGCTGATACATATTACAATCAAGGACGCAATAATTGACTACATATTCAAATTGAAATTCTGACCTCAGGCTATGATCAAACAGTTCCAAACTAGTAGGTAAAATATGTGAAGAGAAAGAAAGAAAAATAAAACAATTAACTTTTATTTTCAGAATTCGTTACTTTTATGATGTTTAATTAGTTATTTAAAATGGAATTTTTTACTTATTATTACTGTTAGCTAAGATTTAACCGGTAGCTAGTTTATTGCTTACGTTTGTGTAGCGATTCACCCAAATCCTTTTCGTTACTTATTTCCTTATCTTTGAAAAGAAATGAAAGAAATGCTGAATCTTTTAATTTCACAAAATCAAAGATTCGGAGCTCGAAAAGTAGGTCGTTACGCTGGGTATTCGGGTTCGATTCTTGTGTGTGTTTATTTCAATAGTTGTATAACAATAATAGATAATCAACATAAAACTGCGATACCAATAAATCATTTAATAAACTACTTAACTACACTACCAAAATATAAAATTCAATAAGATAAGCATTAAGTATCCGTCATATCCCCATATTGAACTCTACCTATTAATGAAAATAGTCCGACATAAACCTACGAGTATTAACCCTATCAATGGTATAATAAAATAAAAAGTCAATATTTTGATAACATTTTATCTAATAATAAGCGTTGTATGATTTTCATAGGAGGGGTGTAATAAGGCGAGGAACGTCAGATTTAGTAGGAGAGACCGGACCGGCGAGAGCCGACTCAATGCGGTTTAATCCCGGCGATCCTGCCAGATCCGGTGCCGGCCGTAAGCTCACTCCTTTGAGAAAAGCCCCTAAGAGAACGTTCGGACTACGCTTATCTAACTTTACTTATTTATTTTATACCAACTATTACACCAACAAATGTAAACAATATAAAATTTAACAAATTTTTGTATGAATTACTAGTATGTATTTAGTAAATATGATTCTTAAACTTCTAAAGTAGACAATTAAATATTTTCAAATGTCCTGTACCAAAGTTTAGCTCAGGAAAATCACGTGAATTTTGTAGAAGACCTTACACCAAATACTAAGCAGTATTTAAACACTGAGACTCCCTAAATATTGCCTTATAGCAATCCTATACCTACCTAGCGTGTATAATACTTCCTCGTTTACCTTTGTCAGTTGAAGAGGCTTATTCTTGCAATAAGACATTCATTACTTAACATTAAGGCCGGTTGAAAGTGAGCCACAAACTGTTTGCTTTATACGCGATAGTTCTTAAACGTCCAGGGACGGATTGTAATAGCCGGCCCTTAACCGTCCCGCCGCCGTGACAGGACGCGCTCGTAAATTATGTCCGGTAATTAGTTTTCGTGGATATTTAATAATGGATACAGTTGTTAGTACGCTAACACCAAGTCTTCACTACTGTGAAGACTTGGTGTTAGCGTCTTTGTAGCGGTTAACTATTACTTGATTCAATTATTGTAAGGAGTCAATGAAAGGTATTTCTATCCATCGCATCAAGGTGCCACTACAAGAGTTAGGCGTCTCAGTATATTGAAGAAATGGGTTGATGAAGGAATTTCTGGTCAGTAATATCGACTGCTTAATACTATAATCCCGTAGAAAAAAGTTATAGTTTTTTATAATAGCTACCGTTAAACTACTGTTAAAGGTTACACTTAGCTACAGGAAATAATTATTGTTATAAGTACGTCGCATAGGTGTAGTTAACAATTTCTGTTTAGAATATGTTTTTTAAACCGTGCCCATTCTAAAAATGACTTTGGAAGTTTTTGGTTTCTATAATAGACTATAGTCTATATCTTGATTAAAAAAACATATTTCTGTATCTGTTTAACAGTGTTAACAAGTCTCACTAGAATGCTAAATAACAAAAAGAAATCATAATTACCAAATAAACATCAAAAAACCTCAATTCTAGTTCAAAAGTAGCAGAGCAATAGGAGACAAATTGCCCAAAATTGCAAGTAGGTAGGTAACCAAACAGTGAATGTCTAGGTCCATTAGCCCGGCCTCATTCCGTCGGTCCGCACGTCCGTTACTACAGCGTAATTGGCTGCTGCCCCCGAGCCACGGCGCAATCATTACATATGCTTCATATTGTTGCACTTTGTACTACCTAATACTAACTGTGTAATTGCAAGACAAACGCTTAGTTATTGCAGCTTAAATTATATTGTCCATATTGTATCATGATACGATTCAATTTGATTAGTTTTGTCTTTTCTACGCGGGATGTCATAGTACGATTATGTGGTGTCATATCTCACTACATGGGTGTTGTAAAACCGACTAAATAATTAGCTGGTATTGTATCTTCGGAAAAACTGAACCGTAGTATTAATTTTTGTCTGTCATTGGAGCAGGAGTCAGGATATTAAAAGGTTAAAATGATGATGTTTTAGTCTTTATGCAACTTTGTGAGGGTGAAATCAATAAAAGTAATAATTTGTCAGCATCTTCAAGCTTTCATTCCAAAAATCTGGTAGTGAAAGTAAATAGAAATAATGCACTTGAACGCGTATACTGCTGATAAGCATAACATTTAAATATGTAATGTAGAAAATTGCTAATATTATATAAACTGTATCATTAGTTACTGAACTAAATCAGTAATAATATTTTGTTTTTCATAAAATATGTAGGTTTCTTCAACAACAAAGTCAAAATTATTCAGCCCGTTGTAAATTCGTCGCATTCAAAACGTCTAAGGTGTCACGTACCGTCGTTCAGTGTACGCCTATCTTTACTAATAGGGCTGTCACTCGCGTCAAGGTAAAGATAGAGTAGATGAATTAGTTAGGTAAGGGTTGTACTCGTGTTTAACAGTAATGAGTACAGGCTTAAGTAGGGGTGTGGTGAGGTTTTGTTCTTTACTAGTGACAAGCTATGTTTAGCTGATAACGAATTACTTACTGGGTTGACTGAGTGTACATGAAATTTATGTATTTACTGTGTACGGTATAGTACGTGGTTGTTTGAATTGGTTGAATGTTTTCTGTAAATGTATGTATTTACAAAAAAAAATATAAGTATGTTCATAGTACAAGTTCTCTTTAATTTAGAACTGGAGGCTGTTGAGTAAATGTATGAAAAAAATATACATTATAATGTGATGTAAAATATTAGCAATACTATTTTTATGTGCTGACCTCTGAAATATTGATAGCGTTATTAAAGGGACTTTTACATTGCCGTCAAAAGAAGGAAACATTGACACAAAACTGAAAAGTTTTACCTTTTAAAAGAAATTCATCACTGCAGTAGGACGTTCATGGCCTACAAGAATAAATAAATATTCCTCACACATTCACACAATGCCATCTAGTCAGAAATTAAGCAAAGCCTGTACTATGGGTACTAAACAACGGATTAACTTACTTAGATACCTTTTTTTTTAATACATATATATAATATACATAGAAAACACCCAGACCATTGCAAACAATCATGTTCATGCACACAAAGATTTGCCCGGAAACGAACCCGAGACCTCTGCGTAGCAGTCATGTTATATAACCACTACCCCACAGAGGTCGTCGAATATAGTAGCCTATTCAATCCTTACCAATAATTAATTACCAAAAGCTTAGTAACAGCATAGAACATTAAGACACTATTTATTAGGAACATAATTCAGTACGATTTTTGCTAACTAGTAGCACAGTAAGTCACGTTTTCCTTAATTAAGTGAAAGATACAAGTAATCCTTTCTTAGGGTCGTATCCCACTTGTACAGTCAACATCAAATATTTCGTAGCAGACAACGTGACCAAATATTTCTGAACAACTAAAAACTTCAGTAAGTTCTAATACACTACAAGTGACCATTAATATCTAAACATTCATTGTTCAAATGAGTAAACAGTCAATTTGTTTAATGTTCAGATATTAATGGCCACTTGAAGCGTATATAAATTGCCATTTTAAATTGTTCAGAAATATTTGGTCACCTTGTTTGGTTTGAAATGTTTGATGGTGACTGTACTAGTACTAGCACGGTGCCTACTTAGATAAGGTTTAGTTACGTAAGGTAAGTGCGTGGGTGTAGGAGGTCTATATGAGATTACACGTACGACGGTACTGGTCGTTTGTTTAGCAGTAAGCGTTGTTGTTGAGTAGTTGATATCAACAGCTTCATTTGCGTGAGTGTTGTTCGCAATGCAAATACGTAGTAGCGTTTACAACTAAAAGTGTGTGAAATTAATATAAGGAGGTGTTAAAGTAAGTAAATTCAAAACTCCTTGTCTAAGGAAAAAGATTACTCTTTTACTTTTGGAAGTAAAATTGAGCAAACGAAGACCTAACAAAAGAACAGATGGCTTCGATTAAAAACTGTTTCCCCCTACGTTTATACAACTTTTTTCATAAACATACTTTGTTCTTAAGTTTGGAGTACCTACTGTAGATATTCTCTTAGCCTATGTAGTTAGTTATTTCTGTATTTATTTGTAAGTAGATGCTATCAAATTTGACAGCATTTATGTTTATTGTGTGTTTTAGTCTGTGTGTGTGTGTGTTATGTCCATGGACTATATTTCTTTTTTCAAAACTATTTTATTGAAACAACGAACGCTTATGAGCTAACAATAAACCTCTTACCAAACTGAAAACAATACAGAGGCATTGTTTTTTTTGTGATATTCTGGTATGCGGTTTTTGTACGTGGACTGTAATAGTAACCTGTCATCAGAAATTTCTTTGGCAACCTACAACATTAAACTAAACTAAACAAACAGTAATTGTTTTTTGTGTCCCATTTTTATTATTAAGTTTATTTCATCAGAATCCATTTCTCTAATATCAAGGTATCATATCTTAAAGGCCGCTTCATAAGTAAGAGTTGGACTAAGTACAGTCGCGGGCGTAACTCGATATCTTCATGAATATTTATAATCCATTACAGTAACTTGACAACTTTACTTTCAGTAAACAGATGGGTCAGGTCAAAATGAAAGAATTTTTTAATATTAATAATTTCAGAAATATTGAGGGGTTAATTTGATAACGACCGGAGCACCAGCGGCCAAAGATAATTAATGAAATAAATTAAATTTGGTTTGTACGTTATTATTTCGCATTTTTTAAAGATTTTGTACTTATCTGCCAACTTTTTTATTAAGATGGATATCAGGGCTATTATTAACCCTTCCCAAAAATAATTTTCTAAGCTATACAGAATATATTTTATACTTTTTTGCCATACTGTTCTTAGGTGCGTTACATGACGAGATCGTTACTTTTTACCTATATTGTAATAACTAAGCATGACAATTTGTGTTTTATGTGGATCACACTAATAATCGTTATTCTACTGCGGCTAATTTCAAGCATTAATCTTACGCACGGTAATCAAATAACGCGACCCCAAAGTCGCCTGAATAGTTTACAGAGATACATTTTATCTGAACTTATTATCAATTGAATACCAAAATAATTTCCTTTAAATTAGGTAAATGACTTTAAAATTAAATATTTTGAGGATTCCTTATCTACTGGGGGAGCCGACAAAACATCGGCAATCACTCTGCTGTCTAAGATAGAAAGCATTTCAAACTCGCGTGCTCATAGAATTTGAAATTAATTTCAATTTATTATTTGTAGAAATATTAACGTTATTTTTACTTGTTATTCAAATAATCTTAACTAATTATATCAAAAATGTACTAGTGCATGCTTCGAGCGCGCAATGTTTCTCGAGGCAGTTACAAACATGTCTTTTAAGTACAAAAACGTTCCTGATTCTAGAAAACCGTACATGTTAAATATATTTTCTATTTTGCATTAGTGATCCTTGTTTTCTTGGCAAGAGTTTCACACAGAACAACAATGTTCCGGCCACAAAGAGTCTGCGTTACCAATACATTAACAAAACAACAGACGTATCGTGAATCTTAAACAAGTTAACATTTGTTCCAAACTATTTGCTTTGCCGCACTGAATCTTGTCAAAGTACCAAAGCTATCAATTTACAAGTACCTAGGCCAGACATTGTACAAATAGACACAAAAACAACCCGAAGACGACCCTGTCGCATTTCAATGGAATGCACGAACTGATTTATAACAACGCCCAATACCTTCCTTATCATTTAAACAATAAGGCATATTTTCAAATGTACAGATTGTTCTAATAATGTTGTCGAGTGTACACTTGCGGTCAAACAAAAACGGGTAGAGACCAAATAAAAATAAATTTTGCTTCGTTAAAGCAAATTTACATTTTTCTCTCTGGCTTTTTTTTCATTAATTTTCGTGTTGTGTTACTCTTTTATAGCTCGCCAGTTCACGTGAATTACTCTTGATATTTATTGGAAACGAATTATTCCTTTTTCGTTTTATTGAATTTCTGATGTATTTATACAGCATTTAAAGTTTTGTGATTAGTATTCAAAAATTAAATAATGAAATTATTATACACAATTTATATTTACCTGTTATGGACTTTATGAACACTTAGCGTGTATGTTAAATTGCTAATCAAGAAGTTATTTTACTATTTATATTGTAGTTACTTTAAATATAGTCCCTAATAAATAAATACTCATAAACACCCATAACCACCATTCAAATCGCTCTTCATAAAGCCATCTGTCGAACATGCTAATAGTGAAATATCCACGGATTACGACACTTAAGCGTTCATTGATTTTTGATTGTAAGCCCTCTGTTATTACTTAATACCCATGTTATGATTTGTACTTTTGTATTGGTGTGGCTCATAAAGCTAGTGTTTGTTTTTACTACAAAAATATCATACTAGCAAGCAACATACAAAAGGGACAGGCTTTCTCCAGTGAATAAAAAATATGGAATAGTATAGTATTATGTTTTTTTTATAATTGTATTTTGTTGTCGTAGAAAGAATCACAGTCTGCTTGTGCGACACGTGGGATGAGAGTAAGATTACAATGGGCTCAAACCATTTTTTATTTAGATGGGAGTTTTTTTATCATAGAAATGCAAAAAACGCCTTTTAGTATGAGGATATTTACTCACACACAAAAACAATTCTCTCGACATGAACCGATTTAATTTTACTGTATTTCGTCTCAGAATTAAAAGTTAATGCTTTCACGACACTCTCAGCATAAGATGTAGTAAACAAATATTTATATATTATTATATTATTATTATTTATATTTACTACAGACTAAACTTAACATTTAACATCGCCAACATAATTATGTTACAAACACGAATACCGCTCAATCACGTGCGAACACATAGTCGTTCAAAATGAGGTGTCCAGCTAATACCTCACATTAGTAGTGTCGATTGTATCCCAATTACCTGTTAACGAGCTGTCAGCCTCCCTCGAACGTTCACTGTTCTATACGTAGGATTACGTTCGCTTGTGCAAAGCTTAATGTGTATTAACATACTATTAATGTGCTTCGTTGACGATTAACTCGTGTTTGAATAGCGTTGTGCGGTTCGGGTGATACCCAAATTGGGCGTCAAACTTCTCTATCGATTGAGACGTCGAGACGATATAGTTGAATTATGTTATCAATGCGTACTGTAGGAGGATCCGTGGAATTAAATTATTTAGGTAAGTGGTTAGAATTTACATTGATTTGTTTATTAATTACCCTAACGTGATCTGCCCTATTTTGGTAAGTTGTAACTCTGTTACATAAAACAACCAAAATATCTCATTTTTAATCAATCTTAAAAGATAATAATGATTTACTTTTATCAATCGAACTACACGGAATAATAAAACTTTAACATTTTCCAACAATTTTATTGATTCTCACATCCTTTTTTTGAGTTTTAAATAAGCGTACCTCTATCGAATCTGTAGTAGTCTGTGCACGGAACTAACAGTATTAGCTTCGCTTTGATCCGATGTTATCAGTACGGAGACTTGGTGGAGTTTATGTACTGAAATAATGTTTGACGTCACGCTGTCAGCTTTGTGGGGTGGATGTAATGATGACAAATTGGTTCAATGTCTACTTTTATATCGACTTTTGTGCGAATGTAACTTAGTATTCTAGATTTTTTTGAGTGATTTCACTGCAGTTGGCTGTAAAACCATTTTACTAGATTTATATCTTTATTAAATAAAAAAGAGCTTGATCACTTTTACTAGATTTAGGATTTTATTTTATAAATACGTAAATCTTTTATTTGAGAGTCAAAATTAAATATTTTATTCAACTGTAGCACTATGTAGCTATTTAAATGACAAGTAAAATATTTTACTAGCGTATAAAGTTTAAAACACGTTGGACAAAAAAAATGTATATCAGATTTTGTTACAAGTTACAACGAACTAAAAACCCTGTTATATTTTCTTATAATCTTACTGTAAATGAATGACGTGTTATTATTAAGTAAATGGTACAAATTATGTTACACTAATTAAATAAAGATTAGCCGGCAATATTATTTATTAAAAAAAATCTATATTTAAATAAAACCTAAGCAGCTGTTTAAAGAAAATAAATCTTTTTATATTTAAACATTTATCCCCGAACATTTATATCCGAAACACAACACTGCGCTCCAAGACACAGATCACTGATGTTGCCTACAAAGCGGCCAAACTAAAGCGGGACTGGGCTGGCCACATTAACCGCATGCCTGAGCATCTATGGTCTAAAATTACCACCGAGTGGTGCCCAGATTCTTCAAATCGGCGGCGCGGCAGACCACGTAGAAGGTGGCGAGATGAGCTAGATATGGCACAAAAACACTGGCCTTCATTGGCCAAGGACAGACAATTGTGGAAATCAAGAGGAGAGGCCTTTGCCCAGCAGTGGGATGATAAGGGCTGAAACGAACGAACGAACGAATTTATCCCCAAAGTTATTACCCCTTCAAACTTCAAAACCGAATAGCTTCATCTACTTTTTATCTCACCGGCCACACGCGCTACAACCCCTAAAACGCACTATCAACAATAACCATTCTTATTATCATAATAGGATTAAGTCCTCATATCTGTTACGCCTTAAGTAAACACTAAGCGTTATCAGATTTTGACGTAGTTTGACCCTCATTTGTTGTTGGAGATCTGCAGCTTAACGCGGACCATAAGTAAGACCAGTACTTATATGATTATTTGATTATCCAATAATTTTGAATACTATTTATGGGACCTTTATATGTTTGAAATTGTATGTGATGCTAGCTAACTTAAGTTTTACATACTTAGCAAGGGTATCAATTCCGAGTGCTAGGTACCGTGCTTATTACGATTGTAATTCTTTCTCCTTTGGATCTCCACATTTCATTCATGTTAAACTGTGTAGGCATGCTTTCAATAACATATAAAACACCTTACACAAATAGAAGGGCGAATAATTATGGCATACTTGATATCATTCATTTATACCGAAAATTTCCTTTGTTCAGTAGTACATAAACAGTACGGTGAGAAATATGTAAAAGTTATCTATAATGTCATAACATGGTCATTATCTTTTTATTAAATAAAACTATTTCTTGAATCTAAAGACAACTAAATTTTGTTTTATAACAGTGCCATCAGTATTATTGTTAAGTCTACACTTTTTCTTTCTTGTTTGAGCTCTGCACAAAAGTTAACTGTAGAATATTGAAAACAGAGCAATAAGTCAAGCAACTTTTTTAATAATCGTTTCAAATTTGATTTTTTGTCGATAATTTTGTTCTGACGTAGTTGGTAAAGGTAAAGAAGAATAGAAGCACATTGAGCTTTTACATTTTAGATTATAGATTTAAAATTATCCGTGCTTAAACATTTAATTAATATTTTATTTAAAAATAACTTTATTTTGAAAATACAACAAGTTTAACTGCCTCTATGGCAATAGCTTACACAGCAGCAGTGCAAGATAATTATTTGTGTCAACCACAAATTATGTCTTGAGCCTGGATGTTCTTTGTGTTCATTGGACATATACTGGACTCGAAAAAAAACAAAAAAAACGATGGTTAGACTTACATGAAATGGTATTTTAATCCTCATGTATAAATAATAGACTTTAACTCAGTGATAGTGTTACAAAACAGTTTTCAGTAAGTAACGGATTGTGACGTCCGTGATGTATACTCTTTGAGGGATCGATCACGCGCCAGTAATGAATGGACGAGCGATCAATCACCGCGACGACTCTATAATGTGCACAGCGGTGTTCAGGCAACAACTGACATACCTAATACAACTGTGTGAATGTCAGGTTGTTCTGGTTTGTCAAAAGGTGCTATCATAGTATAGACAAGCAAAAATAATTGAGCCACACATTTGGGTGAAGTTTTAGGTAGAATGAACGTAGTTTAATGTTAGACAAGTATGTAGCATTTAGTCTTTGTTATTTTATACTACGCGGATCTAAAGACAATTGATTAATTAAAGACAAATTGTTGGTATGGGATTGTAGGGATATGACGCCACACTTACTCGTAGCTTATTAAAACGGAAAGTGTAGTTTTTATGTTTTCTTTCTTTCACGGAGATTTTTTTTTTTTAAAGACAACTCCCGCACTAGGGATCATGCCCTGTGTCGCGGGCACCTTTTAGAAACATCAATTAACGGACACAAAGAACACCCAGACCAGGACAATAATTTGTGGATCACACAAATTATTGTCCTGCGTGGGGATCGAACCCACAACCTCTTGCACGGCAGCCGCTTGCGCTACCGTCGCGCCACCGAGGTCGTCAATGATGATATTATCATTTATCTAGTTAGTAGCCTTTAGTCTGTGCTTTAGTTCCTTGGTCAATTTTAGGGTGTTCGTTATTATATTATGGTCGTTTATTATAATACTAAAGTTTTTCACCATAAAACTGCTAAATCTCATTAACTCTTATCGTGTCTAAATTATTATAAGTGCACAGAATAAAGTGATTTCATTTAAAGTATAATGTTTCATGTTCATTGTAACGATACGCAAGGTTTATTTTATGTAGATGATGTGAAAATATTGCGTCGAGTTGATAAACAGATATTTACGTTGTTACTTTTAATAATTAAATATAATATGAGTCATGTTGACACATACATGGTTTAAATTGTGTTTCTGAACATTTAAATGTAGGTCACTTCTTTGAACTTGTTCTGAAAACGACATTAACAATCGGTTGAATTTAAAATGTTTATTTATAATACTTAACTTGTTGGAAATTAAATATTTCAGGCAACACGATTACTACAGACATTCACAGCTTTTCACTTTATTACTGAACTTTAAAACCCAGTGCCTGCTTTGTAACAATATCAAAAATATTATCATTTAAAATTATTAATCGGGCTTTCATTTGACTAAAGAAAACTTGCATCGGAAGAAGGTCTAATTTTTCATGATATAAATATTTTCAATGAACAATCTGGTGTAGATTGTTCATTGAAAATATTTGAAAAATTAGACCTTCCGATGCAAGTTTTCTAATATAGTAATAAATAAATATTAAATGAATACAATGCTTATTTTATACTAGATTTTCATCTGCCATATAGATAACGAATTAAGCCGGCATTTGGAACGTTGGAGCAACTCCTTTCACATCCTTCGTAAACTTAAACTTTAAGAGACTAATGAGCTTCAGTCAACAGCTATAACATTTACTTTACGAGCTAAAATTACTTTGGGAAGACGTTATAGAGCTTATCCTACGCGGCTAAATGAAATTTTAATGATTTTGTTACATAGTGTTTTTTCGATTCGTACAAGGCACATGTTTTTGATTACATGACAAATTGTCCATTTTTTTAAGAAAAACATAAGAGCTTTTATTTTGTATGTAATTATAAATCTTGATTAACAGAGAGAGTGAATCTAGTTTTAGCATAATGTCCCAGTTTACGGAAGTTGTCGTGCCAGATTCTTTATCTCATTGTCTGAACTCAACCGAAAATAGGTATCATGTCAGTGATGAAAAATGAAAAAAAATGAAAATGAAAAATAGTTTATTAAGTACTGCAAAATATACACAGAGCATGATAACAGAGACAAGACTTAATATATAGTTACAAAAAAATTTGCAGAGACAATAGTGTAATAAAATAAGGTTACCTATGGTTTCCTCACTAGGCAAGCCTGTATCGAGGAAACCCGATGTGTACATTGACCTGTTTAAATATAATTATAAAAGAGTAACACAGAACCTAAAGCGTTAGCGGACAATAACAATACAAAAGAAGTTAGGTATACAATCTTATAATTGTGGACATTTTAACCATATTTAACATAAAATTTTCAAAAGATCTTCTGTTTTTACATAATCTAATGTTTTTAGCCATTGGTTTATAATGAGTTTAGCCTGTTTTACGGTTTTGTTTTTAATATCACAGTGCCTGACAACCTTGTTGTACACATGAGCAGAAACAAACGGATCGAAACGTTGCGCAAATGCAGTGTTTACAGATGGAACGGGTAGGCGGAATACTCTTCTGATTTTGAGTAATTCATAAGAACTGGAAGAAAGAACAGCCCTATGCACGGCCAGAGACGTTCTGTGGATAAAAAGTTGACGCACACTAAGCACCTCGGATTCTTTATAAACTAGAAAGGTGGGATGTCTGAACGGCCTTTTGAGCATTACCTTTAGTACAGAGCGCTGGGATCTCTCGGCTTGGATCATAAAGGTTTTAGCAGCGCTACCCCAGCATGTTATGCAGTATATTATTAAAGACTGGCATAACGCATAGTATACTGTCCTAAGGGTGTCCAAACTTGCTACGTCGCGTAGATTTCTTATCACGTTTATGAATTTACGAATTCTAGCCGATAGTTTGCTAATGTGCTTTTTGAACGATAGGGTATCATCTATATGCACGCCAAGGTACTTAATTAAGTCGGTTCGCTTAAGCTTTTCACAAGAACAAGAAGACTCACCACAGGAAGAATTGTGGATTTTAATATTGATAACATTTTTTGGGGCAGATGCAGCAGTCTTTTGAAAACATAGGAACACAGTCTTGTTAGTGTTAAGCGTCACTAAATTATGTTGCAGCCACTGAGATGTTAGTGATAACCCTTCTTCAAAGAACACACTGTGGGCCACGTAGGACCATGAAATATTAAAGCTGTGTCATCTGCATAGCACAGCATGTCGCAATTTTGAATTGGGATATCAAAGATGTCATTCAAGTATAGAAGGAAGAGAGTCGGGCCCAGTATACTTCCCTGTGGCACACCAAAAGAAACGAATTGTGAGTCACTTATTGACTGGCTAACCTTTACACACTGTCTCCGCTCTGTTAGGTAGCT
This sequence comes from Schrankia costaestrigalis, assembly GCA_905475405.1. Classification (NCBI taxonomy): domain Eukaryota; kingdom Metazoa; phylum Arthropoda; class Insecta; order Lepidoptera; family Erebidae; genus Schrankia; species Schrankia costaestrigalis. The sequence continues at coordinate 18,380,496 of FR997843.1, forward strand.
CCTGAACCATTCTAGGGCAATTCCTCTGATTCCTAGGGCATCTAGTTTGTTCAGGAGTATAGGAATGGATAGGAGTGATGAACCTAGGTTATATCTCTCAAGCCTTCAGTTTACTTAATCATAAGCTGTTAAGGTATACTCAAGACTAGCTTAGCAAACGACATTCGTGGTAACGGACATACCAGCTTAGGGAAAGAAAAGAAAATATGATTTTGTCCAGGAGCGTATCTTAGATCACTTTGACGAGACTCACACAACGAGACGATAATAACCCCTCACCACGCGGATGCTTCCCTACCTATTCCTACATGTATATACAGTACACCGCAATGGGTAAATTACAAATTTAAATTAACCATACGAGTCTATTAAAACATAAAAATCATTTAGCATACAGCAATATTTAAACAAGGCAATTAATTACTAGAATTTGAACGCGCTAAACAATACGTATAGGCGTCTAATCGGCGCGCGATCTATTTGATGTATCGGCAAACACGCGGCCGATACGCGAGCGTTTTAATTATACGCCAAACACCAGCCGCTTATTAATGATACGCTCTACTATTTTAGGGTTGATTAAAGCTTGTATTATGTTTTATGATTATGATTATTTAAGATATAATAGCCTTTGTAAAATCTTTTATTTTTACAATATTTTTCAGTTAGGTCTTTGGGTAATATTGGAACTTTACTTATTAGTTTGTAAAACCTTCAAGTAAACTTAAACTCACATCATTATGGAGGCAAGGCAAAAGCTCGTTTACCTCCCTAAATCTAAAGTGAGCTGTTCACTAGCATTGTCTGCCAGAGCTTAGATATTTAAAACACATTAGTATTTTAAGAACTTGTATGCTAAAAATACTGTATGCTTTTAAATCTGTTCCATATAGTAAGTTCAAGATAGAATGTTAATAACAGGGTCTCCAATTATATAATTATATACCTACCTAAATATCTATATTAATTTGTAAGTCACTCTGCAGTTATAAGTACACCACTACATGGACTACCATAAACGTATTAAATACACCAATACAATTAAAAATTCAATCTTATCCCTAAAGATCTTGTTGAGATTCAATCTAAAGGTCTTAATTAAAAAGACAAAGTTTAAAGATGACAGAACAACAATAATTAATACCGTTTTACTGTAGTACCTGGTAACCCTACAAAGTTCACAATGTTAGGGCAGCCAGCGGACGATTGTGATGTATTTGCCGATTTGTTTATAAGCATTTGCTTTTATGATAATTGCGAACTGTAAGCGGCACATTCAATACACTGATGCTCTGCTTGTTTTACATTTTGTTGTTCATCAAAAACATTTTGTTTAATCATTTGACTGATGGATTTTAATTATAATAAAGGTGTTTGCTTTTCTGTTTGGATTACTTTTGTTGATTGCGAATTTATTAAATTCTAATAGAAGTTATTTAAAAATTGTTTTTTGACTTTTTTAACAAATGTCAGAACAAAAAGTTACGCATTTTAGAATAAATTTCATTATTTTTTATTGTTTTTAGCATGTTAGTTAAAGAATGTTGCGACTATTGTAAAATTTTAACATCTAAAACATGCATTTTTTATACCAAGGTTTTCAATTATTTTGTATAATTACCTTTCTCAACTGTGCTCTGTGTAGTTTGTAGACTCCATAGTTATTTTTGCGTCGTTGTGTACAAATGTTACCCTCTAGTAATCGACTACATTACAATATTATATCTTCCATTAACATACATCGCGGTTCTAGGAGCCCCAAATATTATCCTTGTTTATGAGAACATCTTAGTCTGTATCTACAAGAAGCATCCAAGTGTGCACAGTGAATATATTGAGCTGTTTGTTCGAAAAACGACCCTCATTTAAATATTACGTACGTTCACGTCTATACAATATATTGATAACAAACTGGACCCAAAGTGTGAACAAAGCTGAATAAATATTGTTCTTATTTTTCAATATAAAGGCAAAAGGACCAACCCTTTAACGAGCACGGGTGGTCCCATGTACCGTTGAAAAACAAGATAAAAATAAACTTGCAAACTACTGAATTTTTCATATAACCCTTCGAACCGTCCGTCTACCTGGCAACTAGACCGTTTCTTTGAGCGATTTAATTTAACTCCCGATCCACAATTACAGGGAGACAGTCCCTTTCAGAGTTCGGTGTCAAAGTAACGAAAACTCGAATTACACTCACCAATTTCCGATTGAAAGGGTTACGTGGACACGTAGCGTTTGGCAACCATTGCTGGATTTATAAAGGAGAATTCGAATTTGTTACTTGTAAAATGGGATTGGAATGGTTGTTTCGAGATGTTTACGTGAATCTGAGTGTTGTAAATGTGGAAGACCGTCGAGTCGAATTTATCAGCGTTGTCGCTTGGTAAAGCTAATGTATTCCCAAAGTTTGACAAAGCCGACTCACTGAGAACTCTCAGAGGAAAAAGCGGGTGTTCCTAATGGAAACAAGTTTGGAATTCGTCAATGGATTACTTTTGTGTATCACTGCGCGAGATACAATTTGTTTTTGATGCTAATTTTCTTATTAACTGTTGGTCAGGATTTACATTAAATTAAGGTTTTTGTTTACATTTTCAACAAAATTATTGTTCTTCTTATCATGCCTTTTAGGTACACTGCCTTGTCCTTTATCCTCATCAAAGGATAAGTAAATATGGTGCAAATAATTATGTTTACCTTTAGACTTGATTCCTAGGATTACGATGATGATAAGGAATTTGAATCATTCAAACAAAAGTGTGTGTAGTAAGGCAACTGTTCTAATTTAATCAGTAAGCAGCATGTAATCACACAAACCCATACATACACAAACAGACACAAAGGTTCAACAGTTATGTCGATTACCGTCTAATTACCTCTGAGAATTGTTTGCGTAGCGGTGTACTTGATTAAAATACATTTCATTTATATTTACATTGTATGTATTTCAATTGCCATTTAGGTATAATAAATATTAATGTTATATACGAATTCTTTTTTATGATTACTTATTATTTGCTTGCTCTTGTGGCCTGTGAAATATTTAAGAAAAGTATGTTTATCATAATATATTTTATGAGGGACTTGCAGAAGGAACAAGCTCCTCAGGAGCTTGTCTTAAAAGGCATCAAAAAGCCTTCTCTTGTATTTAGATAAATATATAAACATTTTTCCATGTGAGAGCTGAGATTAGAATCATCGCGGATGCGGATGGAAAAAATAAGCGGTCAACAGAATTATTGTAAAATAAGATAACTCGACGCAATAGTAACTGCAGCGAAAAAAAAGGGAATGTTTTTTACATTTCTAACATTTTATAAAATGTAAATTCTTCTTGCATTGATGGACACATAGAATTCAAACCTAGCAAAGATTAAATTATAATAGTATAAAGATCTGTTATAACAGAGGCTGCGGTTTCCCAAGCTTTCTCGTATTCAACCAAATTTAAATTACAGTCGACGGGCAGTATGTGGTGGACCGCAATGAGAATGGAGTGTAATTTTAAATACAATATTATTAAAATTCCAATCCAGTTTCAACATTATTTTTCTCAACTCTATCATTATCAGAATGATTATTGTCGACCTCGTTAAACAATTTTTTTTTAAAACTACACCAGAAATGTCCTAGCTTCGCAAATAATTGTCCTGCGAATGATTTAAACCCACGCTTTCGTACAGTAGCAACTGCTTAGCCGCCACGCTACGGGGGTAGATAGTCTGTTAAAAATGTGTAAAAACTTGCACTTTAGTTTAATTAAAGGGGTCAACTAACTTCTAATACCAATTTGCAAAATCAAAGAGTTCGATCACAATCTTAAATACTACGTTAAACAGCAATCAGAGAACTATAGTAATTAAAAACTAAGTAATAAGTAGTAGAGAGTAATTCGAACTATTTCTATAAGGTGTAACTTTAGCCGCAGTAGTTACACAAGTTGTATTAATTAGTCTCAGAGGGAGCCACTGAGTCAACGAGTTCACCGCTCAAAACACCGCACTCCACAAGAAGCAACTTTAAATAAGTACAAAACTTACCACCTAATAAATAAACTTGAACATTTGTACCTGTGTTTGTTTCTATAATAGGATAAAGTAGCTGTTCACCTCTACCGTGATGTTTATTATATTATAAAAAGTTAAAATTGATATTTAAAATTTAAGCATATTAAGTAGTTCTTCTTGCCCGAATTGAAAATTTCTTTGCTAATGGAGTTAAGACCGCGGTAAAAAGCATAACTTCATAATATCACAAAAGCTTATGCGAATGAATAGCTACTATTTCACTAAAGCTACTTGTACTTGTGGTTTGTCTTAATAAATCTCGGCATAATCGGCTTTATTTTAATAAACAAAGCATAAACGTAATTTCTTCACATAATGCTACGAGAGTTGTTAATTATATTAAGTTTTACACATTGTAAAACCTTAATGATAACAATCTGACTGTCAAGTTGATCAGTACATAATACATCTACAATGTTAAATTACAACACAAAAAAAAGGTATAACATACATACCCTACGTTATACATAAAGAAATATTATTAATAAAAATAGAATGTATATAAAAGGTTACAGAAATATTTTCTAAAACAAATATGACTGTTGTAGACCAAAAAAAAAACAAAGCTACCGATTTGCGAGCAAAATTAAATATACGCAAGCATTCGTCGGACTGAATCCAATCTAATATTATAATATTTTAATATTCATCGCTTTGTACTGAGTTAAATACGCCTACATTCTCATTCGGCTTATTACAATATCTGGTAAAAAAGCCTCCGCCTTTGTTGTACTTTTGTATCTTGTAAGCAAAGAGGAAGCTAAATATTTTGTTTTGGTTGTAAATACAATTGTTTGATATTTTTGTGACTTACGAATAATATGAAAAAGTCTAAGAAAAATATTGATGTTCGTCTTTTTGGGATAGAAGTAAAATAACTGACAATTATTTGCACGAATAAATGGTCACAGAGGCCTAAATATTCCGTATGAAGTAGTGAAGCTGACGCAATGAGAGAGAGGTTTTATTTTATAGTATATTAAGTCACTCACCACACAGACAAAACGCAGTGTTAATTTTAGAAGAACGAACTAAAAAGTTAGTAAAACTTTATTAAAAATTAAAGCCCTCACAACACTTCAAAAATAGTAAGCGACTTATACTTTATTTACAGAACTTTCTCTATTATTAGTTAATATGTGACTATAGATAAAAGGGATTTCTTGTAGACGGCTACTTTATGTTCAGAGAATTTTGATAAAATATTCATCTGATGTTTTGGCATTCGTTCTTCATATCAGGAGTTTATGGCAACAAGGAAAATTTATTTGTCCCAATATCAGTGTTTGTGTGACATCCACTTAAGGATGAACCCAGTGGTCGTAAGACAGCGAGTTTAAAGACTGTCTTCATCACAAGTAAAGTTTTCTGTTCAACTAAAATATTTGCTGAATCTTGTTAACTTAAACGATGGTTTACGATGTTTTGGCGGATGTCGAGGTTTACTATTTCGCTTTTATAAATTAAGTACTTGTGAAGTTTTACAGTAAAACTATTATGCTAGTAACAACAATCTATGAATATAAAATTTATCTACCTCATGAGTATCAGAAGTGTCCTAAAATTTGTCTTAACAATTAGTTATTTAGCTGAGATTTAATAGTAAGTAAATCTTGATAAAAACATTTACCTAGAAAGCCATAAAGTAATTAATTATATACGGATAGACCTGATGAACTCTCGATGAAGGCTCGTTTTGGTGGAAAAAAATTAAAAATTTTGGTTATATTTTTCTAATAGTAGACGTTAAACGATTGATGTTGTGTTTACTAGATAAAAAAATACTTGACTTATTAGGCTTACTTCATCCCGATTTATACAAAACTATAATAATAGACATACTAGGAACTGGGTATTTTGAATGTAGGCACCAATAAATGTCATAAGAATAACAGACGTAATCGCTCATATTAAGTTTATTGATATTTATCACTAAGTTTAATGTTGACTTTGTATAAAACTTTGTGACACCCTAAAATCAATTGATATGACAAAAAGGCGAAAACAATGGCGTCGTATTATGACGTCACAAAACTGGACAGTTAACCCAAATAAAATAAAGATATAAAGCGAACAGTAAAGTAACATTCGAAGATATTATCATGATAGTAAAGTGGGTTTATGCGTTGCTTGACGCATAAAGCCGGTAGTGACGTATTTATGCGCTTCAGCGACGAGCGGACGCCATACTGCTAATGGCCGACGCTTCCGGTAGCCATCTTGTTAAGCGAGCATGAGCTAGGGACTCCATGATGCGGGAAATCCATTTGCTCATGTTTATTTTTTGAAGGAAATAGAGTATAATGAAAAGTTTGGAGTGTTGGGTGTTTGTTGAATTTTGAATAGTGACTTGTAAGATATATCTATAGTGATCCTCGAAGGCGCGGTAGTTGCGGTAGCGGATGCAGTGCACGAGGTTCAATTTTCTTTCTTTCCATCCTTCACCCATTTAGTCTGTAGCTTAGTCACTAAAGCGTGGTATTCTTGGCTAAAACTCTATTTTTCATTTCTAAATTTAGATTTTTCTGAGAGTATAGCAATCAGTGATTGATAACGGAAAGTCGACAATTGATGTGTTATAATAACACGCTGTACCTACACTGTGATGTTACTGACATAGTTTGCATAAGCTTTAATACTTTCTCATAGCTTACGCTCTCCTCCCTGATCTAGACAGTGAGACAATACAATAGCCAATACGTGCCCAACAGCATAGTTTATGTGCAGGTGCGATTATTCCTCAGTACAGGACGTCGTCCTAGATAGTAGTACCGGTCGGAGCCACATTGACTTACTTAGTTAATCTAGGTGTTATAATGCAGTATGGGTTTAACGAGAATTGGCGTCAATGTATGTTTGCTGTATGTGTAACTGCCTTGCCAAGTAATGTAAGCTTGATAAAGAGACAAATAAATATTACGCTTCATGCTCTCCCTGCGTGTGGTATAAGGACATGGTGTCACTACCCTTAGAGATTAATTTTCAGATTATTATAAAAAAAAGAAGGCAATTTAACTTAAAATTCCCAATCGGCTTGGCCAGCATGTTATAAGTACTCTGAGTATTTATTTGTCATCCAAAGAGCCTTTTTCTGCAGGGTCAGTTATAATCACAACTTATTAATTACCCTTCTTAGTTTACTACGGACTCTACGGACAATCGCACAGACCCTAGTCTTACATTGTAGCGATTCAAATAATTATATAAATCACTTCTTCGTTTCCATCTCAAACGGTTTCATTTCAAAAGGTATAATTCAAACAAAGTCAATAGATTATTTAAATGCTCATTGGTTCCCAGCAAGACAGTATGTTAGGCCACGACTGCACATGAGTTGCTAACTGCTTTCCTAACATACTGCACTACCGACTAAATCTGCATTTTGTTCTAACGAAAGAGACAACAATCACTTAACACTATAAGAAGAAAAGAGATAAGAATAATAGTTACGTCATAAAACAGTCGACGATTCACACGAAGTTGCTGAAAGTAGATAGTATTTTCTCGGTTTAGTGAAATGTGAGGAAACTTTATATTCTCATGAGACGTAGTTGAATAATATCGTATTCATAAATGAGAGTAGTTGGTAGCTTAGTGTGACAGGTAACTTATAAGGTAATGACCCAAGAATAATATTATCGTCCTAACAAGTCAACTAGAAGTTGTCGTAAGTAACAACATCTGAGAAACATAAACACGTGAATAACAATATAATCTGTCGGAGTAGTTGACAGAGGTCTATGCGTATGACAAATAGGACTGTAGCAATAACAATTTTTCAAATAACATTTTTTTCAGTAGGATGTTTCAGTTTTAATAATTTATTCCCCCTAAAGTTTACAATTTCAACATGTATTTGAAACAGTTTGTTGGCAAACAGCGCAACAAATAATTACAATAATAATATACAGTTTACAGCAATCGACAAATCAAATGAAATTCGTACTTATGTAAGCTTATATTATGTTACTATTCAACCAATATTATGTTTATAACATTGCACAATGAGAACATATTTATAGTAAAATATTAAAGTATATAGTACAATATAAAGTCATCTCATACATTCCTTAAGCGCAGTGCTTAACACGAGCTTGTATAGTAACACGTCGTAAGATAACAATGAGAACAGTTTCCAACTTCAAGTGTAATGTAAGACGCGCTTGAGCTCGCATTCTCGCACCTACGAGTACAACGCTTAGCGATAGAATTTGACGCTCCTTTAGTAGTTATACTAGACAACTAACGCTTACAACAGATTACTAAAAGCGTTAATTTGTTAGCTTATGCCCGATTTACACATCGACAAGTACAGTAGCGAGTTAAGTACGAAGTAGCCCCCTCTCTCGCGTCTCACCAACCTAACTCGCCAAAAAATAGGATGGAGATCTATTTAAATCAACTTAATCAACAACTTACTACTTAACTCGCTACTGTACTTGTCGATGTGTAAATCGGGCTTTAGTAACATTTTTAATAATTAGTAGCCCTTAAAAGGTCAAAAGTAGGGCTACCACTAAAAGCATGCCAGCCAATGGAGTCGAAGTGCATCCTTGAGGGAGGAAGAAGGAAGAAAATCGTTAAATAAAAAAGACAACAAGTGTTTTAGATCATTATTACTAAACCCAGATTTAAGTTAATTCAGTGCCACACTGACTAGAATGACAGGCTTATTATTCTCATAGGGATAGGCAAATACAACTTAGTTTCGTGTATTATTTCATTATTATTATTTACAAATATGACTTTACAAACAAGGTACAATTCTCTAATGAGTTAATCTTGTTAGTTTTGTAAGTTAATACTACACAAACATAGAATTAACGAACGTAAATAAAACGTAAAGTTGTTTATTATTAATCCCGTGGGGCCGAGCTAATTGTCGTCCGAGAAGAAACGACAGATTGGACTGTGAGACGCTACAAAATAAAATACGTGAACAATTCTAACATGTCTGACAGTTATACTACTTACTACGTTTAAGTAGTTATGTTTTCTTTTTTTTTATTGTTTACTTTTTACCATTTTAACTGGCTCAGACGTGAAGAGTGCAGTCCCGATACCCATATAAGATAATTATTTCGGGAACCGATGATTGTGTTGAGCTAGGGTGTTTTCTGTGACCGTTTATATAATTTTAATATATTTTAGTGCGTGAGTTATCATTATGTATGTTTTTTTGGAAACATATCGTCGCACGAATGCTTAAGTGGCCAACCTCCATTTTCAACATTTTACACCAGAGACGTTTAATTGATTAGATTAAGCAAATAATATGATTTTATAAAAGTATTATATTAAAAAAATAGTTAATGTGTTGTCACTAACTATATTTTAATGTAATACTTTGCATTCGTGCGACGATATATAAGTTCTAATATAAACAGTACACTCAACCCTATGGTCAATCCAGTCAGTTTACAAAGTACTATTTTAGTAAGCTTCAACATAAACCTTATTTGATTCGAATTAAGATAAAATCGGTTTTCTTGTGGGATCTTTTCATAGACTTTTATGACATTAGAATGTTCATAATAATAATAATATGTATTCACAAGATCTATATCTTGTGAGTAAAGGAAAAAAAATACTTGACCTCATTATATAACTGCTTACTTTGACGTATGTTTATCAACTTAAATATGGAAAAGAATTTAATGGAAATGATTACATTCCATACATTTTTATTCAAAAACGTCAAAAGGAGAGGAAGGTCTTTCTTTTGTTTCAATTTATGTTTACTTGTTTTTTGTATTTTTTATTAATTTAGTACTCAAAATATGTTGACGAAGTAAGAGATGAATAAAAATTGTACACAAAACTCAGCTAAGCTCGCGTAGTATGGATAAATCACTTTTCTTTAATGCTGAACGAAGTACGTTCCTGCACTGTATTTTAAAACGTAAAATACTTATACTTTACTATTTTTTTACTTAAATTTAAATTGATTTGCTGAGTTAAGCATAATTTTCAACTTGTGGCGGAAACTCTTTTATTTAAAAAAAAAGGTTTAGATAATTTTCGATTAATTTCGACGATGTCTTTTCCATATCCAGCATCTTACTTCTCCATCATAAATATTATTTGCTCATCATGTATTTCATTGATTATTCAGTCATGCAAATAGCTTCTTGGTCAATTGCTAATAACACTCTTGGCTCATTTTAGTACGCTCTCAACAACAAGACCCACATACAACAAAACCGTCGTTTAATACAGCTGACTACAATCTTTCTAAAGATCTCACTAGAATGTACATCCAAATTTCTTATTAAGTCCCACAAAAATCTGAGGTTACGAAAATTCATACTCGTACTATCTAAATAAAGTTGTCGAGGAATTTCTTCCGAAACAATATCAAATTCCGTCAATAGGACGTTGGGTAACATCGAACCGGGATGAAATGAACTCCGACGTGTAGTTAAAAAAATCTCACAGTAAAAAAATACTCATAAATTTGAGTAAACTTTGCCGCCTCTCATTTTGGATGTATTATTTTTTTAATACAGCCAGCGAGGCCCCATTTACATAACATTAACATTACAATACATCGGTTGTATTGTGCTTTGTACTTAAACAATGGCCAGGTTTTTCGCGAACAAAACCAAATGATAAATACGTTATTTTAGCATCCGCAAGTGTTTCTCTTTACACAAATACGTACCTACTATGTAAAAGTTTTAGTTTTGTTCTATTAATATCCTCATTTGTGTTTGTATTACGTTATGTTTAGTATGTGGAAATATTATTATTATCTAATGTTCCTCATTACGCAATTGTATTTAATCCCGAACTAAGCATAGCTACAAGCTCTGCTTAGTTCGGGATTTAATGTGTTTGTTAGGTAGCGGATTAACATACTAATATACAGTATTTAACTAATTTTGTCTAATTATGTACTAATTACGCCATCAATGGGCTAAAACCAACGCAATAAAAGTATGCAACTGTCACTTTGTATTACAAGTTAAGTACACCAAGGAACTACTTAATAATTACATACAATTAAAGTAAAATAATTTTATTTATAACTTATTTACAATTGATTGACCTACATACACATTATCAATATCATAATGAATATTCGGCCGAGACGTTAATCTGTGCTCCTGTGCTAATGAAACCTGTGTTCGAAATAAAAACTATTTTATTTATTTATTTTATAATTCATCAACTGAGGTATCACCATCTCAGTCATTAAGTAGATTGTTTTATTTTTTCAATAATGCCTAAATAACATTTATTTATAAATTAGCCAATATTTTTTATTTAATTCAATATTTATTATTCACTATGGTATTCATAAAACTAATAGAGCTGTAAGTAAGACGCCCAATATTGCTAGACCTAATGATGCATGCCCAGTGCGTGCTCCGTGATTGCAGGCTCTTTCCCCAGGACCGATACAGGCCACGTACGCCATGCGGTGAGGAATATGGTGCTGCTCGTAAAGACCCGTGAACAATGAGTGACGCGTACCCCATGCAAATACTGCCACATCGTCGCCACCGTGGGTATCCCACTCTAAATGAACGTCAGCATGTGTCATCCATTTACTATGGCCTGAAACTAAAAGAAACATAATATTAATCATCATTAACAGCTACCATTATACCGGTTTCTTTCGTTTACTATTCCCATACTTTGGAGTCAAACCTCTCATTGTTATCTTATTTATTATTAAAAAATTTACTTCCTACATAAGTTAGAAATGACATGCATTTTTTTTTCAATAATTATGAACTTACGAGTATATATTTTAAACTTTTGACTTATACTTACTGAAATCTTCTTCTAGAGTTACGTCGGGTCTGATTCCGTTCACGTGAGGTCGAAAGCCAGGGCCATTTGTATACGATAAAGTCATGTATGGCACATCATCATCGTCTATATCTCTAGAAGGCCCAAGAATAGGCCAGCCGCGGTCGGAATAACCATTCATGGCCATAACATGAGAGTGATCTGCTGTTACAACGATGAGTGAGTCTTCTTCAGAAAGCATTTCAGTAGCTCGTAAGACAGCTTTGTCCATTTCCAAAGTTTCATCAAGTGCCTGGTGAATAAGATTGTCGTGGTGGGCATGATCAATACGGCCACCTTCTACGAACAAGAAGAAACCTTTTTCATTGCGACTCAGCATTCTGATAGCTGTTTCAGTCAACTCAGTAAGCGTAGGCTGGGTTTCAGCGTTGGCTTGCAGGTGATATTGCATGTTCGAAGCTTGGAATAACCCAAGTAAGTAATCTGGAAGATTGTTGTTAAGATTCAGTAGCTGTTGACGATTCGTGATATAATTAAAGCTGGCTTCACGATCACGTTTGTCTTGTTTCCACTCTTCGATCAGATTTCTTCCATCTGTTCTATTGCCTGGTACTCCAGTTTCGTCGTTAACAGTATTTGGTAAAAAAGTACGTCTTCCTCCTCCAAGAATTACCTGCAACATTATGAAATTGTAAGCGTTGTTAAAAAAGTGCAGTATTTTTATTAAAATTAAGATAAGATAACGTTTATACTCGTAATTATGTGACACAAATAAAAAGAAAAATACAATAAAATAAGTTTACGTTAGCGTCACAAAATTGTGATGATAATGGTTTCAATAAATACCTTAAACTTGTTTCCTGGGTGCATATTTACTAGTTGTTGAGTTATGTCAGGGCAGGCACTGGGGTCGAAACCATCTTCTTCGACATCGGCATCAGTTTCCCAATCACGATCTCCAGCTTTAGCATACAAACCACTTGGTGATGCGTGGGTTACACGTGTTGTCGTCACCAATCCTTTGAAATTATGTATTTTTATATAGTTTATAAATAATCATTAACTCATATCATAACAGCTTAATAATATCTCACTGCAGGGACAGGCCTCTTCCTATGGCGGAGGGATACTTGGCCTACTAATACCACGCTGGCCAGGCGGATTGATATAAGGTTTAATTTGAAGTTTTCATTCTTTTTATGTCGTAAAGATAATATTCACTAATAGTCCCTTAGTTGGTTTTTACGACACCCACGGGATGAGATGGGGTGGTGACATATTCTATTCTTATTATATATCTGTGTATTAACTCATATGGCCACTTATAATAACTTTCTATTAATAACATACCAACATCACGGTCATCTGCTAGTGCCCAGTCTGCAATAGATTCTACGTGATTTAGTTCATTTCTTGAAGCCACACAATCTTTCCGACGTACAGCAGCGGTTACTCCAAGGGTTCCGTAGTTATTCTTGACACCGCATAAATAGGAAGTAGCTGTGCAAGCAGAGTCTGCCACTTGACTGTTGACGCAGTACGTCTGTAAATATATTTTATGTTTTTTATCAAAATAAGCGTTAGTATCATATTTCAATTACAGTAGATCAACATGATATCATTAAATAAACAAAATGTTATTAAATCCAATTAAATGAACAAATCAATATTGTATATTATTATAGTTTGTAAAAAGATAGACCTTGTCATTTGCTAGAATCTTAGTAACCCAACTTATAAACTGAAGGAAAGTGCGTTTTTTCTTGCTAGTAGAGATTCATAAAAAAATAATTTGTATATTTCACCTTTACAAGGCCCACTGTAGGGAACTTTTCAAAAGACATCTGGGCCTCTTCGCCAGTTTCTCCGCGTCTCTGCCCGAGGAGAATACGTGAGGCTGCGAGCGTTGGTACTGACATACCATCGCCCAAGAACATTATTACATTGCGTGCTTTACCGACTGGAGTCTTGGCAAGTAGAATCTCCCTTAAGTCTTCTTGCGCTTGATTCACCCAGAACTCGGCATTGCTTTCAGATTGTTTGGGAGCGCCGTGTGTTCGTTTGTCAGGATGGTAGCGATCACAATTAATGTGAATCACATTAAGTAATGTTAACACTAAAATTATTTTAGTCCACATGTTGGCAGATGGCGACTGAGTCGGGGTGGCAGACGATTAGTTATTTATTCTATTTTTAGTATCTTATCTTGATAAGTTAATCGTATTTAATTCGTATTATGTGATTGATAAATTATATTAAATGAATGAACGTCTTTGTTATGAATTCGTACACCTAATCTTAATTATGATACCACAACAATAAAATTATTGTATAGTTAGGTTATTGTTTAAGTATCTAGAGTATGAATAGAAAGAAAGAAAGTAAAATAAGAAAAATAAATATTAATACATAAAAATATATTGATTGAAAATGAAGAAAAGCTACGTAAGTATTTCAGTGTCCACATTTCCAAATCATAATTTTACTTAGCTACTAACAAATGCATTAGATATGCATCATAACGTATTATTTCGCGTACCTTACCCATTTTTTTTCTTTATTTAAGGCGCTTTGTCACAATTTGACTATGTCGTCTCCTTATGTATTATAACTTCATTACCTAACCCATTTACCTCGCAACTATTATCGATTAAATCAGCTGTGACATCACATTAGAGTTTCACCTTGACAGCTTCCGTTTACGTTTCTTTTAACTTATATCTGATAAAATAATTTTGGAATTTACTTTGTGTGATATTATTACCTACTGGTCGCCTTTAGTATATTCTATTTTAGTGGTTCGTTGTACTCGTAGTACGCAAACGCAATACTGTATTCTGGTTTACTTCTCCATCGGTTCTAGGATGACGTCTGCTTTTAGTCCCATTCCTTCATCATGGGAAACAGTTTATACTCGATTGCGTGATTATATCACGCAAATAAAATACCTAGCGTAAGTAGGTAGGGAATGCATAGAATCTTTATGTTTTTTTCTCTATTCTATTAAACTATACTCACGTTGTTGTTTTAAAACTAAAGACTTAATAATATTATTGTTCCTAATGTAATAATAATTATTTTATAACAGGCAGGCAGTGGATGAGTAAATGATCATTATCCTGTATTTATTTTTATTGCATGAGGTTTTTGTCGAACCAACCTATTCTTAAGCTCGTTAGTGCTGTCAGCAAAAAACTACATGAGTTTATCCTGTATTTAGACCACTCTCTTACTCATTAAATGTTTGTTTTTACACTTTTTCCTCTTGAGTCCTCAAAATGGGCTAGGCTTATGCTATAATCAGTTTTGACTATCGAGAACTATTCTGCTTCGTATAAATAGAGAACATCATGTTTTTTTTTCTAATTTCATAACTACTAAATTTTAAAAATATTCTTAAAAGATAATCGATAACTCCAAGCTTGAAATAACAATTTTAGGAACAAACAAAGCAAGAAAACTTGTTTGACAATAACATAAATTAAATTCTGATCCGCCCTCGTAATTACTAAAACTAGTGGTGTACCTACCACATGGCGTTTATCAACAAAGTCCTAGACTGTCCTGGGCTGAGCAAGGGAAAGGCGTGCCGGGAGCATTTGTACGGTGCACTGCGTGGTTTACAGCGTGTTAGAGTTAGACTCATTCTGCACGTAATGCACACTGACCTGGATCGGCTGGTACATATTCATGCAATACAATTTTCTTATGAACACTTGGGTAGTCAATTTTAATTTATTACTGTACAAAATTTTTAACGTTTTAATGCTGGTTCATAAAAAATGTTTTGAGCACTACTACTCGTACTTAGTCATCGCTATTTAAAGTGACAAAAAATATTATTGGTCTTAAGTTAATTACGTTAGACGTACCTATTCTAAAGCATATAAATCTTATTTAAGAACTAGCTGTAGCCCGCGACTTCGTTCACGCAAAAAAAAATTTCGTAGCACAAATGTTTTTTTTTTTTGGAGAACCCTATAAAAGCCTATGACGTAGCTTAACTACTTTGTCGCAACAACGATAGCCGGGATCGACGCATCCAAAGCACGGAGATGCTTAGATGAAATACACTGAGTGGTCACCCATATATAGAATGACCTCTCCGACATTGCTTAACCACCATTATTGTTTCTGAATCAGTGATTGCAACTGGCTAAAAGTGGCTGCTAGTGAAAATTCATTAAAACCAAAAAAACCGGTCAAGTGCGAGTCTGACTCGCGCACCGAGGGTTTATTACAAACCTATTTATTTCCCCTCCGAAATGCGATGACGTCACGACTCCTAAGTCAAAAATCCTTTAAAGTCACAGTTCGTCTGTCACAAATTCTATAACATCACGACTCAGCTATCAAAAAACATTTTCCCGCCGTATATCTACGAACTAACGACTCATCTGTCAAAAATTCTATAACATCACGACTCAGCTGTCGAAATTCTATGACGTCACGACTCATCTGTCAAAAGTTCTATGACGTCACGAATCATCTGAAAAAACTATATGACGTCACAACTTATCTGTCAAAAATTCTATGACGTCACGCCTCAGCTGTCAAAATACTATGACGTCACGACTTAATTTCTACCGTTTTACCATCATTTTCCTTCACTGCTCTGCTCCTATTGATCGTAGCGTGATGAAAAGTATACTATAACCTGACCAGGAGTATGGAGAATAATTGTACCAAGTTTCATTAATATCTGTCAAGTAGTTTTTGTTTCTATAACGAACATACAGACAGACAGACAGACAGACAGACAGATAAAAATTTTACTGATTGCATTTTTGGCATCAGTATCGATCACTTATCACACCCTGATAGTTATTTTGAGAAAATATTTCATGTACAGAATTGACTTCTCTACAGATTTATTATATGTATAGATTAATTTTGAAGCATTTACTAATATTCGCATCGATTTAAGTTTAAAATTCTAGTCACCCTTCATTACAATTATAACAAAATTTAAGACAATCAATTTCATTTCATATACAAAGTAGCATTTCTTGACAAACTTTGTCAAATTCTTGTTTATATAACAAGTCTATTCAAAGCTGTGAATTATCGTATAATCAATGGAGTAGAAGGGGTGGAACAGGATACGACTAATGGGGTGATCTGGGATCTGAGAGACCGTTCAGAACTGCCCACTATTCACTCAGTTGTTAGTTAAATAGTTGAGGCGATTTGTTAACTAAATGGTTACTAAGTTTAAGATTCGTGGATCAGGTGTTTGTAATGGCCAATTCATATAATTAGCTCCAAATTAAATGATGTTTAGGAAACTGACTCAAGTCGTTGAACAAACTTTAAATGTTAGTTTGTTTAATCATTATTATCTTTGTCTAAGTAACCCCTAACTTTGTTTTGGGTTCATTGCTCTTACTTAGATATGAGGACTGTTAGACACGTATACCGTAGAATCTTATTTAAACATTTGCGTATTAAATATTTTTTTAATTTAACAAGTGCATCTGCACCTACCCTACGTAGGTGGTAAAATTAGGTATCAAACAATCGCGCTTCATCACATGAGGTAACAAAAAATGCCTTCAAAGATCAGTGCTAGAACCTTATTAATCAAATTTGAGCTTAAATGATTATCTTACCACAACTTTACCAGTACTGTGTGCGTTGGTCGGATACGCCAATGACGGAATTTAACTTATTCAATTAAATTAGTAGCAAATGTTTAAGCTTAAAATTAGGGGTTTAGTATTTGCTCCAGATTGCAAATATGTCAGCAGAACTAGTTCATATATTGTAAAGATGAACCACACAGCTTGGGATTCGGGTCTGATGGGATTTTCTGGTGTATCGACTGTAACATAGGTACTCTGTTTTTTACATTAATTTATTTAAAATTTCTTACATTTAAGGACACAGAGTGTCGCACAGTGAAACACATGACTATACTGGCAAACCTCAAGAGGTTTGCCAGTATAGTCATGTGTTTCACTGGTCAATCTCGGAACTCAAAGACATCCGGTTATATACTACATGAAGCAAGATAAACTTTAGTAAATTATTTAATACTGCTTGTATGGTTGAAAATGATTAATATCATTGAAAATAGATCACTCTATCGCTTAGTTTTTTACAAGGTAGGTGTAGGACCAGAAAATAATATATACTTATACTGATTTATACTGATTGTATTCGAGTCACATGACTTAATGTCAATGCATCGTACTCTAATGAACAAATGTTTTACACCAACCTCGATAATATCAAAAGAAATAATTTATTCATGGAATTCAGATTTGTCGCCGCATCAAAACAAATTACTAAAAAAATTTTTCAAACTTTAATTAACTACAATATTGTGAATCTAAAGCTATGACAATCCTTTGTGGAAACTTTGAAGAAAGGACAACTCTAACTTCAAAACAAATTCTATTTCGCAACGGTCTTGTTTTTCAATAAAATAAACATAAAATAAAGTCCAGTTATGACCATTAATTTAGGTCAGTTTGTTTGAATATTGAATTCGTGAAATTAATAATAAAAAAAAAGAATACATAGACTGAAAGTCGATCGCGTCAAAGGGTTGAGAAGTGAAAAACTTTTAATTGCCTTCTATTTAAACGAGCTATAAAGGGTTGAGTTTTTGCCTCAACGTTGTGTAAATACTGCGGTAAAAAAAAAGTGAATTTTGAGTGGTATAAATTACCGTCTTGTGGAATGATCAAGAAACCGGATTATTAAGTATTATTTGAGTCTTCATTTTGTATAGATCGCAGTTTATGGGTCGCTTCATAATGAGTATTTCTGAAGCAATGAACAGTGAAAAAGAATGAAAATTATGAAGATTAAGAAATACCCTTCGCTTTGATTAAAACATCGGAAATATTATAATATCATGCTCGTAGCTAAAGTAGTCTGATATTTATTTTTAATATTCTTATACAGATTAGCCAAATACAATGTTAAATATTTGTAATGTGTGTTTATCACAATAGCGACACACACCACTTACTACCTACGTAATTGTTTTTCTTGAATTTCGTACATCTATTTTACCGACGTATTAACATTCAAATAACCCAACCCTATCCCATTCTTGGGTCCTCATATTATTAAAGTCAACCTTCAACTAAACAAAAATGATATCCGTATTAACTTGACACAATATCGTAAATCACTTATAGGCAAAGAGTTCGTCCCTGCAGTGGGGACGTTTACGGTTTGCTAAGACAATTGAAGTAAGTGCGTAATTCTGTTATCCATCTCTGTCCAAAGTAAACACAAAAACAAGGGGAACAGAAGTGAGACGCCGCTTATTCGAGACAAACAGGATTGAGTCGCGCAGTAGGCCAAATGTTCCGTTTATGAAGCTAATGGCAGAAGAATACGCTCATAATTCAGGATGAATACTTACCTCCGAGGGGAAGAACCTTGACTATAAGTTTACTGGATGAGTCAACTAAATTTTTGCTTCCCTTCGGACCGCGAAAGCGAACAGACGTGTCCACTTTGCTAAAATCTTAGAAGACTTTAACAAAATAAGTCATTACATAGTTAAAACAAGCCAAATTAATAATACAAAGTACCAGGCGCGCATAAAAGACCAGTGAACGCTGCATCGGTACAGGAAAAGGACAACGAGTTGAGATAGCAAACGTCGCGTGAGCTACGCCACACGAGCGCTAAGGCAACTAGTACGTCATAGCGTGAGTAGCTTGCCACGATTTATAGGCGACAGCGGGTAGCGGACTAGCTCTTACGGCACTTCACTTTAACCACACTCAAGGTAATAATTATTGTTATTAACTATGCCGCTGAAGCGCACACCACCTACTACGCCGATAAATGACCCAATTGAAAAAATATCTGCGGGGTCATGTCCTCGAATGTTTCTACAAACTGGATCATCCCCTGACCTATCCACTATCGGGCACGACAGCAATATTACTAATCGCCAGAAGCGTAAGCGGGAGGAGTGTGACTGTACGTCCCGATTGGATGAAATTCGGTCCTTACTATCCACGTATACAGCTCAATCCGATAGCAAGTTTTCCGCATTACAAGCCTCAGTTACTGAAATTATAACCCAAAATGCAGAAATTAAAAATTCCATCAGCTTCATATCACAGGAATATGATGATATTAAGATCAAACTCACGAATATGGAAACCGAACGTGAAAACGATCGCCGTTATATACGTGAGTTGGAGGAGAGACTAGATAGCATGGATCGTCAAATGTTTTCCACTAAAATGGAAATAAGGAATGTACCACAAAAGCCAGAAGAAAGTAGAGAAGACCTCTATGCTGTTGTAGAGAAGACAGCAAACGTGATTGGCCATCCCATAAAATTGGATGAAATTAAAGATATTTATCGTGTTAAAAACAAGAACAACTCTGCAACAATAAATGTCGTCTTTACAAGCGCGATAACGAAAGACATGATTATCAAGAAAGTGCGTAAATTCAACTATAACAGCAAGGCAAATAAATTGAACACTTCGCACCTCAAACTTGAAGGACCTTGTAAGCCAATTTATGTATCAGAGAAGCTGCCACCAAAAGTGCAGCGATTATACTTCCTGGCGCGCGCTTTTGCGACTGACAATAATTATAAGTATTGTTGGACGTCTTATGGTAAGGTTCTTGTACGAAAAGCAGATGGAGAACGGTATACGACTATAAAATCTGAAGCAGACCTTGATAATCTCAGTAAAATTAAATGACTAGAGATCGAAAACAGATGCCGTTCATTATTATTAGTTTGTAAGTTTTGTATTTATTTTCTTTTATTTTTAATTAATCACACAAATAAAACACTTTGTAATACTTACTTTCACACATATCTCATCACACAATCATCCACATGTCAAATACCCAATAGGGAACACACATCAAATAGCCTATTAATCACCACAAAATCATTATCACACCTATTACTACTACACAGATACATATTTACATGCACTTTTCCACTTATAACAACCAATATATTTTTAAAACACATTTCAAGTTTCAATCTGATAAAAATTATATGGTCCAATCATTATTACACAGTACAGTATTCCCAGATGAAAATTATAAAAAATATAACAGCACTCATTGGTAAGTCAATAATTATATTTGATAAATACCCAAGTAACACAGAAAGCATTTTAACAAACAACAAGTGAACTTATATAGAGCTTAAAACCCGTGTAAACACTTATATAAGTTCACCGAGCGTCTTGAAGCTGAACACTGGCATTTGAAAATCATTGTAATGCTTTACGCGGTATAACAGTTGGATAATAGCAAATCAGAATGCTTTTGTAAAGCCTTTAGTTTTAGTGCAGTAAACCACAGTGCAGCTGTACAGCGTTCAGCTGTTTTTAGTGCATTTGGTTCCATAACGACATTTTAAAGGAGTTAATAAGTGTTTGAAGCTGTTTTACAGCACAAACGTGAACCACTATAATGCCATGTAAATCCGCTATCCAGCTTTAAGCTGTTTGTTGTGCCTTTTGCTGTGTAAAAGCACTTGTAAGGGGTAAGTAAAAGCTTAATGCTGCTGAACAGCACAAATGTGAATCAATATAATGCTTGCATTTTAAATGAAGAACTGAGTGCTGTTGTGTAGCTTATAGCTCTTCAAACAATCACACGTGAGTAGTTGTAATGCTGGCGGCATTACTTGGGCTCACCGGGCTGCTTAAGGCTGACCACCATTTTGAAAATATTTTATAACCAAAAAATATTTTCTTTCGGACCTATTTATAAAATGAATTGTCATTTAAGATAATTATATAACTTAATTTAATACAGTACAAGCAATAATATTATTGTATTCATTCAAAACTTGTTCTGTACTAGGAATACACATTTGTTTTGGTTTTACACACATTATTTTATAACACATTTTGTATAAAAACCACAAAATATCGAAGACGCGTGAAAATTTTCAATGAAACCTATATAAACAAGTACAGTAAACTACACTGCGCAGTAATATTTGAAGGCAAGAAATAACAAAAGAGTAAAAAACTTATCCGATGAATTTGTTTTGATGCAAACAATATATGGCGTCACTCACTATTTTATTTTGACTGTCTTTTACTTATCCTTTTTTTATTGTAATAATTTGCAGTGTTTAGTTTACTTTAGTTCTAACTGTGAACACTTAAAGTGCTCCAATAAATCTTTTAGAACATTTAAATGCTAGTCTAATGCTTTTGTAATGCCGTTGGCATCTTCACTATCAATAACATTGCTATTATAATGCTTCTGTAATGCAATAGGCTATCTTATTGACCATTATAATTCTTTATTAATGCGATTGGCAATATTATTGACTAAAATGATGTTTCTTTAATGCGATTGTCATCTTTCTTGACCACAATAATGCTAATATAATGCGCCAGTAATGCTATTAACCAGCTATGAACCCATATAGGGGCTAAAGCTGAATAATTTGTGCCCAAATAAGCATTACAGTAGCCATATAAACGTTTATAATGCTACTATAAAACTAACTCACAATGCTAATAGGATACATGAATACTCTTATTCGGCCCTTATAATGCTTTGATGTGTTACTTGGGTACAAATCCACCGTGTATACCTATATTCATAGTAGGTATTGTAGCCTAACCAAAATGAAACAAATTAATAAAACTAATGCCTACTGCATATACTTAACACCACAACAGCTATCGCCTATTACATTGATTGTCACAAGAAAACCAAATAATCAACATTCAATTCAATAAATAATACAGTTATAAACGATATCGGCAACGAAGGTATTGAATGTAAAAAATTGAGTGATCCTACTGATTGTACAGAACTAAAATCGTGCTCAAATAATGGCTCTCTTTCAATTTTAACCGTTAATATACGCAGCATAAACGCCAACTTTGACATTTTTCTCATATTTCTGGCAAAATTTTGTAAACTAATCGATGTACTTGTTTTAACGGAATGTTGGACTAATGATCAGTTCATACCGCCAACTATAAATAACTACACAATGTTCAGAACTAATGTCACCTTAAATAAAAACGATGGAGTCGTCGTTTATGTTCGAGATGTGTTTGAGGCAAATTCATTCGAGCCCGAGTGTTTTGATGGAAACTGCATTGTAGTAAACATCACAAAAGATATTTGCATTATAGGAACATATCGTCCCCCCTGCTTTAAAAATCCATTAAATTATATAAACTCACTAGATAAAATAATAAATACCTATAACAAAACCAAAGTACTTGTTCTCACTGGTGATTTGAACTTAGATATCATGCCTGAGAATATCAATGCAAACTCGGCAATATATATGAATTTAATGGCAAGCCAGGGCCTAAGGCAAGCAGTTAATTCTCCTACTAGACAAACTACTTGCCTTGACCATTTTATGGTGAAAACGACGGCTAAAGCCAAAAGCTTTGTTTTTAATGAATTGACGGACCACTCACCGATTCTATTGCTCATTGACTTTAGACCCGCTCTTAGGAGAAAGGTCGATGTTAATAGAGTTAAGATTGATCTCAATGGTATAAACAACTGCATGGAGAGAGAGTCATGGAATGATTTATATTCTGTAACAGATGTTAATCAAGCTGCCTTAATACTAACCAGCAAAATTGAAAGTTTTGTAAACACCAATACTACAATTAAAAAAGTTTCAAAGCGTAATAGACCTTTAAAACCTTGGATTACTTTGGGAGTTATAAAATCTATACGCAGACGGAATAAACTGCATAAGAAAACAAAAATAGATGCAAATAATTTTGAAATTAAAATCAAATACATTGCCTATAGAAATATGTTGAAAAAAATAATTAAAACTATAAAAACAAACTACTACACGGACAAACTCAAGAAAAATAAAGGTAATTTAAGGGAAACGTGGGATACGATCAAAGAATTGTGTAACATAAAAAAGACTAACGCGTCGGCATCAGAATTGCTTAACATAAGAACGACGATCACGGAATCGTTAGATGAAGTTAATGGGTTTTTTGCATCAGTAGGCCGAAACCTAGCCAAACGTACTCTACAAGCCTTAAACACGACTGAAGCCAGCCTCGCACAAAATGCTAAAATATCGGCAACTCCATTACATTCCATGGCGCTATATCTTACGGATCCTTCAGAGGTAATCCATGTCATTAATAGTCTTAAATCTCACAGCGCTCCAGGGATAGACAAAGTATCAGCTCATTTTTTAAAAACATTTCGTCACTATCTTGCGAAACCTTTATCCTACCTGACCAACCTAAGCTTCGAACAGGGTGTTTTTCCTGAGATCTTCAAAAATGCTATAATCTGCCCTGTTTATAAATCCGGCGATAAATATCTTCCAACAAATTATAGGCCCATTTCTCTCTTAAATACTATACCTAAAGTAATCGAGAAAATAATGAACAGACGTTTAGTAAAGTATTTGGAAAGTAATAAACTTCTGGGCAATAATCAATACGGTTTTCGAGCCAACCGATCCACTGATGATGCTGTCCTACAAATTACGTCTAATGTTACGTCATACATTGATAGAGGTGATAAATGTCTAGGTGTGTTCCTTGACCTACAAAAGGCGTTCGATACTGTTTCCATTCCAATTCTTTTGACTCGTCTCGAAAATCTAGGGATAAGGGGAAACGCATTTTTGTGGTTAAGGGATTACCTAACAGAAAGAAAGCAGTGTGTTAGAGTCGATGACCACATCAGCAACTACTGTGTAGGTTCTTATGGAACGCCACAAGGCAGTACTTTGTCGTCGACGCTGTTCTTGGCTTATGTCAATGACCTCTGTAAATATAAAATTAAGGGTGCTGAAATACAAATGTTTGCCGACGACACTGTGGTGCTCTTCCATGGTAACACATGGGAGAAAGTAAGGCAATTGGCTGAAAAAGGCATGTCCATTATAACTGCTTGGCTTGAAGATAGTTTGTTGTCACTAAATGTCAGTAAAACTACATACGTCTGCTTTAGCAAAACTATGGCTTCTTGTCCAAAAACGCTTCATCTACAATTACATTCTTACCCCTGTAACCGCTCAGACATCGAATTCCCAGCACGTTGTAATTGTCCCCAGCTATCAAGAACAACTAAAACTAAGTATTTGGGGGTAATTATAGATGATAAGCTAAATTGGAGAAAACATATAACCATGATCAGTGGTAGGTTGAGAAAACTAATTTACGTTTTTAAAGACCTGCGACTTATATCTGACACGAAACTATTAATACAAACATATAAAGCGCTAGCTGAATGCTTAATTACCTACTGTATATGCTCATGGGGTTCGGCGGCTAAGACACATTTGATTGAAGTCGAAAGAGCACAACGAGCTTTACTTAAAGTAATATTCTATCTACCGTTTCGTCACCCCACACAGTTAGTGTATGAGAAAGCGGAAGTTCTAAGCGTGCGTAAGTTGTTTGTTTATCAATGTATCCGAAAATACCACAAGATTACTGTACCTCATATTCAACCTACAGGTAAAAGAATAGATAAATGTCCAGTCCCGCGTGTTAAAAGCAGATTTGCCCAGCAACAATATAGTAATATTGCACCTAGATTGTACAATAAACTCAATCTTACATATAAAACCAAGACGTTAACAAACTACAAAATTAAAGAATTATCGCAACATAAAGGAAAACTAACACACACACACACACACACAACACACACACACACACACACACACACACACACACTCACACACACACCACACACGCACGCCCACACTCACACACACGCATCCGCGTGCACACACACACACAAGTATCCGCGTGCACACACACACACAAGTGCGCACACGCTTAGACATGCATTCAACCCACAACACAATATACAACATAACATATAAAATTTACCTAGTTAAGATTTTTATTATAAAGTTAGTTTACTTTTAATATTATTATATCAAGAATAAAAGAGTACTCATTTGTAGTTCATTACAAAATATTTAACGCAACTTATGACTTGTACCACGCAACGCAACTTATCGGCCAACTGCGGTCGTCTTTATTATTTGTTTGTTGCGTCGATGTTTGTTATACCTACCCGCTTAAAAATAATTCTAATATTATTATACATTTATGTTTTAACCTGCTCAAATTTATGTAATGTTATAAGTATTCTTTTTGTTGTAATCGTATCATACTTAATCTTCATTGTAACAATTTAGCATTATTTGTTTTGGGAAGGACTGTTTCCCAACATACAGCTCACGCTAGTTTGGGAATCAGGGCTTACACTGTAATTGTATACACATTATGTTGCAATAAAGAATTTATTATTATTATTATTATAAATTAGAACTGTTATATAAACAAAATCCAGCTTTTTGTGCCAGGTTAGTCTGTGTATTTGAAGATTGGATTAAGAAATCCGTGTCAGAGAAAATAATTTAATCGTTTAAAAACTTACGTTTGCATAATACAATATAATTTCAACTTAAAAAAGCTAACATTAACTGCCTCGGTAGCAAAGCGGTCGTGCATAAGGTCGCGGATTCGAAGCCCAGATAAGATTATTTTTTTGTGATCAACAAATTATTCCATTTATTTTACGTCACAATGTTTTTTTAATTATGCGTTTATTTAAAAGGGCACATCCAGTATGTTTTAATCCCTCGACAGAAGCAGGCCAACGGTATAAAAATCAGAGAGAAAGTAGGCGAATAGGGTACAGGGAAGACATAAATCAAGGAGAGCGAGTCGCGTGGCGCCTTCGACGAATTCTAGAGCTGGATATTATAGCAAGAAAAGGTCCAAGTAGGCCAAAAACTTAGGAGAAATAAAGAAAATACTTTTTCCAAAACTTTATGTCCATAATGCTCCGTAAATTGTTCAATTTGGGAAAAGGGAAACGTTGCTACGAACGGTTTATTTTCAGGCTCAAATTTAACTTGATAAAAACAAAATATTTTTAATCCTTACACGTATGAATTGAGTCTGGGTGTCGGTGTAGTATTAATACCTAGATGGTGTCATCATTCCTCCTCACTTTATGTGTTTTGTAAAAGCTGACTTATAGTTCACCTTTCCAGATAGATATAAAACCTATCTGCCTTATACCGTCTGGTTATTGTGGTATTCACGTCAAGTTTCCCCTAGTCTTGCATAATATTTAGCAAGCATTTAGAGGTTTGATTATTATCCATCTAACCTCGGATCATTCTACACAGTTGTGGTCAGTAGGTAATTTGTTTTCATAAGTAAATACTATAATTATTAGTTGCGTAAAACTATTAGTTCGTATAAGTATTCAAATTCACTAATTTAGGAAACATCAATAGAATTAGTTTCGTACTAAGTTTCACTTGAGTGTCAAAGACCAAATTTACATTTCCTTAGTATAGTTGTTATAAAGTTTGTGCCCAAAATCATTTATTAATGTTTCCTTAACACTAAAATAATTAAATCCTTATAATATTCAACGAAATGGGTTAATCTAAGTATCTAAAATATAATTATAATTATCGTCGAGTAATTAATCAAGTTTCAAATTAATTAAAGTATAGTTGCAGTTTAGTATAGTTGTAGTTGATTATTTTTTATTATCAGTTATAGTCAGTTAATACTTAACTCTCTTTACTTTGTTTTTGTTTCATTCACCACAGTTAGTATTTTATACTCTTATAATTTGAAATGGTAAAAATTCAAGGAGGGAGCAAGGTGAAATCCAAAATGATATTAATTATTTAAAAGATTTCAAGCAATATACACAAACTAATTAATTATTAAACAAACTGTGATTAGCTACAAATTTTCGTTCTGAATGTTTCATCTAAATCAATTTACATGAAAAATAGCCAATTAGTATTCTCAATTTAGATCCTTTCAACTAAATGAAGTGGAATATTAAAACTGCTGACTAAGTCCGCTGAGACTTTGGCCTGCCAATTACAGAATTAGTTGAATTCACAAGCGAACTGATCAACTCTCTCTGAGGACTGATAACGAGGATCAAACTATTGTATTGTTAAGAAATAAAGACAACCGTATATTTAGTTAAATAAAGTTAGTTAAACTAACCAACTTTATTTAACTAAATATACGGTTGTCTTAACAATACAATAGTTTGATCCTCGTTACCTATATAGTACTCCGTGTGGTAACGGAATACAATATGTCATCACCCCATATCATCCCATGGGTGTCGTAAAAACCGACTTAGGGACTATCCGTGAATATTAACTATACGAAATAAAAAGAAGGGAAACTTGAAATTAAACACTATTCGAATCCGTCCGGCCAGCGTGGTGTTAGTAGGCTAAGTATCCCTTTGTTACGGAAGGAGGCCCGTCCCTGCAGGAGGACATTAATGGGCTGTTATGATGATGATGAAAGTAGTGGAATAAAATTAAATGACATTGGATTTAATGTTATTTAAAAGCTTATACATTTTCTCTCCATGTTTCAGCTTGGTCCATAACGCTACAGGCTTTAATTTGTCATCAAAATAAATAAATGTCCTAACTTTAAAAATGAATGGAAACTTATATTTCGTTTCGTAGATAATGATAATCATGATTAACAGATCTGATCAAATTTTTACTCATATTTTTTATTCAAGTTTATTTTTCTTTCCGTTTTATGAAAGCATTAGTTAACTGCAAATGTCTGCCAAAACGATTCAAGAACCCAAGAACCATTCAACCGCAATCTTCGTCAGATCTTAAACGACGTCTATAGACTCCTATCGACAGAATTCAAATCCCGCATAAAAGTTGTGTGACAATAACTTGTGCTGTAAGTGGGTCGTGCCACTAACTAGTGAAATATTTGTGCGAACGCGGATAAAAGGATAGAAAAAGACGTGACGATATCATCATCTCACTCTCATTAGGGCGGCCATGTGAGCGTCGAGCTAGTTTTATTAAAAAGGAACAAACGGACCGAATCTCCGAAATATATTCACAAATGGAAATGAGACAATTGCAACGTTTGAGAAAGAATTCGAGGGGTGGAAGATTGCTTTGAAGTTGGATCCCATTTGTAATAAATTATGAACACACATGCATAGTAAATTGCAATTACAATAAATAGTACTGAGCGAAATTCATATTAAACTTATCTTATTATTGTTGATATAATACTTTGAGTTGATAGGCAGTGAGCACTGCTGCATTATTCATTAGACTAATGTCAACCAATTTTTATTTGTTACCATTAAATATCAATACCGCGGAAGATATTATTTGGTACCAAAGCCAATCAACTGGAGACTAATAAGTACGAGTTACATATTCGAAGTACATATTCGGGTAATCAACGGTCAGTGGATTGACATCACACCTAGTGAACCAAGTCGTTGTGCTACTTTTTTCATTAAAAAAAATTAATATAAAAACAACATAAATGTCGTAGTTAGTATGATAAAACCACTGATCCTTGCAATTGCTTTTATTTTATTAAATAACGAGTTGACGTAATGGTTAGTGTGCCGGTCTGCTAAATTAATGTGTGTCACTGCTTTATGGGGTGAGTTTGCAAAAAAATATATTAAAATTAACTCAGTTCAGAATATAACTGTTGTTATTCAATATCGTTATTTTAAATTAAATTTATGAATCAACAATTAATAACATTAGTTATTTTCTACCTTCCAAATTTATCGCTCCCAGCACACTTGCAACATTAGTACAATTGACATTGATTTTTGGGTAACATTCAACATGAAAATTCACGGCAGGCTCGTCCCTAAAAACCGTGTTACTCAACTCTAGGTCCCCTATTAAGAGAGAATGTGGGTCAACGTTTAATCCCATTACAGAATTGACCTCTACGAGGGAACCTATTGAGTTAACTTGGCAAAATCTTGATGAAATTCGTTGGAACACTACATATACTGAGTCCGCACATAAAAATGATGAAATCAACTGATGTGAGAACACATAAAAGCTGTAGCTTTTTGCTTATTTGTAAAGATGAGGTTGTGATAAATATTTGTGAATAATTTAATCTTTTTGCTAAATGAGGCTTACCTTTTCAAGATTAATTTTATTAAAGGATTGTCTAGCATAAAGGATGTATTTAGGTTGACATTAGTGTATTCTAAAAATGTACGATTATTATTTGTGTTCGTGTGAAAGTTTTGACATGATGAATATGTTTGAGACAATTTAACTACATCTGTGCCAGAACGGTGTTGTATGCTGCTCCCGTACGCGAGGTCGTGAGTTCGATTCCCTCGCTAGATGATTGTTTATGTTATCCACAAATTGTGGTCTTGATTTTACCTTTAATTACATGTGTATAAAAGTCCTCGAGACATAAGGCTGGTTCCTTAATGCGAAAGTTGTCTTTTTAAAATAAACAAAATAAATCACAACATAAGCCAATTCATTACTTACTTTTGTCTTCTAATATTATACCTTAATACATTAGTCATCCCACAGTCAGAGCTCTCTCAAACAGTTGACTATCTATTACCTCACAAAGGAGTTCAATACAAACCCTTACAGTTTGTGGTAAGATAAGCAACAGCGGATGTTTTCCTTTAATTCCCAAATTAGCGAGCAAACTGCAAACGAGATGCAAACTAGTTGCAAACATATTAAAGCGGTTGGAAACCAGCATCTATCTGGAATATTGGTGCGGTTCACTTTGCTTTTATAATGTGAGATGAACTTTGTTCGAGCTAGTAATTACGATAGTTTAAAATGATGAGGTAATGGGAACAATATCATAACTAGTATATAACTTAACTAACTATTCGTATGTTTATAAGTAAAGGGGCTTTTAGAAAGTAATATTTTTTTTGGTTTAGTCTTTCTCGTCTTACTTAGATTGTTAAGCTGTGTAGCTTGTGTAAGCTGATAAGCTTCTATACATTTTAAATGGCAAGGGGAGTCATAATTATTTTCTCCCTTATTTTTGTTTAAGTTGGTACATTTTAAGGCTCTGCTTAAAATCACTTTGGAGTCTATTTTATAGTTGGATAAATATTTTATCCTGTATTCTTTTTTACCTTTTTACCAAAGATAAAAATATCACCGTTTCTAGATTTGTATTGATCGGGTTTCGATCCCCAGACCTCTCATGACTAGAGCACCACATCACGATTGAAAATGAAGCTTAAAGATACAAGACGTAATTGCAAAAACATTAATAATCACAATTTCAATCTATGATGAACCATTTGTACAGTTTATACATACCATAGTGTATCTATTGTCACCGTATTGTTTACAATAATTAGGCTAATGACACATTAGCCGATTTATGTAAACAATCACATTGTAATAAATTAACAGGTGTGTTTAGTATTCATTGTTTTATTTAACAATTATTCATAGCTCGAAATTATTTGAACAACCCTATTGTCGTCCAAACAAAACAAAAATTCAACCGATTGATTTATAGAATTAGTATTGAACGGTTCCCTCAGCCAGAGGGTTCCAACCCCACCCTCCCGAGGGACCAAGATTAGGGTCTACAATAGCAAGCTGTAGCAAAAATTTACATAATCTTGGACGTTTTCGACTTTTGAAATGAGTGCGAATGATTGCGGTTCGAGTCCCATAGCTTGTTATCGGTGAAAACCCTTCTTACCTGAAATTATATCCAATTGGTCGAAATTTGCAAATTGGGGACGCTCTGTCCACACATACTTATGTCGTCGTGTTCCAATAAAATATTCAAGTAATGGATTGAACCTGTGCTCTCTCACTCAAACTGAATTTAAAAGTTAAATATATGTTACCTTTTTTAATGTGAAATTATATAAGAAATATCATTTGAAATAATAATTTATATGATTCTTCATTTAGGTCATTTTTAATTTATATAATAATGTGAAAACAATCGAAATCCGTGCATAATTCTCTAAAAGACAAAAAGCAGTTAGGTACCCTAAGAAATAAATTTGAACAGGTCTATGTTACGATAATTTCTCAGAAAGGCTTGGCAATTGTAAGTCATTAAAATCTAATATTAAGAAATTCAGCATCAAACGTCTCTGAGTCCCACAATTAAAGCTTGTTTTTATTTTTATTTATAGTATTTTTAAGTCAGGTTCAAGGAAAAACGTCGTACTCACGTTGTAAGGCAACCGTATCGAGATGTAGTACCATTATCGATTCGAGTATTGTGCGGCGGGCTCGATTGTACAAAGGAATGGTTCAATGGAAGAAAACTATTGTAGTGAGGAGAATTTTATTGTTCCTTTATGGGTTACGAGCCGTATTAGTGACTTACTTTTGGATTTCGTTTTGTTTTGTAGAACCTCAGGCGTACATTCATGATTGGGCATTAAACTACAAAGTGCAGTGTATTTTGTTTCTTACTAAAGTTGTAATTAAGTAAAAGATGTTTGATATTGTTTATTTAATTAAATTGAATTAACAAGGTTTGGCCTTGTTAATTCAATTTAATTTAGTCATACTTAAATAACACAGTCAGTAATTATTAAAGAACAAGTTTATAGACACTAGACACAATACTAAGAGTGTTGCGGCTCTTAAATGCAGTGGAAGTAGGTAGCAGACTATAGGCAGCTTTTACAGGGTACTAAAATGGCTAGGACTGTATGTCTAAAGCGAGCAGCCGCCTAATACAATCACGGATAATCAGTTGCATGCTAAGATTTAGATTTATCTGGGTAGTGAGACTTTGCAAACTCTATCAATCAAGATCTTTTATAACGTGTTATCAAAGTGTAAATAATCTGATGCCAATAACAGTTAACCTGAGTAAAACGTTAAATACTACCACTGCTAGAGGTACTTAAAGTAGATCCTTCTACGAGATCGGAATCACGTCTCAAGTACAAAAGAGGAGGTTTGGTAGAATACATCTTGTATAGAAGATCAAAGGTTTTATAAGGTAAAGCACTTGTAATTTCCGAGCTTTATTTACTGTTCAATACACACTGTATTGGTTTTTTACTCATTTTATTCCTTTGATTAACATTTATTTGTGCCTTTGATTAAATTAAGGACGTTTACGCGGCACCTGAAGACTTGAAGATCTAGAAAAGTGGAAGAGTAAGACTTACAAGGTATGCAAAAACATGTTACATGAGTAAAGACCTTTCAAAAATCCTTATGGCCAACGCATACCTGGACGGCATGGCAAAGTATTTTAATTTTTACTAATGGAAATTCAACCGTACTGTTGTATGTACGTAAAATGATGCCGCGGCATTGAAAGGGATTTTTCAATGCCGCGGCATCATTTTAAAGCATAGCAATTTATGTCGTATTTCTGTAACAGTACGGTTGAATTTCCATTAGTAAAAATTAAAATACTTTGCCATGCCGTCCAGGTCTGCGTTAGCCATTAAGCGAACACTTTTATAAGAGGTGACTAATTGACTAATATCTTAATGAAAATATTTGGATCGCTTCACTGTTCAATAAAGAGACCACTTGCATTATGGTGTGAATGTATACAACTACGTATTCCGGAAGACTAATACCATAGCTTTACACACTAGGTTCTGGTACAAGTTAAATAATCGAGTGAGTGTACTTTAACATTCGTACAAAACAAAACGCAAACGGACCTTTAGTAGAGTGGTGTACTAACTCAATTTTAACATTACAGCATTCCGCCATGAGCCGAGCGTCGCGCAAGCATAATTACATCGGGAGATACTCCACTAGGATTCAGTTTTCATTGCATTTTCTTACATTAAGACTATTAAAAACTTTATTCATTTATGTAATTGCAACGTAATGTTGGGATTGTTATAATTTATATTATTATACAAATAAACAGACTAAGTAAGTTTATTGTTGTAAAGTTTATTTCTTCTTACCAAACAATATTTTCTAATTACTTAGATTGATAAATTGCGAAATAGTATGATAAGAGAGGGTTTAGAAAGTAAAGAAGATTTACAAGGATCGATTGCATATTACTATGGAGATTCTGAAAAAATCAGTTGATAGGTATTAGCAGATTGACAAAAATAATCGAAATTAGTAGAATTACTAGAGTTTACAAATACTTAATCCTTCCTTTAGTCACTTTTTCGACACCCAATAGCGCGGAGACGTACTGTACTTTTGGTGCGGACGATTATGTCTATAAAAGATCTAATACCTATACATATTTTATATTCCTACAAACGGAGTGATAATTGTAAATGAATGTAGCATCATGAACATAATGAAATGTAGTACGCGTATACCGCTCTGCAACTAGAGCAATTATGAGGATACAGCGAGAACGCTCCGACGATCTCGTGAGGATTGCTAACGACCTGCTACTAGTTGAATCAAACCAAGCCTATTTGTACGATTTTAACATTTACTACTTGCTTTTTTTTGCAAATGATAAACGAATAGTTTGTTTATTTTATATTGAACCTTAAAGTGAATTACCAGATTACTTCGTCTATGTTTTGGGAAGGGTTAATTTCAGAAGGTATATGACGCTAAGTTAAAGTACTCTCCTTACGAAGATGGATACAATGTCATCTTAACATTGGGAAATCAAGAACATTTTACATTTAACACACAAACGTGTACTTACCCGTGTTTTAGGAATAACACGGAGATTTTGATTAACGTCTTTCTAACAAGTTTAATAAACATCCAAGCTCAGAGTATAATTTGTGAATGTCATGCGCTGGACTAGATATGGAGAGTCCTTAGAACGCACTTCCGCTGTCGTACCACCGAGGAAGTAGCCTTCTTCAAGACCTTTTTATGTTTCAGTTAAGTTGACAAAATGAAACCATTTAAAACCCTGTTTAATATCCTTTCTCTAACTATGTAAGTTTGTCTGTTATTGCACTGTCTCAACCGTTTTATTCGCCACTTCTACAGGCAGATTATTATTACGGTGTTGTGTTTGTATTTATATTTTCAATACAAGAGAATAATATTTCGTTGGCCGCCGCTGAACGTTCGCTGGCCGGGCTCCAAGTACCCACTTCAACTCTTCTGAACATTCAATTGTTCTCAGTACTGGTAATACTAGTGCACTTTTTTATTGCTTTATTACATTCTACCCACTTTGTTTCTTGAATGTTTTAATTTTATTGTTGCGAACTCCCTTACTGCATAATCTGCTGTACCTACTGCGTATCTCATAACCTAGTTTTAGAAAAGATCTTAAGGTTTTATTGAAAAGACAAGTCCGTAACTAGGGAGGGATATAGAACCCTATGTTGTGGGGACTTTTACAGGCCTGAAATTAATTTATACAAAGTAGATTTAAGTTCAAAATAATTTTTTTGCGTGGAATTGGAACGACGCAAACTGTTCAGACTAAGCATTATGAGTTACCTTTAACCAGCATGTCAATTCTCGTTCCTTAAAATCGTTAAAAATTTGGTTAAGTTAACTTTTAGTTGTCACGTTGTCTTACCTATTGTGTGACATGGACAACTAAAAGTTACCTTAACCGAATTTTTAACGATTTTAAGGAACGAGAATTGACATGCATATTGCTGTTTTTATATCTCAAACACTTATGTAGGTAATAATCAATCATTAATAGCAACTTAAGAACAATTATTCTTCTCCTAACCTTTATGATAAGTAATATAAATAAAGCGTAAGTCTGGAGTCATGCACAAACAAGGTGTTATTACCTAGTTAGCACATGAGCGTATCGCCGTGGGTATTGTACTAGGCTGGCAGTAACTCCCGGAGGTGGCTGGCGAGAGCATTGTGTCTAGTGATTATATACAGCGTGTACCGTATACCAAGCAGGTGTTACGTAACACTTGTTTTTACATTATTCTGTTTTAATTATTAGTCTAGAGTTGTTTTATTAACTACTAGCTGACCCGTGCCCAATTCGTTGGGCGGCGAAAAAAAATTTTAAAATCGGTTTAATAGATCCAGAGATTACCCCCTACAACGTCACAAACACACAAACTTTACCTCTTTATAATATTAGTATAGATAACTATTGTTATAAACTGGGTACGTAAGATTTATAATTATTGTAATACTTACGTTTTGTCATATAGTTGTATTAAGGTTCGTACGTTTGAATGTTGCTTAGCAACAGATTAAGCAGCCAAATCGATAGAAGCAACCTAGACTACATCTTTTTTAAGATCCTTACCACTAGTAATAAAATACTAAGAACTAATAAGTCCTCGTCACAATATGATTACTGAATGATAATATAGAGTTATGATAAAGTAATATGTACCCATTTCAAATACATACGTCATACATACGTCGTATTTTGAATAAGTAGCGTAAAAACGTGACGATTAGGGAGAACTTTTTCATTATTTAAATTCTTGAGGCTTAGAAAGGAATTATGTGAATTTTAAAGATATTTTATTTAATAAGAATATCTTCCAAATTCACGACTGTTCTTTGTAAAGAAAACTCTTACAGTTAAACAAAAACAAAAGAAATAATTTCCAAGCCTGCAATCAAACACACTGATTATCTTTTAAAGCATAAATTTTAATATTTCCAACAAAAACGTAGATCCTGGAGTACTTAAAGCATAATACCTTTCTTTTTGCTGTAGGTAAAGATCAAGTGATTACCTCGGCGGCATTACAGAGGCTTTGCTTGCTCAGTTCGCTTCTCACAACTCGAGGTAAACGATAAATAAAAAATGTATACTCCGCCATAATATTTTATGGGACTGAGTTAAATATTAATACCGGCGCTGTTTCCGCGATGGGTTAAGTTGTTGGAAGATATCTATCTAACGTAACGAATATTTATTTTTACTTTGAAATGTACTTTTAATATCAACGCGATAACATTACTATGGCAGCCTGAGATGTTACTTACCTTTTGGAATCTCGTGCATTGATTATCAAGGTGTACGTTTAGTTTTAAAACATTTAGTTGTAGTAAGATGAATGTTCTATGTCTGGAAATAAATAGACAATTTCATATTATTCATAACTAACTAATACTTTATTAGACAGACGATTAGCTTTATGTGTGAACATTTCGTTGTAACATTTCATTGTACCCTCTCCCTCCGCCATTCCCCGCAAGCGCGCATCGCCCGCACTCATGGCTCGATGAAATGTGACACCAATATGATCGTTAGTTTAGTACAATTAAATGTTGTAGGCTATACTCACCTTTAGGTCTCCTAACATAATTAAGGAGTCATTTGGTTGCGCGACGTTTTAATTAATTAACACGTAATTATTTAACATCTAATTTGGTGTTCCCACGCTGTGTATGAATACGTAGGTTTATTATTGTCACTTAATTATGATTCTAGGTTATATTAAAAATTCCCTACCTTATTAAAGTTCGGGGGTTTGAATCCCACGCAAGATAATTATTTGCAGTCATATTCTCTATATGCGTAAATTTGACATTTGTAAAATTTCATATTTTTATTAGTAGTTTACCACTTTACAGAATACTATTTCATACGTGTTAAATGTACATTCGCGAGTAGCAATTCTACTCTCGTTCCATTTGTCGATGTCCTACATTCTGTATGATTTGTTGACATTGATCGATTGGTTGCTGCAAGCGCTTTTACTACTGAATACTACATCATAGACAAACTATGTTCTGTGTTCATCCATTTTACATTGACTTTATGAATACTGCTTTGAATAGAGATAAGTCAGATGCTGGGTTTTCAATAGAGTAAGACTTCTGGTAGTCATTGTTCATTTTCCGAGGCCTCTTTGCTGCCTTTTACATACATAAATAAATTGTTATAAATATATTTCTAAATGGATGACGATGAATAACCTGACATAGATCATCCAAATTCATTAAGAAACGGAAACTTGCTACAGTCATTGCCAAGATTTAATAATATGACCAATTGTAGACGAAAATAACATACATTACATCAATGCTCGAAATGTTTTTTCCTGTTCCATCTAAACTAAAACTAAAACTAAATGTTTACAAAGTAACAGGTAATGAGATATTTGCACAAAAAATAATAATATAATGTACGTATTCCTTGTGATGTTTAGTTACCTTAAATATACCACAAACACTCTTTATATACAGTCTAAAGCAAAATATTAAATATTGAGCTTCAATGGCAGCTTTTATGTATAACAAACAGCAGTAATTAGCAAAAAGCTTCATCCCGAGTTAATTGGGGCTCGTGTATAAGGGCCACAGCCTCTCTGCTCTGGTACAGAGCCTCCGGCCACGACGCAGTACTACCTTTTAATAACATATTTAGGGAACTCCGCTTTAAATTGAATGTGTGTGTTACGTTCAAATTAAGTTTGTTTCTTATATTATGAATGAATATTAACTTTGCGAACAGTTCGTTTAGTTTCGCTAAAGTTTCGGTCAACTCTGAGTGTAACTTCGTTATGGTGGCACTAGCTTCCTCTAACTTATTATAAAAGGAAAGCGTCGACATACAAATTTCTGTGCATACCTTAGTTAATAATAATACACTTTTCTTTAATATTTTATGGGCTCTGTACAAATGAGAAAAAAAAAGTTACATGCACCTTGTATAACGCATGTGTATCAGTCTTAAATGAATATTAACATGTTACTCATGTCTATTACAGATCCTCAGGAATCCTATCGTATAATGGTATTGCACGCTTGAATGCAGAGGTCGATGTTTTTAATGACAAATTTTCAAGATACAAAAAGATCATTACAGATGCACTCAATTCTCAGAAGTTCCCGAGTAATTTTCAACCATAGTCATTATATTTCATTATATTCCATGATTCTCTGTTGTGCGTAAAAGTATATATGTATTTGTAATTTTGTTTTACTTTATTAGTTTACACGCTTGAAAATGCATTGTTACATATTTACCTAACGGTTACACGTAATTATGCATTTTATTGCGTATTCGTTGTTAATACTATCATGTTGTGTACACTGCCTTAGGATTACTGTCTAGTCAATATAATAAGGCCACGCTTAAATATCTCATGTAAGGACTGTAATCTGTTTGTGTACCTATCATAAATAAATAAATAAATCCTGACCAAACGATATTTCATACAAGACATTTCACACACTAAATATCCTTATAACACGCAAACTTAGAAACATGAAATTAATGGAAGCAATGAACATCCAGGTTCAGAGGTTACTGAAGCAATATTTTTGCAAACCTAAATTAGGATAGCGCTGCATTGAAGACTTAAAAACTCAATAAATTTTTAATCAATTCATAACAATACAATCGGAATACATTCGCCTCTATTGTTACTGATTAAAACTATTCCTAACTTAATAGCAGATGCATTTAAACCATTAAAACTTAGACGAATGATTTATTACAGCTTTTAAAAGTGAGCCATTTTTAAATTAAGTTATACGTATCAATGCTCGGTAACTGTCAATTTCCTTAACATAATTTGGGGAGAGTTGTTCGTAGGGGTCCCGTCGTTCCTACCCTTAGTTTGAGACGGTATCACATAAATCGCAG
This sequence comes from Schrankia costaestrigalis, assembly GCA_905475405.1. NCBI lineage: Eukaryota > Metazoa > Arthropoda > Insecta > Lepidoptera > Erebidae > Schrankia > Schrankia costaestrigalis. The sequence continues at coordinate 18,419,632 of FR997843.1, forward strand.
GGTATCAGTGTCAACCGCTCAAAGTGTTAGGGTTTATCTTTAAGAGTTTAGTACTTACTATCGATATTTATTTTGTTAGGAGAGGGCGAAACAAGATAAACGAATTACTAAGCAGATTTGATTCTTATTCTTTTGTATTAGAAATCATTTTTAAATGATTTTTAAGAGCAATACAGTTATTATAGAAGTTTAGAACTGAACACTAAATGCTGTTGTAGTTTTGTTTCCATTTTGTAGTTGGAAGAGTGAGACATTAAAGCACTCTTATGTCTTGATTAAACCATTAATTTTAGATGCTAAGCGGGCATGTAAGTAAAGTAGTCAAACAGTTATATAACTACTACGTTTAAGTAATATGTGGCGACTAAGTACATAATAATATGGAATCCCACTTTACCTGTTTGAAAGAGAAATCCGTGTTATAAGTGAATTAAGATCTGGTGTTAAAGTTGCCTAGTAAAAGATTGCAGTACTCTTACAAAAAAAACATAGTACATCAAATAACAGTAACATATAATTACTTAAAGTTTTGTAATGTTGAATGCTAAATAGGAAATTACCATTTATTTATTACTTATGTACTTTAGACTTATACCCTCAAAATGTGTATCTATAGCCTCATCACAATATATTACCTCTTAAGTGACCCAAAATAAATTCATTTCCTTTTGCATCATTCATGAGATAGTAAAATGACAAACGAACAATATTCAGCTCCGGCTCACAGATAACACTCCTAATTGCTTTCTGAACTCTATTTAAACCACAAAGGGTTATCTTATTCAAAAGATGTTCGCGCAATAAACAAATACTAAGTTTTTCAACAAAAGAAAACAAAATGATGGAATACAAAGCAGCCCCGAATACAACCATCCTTATAATTCACTTTGGGTTATAATAACTCTATTTTGGTAAAGCCACTCGCATCTAAGCTAATGCCAATGATATTTTTAAACCCACACAATACCTATTAAATAATAGAATCAACTAGTGGTCAACAGCCTGCGAAAATATACAGCCAAAGTTTTACAAACAAATATTTTACAAAAACGATGTACAAACCAAACACAGGACAATGGTTCCTGAACTATAAACAAAGTATTTGATATTTTTTGAAAAAAGAATACGAAACTTAGAAACAAACACTTTCACATACTAATAATTAATTAAATCGAGAAATCGTTATTAAGTTTATTACGTAAAACAATTTATTTTCCCTTTTTTATTGTAACTTGTAGTAGTAAGGAAGAGACTGTTACCCACGACACAGGGTATCCTAGTGTGGGTACAGTGCACTTGAGTATTTTAGTTTATAAGATTACTTTTACTTGAATATCTCTGTATAATCATGTACCAGTGTATTCTTAAATAAATAAATTTATTATTATTTATTATTTTAGACATTTAGTAAAAAAAGAATGAAGAATCAAATAAAAATATTAAGAAAAGATTAGTGACAGAAATAATTTGCTCCTAATTCTTAGAACCGGAATCATAACAGAAAATGATCTTTAAATAAACAAGAGACAATGGAACTAAAACAAGAAGTAAACTTATGAGAATTGTCTACAAAATAAACAATACGATTTAATTTAAATAATTGAACATAAGTTAGTAGTTATAATGAAATAATTGACATTGTTATACAATTATGTAGTTACATTACTATAGTGCTCCATCCATATCCGTGTGGTGACGGAGTAAGAATACAATATGTCACCACCCCATCTCATTCCATGGGTGTCGTAAAAACCGACTAATGGAATAACCGTAACTACTATCTTTACGAAATAAAAAGAAGGAAAACTTGAAATTAAACCAGCGTGGTATTAGCAGGCCAAGTAACCCTCCGTCACGGGAGGAGGCCCGTCCCTGCAGTGGGACATTAATGGGCTGTTATGATGAATGCTCCATGGGAATAGATTTTGATACACAATAGATTTTAAATTATCGCGATTTGTATTATACATAATACTATTTTTACGGGTCTTACTCGCGGTATATACTAATTAGCCTAGATACTAGTAATTTTTATACACAAATTATTAAAATTTGTTATCATAATATTAAAATCTAGGACTTATGTTTAAAGTTTTTAATTTGTAGCAGGAAGGTTTTTTAATGTATCAAGTCATACAGATGAAATAACAAATTAAAAGAAATTATAAAACTATACAAAACATACTAGCCTAAACTTTGAACAATATGGGGACGTGTAATTGATATATTCATTTGATACAACGAAAACCTACAATGTCTCTCTAAACATATTATTGTTTTCGATTTAAAGAAAAGACAAATAAATTTCAGTTTCATTTAGGATTCTCTTACAATAATAAATGTGTTTCGTAAGTTAATTCACCTTCACACCCGAGAGACGTCTCGGCGCCCACTGAAGCAAGCTTCATCTGTTGACGTATTGCATATCAACACACACTTTTCTCTCAATGTCATTATAAAAACTTATAAAACGTGTGTGTTTTTTAATGTATTTCTTATCTTTTAATTATAATCAAGGTCATTTTGGGCTTATTTGAAACTTTTGCCTGGGACTTTTATTTAAAACGTTTTTTAGTAATTATAAAACTACCTACAATAAGTAATTGACAATAGAATGACCTCTAGGCAATGTTATTTTAATAGGATAACTCGCTAGAAATTACTTTTCAAGTAATAATACAGTAAAATTTATTTTAATATTGAGATATAAAATGCAATTTGAAAGTTATTCCTTTAAAACTACATTAAACTCAAAACTATTAAAGTAAGAATTGAATTTGAAGTGAGTGAGTATCCCCGCAGCGTATAAACTTAATGTATCAGAGACGTGATTTAGTCGAGGAGCTCTGATTGTTTTCATAGCGGGAGATCACGGGGCCCCCTTAGTAGTGGCTCCTCGCCTTTATGTTATTGCAATGTAATGGAAAAATATTACAGCAGATAATGTCTCAGATTGAGAGGAGATGGGAGAAATGTCGATTGATATTGTAATGTTCTAGCTATCGCGCGAGTTTATCGCCTGTTCACATTATTGGAGTCTGCTCTCACAAATTATTTGTTATGTGTTTACTGAAGGGTGCTTCACTTTCATCAAAGCAGTAAATTTAAGTTGTACGTCTTTCTCGATATGGTAAATGAGTCTTTGTATGCATTCTTTATTTTATTACTCTATGTTTTGCGAATACGTAAATCATGTAGTTAACATAATAAACTTTAAAATTATTTTTTATGATCACATTTGATAATAATGTATCATTATTGTAAAACACATCATTGACTTACACGAGTCACCATCCACCAAGTGTCTTAAAAAATCTTATGCTATTTACATTTTAAAATATAGCAAGACATCTTATAAATTATTTATACCTATATTCTTAAAATGTCCTTTAATAAAACATATTACCATATTGCTTTTGTTTCAAAAGAAAAGAATAATAGAATTAGTTTTATTTAGGTATCTAAATAATAAATGTCTTTCGTGAGTTAATTCACCTTCACACCTGAGAGACGTCTCGTTTCTCACTGAATTTAACTTGATCTGAATGTATTGCATAAGATTTTCATATTATTATAGTTATTATTTTGTAGTACCTAAGTCATTTTGTTACTTTTTAGCGTATGTATCAATGTATAAATGTATCATGTATAAATGTGATTGTTCTGATTACATCGGCCATTTGTTATAAAGAAAAGTAGCGTAGCAGTAAGGTACATTATCTCAACCCAGGAATTTAGTTTCACACTTATTTCTTATCAATTCATAGACAGTCGGTCTAAAAAATAATATTGAATCAAATTAAAAACTTATATAAAATGTACCACAAATTATTGAATTAATATAAATTACATAAAATTAAGCAAGGTTCCAAAAGCAGATTTGATTTAGGAGATGTTCACAGGCGAGGCGAGCTCTTAAGCAAGAAATTTAACTCAAATTCAAAGACCTAGTCACCAATAATAAGGCAATTTATTTATTGAATAACTTATTAGTAATGTGTCTACCTAGATTTGAATGGAAAAGTTAATTAGCAACTCGGCTAAAACTTAAATTATAAAATAATACCTTTTGTTTATAATCTTGTCAAACTTTCATACTCTTTACGACATTATCTTGTCGTATTATGAAGTAATACGATAGATATTCTCGATTATGAAGAGTAGTGCCTTATTGCCGCCTCGTGCCACCTTTCGCTGCATCAACCATCTTTAGATAGTCATGTTACAGCCATCACGCTGTGATTTTATGACGGAGGGTGATCCTAAGCTGTATGAATCGAAAAGGTCTGAAAGTTTATTGATACCTTATGAAAAGTAAACGTTGGCGCGTCTCCTCCCAGTGCCCTGGTAATCAAGGAGGTCGTTTTTATTACGTCATGGAAAGTAATATTTTGATCTGCATAAAAGAGTCTTCGTATTTTATATGTAATAAACTTTAGTATAAAATAGGTCATAAGGTAATTTTGTCTGACTAGTGTTAAAGGTATAGTAATAATAAAAAAGTCATACTTAATACATAAAAAATAATATTTTATTTGGCTGATATTACGATTATGATGTGGCTCTAAACAAAACTTTACTTTACAATAAATATTATTGTGCTTTAGCAAATAACCAGGCAAGGTACTCAGCAGACAAAATCCATTGCTTTGCGGTGTTTAAAAATATGTATTTATTATGTTACTCATCAAATTATCGTCTGTACGTAATATACATAAAAATTTCATTTAAATTAGAAAAAAAATGTATTACTTAGTAAACAAAAAACTTTTCCTAAGAAACAGTTAACTAGTTAAGATTTGTATCTCGTTGTTTGTACAATTACAAAACAAAATACAAAAGAAATCATTTCAAAACAAGATAACTCGTAACAATGAGTAACGAGAAAGATTTCCAATGTTATCTACAAAGTTAAAGTATTTGCTTGTTTTATACAAATACATAATTACGACGTATAAGTATTGTTTCTAATAATAGTTAGCTAAGCTTGGGATTTTAACTTTCGTTACTATGTTCAGTGTGTAGTACTTAATTTCGATCAAAAAATATTGTGGAATTATATTATAAACGTATTTCTAATAAATAAATAAATATTCCTAACACATTCACACAACGCCATCTAGTCCCAAACTAAGCAGAGCTTGTACTATAGGTACTAGACAACGGATAAACATACTTAAATTCATTTTTTTTAAAATAAATACTTAATATACATAGAAAGCACCTAGACCAATGCAAACAATCATGTTCATGCACACAAAGCTTTGCATTGAGCGAGAATCGAACCTGAGATCTCTGCGTAGCAGTCATATTATTATAACCACAACGCCACAGAGGTCGTTTTATAATAATGTACGTATTTTAAATTAAATGTATAATAAGGCTACAAACATTTTCAACATCAATTCTGTAATAAAACGTAGTACAACTTTTGGTTACATAATTTAAAACCATATTACAATATGCAATGTAATACTCTATAGATTGAAAAAGTCTATTGAAAAATAAATTGTGTTATGTATTTGATACAATATTTTACTATTTTTCAATTACCAATTTTTAGATTGAAATTCAAAATATAAGATATCCCGGAAGCTGTAGCGGCCGCGGGCAACCAATCCGCTGTTGATTATAAACAAGGGGAAGCGACGCAAACAAAACGGTCGGCTCTACATATTGTATAGAAATACCTATCAGTGAAAATACTGAATAACCGAATTATTCCTAGGTATATTATTAGGTACTAGATTAAGGGTGGTTACTTTTTAATGTTCAAACAAATCCTATCAAGCTTGTTGAAATTTTGTAAATATTTTTCACACAAAATATTAGTTTGTTTTAGGGTGAGACTATAGCAGTAGAAACCGTAAAGATCATGCATCCTATGTGACAATTAAAATCATGCTACGGTAACTGCAACTAACTTTTCAAAATTGCAATTATTTATTAACAAAACCTTTGTTTTTGACGGTGATTAATAAACTTAAACTAAAACCACCAACTAACTTACTAAAGTCATATAATATTAATTTTTTTTAGGCATTTACTTAAAACGCTTTCTAACCAAAATAATATATTTAAATTGAAGTAAAATTAACAGAGTTAACAGTAACAAACGTTACAAAACATAAATAGTTACAATACAATACTCTACTTAGAGTAGTTAAAAAACTAGAGTACTTGTAACACACAAGTATATTTAAGTATATATATTTTTCCCTCGGTGGTAACAAAGTAAAGTTGATTAACAAAGGTAAAGTGTGCTTAGTATACTAATTAACTAAAGACAGAGTTAACTTGCCGAGCCACTGTAATCCAGTGTTAATTAGCTACTTAGTCCCTACAGCGGTGGATTACTATCTAATGCAACTTAAATAAAAATACTTTATTGTACTTCCGAAAACTTTACTTTTCCTTAAAACAATGTCTTATTTGAAGTTTCGTCTAACAAAAGTTGTGAAATGATGATTGATGAAATGAAATAAAAAAACATTGACCAATTAAATATTACTTTTTTCGTTTTGCCACATTTTTTACTACACTAATTTTATTAAAACGAAAAATAAACACATTTTTATTTACACTTCTTTTATGTTATTACTGTCGAAGCAAGATTAAAACCTTTGGGATTGTACTCTTTATCAAATTATTTTTATGGTGATTTCTATTTAAATAAAATGCATTTTTTTTTGTTAGGCTGTAATCTGATTGTAACGAAAAGTCATTATAACACTTCATTTTCTCCAGTGCCGAACAAAATGGCTGGATAAATTGTACAGAGTTATACCTTTTTTTCATACTTTTGTTCTTGTAGAGAAAATATCTGCAAGCTTACTTTAACCTCCTGGGGCCTGGCGTCATATAACATACCAGAAAATATAAAAGCCAGTGCCATTTAATGAAATTCGTGTAAACTTTTAGTATTTAAACACTAACGTTTAGTAATTTAAATAATAATAATTTATTTATTTTTTCATTTTAGTTGAATAAATAATAAATTCAAAAAAAAATATTTTTCATAATTTAAAAAAAATGTTCTGGGCCCCAGGAGGTTGAGGTAGATTTTACGACACTTGCTTAGTATTATTGCGCTGAAACCATAGAGAAGTTATTTACTAAAGAGTAACCAATTACACTTCAATAAAATAAAATATTTTAAAAACAATGTATTTCTGATGCTTTGAATAAAATACAGTCTGCTACAATATGCTGCTCTCCTAGTTACAGTAAATTATTTTTATCTAGGTACAATTAGCAATGTCCTAGTACATACGTTGTATAATTGAATCAGGCTCTGTACGTGTGTAGGCTTCTATTGTGTTAGTCTTCTCTTGGAACACACGAGTACATCCGGTTAACTTCGTTTTGAAATAGAATGTGATTCAATTAGTGTCCTTGTTGCAAAGACTCGGTCATTAGGACTATCTTTAAATAAATATAATAAGAAAGACACCATGTTATACGACTTTATATTATTTTGTGTTTATTGTTGTCTTTGTTTGAACCTTGAACTATAGACAATGCAATGCTGACATTAAAGTTATAATACAATATACTAACCGAATATTGGTCATTTACAGTGTACAGAATAGTGCGCAACTATTTCGACAAAATAAAATATCCCCTGTACACGGCAAATGTTCCAAAAATACAGGGAAAATATAATAGGAAGGAAGCTGGTGTAATTTCTGACCAAAATTACAGGATGCTTCACTAAATCTACTCACATACATTTGTTACACAAAAGAATAATTTAGCAGAGCACAGTTATTTATTACGAAAATACGTGAATGTTTTCATAATACTAGGAATATTAAAAATAATGATTGTCTATACAATGTTGCATAATACCCAATATTTTATACTATTAATACTATACTACTCGTATTTCCACACCACAAGTGAAAAATCACAACGCCTTTAGTCCCAAATCTAAACAAAATTGGTTCTTCATTAGTATTTTTTCCGTAAATAAAATAAACGGGTCTAAATAAGACATCTCCAGATAAACATGCGTAGCAAAGCACGTTTAAAAAACCTCACAATTAAATAATAAATTAAATTTAACAATAAAATATAATCGTTCAGATTTATAAAATAAGTTTCGTATAATTTCTCGTTCACGTTTTCAAAGTTAATCTCGAATGCAAGGCGCGGAGCTTTTTATTCTCTTTATAAGTACAGCTCTTAATATAATTGATCGCCAATAAAATCTTCAAGACGGTGTTGCAGAACTAAGCATCTGCCCGCTGTCTACGATCGAGGAGAGGGAGGGGGGAGTCCGCAAAAAACCGACACCCCCTTTGTTTAGCCGTAAGCTCGTTATTTCACCCTTGCCCCGTGTTTTGGTTTTATGGGGTGCGTGTTGAGAGCGAGTGGTGGCGAATAGGTTAAAATAAAGACCTGACCTTTTGTTTATTTTATTCAAGAACTTGTAACATTATTTTATTATAACTGAAAGGCTACTAAATTAAATATTTATAAGCTTGGAGTTCAAAGAAATAAAATATTGTAAGAGAAAAATGAATTGTAATTTTCTTTAACACTTTTAGCTCTCCCTTGAATGTCCCTGTTGGCGCGCGTGCCCGGGTCGCGACAAGCCGATGAGTTTCTTTCTTACATTTCGTTTCATTTTCTAAGCAAATGATATTATATCGAGAGTTAATTTTATTGCTGACTTCACCCCTAACCACTTTTAGCCCGTTTATGTTTTTTATTTCCTTTAGGTAACATTTTAATTTGTAGAATGATTTGGTATTTAACTCAATGGTTCATTCTGAATGATGTTATGCTTGATGTATTTTTTTTTAAGAAGCATTTGTTCTTTTCTATAAACATGAATTAAATTAGTGCCAATAAAAATAATATATTACAAGCTTATGGTTTACTTTGGCAAAGAAAGGTATGAATCTAGTGAAAGCTCTTGGCTCTCAGTGCGGCTCAAGTTCTCTTTGACGTCGTCGGTATTCAGACGCTTTGCAGCGGTCATTTTATCGGACAAACGTTACGGCTTTAACGTAACGATCGACCGCTTACAAAGACGCATAAACTTACTCATATTGTTTTTCAAAGGATATTCTAATACGTAGCTTTATTTACTCAAATATTTTTGAAGACAAGTGAAATTTTGTGGAGATTTTCCTTTTGTTTTTATTGTTACCTGCCAATTTTTGTTTAGTATTATGTTTACAATGTGTGTATAATATTATGTTTGTTCTGTAAAATCTTTTTAAGAAAAAACTTGTATGGTATATTGTATTACTTTCCTAAATGACACAGATATTTGGCCTTTGAAAATGTACGTAAATTATACTGCAAGAAAAACAATGATTAAAACGAATATAAAAGATAAAAAGAGACGCGCATCAAAGAAATCTCCAAGTGAGTAGATATAACGCGCATTTAATTGTAAGGGCCACACATCACTTGAGATAACAAGTGCGGGAGCACTAAGCTCAAGTATTCCAAATGCGTACAAAAGGCATTGTAGGTGTCTCATTAAAATTGTCGTCTTCCATTAGTAAGTAGAGCGGAGATGTAAGCTCGAGGTGAGAGGGGGGGCATTAACTCTGTCTTAGAGATTACAGTAATAGTGGGGGCACGGGGAACTCACCGCCGTCGCGCGGTTAACAGCGATTTGGTCACAGATTTGAATACAAATACCGACATCGGACGAACGATGCGGAACCGTATCTCCGCAATTATGTAGATCTACTCGCTTTACGCGAACAGTGCTTTAAGGGAATGGTAAAGATAAGTTTTGAAAAATGACAGGGTCAATGGAGGACGTAGTCGCGTTCTCAGAACTAATAAATTAAATACTTTCCTCGTAATTTATCTTTCAAGTTTGTGTAACTTTTTCTTCAGGTGAATAGGGACAGATCTAGATAACATTCTCTCAGGCGTAAGTCACGTTCGTCTTACTTTAAATATCTTTAAGCCTCCTCTTATCTCGCAACCTACAAACTTTCAAGCTTATCAACAAAATAAATTAACAAAAAACATTTATTGCGAGATCTACCTCATACGCGTTTAATCAAGTTTTTACAATTCCGACCCATTGTATGAAAATGATTAACAAACAGTAACAAATTAATTATTTAAATGTTAATTTCTACGCAGCGCTTGGAGCTAATATAAAATACACCAGAGTAATTACACAAACGTAACCAGAAGAGTTATTTGATATTTTGATATTCAACCAAAGTTGGAAGAACAAGAGGCTTGTTACGACTGGGACCCCAGTGGGGATGACGCTGGCAGCGAGGGAAGGGTATTTTGAAATCCTTTCGACAATCTAAATAAATTTAAAACTCGGACAATCGGATTAGGAAGCATTCTCCGTTTCATCGGTACTGTTGCCGATTATACAGGATTCAGGACACGTTTATTCAATTAGAGTTTGAAGTATTTAGCGGTCGAGGAGGGCGCGGTAATGGCGGTTGTCGCCGTTAAAAATTCAAATGCTGGCCACCTGTGCACGGTGGTAGTTCCGCGACGCGACGCTCGACTCCACGGTTTGAAGATCGTTTTTATTTCTCTCGTCACTCCTCTGTACCGGCGCGGCGGCGTCTAGTGTTCGTGAATTTTAATGTAAGCTACTTTCCTCTGAAAAATGTTTTACTTAAACGCTACACAGATTTTCTTACTTTTTACTTAAGTTGTTGAATATTCACCGTTGCTTTTGAACACTTTTCTTCGAATATTTTAATTGAATTTATACTTCACACACCTTTTATGTTATCTTACTTATTTTATTATTTACAAATTTTGTTATTGATTAACTAAAAGGTTAAATAACCAATAAAATAATACCTTCTCTCGGCGCAAGTTTATTCTTAATAACTAATTAGACCAATACTTGTAAGAAATTATGTTGACACATATTTTAACAGTTCAAAATGTTCCAAAGGAGCAAAATTAATAGCGTCGTTTGTTATCTGACACCATGTTACCACAAAATACGCAAAAAACCGCTTAAAATCATAGCGCGTGACAAAAATCGAACATCGAAGAATAACACGTAACCCTTCCATCGCTATGGGCTGTCAGACACGTCAATATGACAATAGCGTGACGCGGGTCGCGTCAACCCGTCACGCCACTTGACGCGAATTTATCATCCGATTCTTGTTATCGACAACGTTGAGTGATGCTATATTATAGTGAAATTTTGCAAACTTAAGGTATGTGTTCAAATATTAATATATTTATACATATTACATACCCTTAATATATACGTCATCTATGGCTCACCGCATGAATCATTCATGCGGTGAGCAATAGATTACGTTTTCTTTATGTAATATTAATTTCTTTGTCCAATCAATGTCATCAAAATCTGAATTATTTTATATATTATACTGAAATAATCCATGTGTTAATTTGGAATAACAAATCAACACTCAATTTTATACAAATTTGTTAAACCAAACGTAAGTGCCGTGCGCTAAGACGCCTAGCCTGTTCTAATTACTTGTGTCTCTCTTGTAAAAAAAGTTAAAATAGAATTATATAAATCATAACTTTAAAATATTAATGCATATTTTTAACCCTATCATACAACTAATTTAAAAATCAATAAGTATAAAAAAGGCAAAGTACTTTAAAGATCGCACATATGCATATTATATACCTTATACAGAGACTTTACAAAATCCCATAAAAAGATGTCCACAAATTCAATTACGTTATGGGTTCTATACAAAAAGCCAACAAAGCTTTCCCGACATCACAGTTGTATTTCTTAGCAGTGGTTTTATTCATCTTAAAAATACAAGTGGAACCTAGTACAAAAAGGAAGTGACTCGTTACAGTTCTTATTCAAAACTAGTTTGAAACAACTACTAACTGTACTTCCACAAGGTACCACAACTTAAGGTTGTAATAGCTGAATCCAGGTAATTTTATTCAAATTAAATACGAAACTTCGTTTAAGTTAGTTGGTAACCCTGCGGTTTCTCATGAGTCTCACGCTAATAATTTTGTAAAATTATACAAATATAATTAATCCATGTTTGTATAACAGTCCTAAAAGCAAAGTAATAACTTATTCTGCAAATGAAGGGCACTGTTACAAAGTGAGTCAGTACGTATATTAATAATTCCTCGCAGCTACCACAAACGAGATCGTAACATTTTCCTAACTTATATCGTATTCATAACGTCATGTTTGTTCAAATCCTCTTACGAATAGATTTCGAGAATCACTTTCACATTAGTCGTTTTGTATTTTACAAGTACTTCAGTTGTTTTCAAGTACATTATCATGATTGTTCCAAACATGATTGTTTCAAAAATATCTGGTATCGTTAACTATTGGTAAAAATAAACTAATCTTTATTTAATGTTGTAAAATTTTATCTTACTTGATGTAAAAATCATTGCCATCTGTATGTTCGACGAGTTAGCAATCGATTTCTAGCAATTTCAAAAGGTTTCGAGCTGCAATGAGATTCCGGCGTTTTATACTTCGTCGGCTGAGCTCTCTTTCTCGCAGTAACGTTGCTATAAAAGAAGCGAAATGGTGACATTTTGGTGTTATTAAGGTTTTATATAACATTATCTTTACATCGAATAAATGTAACTTTTTTACTTTAAGTTCTATGATTTATATTTGAAATACTTATGATCACATAATAAAGGAACCTAAAAAGAATAATTATCTGAATCTCGTCATTATATTGTTTTGTTTAGAAACTAAATTATATAAAAAAATGTTATCTCTGTATGTCGCATTTAATTTTTTTATAAAAGTTATATGTGGTGTGTATGTGGTGACAGAATAAGAATATATTTTAAATAATAGTATTACTCCATATCATTCATGGGGTGTCTTAACTGACTGAGACCTTATCTTTCTTAGATTAAAAAACCTTAACGTAAACTACACTAGATAGTATAAAGTTAGTTTACTGCTTATTTTTACGAAGCTCGGCCATTGTTGGAAGACCTCCGTAGCAGCAATACTTAGTTAAGATTTGATGAAGAATAAAAAAATAAATGATAATGATAACTAGTAAACGTAAAGGTTCTTTTTGTTTTATTTATTTTTGTTTTTATCACCGAGTAAAAATATAAACTCTTTTCGTTATACTTGATTTAAGTATTAAAAATAATCTTCTATTATACATAAAAGAAAGTCGTGTTAGTTACACCACTTATAACTCAAGAACGGCAGAACAGATTTGGCTGAAAATTGGCAGGGAGGTAGTTTAGAGCCTGGAGAAGGACATAGGATACTTTTTAGGGTTCCGTAACGATTTTGAAAAAAAACGGATTTGAGTAGCGCCAATGACGGCACGACTCCGCTGTCAAAAAATATGTTCCATGAAAATTGTTGTGTGTGAGTTATGACGTCATAGTATTTTGGCGGGAAAATATTTTTTGACAGCGGAGTCGTGCCGTCATTGGCGCTATGTGAAGAAACTGCAACTGACAACAAACATGAAAGTTACACTGCATTAATGATACATCTGCTGAATATTTCTCGGAGCAATTGCTGACTATCGGTAATGGTCAAGTACCTGTCGATGAATCGAGCGGCTTAATATTATTTCCAAATAATTTCTGTAATTTTGTCTCATCAAAAGACGAACTTATCAACAATGTATTTCCAGAAATTATTTCTAACTACAAAAATAATGAATGGTTGAGTGAGCGAGCAATTTTAGCGGCTAAAAATAAAGATGTTGATGTCCTAAACTACATAATTCAAAATAAGATCATTAGAACAATGCATTCATTCAAATCTATTGACTGCGTCACAAATGAAGATGAAGCCACCAACTATCCCATTGAATTTTTAAACTCTTTGGACGTGCCTGGCTTACCACCGCACAATTTACGCCTAAAGGTTGGCTCCATAGTAATCATGCTTCAAAACATAAACCAGCCAAAACTGTGCAACGGTACGCGTGTGGTGATTAGAAAATTTATGAACAATGTAATTTACGCTACGATAATGATAGGAAAATTCAAAGGTGAAGTTCTCATTTCGAGGATACCGATGATCCCAACCGATATGACGTTTGAATTTAAAAGACTTCAATTTCCGATACGTCTTGCAGTTGCCATGACTATCAACAAATCACAAGCCCAATCCTTAAAAGTTTGTGGTTTAAATCTAAAACATTTATGTTTTTTCCATGGTCAATTATACGTGGCATGTTCACGGGTCGGACGGAAGACCATCTGCGTTGTTTGCTTTTGCGCCTGATAATAAAACAAAAAATGTCGTGTATCACAAGTACTTAAATAAAGAGCCACCTATGTACTAAAATACAGAAATAATTTATGAATGATTAATTTAATGTATCTGAATGTTAATTAATTTAATGTATATGTAATATGAATGAATAATTAAATACCTATAGTATTAAATTATTTTTTGTTTCTTTTTACAATTTAAGAAAACGTCTGCTTATTTATTGCGATTAAGGCGGAACAAAGTTCGACGGGTTAGCTAGTAATTAATAAATCATTAAAAACTGCTATTTGTTAAAATAACTTGTGTCATACCAAACGATATTCTGCATTTTTTACTTAAAATATTTGGTCTTCAAAAGTAAATCAGTAACTTTCCTTAATAAAAAGTATTAAAAGAAAGAAAAAAGAAAATTAAATGTACAAGTACGTTAGCTCTAAATACACCGATAAAATGTTAACATTTATGAAATATTTTAAAACATCATGAAACATTAGTAATGACAAAAGACTTTCCAAAGTATAATGATTACTTCACGTATCTGTGACAGACGGGACAAAGTTTACACAGGCTCATATCAACCTCAAAACCGTTCCCTTCATGAAATAACTTCAAACAAAGAATGGCAAGGGATTGTTGGCCGCGGGCGAGCAGTGGGTGCGCCCAGCGTGCTGTCTTCATTACACGGGTCTAAGTGACCATTAAAATTCATTTTTAGCGCCCACGGCAACGTCGCGTTTGCACGGTTAGGATGTTCATTACATATGCAACGTTGTTGATGATTCGTCCTTTATAGTTTGTGGTAGTTTATGTAGTGGTTTGTTTAGACACCATACATACATTATACAGTTTGGTAATTATTCGAAAGGAGTTGGTCATAATATAATCGACAATAGCAATGTTTCATTTTACCAAATATGGTTTGGCAAATATATTAAAAGTTTTTACAATAAAGAATGTATTAGTTTAGTATATTAGTATTAGTTTCCATTATTAGATTTTGTTTTATTTATTAATTTATTCTACTTTTTGTTTTAATTGACATTGGTTCTGTACATTTAAAAAAACTTTAGCAAAATAACTTTTTAATTTATTTTTGTAACTATAATATGTAAAATTTTGCATGCCTACCTAGGTAAAATATAGCTGAACTATTTGTTTATTTTTAATATCTTTTTTACCTATATTTGCAAAACGACATTAACGAAATTTGACGACCTCGGTGGCGCGCCGGTAGAGCCAGCGGCTGCCGCGCATGAGGTTGTGGGTTCGATCCCCACGCAGGACAATAATTTGTGAGATCCACAAATTATTGTCCTGAGTCTGGGTGTTCTATGTGTCCGTTAATTGATGTTTGTAAAAGTCCCCGCGACACAGGGCATGATCCCTAGTGCGGGAGTTGTAAAAAAAAAAAAAAAAAAGAAAAAAAAAAGAAAATAAATAAATATTCTTTTCTATTTATTCCGAAATATTATACATCATTATGATTTACTGAGTCTAAATTCACTCCAAAAAACTTGGTCTAATTTGCACTGACAATAAAAATTAATTCTCTGTTGGGGTCACAGTTCAAACCTAACCTAACCTACTTTTCTAGCAGTTCTAATCTAACCTAAATTTATCACCCATATTAAAATTTAAACGAACTTCCTTAAGGAATATATTTTTGACAAAATAAAGCATTTGCTTATTGTATATTTGACTAAACAAAATTTGACCAAGTAAAAATTTGCCAAATGAATATTTGACCAAGTGAATAAAATGCGAAATGTAAATTTGCTAAGCATTTTTTTGGGAAATGAAACTTTGCGATAAGTTTTTTGGGAAGTGAAATTTGACGAAACGTTTTTTTGCCAAACGGCAGGATCCCTATTTAAGGTTAGTCCCTTAGTCGGTTTTTACGACACCCATGAGATGAGATAACTAATTTTATGACTAATTAATTTAATTTATAGTAACAAACTTTACATCCACATGGCAATATAATAAAATTAATGGATTACTGACGTTTGGCAAAAAACGTTTCCCAAAGTGACACTTACCAAAGTTTGTTTCCCAAATTTTCATTTGGCAAAACCATCTTTTCGCAATTTTACAGATACCGAAACTATTTTTAGCAAATTCTTGTTTAGCAAATAATTACATAGCAATGTTTAATTTTACCAAATATGATTTGGCAAATATATTTATTCCAAAATTTTATATATCATTATGATTTACTGAGTCTAAATTCACTCCATTAAAAACTTGGTCTAATTTGCACTGGCAATAAAAATTAATTCTGGCGCTTCGCTGGCCGCTGCCGCGGCACGCTCGCTTCGCTCGCTCGGAGTCGGCCATAACTTTAATACCATCGCTCAAGTCAAATCTCTACACGATTTACTAAAATATTTACAGAAATAAAACAGTCTTAGGGTAGATCTCCAGAGGCATTTTTTATCGTGTCGGACTGGAGAAACCCATTTTGAAATGGATAAACGTTTTCATTACATTTTTTTATGTACACTTTGGTGTCTAATCTATGTGGTGCAGGGCTGAAATTATGAATTAGTTTATTAGAAATATTAAAAAAAAAATCATAAACCCTAAAATCCTGATTGCTCTGGGTTGACCTAACTCCCGATTGAAAGAGAAAACATTGTGTAACTTTTTATTGAGAAGGTTCATATGTCCGGTGTTATTTTATATTACATAACAAATAGTTAATCTTCATTGTAATATTTTTTTTTAAATTATATTATCAATATTTTTGGCACAATTTAAATTTATCGTCATGACCTGCCATTTTATCTCATCGCTCTGCGCTGGAGTAAAACATCGCGCTCATCCCTCGTTTTACGAAATAGAAACTCTATTCCCCTCCCCCGGGGTAGTGGCTGTAGTGGTCTAACCGCCGAGGAAGATTCATTTGTGCCACGGTCCCCCACTCCAACATTACGAGGGTAAGTTTATGATTTATCTGGGTTTGGTTCTCGAATTTGATGATTGATATGGCATGTTTTTAAAATTAAGTAGTAAGGTTGTGAATGTGCTTATTAAGTGAATTAAGTGATAGTAATGATGTTCTTTATGAGACGTAAACACAACTTTCTACTGTTTTTATTTTGGGCTATATTAATGCTTTTATGACTTTTTTTGATCGCTATGGCTATGATTGCTCTGTCAAAAAGACCAGAGCGATGATATTTTGCAATATTTGTACGTTATAAAACTACTTTAAGTAATAATACCAGATTGTTACAACGACAAATGTCACGACTCAGCTGTCAAAAATTCTGTGACGTCACGACTCATCTGTCAAAAATTCTATAACGTCACGACTTCCCTGCAAAATATTCTGCGGCCAATATTCTATGACGTCACGACTCATCTGTCAAAATTCTATGACGTTACGACTCATTCATTCAGTCACGTGACTCAACTGTCAAAATTATTATGACTATGGCGAAATTATCAAAATATAATATGATGGAAGTCAAAATTTTAAGTTTTCGGAAGTTTTCCTTTACATTCACTACAAGACCTTGTTTCATGCCAAATTTCAAGTTTGTATGTAGACTGGAAGTACCCTGTAACTTTTTGCCCTTTGCTCATCGAAAATTTGCGACATAAATATCTTTTGATTTCGTTAGATTAGAAGTTTGATTTTTTTAAAGCACTAAAAGGCAACAGACCTTAGTACCTATTTGGTAAAAATTTCAGCTTGATACCTCTACGCCTTCCTGAGATAAATGGTCTTGATAGAGAGACGGACAACAAAGGGTTCCGTTTTTCTAAAATCGGTACGGAACCCTTATAAAACCGGTCAAGTGCGAGTCTCTCTCTCACTCTCACTCTCACTCGAGTCTCACTCGCGCACCGAGGGTTTCGTACAAACCTATTTACTTTCTCGACAAATTGTGATGACGTCAGGACTCAGCTGTCTAAATATTATTTTTCCCGCCAAAATTCTATGACGTCACGACTCATCTGTCAAAGATTCTGTAATGTCACGACACATCTGTCAAAAATTCAATGACGTCACGACTCAGCTGTCAAAAAATATTTTCCTGCCAAAATTATATGACGTCACGACTTACTTATCTGTCAAAAATTCTATGACGTCACGTCTCATCACTAATAATATTTGTTGAAAATTTTCAAAGTCAAAGTCAAATAGCTTTATTCACTTAGGTTACAAAGTAACACATGCAAATCGTTATACATGTAGTAGAATAGTATAGAGAAAAATGTCTGCCAAACTACTACCACTTTCGCAGACGACTATAGTAGAGCTCTGAGAAGAATGTGGCCAAGAAACTCAGGCCACTCTTTTCAAAATAATAATTTGACTTTGTTACAATTACCAACAGCAGCGTGAAGAATGATGTGTGCAAGCAAATCTTACATGCATAGCAATTTAAAGTTTAATTGATAAAAAAAATTTCATTGTTAATAAATTGATTTAAAAAAGCTTTAATTGCATGGCACGTTCATCAGTCATCTCGTCACTGCGATATCCGACAGAAATTAACACACAAGCATTTGTGTCGTCAAGTTGATTTTGTTAATCTTTAAGTAGTTGAGAATGGAATAGAATACCATTTAGATAATATAATTAAATACATTTACAAATGCAAGTGAAGTATTTCTATCGTTACAATAACAAATAAAACTGTAAAAGAAAGTAATAAGGTAGTAACATAACATCCGCACAACTACCTAGGTTAAGCCACAATCTACACCATGGAACAAGCAACATGAAATCACGATAATTGAAATCTAAGCCCATGAGTTTTTGTCATTAATATAATCGTTTATTGTATAATAGCCTTTCGATAATAGCTGATTTTTTACAAATGCTTTAAAGTTTAGTAAAGGTAGATCCATTACATGCTTAGGCAGTTTATTGAATAAACGTATACCGAGTCCCGCAAAAGTGTTATGTACCTTATGTAGGCGATGTTGTGGACCTATCAACTTATGCCTATTCCTCGTACCAATGCTATGAATGTCGCCATTTCTATCATACTGTTCAATATTTTGCTTAATATATATTATATTAGCATATATATATTGTGAAGCAACTGTTAAAATACCTATTTCCTTAAAACGATCTCTCAATGAAACATTCGATTCAAGATTGTAAATAGCTCGAACTGCACGCTTCTGAAGAATAAAAATAGATTCGATGTCTGCAGCCCTACCCCACAAAAGAACACCATAGGACATTAAGCTGTGAAAGTAACTAAAGTATACCAATCTTGCTGTCTCTATATTCGTTAGCTGCCTCACTTTTTTAACTGCATAAGCAGCTGAACTTAGTTTTCCTGCTAGAGCTAATATATGAGCACCCCATTGCAGCTTACTATCCAACGTTATTCCTAAAAATACAGTAGTGTCTACAAAACGAAGGACCTCACCGTTTAAAATCAGATTATTACTAAGGCTTTTAACATTGGGCATAGAGAATTTTAAGCATTTTGTTTTGGCAGCATTTAAAAGCAAATTGTTAGCAGTAAACCAGTTCAGGACTTGTGCGAGAGATTCGTTAACTTCATCTAAATTAGTTTGCTTACGGTTTACTTTGAAAACGAGTGAAGTATCATCTGCAAATAAAACAATGTCGCACAAACCCTGAGCAAGAAACGGCAAGTCATTGACATAAACTAAAAATAGAAACGGACCTAGAATGGATCCTTGAGGCACGCCCATACTTGGCGGAAGACCAGAGGACCTACTACCATTTACTTCGACATACTGAACCCTATTGCTTAAATACGAAGATAATAAATCAAGAGAAGCATCCCTAATTCCATAATGTCTAAGCTTGCACAGAAGTGTCCCATGATCAACGCAGTCAAAAGCTTTAGAAAGATCACAGAAGACGCCTATTGCATCCATAGAATTTTCCCAAGCATCATAGATATATTTCAGAAGAGAAACACCCGCATCAATCGTTGAGCTACCCTTCCTAAAACCGTATTGCTGCCTATGAAAAATATTATTTAAATGAAAGTGACTCTCCAATTGGCATAAGATAATTTTCTCATAGATTTTACTAATCACAGGTAGTATTGAAATTGGTCTAAAGTTACCAGGGTCGCTTTTTGATCCATTCTTGAACAAAGGAATAATCTTACTGTGTTTCATTAGATAAGGAAATACACCTATGGCAATACACTTATTAAATATAATAGATAAATGTGGAGATATATTAAATATAATACCCTGAAGAAGCTTGACAGACATACCCCATAAATCAGCAGATTTCTTGGAATTGAGACTTTTGAAAGCTTTTATGATATCATTATGGTTAATAGACCTAAAACTGAAGCGGTTCTTACATTCAATTACTTTATCTTTTAGTAAAAATTCTGCTTGGTTTGGAGAGGAATTTAAGGAGGTTGTTGTATGAATAGGAACATTGATAAAGAAATTATTAAAAGCATGTGCAATGTCAGCATTATTGGTGAGAACCTTATCTTGAGTTTTTAGTACATAATTAGTATCACGAATTTTCATCCGGCCGGTCTCTGCATTAATAATGTCCCATGTACTTTTTTTAGCTTGATACCTCCACGCGCTCCTGGGATAAATGGTCTTGACAGACAGACAGACAGACGGACAGACGGACACCGAAGTGATCCTATAAGGGTTCCGATGTTTCAAAATCGGTACGCTGCCCTAAAAATGAACAAGTTTCCAACTGATGAGCTCTCAAAAAGCTCTAGATATATCCCCTAAACATAAAATCATAAAATCTTGTAACATGCAAGACTAAAAATGACTAAATAAATAATATATTACCAATTTTATTATTTTTGTTTCACCATTTATGATCGCTCTAGCGCCTATCATGATTGCTCTGGACGCGAAAATGTTTGAACTTAAATATTTCCATAACTGCTTGTCAAAAATGAAGGCCAATAGTAAAAATGTAGTACTTTAATATCATTATTTTCAATGAGATACATAACTACCAAAAAATATCAAGATCTGAAAAGCACCAGAGCGATCACACGAATACGCCCGATTTGGAGATTGACCCCTTACTACTTAGGCCAGTAAGGAAGATCAATGAATTTGTAAAATCTCTCTCAGGTAAAACTATTGGCGAGTAAATAGGTAAGTAACTAGTTGAATTTAGTAGCGCGAGTAACTGTCGTGTTTCCCGGCCCATTAAGTAATTGTGTGACGAGCAGACAACGAGCTAAAAGTGCTCTGATCTATGTATGTGATGTTGGGTTGATATTCACGAGCCATTTATAATGATATGTTACTTGCGAAGGGATTATATTGTGTGATAGATAACAATATTTTGAATATGACTGTTTATGCTTTAGGGTCTAATGCATTGGGGTTTATAAATGAGTTTGTGAATAGAGATTTAACTATCTTAAGTGCAATGTGCGTATGGTAATGAAATAGAAATACAAGATGTCTTCCTTACTCATCCCGTGGTTGGCGTAAAACACGCTTTAATTTTTTTCTAAAATATTATCATTGCAAAAACCAAAATTAAACTTGACATAAGCCTACACCAATTATATCCGTTAAGCGTGTAATAAATTGGAGAAAAACAGCGTTCCTGGAAGAAGCTCTCTTATGATGAGAAATGATGCAGTTTAAATACGTTAAATGTATAAAGGGGTATAATATAAATATAATATTAATAGTATAGGTATGTATTTAAAAAGTATTTTCTTACACAAACGGAATCTTCATTTCAATTTGAAATCGTAACGTTAACCTATTTGGTACTTCAAGTAAGTAACGACACCGCTGACTGGCGCCAGCAGCTTGCGGTCGCTTATCGACTGCGATACACGCCTTGGCTCTTACCCCGCACGAGCGCGACTGTACCCGCACCCATTTGCGGACGACATCATTTGTTTGTGTCCGATATTCTAAGTGTAAAGTGCCAAGTGGAAACGTACTGAACTTAATTGTAAATGTAATATACTCGCTTTGTAACATTTGTACGGCCTTAGTTTTTGGTTATGTAATCTTGTTTTTGTCTCAACTGTAAGATTTATCTTACGCCATGTCCAACGTGGGCAACGAAAGTGACGCGACGTGATGCGATGCTACACGTGACACTTCCCTACATGATTACGTCGCGTCTCGTCGCAGACTGTCACATGACAGAAGTAGGGTACGCCGTTGATTTGATCGCGTACGTCGCGTTCGTCGCCCACGCAGGACACCGCGTTACAAGCCTACGCTACAATAGCAAGAGTGTAATTTAGTACTTATTTTTTTAAATATCCAAGCATTGTGTCGCCTATTGCACCCTAAGGACATCTAAATTCATGAGAATAGCTTGAGGATCATATTTACAAACACCTCTTAGGCCAATTAAATATTTGTTTTTAGAATGTCACTATCTTGAAATAGTAAATTAATTAAGTATCATTAGTTATTGAAATTTTCTTTAGGCTAATTAGAAAAAAATATCGGAAATTAAGTTTATTGATACCATTTCCACATTATTAAAAATGCACGATTTCAAATAGTTTGCATATTTTTCAAAGCAAAGACTTTTACTAAAATGCCGATTACCCACACAAATCATTAAGTGCCTCTAAAGCAAAGGGAAAGCAGAGTAAAAAAGTGTTAGTGCTCGAATAACGTTAGGAGTTAGTTTGATAGTACTGCGAATTGCACTTACCTATGGCTTTGTTTGAAACAGCGTTTAACACTTAGATAGGGTTCCCTAAGCTGGGTTTCGTACTTCGTTTTTACGATTGTTACCTTTATTTAAAAAGGTTTGATTTAGCATTTGATAAGTTCAGTATTACCGCGATTACATTTGCTATAAGGTTACTATTGCAATAAAAAGTATACTTAATGGTTCCGTACACAAGCAAAAGTTTTTGATTACTACTATATCAATAACAAAACACTTATTGTTTAGAGTTTTACTATACCTATGTGTACCGGAAGGATTGTTGCAAAACTGAGAGTTTCTTGGGCAGAATCAGCCTAATAGTCCAGTAAAGCATTAAGCCCGATTTACACGTCAACAAGTACAGTAGCGAGTTAAGTAGTAAGTTGTTGATTAAGTTGATTTAAATAGATCTTAATATTATTTTTTGGCGAGTTAAGTTGGCGAGATGCGAGAGGGGGGGGCTACTTCGTACTTAACTCGCCAAAAAATAGGATGGAGACCATTTAAATAAACTTAATCAACAACTTACTACTTAACTCGCTACTGTTAGTCCAAAAAAAAGCTTTACCGCCTGAAAAACTGAAGGAACCTTCAACGTAAAGAATAATGAAAAAATTCAATACTAAATACGACAAAAATAAAATTTCACGATAAGATCTACATGATTTTAATTCCAAATTACATTGAAAAAGCATAACCCTCCTTCCGAAGCAGTCATGTAATAACAATAAAGAGATCTTAACTACTTTAATGACTGCATGTGGTAGGAGTGGAGACAAAGAAATGTAATTGTACATGCTTTTGATTTTATAAGCCCTTTTTAATTGCGATGCCCCGGGGCACTATACTGAACACACGCTAAGCTTACTAACGATATCTTTAATTACTATAACTAGAATATTACGGGTAAAAGCTTAAAATATTTCTGAATTTTAAAAGAATGGCGATAATATCTGCGTGTCATGGAAGAGGTATCGGGAACATCGCTTAGTCAATGTTCAGCTTGGTGTACTTAATAGTCAATGAATAGAATAAAATACATAAACTGGTATCCTTTCAAAATGCATTAGTATATAAGGGGGGAGCAAATGAAAGCGCAGCTATAATTATGGCCAGTATTGAAGCTGCATTTTACACTCCTTAATGTATTTAATTTATCTCCAATATTACCCTATTCATATTTTATTAAAAGTAAATAAATGAAACAATCCAAAGTGCTTTCAAAACGTTATTTTACGGATACAAAAGTAAATTATTTAAATACAGCATAACGGTGTCGCACTTATCAAACAGAAACAACATATTCAAAACACATCTGACTACCAAATATCAAAGTGATACCGACACAAGTACTTATTAATATTCAGCAGTGCATCTCTGGCCTTCCCCCAGGTCCCCCTCCCCTTCCTCCTCCACCCCGCTCCTCGATGCAAATGTTCGCTCGAGGCAAGGAAGTGATTGCCTCGTCATAGCCACCAGGATCTGACGGATTACTTCAATTATACACTAATTTGTAACAATTTTGAGAATAGATAGGGACAAGCTTTAGATGTTCTAATTAAAATTTGTAAGTAATGGGTATTGTTCTTGACGATAAATTGAAAACAATTAATTTTTTATTGTAAAAATATTTGGTTTTATTTGTAAACATTATCCAAACTTGTTGAATAGAGAAAAAGCTAAGGAAATAGTGAGGGAACGTGAAAGCATCAAGTGGCGTGGATATTCATTTCAAAGCGAGTTACTGTTTAAAGGAGACTGTACATTTGAGTTTCTTCATATTGCGTCTTAAACTTATTTTAAAGTATTTTTTCATAGTATATCAGTCTAACCATCGCAAATCTCAACTTTAATAGTAATCATAGAATGCTAAGAACTTGCTTGAACACAGCATCTACTCTATCAAGCCGGCCTTTCAAAATGAAAACAAGAGTTCCACGTGATGACCCAAAATCTATTACCACCGTAAAAGAAAACCTTAGCTCTTTGACAAAAGTATCTCTTGAGCATTTAAATACCCAACAGAAATACAACACTATACACGAAGTACTAAAGGCAAGAAGTGAAAAGAAGAATGAAAACGAACCTAGTAAAAAACGACACATATCAGAAAAATGCAGGGCACTCCTAGAAAAAAGAAGAGACTTAATTAGCACAAAAAATAAAACAAAAATCATCAGAAATGAAATAGCAAAATTGAGCAAAGAGATAAAAATACTAATAAGAAAAGATAGAAAACAATTCAGACTCAAGACCATAGAAGACTTCATCAACAAGACCGGGGGAATAAAAAAGGCCCTAAAATCTTTATCAGACAAATCTAACTGGATAACTAGTATGAAAGACCGTCATTGTATGACAGCTACTAAAAGATTAGATATTCTATCAATAGCTACGAATTTTTACAGAAGCCTATACACCAGCAAAAACGACATTGATATTACTGAACTAAGCAACGATGATAATGTGCCACTTATACTAGAATGCGAAATACATAAAGCAATCAAAACACAGAAAAATGATAAAGCACCTGGCCCCGATCAGATCAATAATGAATTACTTTTGAGCTGCAGAAATTACATTGCACCCCTACTTACAAGTATTTTTAATGACATATTAAATACAGAAAATATTCCGACACAATGGACAGAGTCCACCATCATCTTGCTTCACAAAAAGGGTGATAAGACAGATATAAATAATTATAGACCAATCAGCCTGATGTCCAATATCTATAAAATTTTTGCCAAAGTTATTTTAGCCAGAATTACAAAAACTCTAGATGAAAACCAGCCTATAGAACAGGCCGGTTTTAGGGCAGGCTATTCCACACTAGACCATATACACACTGTGCGACAGATTATAGAGAAGAATAAGGAGTTTAGAGTGCCCTTCTATTGCTGCTTCGTTGACTATAATAAGGCATTTGACTCAATCGAGCACGAATATATCTGGCATAGCTTAAAGAACCAAGGAGTCGAACAAAAATATATCAGAATAATTAAAAACGTATACACTAACAGTACAGCCAAAGTTAAACTGGAAAGAGAAGGGAAGGAAATAAAAATCAACAGAGGTGTGAGACAAGGGGATCCGTTGTCTCCCAAACTATTTACAGCTGTCCTAGAAGAAATCTTCTGTGAACTGAAATGGGACCACTATGGATTAAATATAAACGGAATAAAATTGTCCCACTTACGGTTCGCCGACGATATTGTACTGTTCGCTGAAACAAAGGAGTGCTTGCAAAACATGCTTACAGACCTGGAAAGAGAAAGCCTCAAGGTAGGTTTATCGATGAACGCCTCCAAAACCAAAGCACTAACAAATACGTCCGAAGACCCATTGCTTATAAATGGCGTACCACTTGAGTATGTTAAAGAGTACACTTACTTAGGTCAACAAATCGCGACAAGTGATATAATGTCAAAGGAAATAGACACTAGAATTGGCAATGCGTGGAAGTGCTTCTGGGGGTTAAAAGAAATAATGAAGAACAAAGAAATTAAAATATCAATTAAATCAAAATTGTACAATACCTGCGTGCTGCCCGTTTTAACATATGGTTGCCAAACCTGGGCTCTTACTAAAGCACAAAGCAAAAAGCTCGAAACTTGCCAGACAGCTATGGAGAGGAGCATGCTACATTTAAGGAGATCAGACAAAGTCCGTAATGAAACCATCAGAAACCTAACAAAAATACAAAATGTCACAACCAGAATACGCAAACTTAAGTGGCAATGGGCAGGACACACGATAAGAGGCCCTGAAAAGTGGAGCAAAAGGATAATGTTTTGGTATCCCAGAAATAGAAAAAGGAAACGAGGTAGACCATTTCGAAGATGGGAAGACGAGATAATGTTTTTTTTAATTGTTTAAAATAAGAGCTAAAATTCATTATTTGAGGTTTGAATCTTAAAATGATGTGGTTTTCTATGCGGCTAATGCGCAGAAGAATTATTTATGCTATCCACAATTTGAATTAATTTCTGGTCAGTTTTTTAATGTATGGAAAATTTCCACAGCATAGTAATTATGACTAGTGCCAAAGTTGTTTTTTGTGCAACTTATGTTTTAAATTGTTTTTTAGGCGATGTGGTCGCTAAGCGACAAAGCCTATTAAAATAAATAAAAAAAACTTATGTTTTAACTTTTAAAGTCTAATGAAATAATATATTATTATACTATTTTCAACCGACTTCAAAAAGGAGGAGGTTCTCAATTCGGTTGTATTTTTTTTTTTTTTTTTTTTTTTTTTTTTTTTTTTTTTTTTTGTGTTTGTTACCTGATTTCTCGAAAACGGCTAGACCGATTTGAAAAATTTTTTTTTTGTTCGTATTGGTATGCTTCCCATTTGGTCCCATTGTCACCAGATCTGGATCTGGATGAGGGGATCCCAGAGAAATAGAGGGCATCTCTTGAAAATTGTAGAGACGCATTGTGTAAAATCTTGTCATACATGTGCATCTTTGACGTCACTACCAAATAGTCAAGAATTTGAACTGGTCAGATCCTGGAGACCAGAGAGAGTCGAGGGAACACCTTAACGGCATATAGCAGCTACCTTGTGTTTGGGCTTATTTTAATTGTATTGATGAATACTTTACAAAACTTTACACAAACATGATCTGATGATGAAGAAGATTGAGGGTCGAGGCAACTCCTCAACGGTATATAGCAGCTACCTAGTGTTTGGGCTTATTTTATTCGTATTGATGAAAACTTTACAAAACTTGACACAAACATCATCTGATGATGAAGAAGACTGAGGGTCGAGGAAACTTTTTAACGGTATATAGCAGCTACCTAGTGTTTGGGCTTATTTTATTCGCATTGATAAAAGCTTTACACAACTGTACACAAACATAATCTAATGATGAAGAAGATTGAGGGTCAAGGGAACTTTTTAATAGTAAATAGCAGCTACCTAGTGTTTGGGCTTATTTTATTCGTATTGATGAAAACTTTACACTAACATTATGACTGTAATTGAAGGTATGGTTTAAGACTTAATAATGAAGTTCTTATTTGAATTTAAAATAGGAATTAATACCGGATTATAAATAGACTATAAACAAATTTTTGAATTGCATTTCATTTATTTTAAACTTATTCTTTAGGTACAACAAATTGATAATAATAACTATTATAAGTATTTATTTGATTTATTTTTATGTCAATTTATTTAAATTATCAATTTAGTGTGCATGTCGCACAATAAATTAATAATTTTTATTACTAATTAACCACGCAGAGACGGTGTGGCTACGCTTTTCGATGTTCTCCCTATTTAAAACGTTTTTCATGTAGGTCCTTTTTTGTGAAAGCTGATTCTTACGTTGTTCACTAGTCTCTTTTGAAATGGCATTGGAGGTAGATTTCCTACTTCGAGAATGGCGTTTCTTCCTTTCTTCGGTTGTCATCGAATCGAACCCGTGGCGGGCGCGTCAAGTCTTGTGACCTGTGACGCGCACCAATGAACATACCGCGGCGGCGCGGCGCCCGCGCTGCACTCCCCGCGACCCGACGGTGACCGGTCCGCCCGCTACCGCTCAGTCGCGAGCGAGCGACAGTGCGAGACGTAGACCGACGGCGAATGCACGTTCGCCCGCACTTCATGCGTACGCAATTAACTCGATCTCTAGATTCTAATTTACATCTTGTTTTCTACTCCTATATACTCGTAGTCTAAGCTACGTCTAGCTAATCTACATCTTGTTTTTTATTCTTGTATAACTTAACTTAACTTCAGTGCTGTGAACTTAACTAACTTAATAACTCTGTATTCTCTTTCATTCTGTGTCATTAAGTAAATAGTCTTGTAAATAACCGTCACGTTTTCTTTATCACCTCTACAGTCTCATACAATCAGCGCTGTCTCATGAGCAGCGCGTTTCGTAGGTCTACCCATATTTAGACAAAATAATGTCCCTCTGCAGGGACGGGCCTCCTCCACTGACGGAGGGATATTTAGCCTACTAATACCACACTGGCCAGACGGATTGGTATAGGGTTTAATTTCAAGTTTTCCTTCTTTTTATTTCTCAAAGATAATATTCACGGATAGTCCCTAAGTTGGTTTTTACGACACCCATGGGTTGAGATAAGGTGGTGACATGCATTCTCACTCCGTCACCACACGGATTTATAGAATTGGTATTCACTAAAAATTTGAAAATAAAATTGATTTTTACAAAAAAAAAAAAACCGACTTCAAAAACACAAATTGCACTAAAAAGTAAAAAATAATTAGTTGTATTTCGGTTTTACAACATTAAATCAGCCATTCCTTCTACTGAATTTTAATCTAAAGAATAGGTTATTTTAATTATTGTAAAAAGTATTGTTTAAGATATTTCTTGAAGAGTCTGTAAATATATTGATTTGTAGATTCTTTAAAAGATAATCAAATTATTACAAATAATGTAATATTATTGTTATTTTTGGAGTCGGTGTCAGCCAACGCAATAAGTATGATATAGTTATACAAAACTTTATGGCCTTTTCTAACACACTCGAATCACTTTAAATGGTTTTTAATTAGATAAATATTGCATTTAAAACAAAAACGGCCGTTTCATTTTCTAATGCGAATTTTAAGTAATTGTTAGTCTTTAGCCTGTGTGTAACATGACGCCATAATGTTTGTTTAAATATTAAGTCAGAAATAAAAAATGGTAGGTATATAAACTATCGTGGCTGACACCGACTCCAAAAATAACAATAATATTACATTATTTGTAATAATTTGATTATCTTTTAAAGAATCTACAAATCAATATATTTACAGACTCTTCAAGAAATATCTTAAACAATACTTTTTACAATAATTAAAATAACCTATTCTTTAGATTAAAATTCAGTAGAAGGAATGGCTGATTTAATGTTGTAAAACCGAAATACAACTAATTATTTTTTACTTTTTAGTGTAATTTGTGTTTTTGAAGTCGGTTTTTTTTTTTTTGTAAAAATCAATTTTATGTTACATAAATATTAATAGTTTACCTAAAATGTCAAAAATCTTCGAAACTCTCAAAAACTGTACAAAACCCTTAGGTTGTATTGTTTGATATTGACATCGTCTAAATATTTACAAAGCGTAGTGCATCTATTCTTCACTGACCTGTTGCCACCCTTACCAGACAATCTACTGTATTTGGTTAGGTACATGTATAATGCGATGCTCTATCATATTATTGGCAGCTGTCGTACTGTATATTCGTGTATATTCACGATACTTTCCTCGAAATTACAATGTATACTTTATGATTGCAATGGATGCAATCATAAAGTAATATAAATTGCTGAAAACATCTGAATTTGAATTTAAAATAAGTGTTTTTTTCTGCATGCATCCTCATTGTCTAATAATTGGAACAGGGTTCGTTTAGTATTGGCACGCGCTCTGGCAGCGTCTTGGCGTGCCAGACTAGTTGGCAACGTCTCGGCATTGAGTACTGAATCTTAAGTAAAAACCGCTTCAGAATACATTGTAGTCACGTGATCGTCTTTACATTTAAGCTCTAAAGTATTTTGTGAGTTCGTTTAGCTTAAAATGTTGGTCGCCTTTAGAGCTGCATTTGAATTGAATGCATTTAGCTACGAGGAAAGTTTATGACTGCGGCTGGCTTCTTTTCTCAATGTTATCCTCGTTTCCGAATAAGTAACCGCTTAAATATGTTATAATGATACCTTGAGCTGAATCTCTGCTTAGTAGAATTCACGTACGTTGTCGTAGAAAATGCCCAGAAAGACATTCCTGCCTTTTGTTTAGTATCAGACCACCTTTAGTTGATGGGATTATAATAATATTAATTATGATGATGGCTTTATATTGAAAAATATTGGCTCTCACCTAACAAGTACTAATTCAACTTTGCTATCACCGCAGACGTTTATGCTACATACATAATATACAGTTATAATTTTAAATTGAACAAAAAAATCAATTATATGTTAATATTTATATCTACATAAATATCTATATTTCTTTAGAAGGTTCAAATAATATTTTTACACAGATATTTCCCAGTTATTTACTTTGTAAATCTGCTTCAGAATAAATATTTCATAATGGTCTATTTGTATTAACATGTATATACATACTATTATATATCTGTCAAAAACAGAATACCGATATTATAAATAGATATTTAATATAAGATAATATGAGGCTTTTCTGAACAATTACACTTTTTCGTGGATGTAATACTCATACTACCTCGATGACCTCGGTGGCGCGACGGTAGCGCAAGCGGCTGCCGTGCAAGAGGTTGTGGGTTCGATCCCCACGCAGGACAATAATTTCTGAGATCCACAAGTTATTGTCCTGGTCTGGGTGTTCTTTGTGTCCGTTAATTGATGTTTGTAAAAGGTCCCCGCGACACAGGGCATGATCCCTAGTGCGGGAGTTGTCTTTTTAAAAATAAACAAACCAAACCAAACTTCTCGCCTCGGGGATAAGCGAGCAGGTGATGTCGGACACCTTAACCTGCTTACCGACCAAAACCTCTATGGTAGCCTTCCTCAGGTGTTCGAGAGAAATTTGGCGAACGTGGTAGTATCATTCAGAAACCCTTTCGTTTCGCCTAAACGAAAAACTCATCAAAACTTTTTTTTAAACTAAATTATACATTTGGTATGTTCTTTTTACAATATTCTCATAAAAACTTAAAATTATTATTAAATTAAATTAAACATAAGCGTAATATGTATTCTAATTTAATTCAAGGGATAATCTTGAGGGACAATGACAAACTATGTTCTACACATCCCCGAATATTCAACCCATTTAGCAAAACTAGTGTAACCCTTCCCCACCTGTTCATATTTCACTTCGCACGCGTCATTTTCATTTAAACATCTCCCATCTCCCCGCGAAGGCGCTTAAAGACAACGTCAAAGACCAGACAGGTATTTAAATATCCAACGAAATAGACGTTACGCATTAATCAGACCCCAGGTGCGCACAGGGCACCTAAAATTAGATACAGGGGGCCATAAGACAAGACCCTTCCGTTATTTATAGGGCCCGGAACACGTGGCGGGCCATCGTTTACATTTGCACCGTGTATATGTACCTTGCGGAGTGTAATTTTGAAGGCTCACAGTTTATTAAAACCTTAATACGAACCAAATTGATATTCACCCCTTTTTGTTAAGAGTCGAGTGGTAATTATAGAGCCAGAGTCGGGGGACAGAGACGAATACTGAACAAACATTGTTGTGAGACTTATGTTTTTTAACGTATTATTAGTAGCAAAAACATGTTTACGTTCTCTTTTTAGAGACCTTATTTGGATGGCTACGATACCATGGTATGTTTTGTACCTTCTGCTGCTGAACGTAGAAATAGCTAATGATAAAATATCTAACAATGCACCTTAAAAATAAAATACGAGTTTTGAATCTCAGAATCTTAGAAGGTTCTGGAATAGTGTCTGCGTTTTGTTAGACGCAGGGATGAGGAAGGCACAAGATCGCGTAAAGTGGAAATACTTGGTGGAGGTCCAGCAAGTCCAGCAGTGGACGTCCATAGGCTGATATGATGTATTTAATCTCTATTAAATTGCTTACATACAATATACATCATAAAAAATACCATTGTTATGGAATATCATAATGCATAAAGTACATAACAAACGTTTCACAGCAATCACAATTCCCACAACAAAACGTGTTCACGACAGTGCCTTACAAATTCAGACAGGAAGACACCCACACAAACATACACGCGTGTGACAAAACGGCACATACCATATTTCTTAACAACAATAGAGAAATAAAAGAGAGAAATAAGCAAACAATCTGTAACAATCTCTTAGGTGTAATGTCTACGAGTATAATGCGCGACAAAAACACATCGCGCGACAAAACGCGAGTGATTTATGTCGCTTGTCGCTCGTTTTGTCGCTTGCGGAGAAGTGTTGCGAGGAGTAATGCGACGGATATTTATCACTTTCTTTATTGAGTCACGGTGAGAGCTGAAGGTAATTACATATAAAGTGCATTGTAGTGATTCGTATCTCTATACTTTGATAACCTATATATTAAAAGTGTACGGTCTCACCGTACATGTTGTGACGTAATTTGCTAGAGCGGCAACTTAGAGGCGCGTGCTAACAATACTTTAATATTATTATAATTAATTGATACTCGTATTACTTTAGTAGCTACCTAACTATACTACAAACAACATATCAAAAAAAGACTTGCCATCTTATCAAACTCTGTGTAATACTTAACTTTACGTGTATAAATAAACATTATGGAAAATCGTTCTTTTTGCGTTAGTTGAAGTTAGGTTGATAGTAGTTGAGTAGTACCTCAACTACTATCAACCTAACTTCAACTAACGCAAGGTGTAAGAAGCTAACTGGCCCTTACAAAAAGGCTTACTGACATTTTAAAAATACAACTCTAACACTACGGGTCAAGTAGTGTTTAGCACTAAATTTTATAAATACGCAGAGGCATAGGTAACTCCGACACCACCCAATAAGTTTTAGTCAATCCATATAGAGCACATCCTTGAACTGGAACAGTATTACGCCATGGTTTAAAAAAGGTTGTCACAAAACCCAACACATATACGTCTGACTAGCGTGGTATTAACAGGGCAAGTGTCTTTCTATTCCAGCAGTGGGACTTGTGACCTATTGCTTATATTCTCAAAAAGAAAACACTACTCAAAACTGTAATAAGAAGTATGAAATGAATTCGCTGTAAAAACTTATCTGTTCACAGTGCACTTGATTAAAACATTCCTTACATTCATTTAAACGTCATGAAAATAATTTTTCAAAGAGCACGACATTCGGAAATGACAAACTTGCGTTTTAACTCACTTAGCTCTACTTAATTAAAATTTTAATTAACGAGCAAAACGCGCTATTAAATCCGCACTTCTTAGAGATAAAACCGCTGTCGAAACGCAGACGTACCGCATCCGGCACGCAGACGCCCCGCCTCGCTGCACCTCGGCTCGAATATTAATAGGGCGCGGTTATCTTTGTGCGCGCTAATTGATTGCGTTCGTTAAATTTTGCAACAAGTCTCGTGAAAATTGTGTATTGATCTGAGATGCGCCGCTGCTGCTTTACCTGCCTCAAGTTTCTATCTCGAGCACCTAGTTGTGCTCTAGATTGATTATTAATAGATTAAAACATGCTTTATCTCTTACTAAACGGGAAATATTTATTTTATTTTGTTCTTTTTAAGAAAAGACTAGACTATTTTAGGAGAAAGTGGTGAAAATAATATTTTCATTCGATATGTAGTTTAATAATTATTTTTATTAATCATAAACTGTAATGTAAATAAAGTGTTAAATAAGAGTATAGGAGTATATATAAATTCTCTAAGAAGAAAACACAGAAACATGTTAAGAGTAAATAAAAACCCCCGTCTTATTGCCAAACGGATTGGAATAGGGTTTTATGATCATTTTGCTTTTTTTCCATTCAATTTACTATAAAAAACCAAACGATGTCCTCCAATAAATAAACGTTAATATCAATTAATATTCCCGTATTAATAGTTTATAACCGTGCCTCTAAACAATATCACTAAAGCACACACAACTGCAGGTAATGCATGTAAGCTTTGTTCAGCTGTCAAAGCCTCCCTTCGACCTGTGACGTCATTTGACACACATTTAACACTTAGGTGTCTACACATTATTCACACGATCTACAGTAATTGAATTTTAGATACATAGGTAATTACATTGTTATGTTAATTTGTAAGCTGGTGATTATGTTAGTACGGTGTGATTTGTAATTTGTTACTTTATTTATAAGTATCTAGTTCCAACTAGAAATTTAGATAATGAACTATTATGTCTTAATTTTTATGCAGTATTAAAATATTAATATTTAAAAGAATTTATTACATTAAATCACGTTCCATATTTTACGACTGCTACGGGAAGGAAAACAACCTGATGAGTATTTTGCATTGATAATGACGAAATAATTAAATAATGTTTTGTGAAGCAAAATATTTTTTTACAAATCCGTATTCGATTTATAAATAAATATGTATTACAACGTGTTTAAATTTTAACTTCTCTTTCACTCTATTCAACATAAATATTATAATATTACCTATTATAGGATACAAGTTAAAATATAAAAACTAAACAGCCAACTCAAATGTTAGTATAACATGTCAATGGTTTTTGTTATCGCAAATTAGAATCCGGCCTTAATAAGTTATATTAAGATATTAATCTTTTTTTTAATAATTCATAATTACTATTTATAAGTCATTATTACTTAATCTATTAATAAACAATAATGTTTATCGTATCAAAATATTCTCTCGATTAGATCTACGATTGTGTATGATTTGTCTAATAACCGGATGGTTGACGTATTTTAATCAAAGGACATCTAACGTACGGAATGTACTTGTTATCTGATAGTAGATTAGATTTATAACTATCACACAGGTATCCACAGAACTATCAAAGACACAGGGCATGATCCCTAGTGCCAAAGTTATCTTTTTTCTTAAATAAAAAAAAAAGACAATGAAGGCTTCTATAATTTAAAATGAAAATTAAAGTTGATTGATCCAAAGGCCACATTTCCTAAAAACATTATTGCCAATAAATTCACTTAAAGTTATGATAAGTATTTCAATTATTAACTGCGTTTATTAAATAATCCACAGATCCTATTAGGTCATTATCTCACTACTTGTACCCATGGGTTACATCGAAATAGATTTTTCTAAATTATTAGTAGCGTAGGTACTCTATGCTTTTATAACAGACACAGTATGAAAATCATGCTAGTTTATAACCGACAGAAAAATAGGTAACAAAACGAATACGAAAAGAATCTAGCTTTATATAGGATTCATTTTAAACTGTACATGGAATACTCGCAATACAACAATATTCAATAAAACGAATATGCATAAATAATAATGAGTAACAAACACACAAAGTCTCGCATTAGAGCGAGCAGAGCGCGTGCGTCGAGCTAACATTACGTCGCATTACCTCTGTAATCCTACGTAATCGCCGCTAGTTGCTACATACATGCCAGCACCTTATTGCAGACCTGACACATTTTGTTGCCAGATTTAGTAAAGCCTATGTACTTTAAACTATACATATTGACTTTCAGGTGTATACTGTAAGTTATGCGTAGAGAAAATTTAATATTATTTATTTTAATAGTGAAAGTATCTATAAAATATAAAACAACTTAATAAAGAACTTGTTTTGGCAATAATTATATCAGTGTCAGAGCAGTCCATCTAATTCAAGGGAGCTAGTCCTGTCTAAATCAGACTGTCCAACGCTTTTATGAAATATCTTGAGATGTTTTATTTTTTATTGTTGCTAAAAATGATTAACTTTTTCCTTAGTCAACGTTCACTACTAAAACATTAGGTATATTTTTACTTCACCACGTCAAAGTTAATATATCTCGTCTTTCTTCAAAATTTACCGTAAAATCAACAAAAAATTGCTCATCTGCTTGTACAAATGCGCTAAAAGTTTAATGGGTAACTAAACATCGTTTGATACGATTATGTTATTGTTTCTCGTAAATACCACTATTAATACACGTATTCTATTTCAGTGATAATTTTAAAATTGCATAAATTCAAATAGGAGTACTACGACAAATTTTATTTTTAAAGGATCTCTCAGATAAGTTGTTTACTTTTACACGGACGAATCTGAGTCCAGAACAAATTGTTTATTCAAGTTTTATTTTGTCTTACAATATTTGTAAAAAAATACAGGTCAGACAGGAAAAACAAATTAAAATTCAATAATTTTAATTTGTTTCTAATTAAAATTCAATAATTTTTATTTATTACATAAAACGCATAAAAGTAAAGTAACAATATATTTGCATACATCCGAGCACTTAATCGTAAAGGGCTGTCTCATCCAGTCCCCTGTCCTGTCCTGTACATTATTTCACTTCTGTAGGTAGATCTACGTGTCGAGTGTACAGTGGAGACAGTATTTACAGGGCGCTCTGTCTGTCCTCTCAAGAAGCCATTAGCACTGAATGCGTAGCACAGAAGCATTAAAATTCATCTGTAAGTCTCTATGAGTAGTGGGTTCCACTGCGCTAACTACAGATTTAACTATTGTTGAGTGCAATAATATTTTAAACGTTTTATCTATGCCAGCGCTGGGACTTGGAGTAATTATAAACAACTGTAAAAATACTTTGTCTTTGTGCCTTCTTTATGCACTCAAATCATTGAGAGTACATACCTAAACAACGGTCCCATTCCATGGCAGCCAAATAGTGATTACTGCACTATCCGCTCTTTTGGAAAAGAAAATAGCTGATGACTTTTAATTCCATTCTTTAAAACATTTAGTCATAGGCCCGGTCAAAATATCTATTTTAACACCATTGCGGTATTTTAATGTTTATATAAAGGTAACACACAAAGTTTGCGACAATAATCATATCTTTCATTAAATTATGTTTTATCAATGTTGTAATCGTTATCTTTTTGTAAAACTATCTAATCATATCAATATGTCGGTATAACCCACAAGTTGTTATTAATCAAACATCAAACTGACTTCAAAAACTTTACCCATAATCTTAAGATTAAACTAACCCAACAACAGTTTAACTGCGTAACAAACTACAGTTAACAGAACGGTGTCGCTGGCCCTCCCCCAGCGTCGTGTACTAAGCGCAGCGCGTTTATCATACAAATGGATTTCCTGAATAAAACCTTAGCCACTATTAATTAAATGCGTTAATAGTAAAGTTTTATATTTAATACTTTATGTGCAGGAAGCTTTGTCTGTTATGACCTCCTCTCACTACCTAGCGTTCATTAACAATTTACTTGTTTTGTTACTTTTTATTACTTACTGTAATAATAGTGTTGTCAACATTTTCTTATGGATAAAAATGAGGTGATTAAGTATAATATTATTACTAACCGTGTAGTGAGTGAGTAAGAATACTTGGTATCATCTCCTAACTTCTTTCAATGGGTGTCGCTCGATCAAAAGAGGACATCCGTTATTTCAGGTATAATCTGCGGCAGCTACAACTAAATAAACGAGTTCTATTCCTGCTTCTGTCATAATTTGTGTGCATAAACATGGTCTCTATATTATTATCTCTGCCAATAAAGACCTGTGCTTAACAATCTAAAACTACAATACTTTAACCACTGTCTTGCAGAGGTCGTCCATTAAATACACATAGAACAATCTTTATTTAGCAAAAAAGAAACATTATAATTAAAAGTGTGTTTATGAAATCTAGATTTTACCCAACACAACATACAAATACAACCACATAACATTTATAATTAAAATACAAAAACTCGCAAATGTAATGACACCAAATACACTCTATTAATTAAAGTCGTTCGCTCCAATTGGTAACTTTTCATATAACGCGGCGACGGCGTAGCGCTATGTACTCGTAGCACCGATACGTAATCATACTAGTGCTACGAGTGCTACGACGATGAAAATGTTTTTACGTAATTTGTTTATCATGCGTGTACGTGCGATGTGTTAGTTTAATTATGATGTTTTTTAAATAAATTCATATATTTTAAGTAAAAATGACAACTCAGTACACAGTACAGTGTGACATCGCTACCAGCTTTATTCGGAGCTGCAAGATACTTAAAAAAAGCAACGTCTATAGTCGTCAAAAGGCTTCCTTATAACTTAACTGATAAGCCTAGGAGATGTGTAGGCTGGTATTACCACCTCCAAGTAGCAGTGTGACAATATTAATGTGTCAAATACAAGAGTTATCGGTGTTGAACTTACGAGTAGTATATCACAGCGTAAATATCTAGATAATACACGATTCCACTACTTAGAATTAGTAGAGAGTTGTTGATAGTAGAGGTAAAATACATAAGACAGTCTTTTATCATAACAGCCCATTTACGTCCCACTGAAGGGACGGTCCTCCTCCCGTGACGGATGCATATTTGGCCTACTAAAACCACGCTGGTCAGACGGATTAGTATACGGTTTAATTTCAAGTTTTCCTTCTTTTTATCTCGTAAAGATAATATTCACGGATAGTATTTTAGTCGGTTTTTACGACACCCATGGGATGAGTTGGGGAGGTGACATATTATTGTATTCTTACTCCATTACCACACGGAGAACGAGAAGACAGGCTTTACAAAACTATTATTTCAGTCAGTACTTGTAGAAATATTTGCAACAATAAAGAACTTTAAAGTATGATCTTAGTAATATAAACAATACTTTAATAAGTCCTCTACCTTCACAATATTGTTTCCCACGAAATTACTTTTATAATGAAAAGAGAAACAGCCTCCGCGATGACGTCAGAGCTCGTTGTCTTAACTAAGTGTGCTATCAAAGTTTTATTAATCCGCGGTCAGAGATGCCCTGCGTGACTTTATTACTCGTAGACATAGAGTGCCTGATATTAAACTGGACTCAAAATA
This sequence comes from Schrankia costaestrigalis, assembly GCA_905475405.1. Classification (NCBI taxonomy): domain Eukaryota; kingdom Metazoa; phylum Arthropoda; class Insecta; order Lepidoptera; family Erebidae; genus Schrankia; species Schrankia costaestrigalis. Next base: position 18,458,949 of record FR997843.1, read on the forward strand.
GTTTTAGAAAAAAATAAACACAGATATGTAATTAACAGTAATTCTTCAACTGTGGAAAGTACTGTCTTAAAAAAATTTAGTGATAACTTCATTATTATCTATACTAATATTATAAAGAGGTAAAGTTTGTTTGTTTGTGAAGTTGTAGGGCGTAATCTCAGGATCTCATGAACTGATTCTAATATTTCTTTTTGTGTTGAATAGTCCATTTATAGGGGAGTGTCATAGGCTATACAGGGTGGCTCAAGCAAAAGAGCACAGTTAACATTCAGAAGTAAACTTAATATGATTTAAGCCTCAATAAAAACTATTACAAAAATAATAAAAAATAAGATAAAGTTAAAATAATCTTTAAATAATTGTGTATAACCACGGTATACATCTAGTAAATCAAAGCCTCGAATATGTATGATTACGTTCATCTAGTCAAAGATCACAGTAATACGTGAATGTGCGACACGTAACTACAATTTGCTCCCGTTTATCTCCACACATACATACACACATACAACGTGTATAAAAGTTTAATCAAGCAACATTTTACGTTTGATGTATGACGTAACAAGTTGCACGACTCTACAGTTTGAATACAGCCTCAGTACTAACTTGTGTATTGAGTCAGACTTTGTCACTTTTTGAGAGGTTTTTACTAATTAAAGTAAAAGTATAACAAGTTATTATTGTATAGGTAAGTATTTGAAATAGTATACATGTATAAAACTTGTATTCTTTGCAAATTCACTGTTTTTTTTTTTAAATATTAATTTGTGATACTCTATGTAATTATTATTACAGGCTTAAGTTGTTATAGTTTTTTTATATCACTAGCGGAGATATGAGCCTATCATAGGACATGGCCTTGCTATAAGTTTACCAGAAAGTTAATATAATATCTAAATGCTAATATCAAACTCTCAGACAGTTTCCTTAAACAAATTCTGAGACATGACAAACCAAAACTGTATACAAATCAAGCAGATATAATCCGTTCGATGTTTCGGAAAAAATACAGACATCGCTTTAACAGTAGTTTTTATATTAAAAAAATGTAGAAGTTTGGCATAAAAGTTGGCAGGGCATAGAGGGCAATAAAATAGGATAGGTTGTGCGATAACGCGTAGTCAGTGAACTGTACGCGTGCGATAGTGTGCGTTAGGGGCCAGCACACTACACGCGGAACTTTTACACTTTTTACTGATAACTCTCCTTAAACATTGTCCTTGGGATTTTATAGTTATGTCCGATTTTAAAAGTAGATGCAACCAAAAAGATACTTATGATACACCAAAATATAATATTTAGTATCATTATTCTCAGTCTGGTGACAGAAAGGTATCGTCACCACCCATCACAACACATCTTATGATTGTCGTAAAAGCCAATATGACATGAAACCCTATACAAAAATCCGTGGATAGCGTGTCAGGCGTCGAACTAGTTTCCTTCCATCGCTTAGGAATGACTGTCTCTGTAATGTTAACTTTAACATCTGTCATTATGATGATTTCGCACAAAGTCATTCAGTATAAAAATGAAGCAATTGAAATAAAATGAATCTAGGAAAATCTATCAATGTTTTTGTTAGAAATACATACGTTATTTAAATATCTACCATAAAATTGGTCGCATGTTCAATAAACCTAAGAAACTACTGCCTGGTGAATCTATCGACTCGGCATAATCTTAACAGTATTACGTAGTAAGGCTGTGTGTAAGCACGTCTCAGCAAAATAACATCGAACATAAGCTTTTGTTCACTCGACAAAAATAGGTCTAGACCTTTAATTAAACCTCTTAGAGCAGGGGTCAGTTGAGCGAAAGTCGTTTCAAAGTTGTACTAGTTTAACTAAATTAAATACAATTTTATTGTTCGTATTAGAAGCGAAGAGGCAACTGATTAATAGTTAAAGTTGAATCGATTGAAAAGTTTAGTTATTATTGTAGATTGTTTGTAATCATCTTTTTTATTGGATTTTAGTGCTTTACAATTGCGCCACTCACAGCTGAATGATAAATTCACTAATACTGACAGCTTCTTTTGTAATACGCAAGGTCATAAGTTTGAATTCTTGCAATACAATAACAATTTGTGTTAGCCACTAATGTTTGTCCTGTTTAAAGCCTGAGACAGCTAAAGAGGGAATACTTTTTAGTGTAGCTGACTTTAAAAAAAAGTAAACATAATCTAAATACTCTGTATTATCTAAATACCTCACTAGTTCATGCATGTCCCATTGATGAGCCTCTGTCATAATATATTGAAAATAAAACTCGGATAGCAAATATTACAAGCTCTAGGTACTTAGTTTGGGGCTGGATGGTGTTGTGTGAAAGTGTGAGTATATTTATATTTATTTATTTATTACAGCTGTACACATGTATTGTTCTTTCTCCATGACAAAATAATATATCAAAACTCACAAGAACTTTATTGAAATGTACAGTGTATTGTGTAATCTCATACAACATAATAGCGAACTTAATCATACACGTTATAATTCAAAATCAAAATGGAATCTTACCCGATCCTCTTAATATTAATAACTGAATCCAATCAGACTCATTAGTCACAGAACAGTGTTGCAGCCGCGATCCATGATACATCTTAATTATATAAATTATACTAAATCTGACTCACGGATCTGTCGCTTACGACTCTGTCGTACTGATTCATTCAATAGATTTACTTGTTATGTCATCCTGTTTTTCTTGCTAAATATAAAGTTTGATGTCTGATTAAGTTAATTCAGTATTATTTTTTTTAAATAACAACATAATATAAACGCTCCACTGCATAGGTGAACTTAGTTCAATGACAAAGATAAACTTAACATACTAATTAATATGTAATAAATTTGTTTTCTTTCTCAGATAATCGTGTAATGCATTGTTGTTAAAATCTTAAAGGCACATTTTCTTTTTCAGTGCATTTTTCTTCTTTTTTATATTCTTATATATCTCTTACCGTAAAGCTGCCTAGCCCTATACTTTTATGCGTTCCCTTTGTAAAGCATATTGTCCTTGCCTTTTGTAACAAACCATATTTAACTTCGCTTTAAAAGTATTCACAATTAAATTTATTTCAATTGTAATTTTTACTTCTTAAGCTTACAAAACAGTATGACATCACAAACTATTACAACCGTACTCCTCTCTCATCCTCAATGCCCGACGGACCAGTTATAAACCCGATATCGTTCTCTATAAATCATCTATCGCCGTTGTCTGACCTATTGTTATAATAGAAGGTTGCCCCACTACTATACAACGATTAGATTTATGCTTTACTGTACACTAGTACTATTTAGGTCAACACCTGATTTATGAGCAAATTTAATTACAGTAATAATCAATACCTTAGCTAGATATCGGATCTTACTTACTGGAGGGAATTGAAATTTTCCTGTAGAGATCTATTATACCAATCACACAGATTCCATTTAACAAACTTTTAGAATCTCGTCATGATATTTTGTTTTATTATCATAAAGGTGCCGTGGAGATTGACAAGGAAGAGTTAAAGCAAATTATTTCAACGAAAGAGTAGGATCTTTATACAAAGCCTTGCCTTCCAGGATGTCCTTCTGTCTCCTAACACGATGTACAAAAAATTTACATCATATTATTATTTTTAATTTTACCAAACAAGAAACAGACAAACTCAAAAACAATCTTCATATCTGTATAGTTATTAGTTAAAAGCAATACTACGTCCTGGTCCCGTCACATCTCATTGTCTGACCTCCAGCCTCTATGAATATGCATCTGTCGTTACACCGCGCTCGTAAACTGCTGCTCTGAGTGATTGGACCCTGTAAACCTAGATATTTTTATTTGTAAACACTCTCCCATAAAATGGATGGAGATTTTTATGTCTAGGATATCTTTGAATAAAGTAGAATGAATTAATAATAATGTTATAATACTAGAAAGATTAGTGTTAATAAGGTTGATTATTTTCACGTAAGTACTCAAGAGCACGATAGTGTATTTTCTGGTACTGGTACAGGTTGACTAATAAAACATAGTGCGAAACAGAAGAAGATTCAATCCTATATTGTATTACTTAATCAGAAAAGTAGAGACTCGGAACACTGTAAATAAACGTGGCTAATTTCATGATCAACTAGTTATAGAAGGCACAACCAATAATAATGCATTCGTCATTAAAATTTTCATTACCTAAATAATGATTCTTGAATTTCTGAAAATGACAGTAAACGACTTGGTAAGCTATCTCTTTATGATTTATTAAAAAAGAATAAAATGTTTGTTAAAATGACTCTCATACTGATTTCCGAATTACTAAACCCCGAATAACGTTACCACGAAAACATGCAATCACGAATAACGTTAATCCTTTACCGAAAAATAGTTTTATTTTCACAGAGTAGTAAAAACAATTTTACAAAACGGAAAGTAAATGAAAATCAAAAAGTACGAGATTAAACATAAAATGTTGAGTATGAATACTGCAGTGGGAAGAGATGCCAAGAGAAAATTATTTAATGTTCCTTGAAACGGTTTGCAGCGATGATAAAGTATACGTTAAAAATTCAGTCGCGATTCTACAATGACAAATTGCTAGTTGCAAATCTAAACCCATAGTTGCGAGAAATGTGAGGAAATGTACTATTTCCATAATGTCATTATTATTCTGATTAATGTTACTTACAATTTATTACTGTAAAAATAACAATAACGAGACCTGTGTCGTTGTCATTGTACATATTGGAAAACCTGTGCTTTGATCTCTCTATATTTCAGATTCTAACAAGTCACCCATATGCCGAAAACGGACCACGAAACATCGTAGGTATAATAATTGGCAAGACGATGTGTGTTATTAACCATAAACCTATAAATATTAGGCTCACGAGGCGGTACAGGCAACGGTCCGCCCAGCCATGTTTAAGAATTTCTTAATTCATAACAGTCCTCCCTTTGAATACTTCTCTAAATGTTTTAATTAGCGGCCCTATACTAATTGAATAATAGTCTTGCTTTTGCGATGCGAGATGTGTTGACTTCTTCACCTGGCGGGCACTTATCCCCAACCCTATGTTCCTTTCGCTACCACGTCATACAAAAAAGTACACTTATGTGAATATCTTAAGAGGCCAGCACATAACACTCTGTCTTGTAAAATTTAGTAAATTTGTGGCTCATTCGTAAGATGTAGAGAGTGTATCAGTAGTAAATCAGCAGGACGTAGGAGCGGGGCTAACGACCTCTCACGATCGTTTCGATAACAGGACCCAACTACGAGCGAAACCGAACGATAAAGTTTCACTAGACCTTCACGTAATAGCTCTGATATATACTAAGTTATATTATATACTTAGTGGTAAAGCATATTAGCATTTATTATGTCACTAGTATGGTATAAAATAATAGTTGTGATGTAATTATTGAATTTTTTAACGAATTTTCGTAAAATATATTTTTAAAAGGGTTTAAGGGTGGCTATAAAGAAATTTAATCAGTGGTTATATCTCAATAATACAAAATAACTGCTAGAAAATCACCAAGTAATCGTTTCTGTTTTAATGCTTCTGAATCAGATCGGTTTGAAATAAGATTTTTTGAAAGTTTTAACTTAAAACGTGAAATCACTTTTACATTTATAGCTGTCGTAAAGTTCATGGCATCCTGAGACAGCATGAGCGAAGCCATTTCAAGATTTTTTGTTCTTTTATAATTTAATTTTTCCATCGCAGAACCGATAAAAACCGATTGAATGATAAGATCAGAAGGTGCAACATGATACGTAAGTCACCATCAGTTGTCAGCCAAAAATTATGACCAACACTTTTGAACGATTTAAAATGTTAATAAGTTCTATAAAATTCTTTGTATTTTTTAATGTTCAGATATTAATGATCACTTGTAACACATAGAGCTTATTGAAATTTGAAATTGTTCAGAAGTTGTGATCACCTTGTCTGTAACGAAATATCGAATGGTGACTGTACCTGAAACTCGCTCTACAAAAGCTCATCCTCTCTTTGATAAACTCAACTTAAGTAAATATTTTGTTGTCTATGGAAATCGAATCCTCAATATCACAATCGTAAGCATAAACATAAATTCATCACGTGCACCAGCAATCGAAGCTGTCACCTTCCTTATTGCACGTATCTATCAACATGTCAACAAAATCGTTCTACAGTTTATAATAATACAACGCTATGTGCACGAGTATCCGTCACCATCCCTCCGAGGAGACTCCGACTGTACAACTAGAATTGTGAAATGTATTTTAAGTTTAGCCATTTCTTTTTTGTTTAAAAGTGCAAAACTAAGATTTATATTTTATTCAAAGAAAGTGCAGGACTAGTTGGAAAGTTCTTTGTCTGTCCGGGACGTAAATACAAACAGACATTTTCTACTAAATATGTAATTGTTTCTTTGAGAACTTCCATTTCCCTACTTAGTGCTTAGAACTAAAATGTAGTTTTAAATTGAGCAAATAAAATTATTTTAAACTGCTCATAAATCGCTGTATTATTGCTATTTAGTCGTATATTACGAGCACGGTTCCGCGCTGTGTCCCATGTTTGCCATTTCAGAATCTTACCAGCCTTTCGGTAATCAGTCTGTTGTGGTGGCCACATTAATCGAGTAATACTGAGCGCTATGACGATTGATTTGAGTTATCATTTCGGATTTAATTCCGCAACGAAATTAATTGTAGTATAAGTGTGGTTTATAAATAAGTGAAAAAATATCTGAATAGAAATAAACATTTTTCATGTTTCCGTTTGATCACGATATTGATAAATGTTACGGATTTAATTTGTAATGACATTTAAATATACATAATAAATACTTAGGATTGTTAAACTATGGTTTATTAATATTTATGATTATTATAAATCTTAAATGATAATCACATAAACGAACTAAAAATATTATGTATTTATCATACACATCTATCATTTATCAACGGATTATAATAATGTATTTATTAATTGTTATGTGGCTTAGTTTAGCTTTAATCTAAAACTAGTATTAATAGGTTTTAATTCTTCAGTCACAAAGCGAATTAAGTTCAAATACTTTGTAACTGTTAGGTTTTTATAAATAAATTTGAAAAGTATGATAATACATTGCCAACATTAAACAAAGCTATTTAACTAGCTGTCCCTATTCTGCTATTCATACCACCTCATACATAATGTACATCGGATCAGGAAAACAAAAACTAAAATAAACCTTCGCAAAATGCTTGACACATATAAATAACTGTTTCTTACAGCTAGTGCCCTCGTATTTTTACGTCTATCTATAAAAAAATAGTTGTGGCTGCTTATCCGCTCTCTTGTATTCACAAAAACTGACACCTACAGATGATATTTACCTTCTGAATCATAACTTGTAATATTTATGACCATTGTGTAACTAACAACTTACAATTATAATTGCAATATTATTGTACAATACCTAATGAAAATAACATGATCGTCAAGTTAACGAACTTTGATTTCTTAAAATTGTGTTGAGCAGGGCAGGTAGATTAGTGTAGGTGGATTAGATTATTGCAATATTTAAAGGCATAATATTTATCAGTGATTTTAAATACAGTTAAATATTTAATGTAGTTTTAATTACTAGCAGTTAATAATAATTGACAAATTCGACCAATAAATGAATCCAAATAACATTATTATAATTTTTCAAATAAAGTTGCATAGCATTATAAAAACATTATCAATTTACACCAACCAGTATTAATCTGATTATAATTTTGTTAACAACAGTTTCCGCTGATTATATTTCCAATTGGATTTAATGATAAGATTAATTTAATTATAGAACGCACGTATATGATAACGTGGATATTAATAAACGATGCATACTAAATATAAAGATAACTGTAAACGTCATTAAAAATATACCAATCAATCTTAAAATCTAAAACTATGTAATAAGAAAGCAACAACTTAGTAACAGTTGTTTGAAAACAAAACTACAAAATAGTTTAGCAACTAAATATAGTCGTCGCTGGCGGAGGACCCAAAAAAAACCAAAACTGTTTTAAACTAGTTTAATCAAATTAAAAGTACAATATAAGAAAACTATAATTAAGTTAATATTAAGTTCCTATTCCTATCGATGCTAGATTAAGAATGACATTATTAATATGATATAATATTAAATTACAACAATAGTTATTACTGTGGGAATTGCGAAATAAACGTATGGCGTGATATTGGCACGTTGTGCTGAGTGGGCGCCTCGTGCTGGCCTCGGTTGCGATGCGCGTTGCAATTGTGTCCTAGTGTCAGCGGTTTCCCTAAGACACCGATATGTAACACCTCCATCACCAGATCAGCAACTATTTTTGAGGTCTTGGCTGATAAAATATTGCTGTACTAGCTTTCGGTGTCGCTGGTTCTAAATTTTCTTTAATAATTTCCTTTTCAGGTTTCTTATTGGTGCATTGCAGGATTTTATATCGTTTCAGGATAATGTATGTACCAAGCGCAATGATACCCATGAGAATAACGTAGAGCGGGATCGTTGTGTGGTACAGATAATCTGTTGGTACAGATTGTGGTTCTAGTGGAGGCTGTGACAGTAATTTATATTGTATGTCATGTAAGTTTGATAGGTTGATTGATTTCAGGTTCACTTGAGAAGTTTCAGGTTGGACGTCTTCATCGTAGTGTAATTTGGTGATCTTCACTGGTTGGCCCTTCACATGATCGTTAAGGTTAGTGATGGTGAATTCAGGAGTATACAGGAAGCAGTTTACAGGAACTGTAGCCAGGTAAGTGCCTCTTAGTATGTTGTACTCATCTCGTCCACATGTGGTATGTATTCTTGTTTCCTTAGGAAATGAGATAACGTAATGTTTCTCATCTAACTGTTCCATAGACGTTTTTGTTAGGGATACAGTTGTAACTTCGCAGCTTCCATCTAATGATTGGTTTCTTATAAGGGTGTAGATACAATCTGGCTGTCGCCGCAGCTGGTGATCCATCTTCTCTTCGCAGAGATACCAACTGTTGTGCTTCGGGCATTCTGCCTCTATGTACACGTAACCTTTGCTATTTGTTGCAATCAAAGGATAAGGAGGGATAAGGGTATGTTGAAACTTATTAGGGGCTATAGATAGTCTATACAGGTCGTAGTTATCTAGAGAAAATATAGGGATCTTAAACACAATTACTATTTGACTACCTGAATAATAATAGCCTGGTTTAATAATGTCGTAATATTCTCTTATCTCTAAATCTATAATCTTATCTCTACCATAAATCTTAACTATCTTCTTAATCATAGAGCGTAAGCTCTTAACACTAATCATTGAATGGTGTGAGCTTGAACTGTGAATGAAAGCTAATATGTTTTCAATCCTGTTCAGTTCATTTAAAACTTCGTCTAGGTTCTCTGTAAGTATGGTTAGAGCTTGGCTAAATTTTGCAAATCTTATAAGATTAAAACCCTTATGCGCGTCTTTATTTAATAGTAATATCAAAGTTTTATTAACAGTGACTTGATTATCTACTAATTGAGAAATAATACTAGAGTGTTGTATCATCCACTCTTTACTGAAACTAATATGTTTATTAAATTCTTCTGAAAACTTGTAATCGTTATCCTGTAAGATTTTAATAGCATTATCGTACTTAATGGCATCTGAAATATCTAAATTTCCAGTAACACTTTTTATAATAGAACCTAAACTATCAATGAGACCTCGCTTTACACGATTTGGCTTTAACGTTTCTAAATTATTAACTACTTTAACTAACTTATTTGAAAGATACTCTATTTGAAGTTCGTACAATGAATACGTATTATTATCTAACTTAGTTCTAAAATAATCTAATTGATTTCTTATTAAATTAACTTTCTCATCTATATCTTCAAGCTGAATATACTGCAAAAAGGAATGGTAATGTGTAATAAGTCTGGTTGCGCCAAGACGAAAAGGTAGTATTCCTGGGCCCTCGTCTAGGCTTTCAAGTGTTATCTCCGGATTGGTGTCCTGGGCTGCTATCAAAGGAGCAGTCAGGACCAGTAGCACCCTGTAACAATCGAGCGCTAATTGGTACTCTTTTTAATCTATTTTTCGCGACGGGACCTCGTTTTTTAGAGGTGTATACATGAATAGGTAAATCAGCTAATACATTATCTTGAGTATATCTGGGGGCTAACTTCTGACGGCTTGCTAATGGGTTACTAACGAAGATACGTTGTTGAGGTTGATACTCAACTTCAGGTTCGCGATTCTTGTTGCGATTTTCTATAATTTTACTGCGGTTTTCTAATGAAGACTCATTTATAACATCATACACCAGTTTCATTTGATTCCTATGATTCTGGGTATATTGTTGGATAAGTAATTTATTTAAATCTACATCAAAAGGCTCTCGTGGGTCAAAATGTCCAGTTATAATATCAAACGGTCGGCATTTAGTAAAGCTATGAATAGTATTATTATAGGCTAAGATTGCATAAGGCACAAGGTTTATGGTATCTTCTCCCTTATGAGTTAATTTTAAAATGCGTAAATGCTCAAGGAGTGTAGAATGGAACCTTTCTACGATACCGTTATCGTTAGGGGAATGTGGTAAGGTTTTATGATGAATAATTTTATGTAGAGTAACAAATTCATTAAATAATTGATTTGTAAATTCCGTACCATTGTCTGACACGATAGTTAACGGCAGACCATGATGCGTGCTGAATTTCAACAATGACTGTAAAATACTAATTGCAGTGCCATCTCTTACATGATACGCTTGAGCGTATTTAGAGAACACATCTACTATTGTTAAATATTTTTCAGACTGAATTGTTAATAAATCTACATGAACTATCTCAAACGGTTTAGTGGCAGGGGGTACTAATTTCAATTGTGGTTTGATCGGATGGCGATCGTATTTTGCCTGGCCACAAATAGTACAACTATTAATAAATTTTGTTATATCGTCCTTCATCTTTGGCCAGTAATAACGGTTAGATAGACTAAGGTAGCACTCATTTATACCACGATGGTTGGACTTTCCGTCATGGTAATGTTTAATGATTTCCTGTTGTCTAAGATATTGATTAACATTCTCTAATTCTCTTTTAACTAACACTAAATTCATAGCGGAACTTCTAAACTTTTCTTGTATAATCGGTATAATGTCATACATAGATAAAGGTGGGTTTAATAATAACGCGGTTTTTACTTTAGGATTAACGTATTCTTTAATAATATTAATTATATCTGTTTCAAGATTAGATTGAGATGCCTGTACGCTAGTTCGAGTATGGGTATCAAAAGGTTTTGATGTCGTGGGACGCTTCTTTATATCACCAACTACAGTAATACAAAGTTGCCTATGGAATTTGTTTAAAGGTTCCTCTACGATAGGGACTTCGAGAATAGGGTTTTCTTCACTAGTGTGTATTGTGGCTGTAGAAGAGCCAGAAGACGATTGATGCTCAGATACATTTGCTGCCATGGAGCATGCTTCCTCGTTGTTAATTTGAATTCGAGAAAGTGCATCTGCGTTTGTGTTACTAGAACCCTTTTTATATACTACGCTAAAATCGTACTCTGATAGCTTAAGTTTCCATCGAGTTAATCTAGAGTTAGGCTCTTTTAGGTTCATAACCCACTGTAGTGGTTTATGATCCGTCACTATTTTAAATTTCCTGCCAAAAAGATAAGGCCTAAAATATTTAGTTGCCCATACTATCGCGAGGAGTTCTTTCTCGATAGTACTATAATTTATTTCGCTCTCGTTTAGCGTACGGGATGCAAAGCAAACAGGTTTATCTGTACCTATAGTGCCCTGTGATAAGACTGCGCCTAATGCTACATTCGACGCATCAGTGGTGAGTATAAAATCTTTTGTAAAATCGGGATATTTTAATATTGGATCATTAGTAATAAGCTGTTTACATTTTTCAAAACTTTCAGTATAAATAGAATTAATTATAACTTTTTTACCCTTTTTTAAGCACTGTGTTAATGGTTTTGTAACGCGAGCAAAATCTGGTATAAATTTTCTGTAATAGCCAACTAACCCAAGGAATTGTTTAATTTCTTTTGGAGTAGTTGGTATAGGGTAATTCTGGATAGCTTTTATTTTATCTGGATTAGGTTTAATACCTTCTCTGGTAATGACATGGCCTAGGTAAGAAGTCTCTAACTTAAGGAATTCGGACTTATCTAATTGAATTTTGAAATTTGATTCTTGTAATTTTTTGAAAACTTTTTCCAGGTTTATAATGTGCTCCTGGAGCGACGTGCTGAAGACAACGATGTCATCAAGATAGACGGTACAGACAGTGTTCTGAAGGTCCTTAAGGACATTGTCCATGACACGCTGAAATGTGGATGGCGAATTCTTCAAACCCATTGGCATACGTAAGAATTCGTAGTGTCCGTTCTCTACATTAAATGCTGTCTTGGGAATGTCAGCGGGATCCATCTCAACTTGATAAAACCCACTGGCAAGGTCAAGGGTGGTGAAATATTGGCAATTTCCTAACTTATCTAGCACATCATTAATATTTGGAATAGGGTATTTGTCGTCATGAGTTTTTTCGTTAAGTTTACGAAAATCAACCACTAATCGCCATTTGGTCTTTCCAGAGGCATCAGCTTTCTTTGGAACAACCCAAATGGGAGAGCTCCAAGCAGACTCCGAGGGTTGAATAATACCCTGAGCTAACATTTTAGAAATTTGATCTCTAACTTCTTCTTTATGAATGTGTGGATAGCGATAACTCTTAGTATGTACGGGTACTTCGTCTGTAGTTCGAATGTGGTGTTTTATTTTATTGGTGAAGGTTAAAGCCTCCCCTTCTAAATAAAATATATCAGCGTATTTGCCGCATAATTTTTCTAAATTAATACGTTCTTCCTCGTTGAGGTGATCTGTCCTTAATCGAGAAATAACGTCTTTTGAGCGTGAGGATAACGGCTCGCTATATTGAAAGTCCTGAGATGGTTTGTCAGAACATTGAATATTATAGGCTTCTGCCTGAACTGCTCGGTCCATAGAAAATACTATGTCATGTGAAGTGGGATTTATTACTTCAATATATCCCCGATTATTAATGACTGTTGTAAGGCAATCTCTAATTAGGCAATTGGATATTTTTTGTTCAGTAATTAATGCATCTCCGTCATGTAAATTAATAGGTAATTTAATTAATTTAGAAGAGTTGCCTGGTATTATATCCTCAAATAGGTTTACATTACGAGAGTTATACATACTAATACTATTCGTTGAATTACGCGTAATTAATAATTTATCTTTAAGGTCAATTTTGGCTTCCCATTGCTCTAATAAATCTAAACCAATAAGCCCATCAAAGTATTCATGAAAATTGTATACAAATAGTTTGATAAATTCAGACTCCTGAAATTCGTTAAAGGTAGGTACTGTTATAGAATAATTGTTTCTTGTTGTAGCATGAACGTTTGTTACTTCGAACGGATCAATATTTAAAGGTAAGTTATTGTAAAATTTCTCTACAGCTTTAGGACTAATAAAGGACTGATTTGCACCTGTATCAATCAAAAACTTTAAAGGCGGCTGAGAAATTTGTATATAAGGAAGCTGTCTTTGGGTTTGGAGATTTAATTCTATTTTAATTTGTCTGATCTCCCGCGTGTTTGAAAATTCTGATCTTCAACAGAGCTAGGGCCCGGTTGAGGGTTATCGTAATTATACTGCGCGTAATCTACATATTGCGGTGCTTCTAACATTAAGTGAGATGGTTCGACATTATACTCTGTATTCGTGTCGTACGCATCGTAGCATGGTTCCCCATAATACTCAGGATAGTAATATTGGTCAGAGTAATCACTACATTCGTTCATGTTCATTTCTTTAGCCTTGAAATAATTAGTTGGCGGTGGATTACCACTCTTGCGCCAATCATGACCGGCTATCGGTGTATGTGAAGGCTTATCCCTACTAACATAATGGCTAACGCCACTCATAGGCTTAGGGCCTGTGGACTGCTGAAAAGGCTTGGGTTGCGTATTAAAATTATTATTACTATTATTTTTTTTTTTTTTTTTTTTTTTTTTTTTTTTTTTTTTTTTTTTTTTTTTTTTTTTAAAAAGACAACTCCCGCACTAGGGATCATGCCCTGTGTCGCGGGGACTTTTACAAACATCAATTAACGGACACATAGAACACCCAGACTCAGGACAATAATTTGTGGATCTCACAAATTACTGTCCTGCGTGGGGATCGAACCCACAACCTCATGCGCGGCAGCCGCTGGTTTTACCGGCGCGCCACCGAGGTCGTCACTACGTATTACTATTATTAAATCTATTAAAGTTAGGCGGCGGCGCCCTGAACATTTGTTGCGTACGCGAAGGATTTACTGATGCGTTCCCGTAAGGGTTAGGTCTATTAAATTGCATATTCGGTTTCCATAGCTGTGGTGGTGCCTGAAAATTATTAGTAACAGGGGCGTTTCTTGAGGGCGAATTAAACGTTTTATGAATAGGATTAGCAAAAGAATTTGAAGGCAATGTCTTAGGCAGATTATAATTATTGTTACTATTACTATTCGACTTTTTGTCGCTTAATGGTTCGTGACGATTCTGCAAGTACATAACGTTCAATTCCTCCTGCACAAATTCCAGCGCTTTCTCCACACTATCAGGACGCATACATCGTACCCGTGAGCCTAAGGGTTCCTTAAGACCCCGGACGAAGGCCTGCATAGTTAATTTTTTATACAGCGTCCGTTTAGCCTCCACGGTCGTATCTATGGACTCGTGTAAAGTTACATACGTCATGATGGTGCAGAACAACGTAACACAACGGTCATAAAATTCCTGTGGTGAACTATTGCCCTGAGTCGCTAACATGAGGTCGTTATATAGCGTGGTCTCATCTCTCTGGTCTGAGAAATTATTAATTAAAGCCTTTTTAATGCTACTCCAATCTTCAGGTATACCATTAGAGTTAATAATTTGTGCAGCTTGCCCGGTAATTTTATTTAGAATACCGTTTATTAAGCATAGCCGCGCTAAATGGTTATCTGGATTACTTTCTAAATATTCAGAAACTATTCGGTCACAAAGTTGTATGAACCTTGGTAAAATATGTGGGTTCCCATTGAATTCGGGTACTAATCTTAATGTTTTATAGATTAAGTCGGCGTCCGACATCTCTAAATAATTATCTATACTTAATGAAAAATTAGAATCTAACGAAATATCTCTATTCAAGTCTAAATCTAACCTCCGCGCTTGTCTAGAGTGATCAGTCACTCTAGTAGTTTGCTTAGGATGAAAAATGGTTACAATTAAGTATAACTAAAGTGTAACTAAAATGTAAGGAAAGGATATTGAAAGCAACACACAGAAAGATTTCAAGTGTACTTACAGTATCTGCATTTCAGTATCTCTGGGATCGATGTCTGGATGTCTCCTCCGTGCAGGACGTCAGGTTCTTCTTGCTGGATACTCGGTGAACGCGATCGCTCACGGCGGCGGTAGCGATATAAGAAAGCGATATAAGAAACCTATCTTCTGAATCGAGACGCCTCGAGTATCCTACCGGCTGCGCCAAATATAGTCGTCGCTGGCGGAGGACCCAAAAAAAACCAAAACTGTTTTAAACTAGTTTAATCAAATTAAAAGTACAATATAAGAAAACTATAATTAAGTTAATATTAAGTTCCTATTCCTATCGATGCTAGATTAAGAATGACATTATTAATATGATATAATATTAAATTACAACAATAGTTATTACTGTGGGAATTGCGAAATAAACGTATGGCGTGATATTGGCACGTTGTGCTGAGTGGGCGCCTCGTGCTGGCCTCGGTTGCGATGCGCGTTGCAATTGTGTCCTAGTGTCAGCGGTTTCCCTAAGACACCGATATGTAACAAACTACTAAGCAACCAGTTGTTAGTTGTATATAAACAATGAGAGCAGATGATAGTGGGCACGTCACAGGTTCGCTCCATCACTGCCAAGGGCCGCGCGAGGCGAGTGGAGCCGCAAAAACGGCAAGTGTTCGAGTGGCATTCGTTTCATAAATCTCACGCAGATGCCGTAGGTAACCGCTATAAATTCTGTAAACGCCAACTAGAGCGATGTTAGTGTATGGTGCATGCTTCAGGCGGCAGAACATTTATGAAAATTATAATTTTTCTAAGAAAGCTGTACCAAACTATTGTCAGTTTGATTTCTAGCACTGGCCAGGCCAGGCTGGTTAATTTAATTTTTAAAGTTAATTATAATATATCAAGAACATCTACCGATGCAGTTGTCATTTTACTGACAACTGCATCGGTAGGTTTTTCTTTGCGGTCTGCGACATGAGGTCACGGTCGAGAATCAAACCCAGGTTAATATTCGTGTAATTCCCAAACAATTTTCTTGCGCTTGGATGTTTTTGTGATCATTAATTTTATGTATGTAGGTACATAATTGACTTCGCGACACAAGGCTCATTCCCTAGTGCAGTACTTAGTTGTCTTTTTTAATGAAAAAAGCAATGCAGCCTAATTTAACTGTTGATTTAATCTTACACATACAAAGCACCGCCTGGTGGCAGAAAACGTATCGAAAACCTTTATTAACTAAAAATCAACGCAAGTATTCAAAGAACCCCTTAATCCTATACCTTAGAGCACACGATATCACGACGGGAGCTCGGCAGAGAATAAAAGATAACGATTGAAAGATTCGCGCCGAGCCGATAGGCGCCGCGCTACAGGACATGTGTTTTTGATGGCCCTCCCGCCCTCACACCTACCTCCCCCTCAGGAAGGGAGGACACAGCCTGTATTCAAAGTCATCGCCCATTGTGATTTGGTTTTTATGTGAATGATACTTGATTATTGACGGTTAATTTAACGTGTGACTGATGGTGGGAATAAAGTAACCGTTTGGAATGTTGGTGTATTTGGTGTGTGTGTTTTAGCTGATAGGTTGAATTATTAATGCCGAATAACTTCCTCAAAACTTTGGTATGCGTCCATAATATATGCGCTATGTATGCATATTTAAGAGTGGAAACTGTTTTGGTTTAAGTGTAGTTTATAAGCATAATAAGACTGTATGTTATAACTGTTTGTTTCCCAAATATATAAATAAATAAATAAATAATATGCAACTGCCTTTTGATTTGAAGCCATAACATATTACAATTTTGTACACCCATATAATATGACTGTAGGTTCTACATATTTGCTAAATTTCTAGGTACGTATATTCCTTGCGAGCTCTTTTTTAAGTGTAAAATGATCATACTCACTGTTGACACACTTACGATTTACATGAGATTAACACTTGCAAGGTTGGAAATGTTAGAACTGTGATGTTTCTTGCGCACTTTCTTGGTTTGCAATAATCGGGCAATAAATTGTGTGTTGACCTACAACACACAATTTGTTCATACGAGCCAATTAACGCGTCTCTCTCTGCAGAGCGTAAGTTTCGTCTATTTGGATTGGAGGTCAAAGTCAAATAGAATAGGTATTAATGTAATATTTCGCCCTTCTAGTTGCTATTAGTGATAGGTAAATGGTATGACAGATTAAGGACTCGATATTCTATTAATGTAGTGGTGAAAACTCAGTGGTACTTTATCCCACCCAGCATGTCCGTGCGCAAAGAGATCTCAGAGGGTTGTTATGAATACAATTTGATCTTTATTACTTATTTATCTTACCTTTTAAAATAAAGTTTGTAATGTAAAGTTACAGTCGTCTTTATGAAGAACTAATCACCTACCTACGTGATTTTTTAAAAGTGACTTTCGTTCGGCCAACCGCTTAGTAAAATTAATAAAAATAGCTCAATAAAATTATGAACCTTATAGATTAAGTGAAGACGTCTTATATTTTTACTACATTATCTGATAAATCCTGCTAGCTGTATACAATAATATAGACTCCAAAAGAAGAGTAGGCACTCTGAATACAAAGTATGTGACGCGTCCCAACTCATTGATATTCATTATTTTCGCGTCTACGACTTCACAAGCAATTGTAGTTTAACTTTCCCTCTAGGTAAGTTATCCATTAATCCAGTGAAAGTCACTTCTGGCTTCATTCCAACACAGAGAAAAGCGTCATTAGATTTTTTCGTCTCAAAAGCACAAAACTGCCAGTGGTCTTGATAAATGACTAGCACCCCCTATCCTATGGCAAGTTAATGTCGTTATCGGAGAAGAATGGGTATACTAAAGTAACTGTGTATACCTACATACATAGCTATTCTTTTTAGTTTTACGAGGGCGATATTTAACAATGATTCGGTGGAGGGCTCACGGGGTTAGCGCACTCTGTATAGTGTCGTTTATAGGTCAACTTAGAGATGTCGTTACTTTGTATAACTAATATTTATGTCTTGTAAACCATTGGTAGAGTGATATTTCCTTGGGTTTATTTCTTGTTATTAATTTAAAGATATTTTCCTAAGAGCCATTTAATATTCCACTGTGTTACTGGCTTACGCTAGCCAGAAGGATTGGTAAGATGTTTGTTACATTATTTTTTTTTCAAAAGTAATGTAGGAAAAGTTTTTCTACTAACTCACAGAACAAAATAAACAAACGCAATTTTGTCAAAACTTATTTTATGATATCTTTTAACATAGCATTGTCTTTTATTCGCAATGTAATGTTACTAGGCCAATTAAAAAATCTATCTTGAAATCAGTTTTCATATTTTGATGTATGTACGTTCAAAATAAAACGTAAAACAAACCGACAAAAACAAAACTGTTAGCTAATTCTAAGTTATACTACCCATCATACATACTAATGCATATCAATTCGATCTACCGGTCACCCATGACATCTCTATACCTCGGGGACTCACCCCTTATGCGGATAAAAATAGCTCCAGCAAAGATATATTCATCCTTTCATCCCTACCGCATACCTGTGTCAATCGCCCTACATCAAGTTGTAACGAGCTTCGCAAATACACGCGAAATTGAATCAGGCAATTATAGGCTTTATTCTGTTTGCAGTAAAGTATGTGTGTTCGGTAAATTTACATGATAGCTGTGAAGCGAGGCACACACCTGCGGCCGGTCATTCGTCACCGCGAGTATAAACCGTGCGTCGTCACTCGGACGTTTGTGGAATAAATATACGCTTGTGTGTACGAGCTCTAATTGAATGCAGCGCCTAAATGTGCAATGTGTCTTTTACATTTATTTTCTTACGGTAGGTATTTTTATTCTTTAAGATAAGGCTATCTACAATGGTAAGGTCAAATTTAACATGCTAGTCAATGCTATCTTTTCTCAAGAGGATTTTTCGTTTGAATTGGACGATTTACAGAAATTCATATATGTTTTAAGATGAAAAAAAAATACTAAACGCATTTTAATTCAATTTCTTTGTGAACAGTTTGAAAGAAAAAAATGTTTAAGTATTTAAATTATTACTTACTTGTAACTTATAGTAAGTGATGTGTTTTGCGGTGTCTAATAAGAGGTTTTTTTACGTTTATTTTGAACGATTCACAGAAATTTATTATAGTTTAGTAAAGAAAACGACATCAACTAACTAATTTTGATATACCTAATTTCTATACTATATCAAATTTGTACACTACCAATTTGAAAGTCTTAACCAAATATGTTTTATTCAAATTAGGCAACAAATAATAAATAACTTAGTTTACGTTATACTTGTCACATTTTTGCCCTTGAGTCCTTTCCATTAGTTGACTTTAACAACTAAAGTGGTGAAACAAAAGAAAAAATAACTTTAAATTTATTATGAACAAAAGTAAGTAAGAAAATAGAAAAGAATTGTTTATTGTTAAGATACCAAGTTCTCTGCTCGTTACTGTCAAGTCGTGAGAAAAAATGTGAATAAGAAATTCTAACTCGAGTCTTAATCGACACAATTTGTACTTTGTTATTTCTGTACTAATGCGGTTCAACGGTTTTATGTCAAAAATATTTTTTTACGTGTATATTATATCTACAGTATTTTATATATTAAGTACTGTATAAGTCTTTTAGGTAAGAGGGAAATCACATGTAAGATTATAATTAAGGTTAGCGAGAAATGCTTGTTCGGAAACTTGTACAAAAATGTAAGTATAGAATTCCCTGACGTAAGAATAGGTATAAAATAAAGAATAGGTTGTAAGTAAAGGAGTTGCGTTTCGTCTCCTCTCTAAAGATTTAATTCAAACCATACTTTAAGCAGCTTAATGTTTATGGTTTTAAGGCTAGGAAAAACTAGTTTGGAAGAATTAAATAGATAAGTAATAATATCATTCAAGCTGTACTACATTATTACACATAGAGGGCACTGTATGTTAAAAGCTAACATCAACTAAGACTAGTCAAATTAGGAGTTTACCTTTGTAAGATAATACCCAGTACACAAGGCCCGCCATTGTTCCCGACGAACAGTCAAAGTCACATGTAATCATTACTTGAGCGCTTAAGTAAGCGTGTCTGTAAAGTTCCTAAGTGAGGCGAAGTGTCGGCCCCTATTAGGCGGGCCGCGCACGAGCCAGTCAAGTTTTATTGTGCCTTTGAGTCTGCACTATTAAACCGACACTACACGCGATTCCCAGTAATTGGACGACAAACTATTTGATCGGCTGTATGTAACTAGCCTAACAAAATTTTGCAGTCAGTATAGCAAATTACTCTTTGATGTGATGTGTTATGGTATATTTTAGTTTGTACGTTGTGTGTATTGTTTTGTTATAATTATTGTAGTGAGACGTTGATTGTATGTTGTACACGAAGAGCAAGGCGTATCGGTAAACACCTACAAGACATTGACATCTCTAACTACATGCATTCCTGTGTTATAACACCTTGTCTTATATCGTCGATATATTAGTATAATATTGGTGTTATTAATCGATGCAATTTTTTACTATTTACTTTTTTTTCTCACTTCTTGTTTCTTTGTGTACTGTTACAGAATACAATACATTAGGTGTAGTTTATAGGTATATGTTCATATTTAGATTCAGAGAGCACCGCTTAACCACTGCACCACCTGTGCATAGTCTGATGTGATTATGATGATGAATTTTATCATCTATTGGCCGTCCACTGCTGATTTAGACTTTCATCAGATATTTTTACTTTACGCGGTCTTCATCTGAACGACTGATTTATGAGCTAGCTTATGATTAGAATTGTAAACTTTAAAGTTTTAAAAAAAATCTTTCTATTTGGTTTTATAAAATATGAGTCTTACAAAGTTATCCCAGCTATAGCCCGTATGTACTAGAGGAGCAGAAACTGTGACCAACACTGGTTACAGTTTAGAAGGCGGACGGTACGAGATTGAGTACAAGTGTTTGCGTAAACGCCCATCCTACGTAACCTTAGATTAATACAGACCTACATAGCACTGAAAGTGTTATCTTTGTAACAACTCATTGCTACAGAACTGTATACAATTAATACTTATTAACACAGTGCTATTACGTTCTATTGTCACAGCGCATTGGGCTGCACTTTTAACTTTGACATTTCGCAGGGGTCGTGTTGCTTCTTTAAACGAGCAGGTAGATTAGAATACCACGCGAGAGAACTGTTAGACAAACTGAAGGACAATTATTTGTGTGATCAAATATTTAATATCCCAGCTTGTACCTATGTCTCGTGAGTCCGTTTAATCACTCCTGTTAATCTCTAGTGCAACACCTGTATTAAAAACGTTTTTACAATAATCTAAAGTATTGGATATAGATTGAAAAAAATGATTAATAAGTAAGGGTAAAAATTTAGTAATGCCGAGACAAAGCTCTATAAAGCTATTCCAAAACTGTTTCCTACGTAGAATCAATTCTAAACAAAATCGTAAAAAAAGGTTAACATGTATAAAATAAATAATCATAATATTAGTGGGGTCCTCCTCAAGGTTTGTTTCATAATTTGTATTAGAACGGTAATAATATTTTTATATGATTGTTATGTTAAACGAATAAAACATAACCAAATAATGTTAAGACAACAGTAATACCGTAGACAGATTTCAAACGATACTCACAGCAATTTGACACCACAAAATATGAATATAACCTCCCAAACATTCAGTGTCACGTAGACCCCACGTTTACTCGTATATATCTTACGAACAAGACAAGTGCGTGCCATTAAAAACAATCACGTGTTTTGGCAAGGTTGGGCCATAAAGTGCGCGACACTGCCAAACGCCGGCCAAACTGTTATGGGCTTCTTTTAACCCTCCCGACAAGCTCTGCTCCGCTGTGAGTCAACATAGTATTGTGAACGTTGGCACCGACACAACTCGCTACTACCCACATAATATATTAACACATTAAAATTGGTAAAATGTAGATCGTAACCTATATCTAATGTACTGTGAAAATGTTTTCTGTAAACAACTAAATTATTGTGTTGAACTATGTATTTCTTAAGTTTTAGTTTTTATAAAGATTTTTTTGTGTTTATTTTTATTTGATTATTTATGTAATGCTTACGTAGGATGATTATAGTCGTTCAGCCTATGCAGTACAATTTTATGTGCGATCCTTAATTAATTGTTGCCTTGCAGTCGCTCGGTCAATGGTTTAACATTACATAAAAATAATTCTTACAGATCATTGTAGGATACTTTTTATGGATGTAGTGTTGTTTTCTTTTGGTTGCGCAGTCAAGGCGTGGTGCTAATTAACAAAATTTAACAATAAATAGCTTTGCATGGTATGTTTATTGTAATCTTTGTTACATAATATCTTACAGAATAAACAAGGTAAATATAAGCTCAGTTTATTAGTTTTCCAAAGTGTACATATCGTCAGCACATCTAGCGTGAGTACAGCCAGGTTTGTAGGTTTAGAGCTATGATGAGGCTTGCACCAATTGCGATAACACGCAAGAAACTTGCTTTCAGACAGCCTTGTAGTTTACTGCTTAGACAATACTAAACTTTAATTATTAATGTCTCTTACAGATTACTTTTTGAACTAATTTTGTCGACAATGATTGAATGATTTATTTTATTGATTTTGTAATTTAAAAAAAAACTAATTTGTAAAAAGAACAAATCCCACACTACTTAGACATTTTTTTTTAAATAAAAGGGCTTCATTTTTTTAGGCTTTTGTTTTCCAATATCATCACTTCAAAAAAGTTAAACACTTTTTGATTACTTTTCGAAAACATTACTGAAAAATATATTATTTAATTATTTATAGATAATTTGCTAATCTCAAACTTATACCATTAATAAAAATAGCCAGCTCATTAACAAAACCTTTGTTGTTGGTCAACAAATTCTCACAAAGGATCAAAGAAACTTAATAATTATTATGAGAGTTAACAAAACAAAATTCCACAAGGTTACGAGTCTCGTCTGTAATACGGTGTGCACCAAACCTTTGCCCCTTCACAATGTAACTTTATCCCATGCAGTCTGTACTCTGCACTATAATGTGGGTACAGGGTGTTCTCTCTCTGTAGCATGTCGAAGTTCACGTTACTAATAACAGAGAGTAATGAGAGGCATTATTGCACTAACGCTGATCTAACCGGTGAATGCGAGGCTACAAGGTGGAGGATAAAGCGGGAGCGATTTTATTGTGTCTTCATGGATTATAGATTTGGAGTTTTATAATAATAATATGACTAACTGCTTTTCTTGTTATTAGTCAGTAAACCATTAATTAAAGGTACGAGGCCCTTTAAATGAAGAAAGGCAAACGCGTATATTTTTATACCTTTATGGAAACATATCTTTATAAATGAATTAACAACTAGCCTATCGAGGTCCACTGCTGGATAAAGCATAGTTTTATAATTAATAAACAAAACCTATTTGTAAATTGTGACTAAGCCTTATATAGAAAACCTGGTTATTTTTATTAATATTTTGGCCTGCTACATTTCAAGTTAACATAATGATCATATCAATAAACAAGCTAAAAAGTGAGAACATTTTTCCGGTTTAAGGTTCCTAAAAATGAAAATAAATGTAGTAGTTTACAAGGCACGGTATATTCAACTCAAGAAACATATAATATTAGGTTTCTATAAGCCGTAGCTAAAGAAACTTTTCCTGGCTCGTTTGAAACATATGTAGGAAATTTATCACGTGCTTAGTTCCGCCAATAGGGGGCACCACCTGTCACTCAGTACAACGCGTCTACGGCAAATCAAACTATTTTCTACATATATGAGCACGTATACATTTAACACATCGTACAATAATAGTTATTTTCTTCATACAAACAAGTCCTATGAATCAAATATAATTGTTATAAGAAACGTGGAAAGAGTCATCATAGGCAGACCGCAATAAAAGACAACAATATTTTATATTAAAGAATGAACTGAAAAAAACCACTCACTGTTTCTTTTCTACTACACCAAGATCACAATATATATTTTGTTTTTATAACTTTCTAGGCGGATTTGCTTTAATTTAACAAAAACACTTACTTAATGCAAATTTTTCATTAAATATTTTATCCATTAGTCGCATTTCGCATAGAGGGCCACCCATCGTAAATTACGACGAGGGTGAGGGGGCTTAACGTAGTAAGTCTTTAGGTGATTTAGATGGCGATATTGGCTCGGATCTCTTAGCGATCGGATGTTGTGTATCTGTGCCTGTATCGTCTTGTTGTGGCGCTCCGAGGCTCCAAGTAGGCAAGCTTCCAACTGATATCGACTACTAGTTTCAAGACGTGATAGGGTAATGATTTCTAAATGTAGCTTAATCGCTTGTGTCGAATATCATGTCGAATATTATATGAATGTACTCACCTGCATTTTGCACTATACAACAAGAGAAAAGTACAAGAAACACAGGAAAATTATATAAACAACGAAGATGTCACAATACATATCCTCAACACGCCTAAAAAAATATCATCACAGCGGGTCCTTCATAAATTATTATCATTAAGTAATCCATGAATTGGTGATTGTTTTGAAATTCCCAAAATTAAAAGTTTTGTCTTATAGTGCCTGGAAACATAATTACTACTTAAACAATACAAAACCACAAAAAGGTAACTATTGGTTCTAAATGTAAACGTAGGTATTTTCTAATTCAAAACAATAAACTTTAAAAAGAAAATCTTCAAAATGAGTTTGATCTTTTCTGAGATCAAATTTCAAATTCACAGAGAATATGTTCAAACTATCGACACTTTGACAAATTGCTCTCAATGGTCATCAATTATTGTCTGTAATGACTTGCTAAAGTACACTATTAAAAATAAAACTATCTACTTAGTAGGTAGTTTTATTTTTAATAGTGTACTTTAGCAAGTGAGCAAAGGATACATTTTCTAGTACGAATAAATTATTACAATGACTATGTATCTGCTAAAGTTTCCAAAAGACAGTACAATGCTGTCCATCACTGACCAATGTAATCTGTTAGAATATTTTAAACAATATGTTTTTCTGACGTTGTTGTGTAGTACAATAACAGTAACTATTCGTTTTATGAAGTACAGACTATTTGAAATAGGAAAAGACAAAAGGTGCTGAGATTTATTTTTTGTAAGTATCATTATGCAGATGGTTTTGTCAGTTTTGAATGTAGTTGTGCCGCAGTCAGTGTTAAAATAAAAAATCGCGATTCACGTGAACATTTTTTATTCACGGTTTCTGTGTTCATACACTGAAATATTTTCTCGACTTTTGGTAGTCCTGTAACTCACACACTTAGTTATTTTGAAATAGATATACTCGGCATTATGAGTAATACGAAAATCTGAAATAACAACCCAGTTTTAAAGCTAATATAATGTAAAGTAAACATTATGTTATCAATAGTTATAAATCTCATCTCGGCTATCAAAGACGGCTGCTAGGCCATTGTGATGTCACGCGTGGTGTCCAACGTACTTGGCTCCTTCCGGCTTGTTTTTATGTACAGGCAAGATTTTGAGGGTAGATTATTTCGGAATAGCGTTTGTAGTTTTGATACAAGTAGCAACAGCTTCCCATATTTAGTCAGAACGTTATAATAGTACTTATGAAAAAAATTCGTTAGTTATAAAGTCATTTATTTTTAGGTTTTAACTTATTTTTTTCTGTGTGTATTAAATAGCAACACAAGTGTTATATTAATTAGTTCATAATTTCGCTGAGAATTATGCGGATGTAGGTATATAAGTAATATCGAGAAGTAAAACTATCAAAGGTTTCTCGGACTAATTAGTCTTAAACATAAAAAATATCTTTATATAAAACACGAAATAACCATATTTAAAACATTTGATCGTCTATTTTAGGAACAACTTATGAAAAACACAAAACGTTTTGTAACAGCAACAATATTATTATTTCAGGCTTAAAATGTTAGTCAATTTATTTTCAACGACAACCGTAAAATCTTTTACGCATGTAATATAATATTACAAAGTTGTCAAAGCAATTTCCCAACAAAACCATAACAACGAGTTCAAAGGCATCAGAATCAGTGTGTGTATCGTACGGAGCCCGCTTGGTCAAACCTACGAGTCCTGAGGGATTACTGGCGACTGGTTCAAGCCTTTATTGAACCCCAACAAGAGGTCTGATTGCCTCTCGCTGAAAGAGTTGAGGCCAACACAAAAGAGCCCTGAGGGACTTGCTACCTGCTCACTACTCGCTACTGATAACGTACGTCAACTATTTTGTGGAATACGAAAGTAGTTTTTATAAGTTCAAAAAGTATATCTTCTAAGCATTTTCAGTTGTCATTAAATATGAGGATCCTGAGACTAGTGATAAAAAAGGCCTTTTTTTTTTTTTTTTTTTATTTTTTTTTTTTTTTATTCTCCCTCTGGGTCTCTTCGCAGGGGCCCCGGGTATGCACCGTTAAGCATCGACCCCAGGGTCCCCTGCAGACCTCGGCCGCTCTATTACGGCCCCGTCCCTATGGGGGAGAGGATCCCCAGTCCTCTCTACCTTGGGGGCGTGTGTGGGGGGGAGCACCTACACACGCCAACGTCTTGGCCTGCTTCTGCACGGGGCAACGGGCAGCCCATCCGTCCCGTTACCCCCAGGCCCCCCGTCATGGAGGTCGGAGATCGTTGGCATAATGCCTCCTCCGACGCCCAGGACGCGCGGCGACATGCGGGAATGAGGGATCTCTCTCCCGCAAGCCCTCCGCCGCCTCCTTCGCTAGCATTACATGCTCGCAAAAGGTGGCGACGGCCCGCCACGCGCTCTCGCTGGAGACCATGGCCTTGATAAAAAAGGCCTAGAAAATTAAGGCTATCTTTATAACACACTAGCTGACCCGTGCCCACTTCATTAGGCCGCGATAAAAACGCGTCACTTTTTTAAACATATTTCATTACTGCTCCACTCCTATTAGTCATAGCGTGATACTACATAGCCTATGACACTCCCCGATAAATGGACTATTCAACACAGAAAGAATTTTTGAAATCGGTTCAGTAGATCCAGAGATTACCCCCTACAACGTCACAAACACACAAACACACAAACTTTACCTCTTTATAATATTAAGTATAGATATATGTTACAACACATTAAAAAATAAACAAAAACAATATTTTTTTGATAAAGACATGAACATTATTATAAAAAAAAAAAAAAAAAATTAATTTATTTATTTATTATGGCACATTCTAATAAAACAGTGTCATGTTAAAAACAAACGCATTGAAGATTTGTTTAAAATTTCCACCAAAAACTAAGTAAAATTGAAATGAGCTATTTTTACAACAATTTGAATTTCATTCGCTTAATTTTGTGTTTAATTTTCTCTAAGCAGGAGACCTTGTTGCTTTGTAATAAGGTTTATTTTGCAATAGTCACGTTTGAGGTAGATTCGGTTAGGTTGCGTTGACAAACGAGTGTCGCGCTCATATCGTTAGCTCGTAATGGGTGTTGGCAAGGAGACAAGAGGAATGTGTAGCGTTATGAGAATTACAGCAGACTAGTAAGCCTCCAGACGAGATAATCGATACTGTACGCGACTGCACCGCGACGCGTAATACACAGGATTAGCTTGCATTGCCAACACTCTATTAGGTAGATCTCGAATTGGCAGGTGATGGGATATAAATTGTTACGGCGGCAGCTAACTTATAGCACCTTTGTGTGGTTGTGACTAGCAGCGCTGTAATGATTCTGTAAGAATAGACAGGACCTTCTAATGAGAGAGGCCTACTAATACTTCTATTGCCAGATTGATTACTATAAGAATGGTTACAAGTTTATAGTCTCAAGTACAAAGTTCTTAGAAGTCCCCATAAAGACTTTATGTTGATGGTTGTCGATCTGATCTGGTTATGAGACGGTTATCGATCCATCGTCTTCCAAAATAAACAAGAACATGCTCCGACAAATGCATTTATTAGTGCTTGTATAAGTATATTAAGCTTATAGATAATGTGGTTTGTCGCCGGCCTAACGAGTCGACTCGACGCTCGGCTGATACCAATCGATTAACGAGAGAGGCGATCGTGGCTGACGAATTTAGTCTACGATAATAACACCTTGGAGACATCATGAAACGAATAACACAGGGCTGTTACACATTGTATGTAATATTATTACTATCTTAAATAGTCGACTATAAAATATGCGACTATCCAGAAAATATTACCACAATAGTTTCATCAATAAAATATATCTGAAACTTCCTGTATCCTAGTTCTTATTTAGTTAATTATAATCCTAAAACCAGTCTTAAAAGAACAATATTTTTTATTAAGTTACAGATTTTATCAAATGGCAGTTATTGTAACAAGGCTCAAGAAAAGTAAGCTAGTTGGTTTAGACGAATTCTTCTTCGGACAGCGCAGGACTGACTAAAGTGTTTCAAAATATTTATGAACGAAAGGGAAGCAAAGGAGGTTCTAAGAATCCTATGGAAGTAAGGCTTGAGGTTGTGTTTGTATAAACATGTAATCTTATTTAATATTTATTCAATAGTAAATAAACATGTTTGTATTAAATGTGTGCTTTGTATGTCGATTATAGTTATTAATTAAATAATAATATTTATGCATACAACACGTTATTAATACACGTCATAAATGGTTGCAGAATCCCATCAAAGATTTAATTTTCATCTCTGTCAGAGCGGAATGTACGAGAGTAAAATAAAATATTGAACGCGATCACTTGATACGAACAACCATCAATTCAGTTTTGATTTTGTACTAAAATAAATATATCTGAAGTGAAGTTTTAATTAAGTTTTTGTTTAAAATTGCAAACAAACAATAACATCATAGATATATTATGTAGAATTTTAACTTTATTTAAGCTGCAAGCTTTTTAAAATAATTAGTTATTTTAATAATTTGTTTACATTTCTTATTACTTTGAAAGGCAACGAGGAGATTTCCTGCAGTGGTGTAGAACAACTTGGGATTTCTGTAAAATAGGAATTTAGCTAATGGTATAAGATAAAGTACTTACTGGCGCATACGAGTAGGTATAATCACTTCCTTATCAAAGTTGATATTAATTCACCCTGTGACTGATGGTTTTATTATTTTCTATTGAAGCGCTTTGTAAAAATCAAGCAGGTCTAATATTTGACCGACATAAACAGAGATAACGGTGGTATTCATTGTGGGACCCGAATCAGAATAGATCGAGGGAATCTGCTCTGATAATACGCCATCTTGAATGCGCCTCATTCGATACGGAAATAATTAATCTTCTCCAAATAAATCCTGTCTTAAACAAACGTCCGACTTTGACAATAAAATAAATGTCAATAGTAAATAATACGTCAAAGCTTAGATTGTAATTTTATGGTTGAAACTAAAATTAGATTACACAAGGAATATTCTAGTTGAACACGAAGTTCTAGATTCGTGTTATTAAACTATTTAAGTCCTATTTTAAGTATTACCTTATTGTATCTTATTGGGGGAGCTAGAAAATGATTTAATTAACCATTTTTTAATTAATTTTATAATAATTGGTTTATTTAGCACTTATAAAGTAGGGAAGTAACATTCACTACAGATGTTGTCTTTAATAAGAAAATTGTTTTAGTGTTCATCTACATTTTTCTTTAATTATAATGATGATTAAAACAAGAGGAAATCATTTGTTCCTGACTTACAGGAGCCACATTAAGTAGTATGATGTCAGACAAATTGGTAATGCGGTAGGCTTACGACTTGGTCAAGGATGCCGGGACTTTGATCGATAAGGGAAAAACTACTTTGAGCGCGGTACATACATTTGGAGATAGCATATCTCAAAACAAATTATTTTTTTGTGTTATTGTTTAGTTTTTTATTTGTCAAAAAATCCGTAGACAAAAAAGTGCTTTTAAATACCCTAATAAATACCCTAACAATTTTATCATAGAACATAGTGATAAAATTAACTCATCTCAATGTCATTACAATAACATAGGTTAGTTTAACAGGTCGATGTCCATATATTCGACAATGGTCTGGGGTGCTTGTTCGTGTGGACAGATTATATCCTGTAGGTCTGTGCGCTCACATAATATGGTGCGCCTTATAAATCCAATAGGATTAGGCCTCCAGCCAGATTGCATCTCTCAGATGAATAGCTCACTCAATACTGAGTTGGGTGTAGGGCTGCCAAGTGCTCATCTGCATGAACGCAACTGATCACCTTAATTGTTTCATAATACTCATAATTACTAACAACAGATGTTTTTATAAAGTAAAAGAGAACAATTTTTTTTTAATTAGTTACAGTCAAACTTCATAGCTGGTCAACACCACTTTTGACAGGAAAAACACTTAACAGTGGTATTGATCGACGTCTCTAGTTAAAACCAGTTTTGACTGATATTCGCAGTCAGAAGTGGTTTTGACCACCGGCGCGATGTTAGCCAAAACTACTACACTAGTAATCAAATACTTGAAAATAAAAGCAATGAAACAGAATATCTTAATTCTGAGGTTATAATTATTTACCCCCTTACTCATAAAGACCTCATAAAGTTTAGTCTTAGACCGCACAAGGTGACAATACTTGGAGGAAGCCTATGTCCAGCTGTAGATGACAAATGACTGATTATGATGATGATGATGATGGAAGTTTGGTCAACTGATTAGCTTAAATTCATACGATTTCACTCAGAAAAAACTTGCTAAACAGTAATTAAATTTAAGAGGCGTTTATGAGTAGTAGGGTTAGTTCTTGAGCATTTTATGCTAAGTAGTCTATTTTTAGCATTTTAAGCGTCAGCTATGATACAAATAAACCTCTCTTATCCAACGAATACTTAAATTTATTTTAATAACACTTTTCGTATTCAAGAATCGAAACCCTTAATGGTAACAGTCACTGCTAACTGCTGAGGCACTCACAATTAAATATAATGTGGTAATTAACCCTCTTAGTTAAAATTATGTTAATAGGTGCAGTTGGATCACAGTGGGATTAGCAACAATTAGTTAAGTATGTACGCTTTACTAAGATTTTATTGTTATTTCACACAATGACTATTATAAAGAAAACTTAAACCCTAGTTCGTTGTTCGTCCGAAAACTCTAAACAAACTAGTTGTATTCCTGGGTTTCACCGTAATATATAATATTTTTAATCCTTTGTTTGTTAAGAAAGTCCTTTGTATTTATAAAATTAATCTATTTTGTCATAATAATCTTCCTGCTTTACTCATACTGCTTAACACTACAAAAATAATACTCTACGTTGAATAGAGTAAGTACTTTAAATTACAAAAACAAAATTAAAGTATATTGTACTGTTTCGCAAGTAGCTGTATGCTCTGTACATACTGAAGCTATTTAGCTTCTTCACCTTCAGATAACATGTCGAAGCAAACCCGACTCTTTCTGTACTTACAGCTGTGTACTTTGCACAAAGTACTTCTATCACATACTCGTACATGACAAGCCAATCCTTAGTATTCAATATAAAACCCACTTCAACCAATACTCGCTTCTATTACTTAACCATAGTGTTGTAAATCGTGATTCAATAATAGACAACACAATCCTTCCTGTTTAATCTTAACCAAATAGTATTTAAAGCTTAATTCAACTTTATACGTGTAGACAGAGGGATTAAATTACATTGTGGAAAGAGATTTCAGGAATAAGATTGCAAAGATATCACCCGACCCAGTTTAAAACGTAAGCGACCCAAATCGTACCGATGTAAGTTGAGGACCCTTTGACACAAACGCGTATAAAATAAAATATAAACAGTCGACGTTTGATGATATTATTTGTCTTGTACGAGTGGAATGGTTCTACTTAATTAGGGTGTAGACACACTTGCGACTCAACCGCAACACGAGACCGACATCCGACAATTCGTATATCAAACAAGTCAGTCGACAAACTCAAATGTTAAGTTAATCTTTTACAAGATCGTTAAAAGTTACAACGACATGTTTGACGGAGTGCTTACCTTATATATTTGTTTGTGAAAAGGTTCAGTGCGTACTTACAACTTGTTTACATCAATCTACAAGGACTTATGTTTTTATATTTAATTATTTACTTTTACCTTTTATCTTCGTTACTTTACATTCAAAGAAGCTTTCTTTGTAAGTTAAGAAACCGGATTTAAACACAAACTTTTATTTGTACAATCAGGATGTTATTACTAACGTTGCTCAGCACATAGGGGTTTTTCATGCGTTTTAAAAATTGTTAATAATAATTAAATCGTAATAGTTATAAAGTTTTTAACATGAACCATATGTCCGTAGGGATGTGGCGGCCTCGCTTGAAAGAAGCAAAATGGATGGCGACCACCGGCACCCTATGCACGGCTATGCTCTAGTGCAGCAAAGGCTGCGTAGCCGAAAGAGCTTCATAAAGTGCGTCCACCCTTTAAGTACAGACCCAGCACATGCGAGATGCACCCTTTGGTGCGAAAGAGTGTCACTACCTGAACCGTTTGTGCCGCTCTCTGAGAGGCTTCCGCCCGGACATGGGTTGCCATGGGCTACCTGGAAGTCCTTAAACAGATTGCGAACCCAGGTAGGACGAAGCAAGCACAACATGCTCCGGTGGCGCCACGGACAGTGGCGGACTGGGTTGCCTGTGCGGCGCTCCACAAACTATGGCCCATCTCTCATCATGTCCTGGATGCCCTTACACCTGCACTCAGGAAGAGCTAATGATTGCCAGCGATAACGCAGTTAGTGTCGCAGAGTTTTGGGCTACATCAATTTAGTCCAGTATCGTTTTGCCATCGATACGCTAAGAAGAAGAAGACATGAACCATAAGAATACGGATGGGAAGGTCTGGGATTACAATGTACAGTTGAATTCACAAGGCGATTATCTAGAGCACATCATTATTTCAAAGTATAACAATGATATTTATGTACGTGTCGAATAAAAACTATTATTTTTAATAGAAGTATAAACTAATTACTAAGTTTTATTAAGTATAGTTTGCTCTTATTTATACGAACACTTTTGTACCTAAATTGTACAAGGCAATTCTCTATTTGTGATAATAATATGAAAATCGTGAATTGAAAGAAATAGTTGTAAGTTACCTCTTTTGGTGATACCGTGATACCAATTTATAATTTTTACCTCGTAGAACCTTTTAAAACATATTCTAAGTCTTTTTTCTAAAGGAACTAAAGTAAAGTCTATCATATTTTCGCTATTTTAATATTTTTCTGTAAAGTGTTAACCATTGAATGTGTTAAAAGAGTTTACGGGTTCTCGGTTTAATATTTTCTCGTAGCGCCACGACAAATTGTACTGGCATTCAATACGGACCTCTAATGCCTTTTATATCCAATTGCAAAATAAAGATGTAGAACAAACCTTAAAAAGGGTTTTTAATTCGTTCTGGACCACGTAATAGTTTGATCACGACGGGTATCGTACAACACTCGAAGCCCCTATAACATTCCTTTGTGCCTTTGAGAGGCTCATTCGAGTCCAAGAAACGACGGCTCGTTAGAGTAATCTTCAGGATTCATTTTAAATCCTTACACTTGAGCTCTACGAATTAAGACCTTATGGGTAACTACTTAGAGCACAAGCTGAGTCTTACTCGTGACAAACACAATTTCTAAAGTACTAGTGTTTCAATTAAACTGGTTAGAGGATTATTTTTACATTTTGAGCAATTTGAGGTCTAAGGAGGTCTGGTTGAGGTAAGTCTTAAAATTGAACGTAAATATTTAAATTAAATGAGCTTTAGTGAAGGGACTTAGAGCAATTTCTGTTCATCCTTTATTAAAGGAAATTGTATGTTTAAGATTTAATGTAATTAATTTGTTGTATATATTCAATCTGTGGAATAACCTTAGACATGATGTACCATGCTCACAAATAATTTGTTTAATGATTCCTTTGTCTGCTGACCTTCACAGGTTATTATCGTCCCACTGTGTGTAAACCGCTATTTAAAACATTTGGAATACTTACCTTACCATGCATGTACATTCTGGAAGCAGCTAAATTTGTAAAATTAAACCCTAAATTATTTAAAACAGCTAAAGACATATTCCCGCGTAATACTAGGCACCCAGACAGAATTGTACTGCCCAGACAACCTAGAACTACTTTGTACCAAAAAAACTGTTCTGCAATGTGTGGGCGCATCTATAATGCCTTACCAGACAATATATAAAAAGTGGCTTCTAAAATGTTTTGTACAAAACTAAAACTATGGTTACTTGATAAAAGATTTTATTGTTTGTCAGAATTTTTAAAATGAATCATTTAATTTGTTAATTAATTATGGATAATGTGTTATTGAATTATTTAATGTGTAAATTGTGTTTCTGTAAATTGTAAATATTGTATGTCACAAAATGACAAAATGTATACGGATCGACAAATACCCTTATCACCTTATGTACCTACATTTTATGCAATAAATTATATTTCATTTCATTTCATTTCATTTCATTTCATGTGTGAACGGGCCCATGCTGGTCAGACAGTAAAACTTTCTTTTTTTGATTTTTTAGGTTGACCTTTTCGATGACCACGGTAATGCAGTAACTATGCATGTATTCATTATGGTGTTCACTTCAAAATAACATCTTTAAGTCTCTATGCACCTAGCCAAGTCATTTCTAGCACTGAAGTAAAAAAAATTAAGCATGATGATCTGATCTGTTTCTGGAAGTGGCTTTTAGGCCAAAATCTGAATAAATTGTTTATATTTTACTTAATTTTTTTCTATTATTTGATGTACTTTAAATAATCATAATTACAGCTCACGTATGTCCCACGTACAATAAAATTTGAAAATGTACAAGTAAAGTTATCACATAATGAATGTCTAATTAAAATCGCAATATCAACCGAATTCGACAATGGTTAACAGGTCATTTTGTAGAAAAAAAAATTGGCGCCTGAGATAAACTTATTCTAAGAAACAACAATGCTCGAATTTGTGTACCGCGCTACCTACACATTAACTATTCATTTATGTAACAGCAGAAATGAAAACCGTAGCTCGGCGGTGATCCCGCAATGAATATCGTTCCTCGCTCACACAACACTTTTTATCGCTTCACAGCGCCCGCTGATGTGATACTCGCTTTATTTTTTACCTATTAGAGTCCTTAGGTGGTCTTTAGTGGTACTCCTAAATGTAGCGTGGCTGTGGGTGTACTTTGCACGTAGTATGCAAAATACTGGAGCCAAGATAATTACGCTTGTTATCTGAGTTAGGGGCTGCACGAAAATGGATGCGCCGTTTGTGTTGTTACCTTGCTATGTCAGTTTAGATACCTACGTGAAAATGTTTAACTCTCATTTAACGGATGAAGTCATTGTTTTTTGGTAAAAAGTTTAAGTACTGTATTTGCAGTATTTTGTATTCGTAAATGATAATTTAATTCGTAGTTAGAGTGAAATAAAATGCAAAAAGGATTTAATCCTTTTACATCAAAGGACCACAACTCACCAGCACAGTAATGTTATAAACGTAGCCAGCAATGTAGTCATTTTTTTTGAGTTGGCAACACAATCGTGCGCACTGCCAACAACTAAACCCATTAATATAAGGCGCCAACAATCTCAGTTTACATTTGAAAAATGAATTCGAGTTAATTTATCTGCGAGAGAGAGGAGGTCTCATTTTTAATGTAATGAAGTTCTGCCGGGTCAAGTTCGAACTAATTAAAAGTGTACTCGGGGAATGCATTAGTCGAGAAAGATAGCTAACGGCCAGCGTCTCCCTCTTGCGAAATATTCATGGCGTAGAGTAATCTCAGAGATAATGAGGAAAGTGGGCCTCTGAGGCGGGCCAATTAAAATGATTGCGGCTCCAACTTGGCTGCGTACAGTTTGATGCGCAATAATCGCTTAGCTCCGCTCCGCTCGGCTCAGGTAGTTTGTTCTTTGCTTAAGAGTAGATTGATTTTTTGTAGCGGTTCTACGTTCGTTCGTTTTAAATGGTTCAATAACGGTAACGTTTCTAAGATTTGATGTATTTGCTATGTGAATCGCTTTACCTTTTGTATCAGCAGATTCAGATTAAATTTTTAATGGTTTTTTATGTAATCTTGCAAGAAAAACGCTCTTTTAGTAAATTAAACAAATATTAATAGTCATTTGTACTTGATCTACATCTAAATAATACCAACTAAATAGTTTTGTCAATAAAATGTATATTTTTAGTTCACGATCTCTTTAACATTGAGTTTTAAGTAAAAGAAGTCTAAATAAAAGACTTATAGTAACATGAAACTATTAACATTTTCACGCGATAGAGCGCTTCAATTTATTTTAGAAACGTCATGTTAGACAAGCGCTACAAAAAAATATTATTTTCTCCTCGCAACATTGCACACATTGTGTAAGTTCTAGGCAATATGCACAATAGCAACAAAACTAAATAAAAGTATCGTTGTGCGTTGCAATAACACGTCGCGTATGGACATACAAAGCAAATTGTTGGCTTTGTGAAATTCCGACGTGTTTATACAGGCGCCGTCGCTGAACAAGCTTGTATGTGCATATAGTAACTTATACGCACTCCACATTTAAACGCTTAACTATTTACATAGCACATTCAACCATTCTATAATGGAGTACCTACTTGAGTGCGAAAACCGTTTAATTAAACTCGTCCTTTAAAATATAAATTAGCTTACTACGATGCGCCTTATTCGAGCTAAACGCTCTACTATGTTCTGATAAGTTCTTAATGTCGGGATTTACAATTCTTTGATTTGGTCTCTAAAAAATTGGTAAACGTTTTATTTATTTCAGGATTCATCATTACAATAATATAATAATCTATTAGTAAGTAAGTAGTATTACGTAATTGAAATTGCAATAAATTTATGACACTCTAAAATGTATTTTAATTAACACTACTATTAATTAATATGAAAACAAATGTTGGTTTTACTTATTTATGCCATGAACTTGCTTATATCACAAATCTTGAAGTTTCACATGCTGAGCATATTATCACACCGTTTCTATACTCTAGTGCGTATGTTCAGTGTAGTGTTATTATTGCGGTAACGAGCGAGCAATCACAATGTTTGTAAAAACGTGCAAGTTTTTATTTGGAGGCACGCGACTGCAATGCTTTGTCAGTCGTGTGCACAGACCTTTATGTGTGACGTGCGCACGTTCAGCCCTTTACCTTCTGACGTTTGATTATCATAAAAGTTTCAGCAATTTTGGAAGAGATATGTTGATGATATCTACTGCATCATTAAAGGAAGTCAACAGGAAGTAGAACAATATATGCACCACCTAAACTCCATTCACCCAAACATGAGTTTTACTTATGAAATGGAGACGGACAGATCGTTGTCGTTCCTGGATGTCAAGGTGACCGCAAGACCTGATGGAACCCTGGCACACTGTGTTTACCGTAAGCCCACACACACAGACCGATACCTACACGCAACATCACACCACCACCCCCGTCACTTACAATCCGTGATGACGACACTAAAAAACAGAGCTCATGACCTCTGTGACCCTGAACATCTTGGACAGGAGCTGGGACATGTTCAGGAGGTACTCAAACAGAACGGATACCGAGTAAGTGGACAGATGACTCGGTTTCACAAAAAATGCACACGTCCTGAGGTAAGAAGACAGCCTGCCTACATGCCTTACATCAGAGGAGTAACTGATAAGATCGGCACGGTGTTAAAGAAGTACTCCATACACACCAGGTGTCGAAGTCAGCGATTGCGGAACACTTACTACAAGCAGGCACGAATCACTGGATTGAATTTCATCGTCCACAAGTCCTCTCTACGGAACGCCACTTCTACTCAAGAGTCATACGAGAAGCGATTGAAATCAAAAAGCATAAGACCTTCAATCGAGAAGATGGTTATAAAAAAAAACATTACCTCACTTTGATTCGCAATCGGTGAAACATCAGAATAGGGACACGGTTAGTGTTGTGTGCAAAATGAGGGTAGAAAGAAAATCTTCTACCTCGGAGACGGAGTTATGACATCGCTTCAGTCTACTCGTGACCACGGCTGGTGTAACCTGGCCGAAACGTCGAGAGCCTCAAAGGTAAATAATTACTAAATATTTACCAAACAATATACGTGTTAATACCCGTGTTAATAATAATTACATAAAATGAAACACGAAAGTTTTAAAGTTAATTTAGTGGTGACATTTTTGTAACATAACTAGATGTCGTATCTAGTTAAGATGTAAGATACTTTTCACAGCTTTTACTGCGCCATGACAGAAGGATGTCGAGAGAAAATATAATACAAATTAGTTTTTAAAAGCGAATTAAAATAGATATTGTGTGTTTTATCATTTTTTTTTGTATGTCAATACTTTTATAGAGAAAAGTCATGGAGTAGGTACTTCCTTAGGGCCAGGCCACACGGCGCGGCACCGCACCGCACCGCATTACTCCTGCGGTATGGCGCCGGAGCGGTGCCGGACGTACCGTATGGCATACCATACATTTTTATATGTAGGAAACCGTTGCGACACGGCTCAGGTGCGCCGCGTCGGAGCCGCACCGCACCGTGTGGCCTGGCCCTTACGCACAAACAGCTTTACCAATTCAAAAAATATGTTGTGGTATTAGCTGATACTTTTGGCTATATATGATTTTTTTTTCTCTGTTGCAATCTATTTGTGGAATGAACAATGAATTCTGTTACCCACTGAAAATATTTGATGTAATTTTATGTTGATCAACTTTTTGGAAATTACTCAATTTTTGTCTCTTAATTTAACATTCAGTCAAGCAGAGCAGCGGGCAACAACTAGCTAGTCTATAAATAAGCCATAGAGTATGATTAATAAAATTTAATGTGAACCAGAAAAAAATGCAGGAAAATAAACAACAAAGTTTTAAGTTATCCATTTAGACGACATTGTAGCCGCCACAAACTATGAATGGTATTTGAATTTTGTAAATTTAAATAGAATCAGTTTTGAAATCCCAGCCGGGCTCTAAAACCCTTGTTGATCTTTTACAATGCCCACGAGAAGGAAAGGGTTTAAACCTTTATACCGTACTCACTACAACCAGATTACATTTATTTACTTTAAAACAACGCGATTAGGGCCGATGTTTTGCACAGTTATATTGTTTACGGGAAATTATTTAATTATATAATGTGAGAATTAGCTTAAATTTCGTAATATGTGTATTTCAATCCGATGGCTTTCCTTCTTCTAGAATATTAAAAGCGTTTGTAAACTGAATTAGATATACAAAATTCCACAGTACCCAAAGTAAACACTAAGTATAAAGAAGTTCACTCTCAAAGATAAAATATAGCTTGAAACTATTTCACAGTTAGATATAGGTAGCTGTTAACTATGGTTAGAGTTAGTTGAGTACTGTAATGCTTTATATTCTAAGTACTCCCTGAATGAACCGTTGTGGCCGATCCATGTTTAATTACTATACTAAAGTCACTTTAATTTATTTTATGAGCTAGTACTATTTTCTCCGTATACTTGAATGGCATCATGGCCTATACATCCAAGAAGTAATATTTTCTCTTAACAGTGTTGTAGCGTTGCAAAAGTAATAGTTCTCCTCCGACTGAAGTAACCTAATTTATTTTGGTTGGTTGGTAAAGGGTTTGGTTTGACTTTTCAGTCTCTTGAAATTATAGTATGTTTGTGTGATTTTCTCAGATTTTTCTCTTGAGCATACAAGAGAAAGGATGATGACATTTCGTATTTGTGATCTTGGAAGGGACAAAAGGACAAAAATAAATTATATAATATTTCATTTAAAGTCTCAAATAAGAGATAAGATTAACACTCCAATCCATTAAAAACTCATTGTAAAAAACTTGCATACAAGTGGCAATCAAGTCCTCTAGTCGTTATTGAATAAAAATTTAATATTCTTTCTCCCAACACAAAGGAGACCAGACAAGGGCGAAGCTGTAAGTAAAAGACATAAACCATTAATATATATTTTAACTAGTCTGTCAGTTATAACAATAATATGTATTAGCATAACATAACGATGTTATGATCCATGCCAACGCATTAAAAAGTCAAGTGCTTGGCAAAACATCAATCACTCAACCCTCCGCCGCTACATCGCTAGACGCTCGTAGATACGAGTACGGGTATATATGAGGACGGGTCAGATAGACCCCGATACTTGTCTAGTGGTATAGATAGAGCAGATCAAACCCGCTCCTAAATCTGCATAATGCTTGCAAATAGTTTGCCTTTTCGGGGTGGGTATTAATTTGTATGTGATTACTTTGTTGGATAAGCTTCTTAAGTAGGCCAGTAATTCGAATATCTCCGATGGTTTTGCTTACTGAACTGAAGTAATTTGCTTCTCATGAATAGTTTAGGTATTTTCGTAAGACACCAGCTATTACATATGAAATTGCTCACAATATGCAAATATTGCAACGGTAATTTGGCTTTTAGACAACAAAGTATACTATTGTTAGTTGCAAAATGTTTAAATTTTCACCCGTCTGCTTTGAGTGTGCAGACAGCTTTTATTAAGCTAAAGCCTTTTGTTAATACATACGTTAATTAAAGGAAGAGTTAGATATTGGTGTATTTCAGATGTTTGATTTTACAAATTTGCAGGATGGAGACTGATAAATAATTTATTATCAATTAATAGACACTTACAACACTAACATCTCTGCATGTATGTACATCGACGGACAGCAGAGAAAGAGACAAGTAATAAGGAAAGTTATTTGGAACGTATTTTTTATGACTCAATTAAGAAAAATGTTTTTTTCTTTTCGGTCTTGGCAGCGTGGTACCTATCAGCAAGGTCAATTTTTCCTTTGTCAATGGAGAAGGCCTACCTTTAGTCGAATATTTATAGGCATGTAAGAAGAGACAAGAAAACAACGTGATATTTATGCTGCCTAAAATTATTGACGTTCGCTTATAATCCTGCTAATTGAATTTGTACGGTTTAGCAAACGATTAGATCGCATCTACAGGGTCGAACAAGCTAAGCGGCGCGCTCCAGCGGACTCTTTGAATTATTATTAGTGACGTGGCATGATGAGGGTTACCAGCATGCAAATTAGCAAGTGTTATTGAAACTATCGAGAGCGACGTATCCGGGCTCAGTACCTCGCACCTCGGACCCCTCGCCCTCCACCCGCGCGCGAAATTGAAAGATTGATCTTCAACGAGTTTGGTGCTCATCCGTTCGGAAAGCTGGCTGCTTGGCTATGCACGCTCTTTGCTTTCTAGTTTCAGCCTTGAAAAGGCTCCCGCCCCGCTTGAAATGATTCTTTGTAAAAGGATAATTTGTTTATGGTTGAACGACTTGTGGAATTCAATAGGCGAGCTTGTTTGAAGCCTTTTGTAGCGGAAGTGAAGATATGCCCAATTAGTTTTGTTTATTGAATTTGTTACCAGTTGACCTGTCAATTAACTAATTATAATAATAAGTTCTGTCAACTGTAGCATTTTTAATAACAAAAACTAACAGTGGATTTTATTGACTTGTTTAACAAGCTGTTGTACGTTTTATTTACATAAGCAATCATTTAAATAATGCATGCAATGAAATTAGCTCATAAGTTAAATTAGAATTATTTTGTTGAACTGTTTTTTTTTTGTATGAGTTAAAAAGGTAAAATCTCAGTAAAGAAATGGCGCAGCAGAAAAAAATTACTATCATTACAACTCATCAGGGTCTCAATTGGGTGTAAAAGTAGTACAATCAATCCAAATAATATGTTAGTTTAGAACAAAATCAAATAAATCTCGCCACAAAACATTACTTAGGGCGGTCACTGATAAGACATTAAAGAGCTTACTATTATGATAAACAAAAGTAATAAAGTTAAAAACAAAAGCTAGCAACAACTATTACTAAACTAATAACTGGGTCCTGTGTGTTGGTAAAGTGCATTCTGGTCAGAGATCGCGTGTAATGAGGGCATCCCGCCGCCAGTAGCTCAGCGGCGACGCAGGTATGTCGTGAATGTTCGTACCAGCACACAACCAGCCAGAGTATGTACGAATGTTTCACACAAACATGTCTCCACAAGATCGTCCAATACCTAGCAAGTCGAACTGTTAATCTGAAGAAGCTACTTTTTAACCCCCGACCCAAAAACGACGGAGTGTATAAGTTTGACGTGTCCGTGGCGTTTGGTGGAAATCAGGTTTTTTAAAATTTTATTTTAATACTTGTAGATTTTTTTGATAGTCTGTAATTGAAACAGTGTAGAAATTGTTATTTCGTTTACGAGGTTTAAGTATGTTAAGAATGCTCCATTGATTTGTTAATTAGAATTATAATTAGAGCATGCACGTTATCATCTGAGTCGTCAGATCATAAGTCAAAAGAGGTAGAAGATAATAATATACCAGAATAGAAAACCCGTAAGTGCAAGCGAGATAAATATAGAGAAATGCTTTAGGACTTATAGATGATAACGCGTTAACATTAGATGAATGAGGCTAACTTTCGCGACGTGCGTCGTGTCGTGACTTTCTTACATTAAGATTAAAAAAGGTTCAATTCCTAGTGCAAAAAGAATCTGTAATAAGACACATTTATTCATTTTACTACAAAACTAAATTTATCACAGATCCATTACCAATTTCATTGTATCAAAATAAAATGAACAATAAATAAAATGCTACCTCATATACGTACAGATTTAAAATAACTGTAGGTACTTACTCTACCTTCAATTAGGGTATAATCGAAATTAATAATATAATACAGGTTACGGAAACACACAGAGAGGTTGGGAGCGAAGGTACCCCACTTGTGGTTGAACACAAATCTGACAAATAACTGTGTGAGTTGTGTATCAGTAGTGCCTCACAATTATACAATATGTTTGTTATACTATTGACACGTGGTTCGTTCAAGATAATAACTTTGTGTTTACTCAAATAACAATACTAATATGTATTATGTTCACGTTATGTTAGGAATATGAACTTACATAATACATTACTAGGTAGTATTATAATTGTTAGTATAAGAAAAAGTGATGTTATTAATAACTAACATTGATAATGTTCGGAAAAATATCCAATATTTGTAAAAGGGAAAACGTTTATAATTTTTTTTTTTAATTAAGTAAGCAAGAAAAATATAATTAAGTAGTCAGATTAAAAAAATATCACTATTTACTTACCTGTCTGTCTGTATGTAATATAAAAACATCAGAACGACAAAATTTAAATAAAACATCAATGCAAACATGCCATTTTTAGGCACAATCCTAAACTAGTTAGTTTTACTATGAGATTTTTAAGCCTATCTGTGTATCAAGCCAAATATTTACTATTTATTATTTTAATTATGTACAAAATATAGATAAATGGTAAGCTGAAAAAATATTTATGGACTATGCAATTCATAGGTATCGTTTTACAAAATCTCTTATCAGTCAAGTTGAACCCTTCTCTATCGCTCGGGTAAATATTCTCATGGCACACGACTTGACACGACACACAACATAGTACACAGCAGGGTGAGCTCTCTTATCTCAGAGTACATACGCACCGGGCGGCGGAGTTGAGCGGCTTCGATGCTCTGATCGGTATAATTCCTTACACTCAACCACTACTACGTCAGGGCTATAACCTCACAAACTAACACAAATAAACAAATTTAAAATCGACTCCAAACCGTTTGCTTCTTGGGTGGTTTAAATGATAAAGCAACCTTTTTATTGACCTACACAGTGATTCGCATATAAAAACAAGATTATACACGATTTACCGCTTGCTTCCACAATCTAAAGTTGTTGGGCGTCTCATCAAAATGAAGCAACTTACAAAAAGATTGCTTGATAATAATCACATTGCAAACATGTAGGGAACCCATACTAATACATCTACACACACCTCGCAAAATGTTATATTCTTTCAAGTAAATAATCAAGAGTTTATTTACTGTTGACACGTACTCAAATGATTTAATTATGACTGGGACAAACTAATTAATAATATAATTAATTAGTTAGAAGAAAGCCAAACTAAATTAAGGAGCAATAATAAAGTAAAGTTTTAGTCTAGACTTATAGACGATCGATCGTAAAAACGTTTGATCAAATTATACTTAGTATTGTACTGTAATGTTACTTGTTTAACCTTTAGTTTTAACTTAGTGTTCAATTTGCTTTTCTAACTATTTATTGATGTAGTCTGTCTGCAAGAATTTACTGCTTTTCACAACTTAAAACTCTTCCTAGGCATACTTTTAGAAACATTTAAGCTAACCTGTTAATTTATAGTAAGTACTTTAGGAACTCTATCATAGTTTGTAAAAGTTTGAACCCGAACAAGTTCTTACAAAAAATATGTACCAAAGATTTATTGAGGAGAAAGTACTTTCATATTTGAGTCTGTCTATTAAACTTTACGTAAAAAATCAAAACCAATACTCCCAAGTCCCACGTCGTCGGTCGACATTAACGCAAACTAAATTTACTTCTTTGCGACCTTTTTATTCATAACATCAGAAAGAGAATAATATTACTACAATAACACTACCATACTTTACTTTTACTACATTTATTTCACACAAAAACAAGTTCAGAGTCACAAACAAAAAGTACATACACACGCCGAGTCAATATAATTTC
Source organism: Schrankia costaestrigalis (assembly GCA_905475405.1). Taxonomy (NCBI): domain Eukaryota; kingdom Metazoa; phylum Arthropoda; class Insecta; order Lepidoptera; family Erebidae; genus Schrankia; species Schrankia costaestrigalis. The sequence goes on from FR997843.1 coordinate 18,503,895, forward strand.
CATACACATGGGTATGTTTGTCAATGAGAGGGAAAATATCAAGTAAATAAGTCCGTGGCAGCCCTAGCGTGGTACGTAGGAGGGGGGGGGGACGTACCACATGAAGTGGGAAAGTTTTCAACTAATCAAACTGTCTTTAAGACCACCTTCGACATATCGACTCGTACAAATTACTCTTGTTGTGAAACCTTCTTTGTGTGTTGCATGTGTGTGTGTGTTGTTATTACATTGAGTAATTAATTAACTAAGGAATAAGTGATCTGAGGAATGTTTGATCTATTGTGACTGTCTTCCGTGGAGATAATAAGATACGGTATAGTATAAAGTATAGACATGGACCACATCTTTGTGCGTGATAAATAAATAAATAAAATAAAATGCCTCACAATAGGTATTCGCTGACATATTGGTTTGGTGTCAAAATCTTTAATTTTCATTGAGGTAATTTTTATCGCGCGAACTTTTCTTTAGTAGGATTTTTCACCCATGGGAGATGTGATCGTAGTTGAAAAGTAGTAAGTATCGCTATTATCTCATCATCATCATAACATCCCATTAACCACAGCCAGTCCCACTGCAGAGACGGGCCTTCTGCCGTGACAAAGGGGTACTTGGCCTACTGATAAAATAATGGCGATTATCTCATATGATACTGTAATTAAATTACTCCAACACAACATGAGTTCGTTCGAATATCGTGCCTAACTATAAAAATGTTCCCACAATAGTGCCGGAGTAGGTTGAGCGTTGATTAATCCAACAAAGATAATATATTGGTGGAGTAGATTTAGTAGAGTATATATCAAGTCGCGGTACAACTAATGTGTACTTTACTTAGAGGTCTGGGTTAATGGAGCGCTTAATGGAAGTATTTTTATTAAACATCTAGATACATACTTCTTACGTCTATGGAAAGACATACTAATGTACGATTTGCTAAATCTGAAATGGGATAGAGTTTAACAAGCATGTTAATTCTCGTACCTTAAAACTGTTAAAAATTAGGTTAAGTTAAGTGTTAGATGTCAAATTTCCATACATAGGTAAGACAATTTGACAACTCCGAATTTTTTGATTATAATGTACGATAATTGACACACTGATAGGCCATTATTAAATCTTTGTTATATTCATCACATACTCTTACATAGTATCAAAACTGATTATGTTATATTTATTATTTATTCTTAAGACTGTCTTAAACCTTATTTAACTTTAAATATTAATATTTAACGCTTTTGCGTGGAAACATTAAATGTATGGAGATCAATTTGCAAGCGGCTGCCGTGCAAGAGGTAGTGGGTTCGATTCCCACGCAGGTTAATAATTTGTGTCCTGGTCTGGGTGTTCTTTGTGTCCGTTAATTGATGTTTGTAAAAGGTCCCCGCGACACAGGGCATGAACCCTAGTGCGGGAGTTGTCTTTTTAAAAAAAAGAAACAAAATATTTTATCTTTCATACTTTTTGGTTAATTTTATGTAAGTCTTAAAAGATTTTACAATCATAAGTAGGTAGTTTTAATACATAAAATCAGGTGTAAGGTTAAAAAGACTTAAAAAAACTAAAGTTTTCTCGAATTGTTAATACTGAATAATCTAATTTAATCCAACATATTTTTAAATACCCAAAAATATGTAGATTATTACTTTTATGTCGCTACTCATAAGTTTGAATAATACGCACGAAGCTGAATGACGTGATTACTTACGGACTTAGTTGAAGATACTTCTGAAGGCTTATTATTTACTTGTTGCAAGACTTAGCGGGGATTTTTGTTTTGAGCCTCCCCCCATTTACTTTAGTTACATCCCGACGAGTCTTCGTCTCGCAAAGTATTTTAGCCAAAGTTATTGGTTTTAATAATAAACTTTGTTTAAATATAAAGTTATTTTACAATCTAATTAAGTTTGTATTTTGTGGGTTCAGGGGTCCGAGCTTAGTGCGTTTGGTTTAGGAAATAGTTGGAATATCTTATCCGTCGTAAGAACTCAATTAGATGATAGGGGCTACGAGTAGGTACGAGTGAGGGGAAATCCCGTAATGCCTAATCTGAGTGTACCCACGTGTGTAAAGTAATACATCACCTGGACTTAAACGTTTAGGAACATAAGCCTACAGATCTTTATATACTAATGCTGAACATACCTAGTGCACCTGCTTACATTACTTTATGACTATTGTTACCTGCCTTCTTTAATAGGTAAGTAGAGATAAATAAAAATAAACTGTTTTTAAGACTTTTTTATAAATAGAAACAAATGTAAAACCTTTTCTTCTTTTTTGGCTTGGTTAAATTTGTTGGTAAACTTTTTAAAATGTGTATAGTCTGATAAAATTTTTAATCTAGTCTAAAAACATTATTTATCAAAATAATTGAGCTGTATATAAATACATTGAATATAAAAAGATGTTCAAAATAATTTGCCTCCATCTGTTTTTGACTTACAAGCAAGAAATCACTTCAGGCTTGCCGCCTCCAGTATTCATTTATTAGAACGAGAATTGACAAAAAGTACAATTCGTTCTGCAGTCGTGACCGAATTTCAATACATCAAATAAATCATAAAAGAAGTCTGTAAAAGTGAGCACAAAAGGCAGGACAGGCTTTACAATATAAAATGGGAGTCGTTGTAAGTAATTAGAAAGGGCCCGTGCCACGCGGCGTGGCGTGGCGCGGCGTATAATCACGGGACGCCATTATGACGACCTGTCTAAGACGAATATTTTAATTTGTGGAGTGAACCATGAGCTACGCAGTAGTTTAAGTTAATTTGATTTAAATATTTATATCGATGGGTCCTACGTATAAGGGCAAAACTAACAATTTGACAATTTTGACTTTTTTATGGTAAACGCATCCTATCGATATGATTAATCGTGTGAGCTATTAAAACTAAAAAAAATCTGCACGGAAACACGACTTTTTATTAAAGTATAACGGCATATGTAGCGTGAATTGAAACGTATAAGGTTCAAAGAGCTATTTTGAGACTTATACGCGGGGAATTTCCGCGCGTTTGTTTACTTTTTGGGTCAATCTGATACTTTCTGTCAAATACTTTTGATTTGCAAAAAGTGTTGTTGTCCTGAAGTGGTGATATTAGTCTATTTTATTACAGTCAGAGGTTAAAAGTAATATAACTTATCAGTTTTTAGGAACTTAATTGTTACCTGCTCCTTATGGAACGAACAAATTGACGATAAACGAATAACTAATGTAAATAGCGAACTGTGTTTATAATATATAATTAAATCAAAAAGTCAAGAAGATTGTAACGACTTCAGATTTTGGTCGGACAACTGCACCGGCCAAAACCGAAACAGGATTATGTTTTAGCTGTGAACGCGACTTCGTCCGCGATTAAATTTGAAAAGAAATAAAAAAAAAAACTTGTTTAAGTAATTCATAGAAAGTTTATTCATCATCATCATATCAGCCAATCGACGTCAACTGCTGCACATAGGCCTCCTCCAAGTATTGCCACCTTGTGCGGTCCTGTGCCTCCCTCATCTATTGGCTTCCAGCCGTCCACACCAGCGCTTTCCGGTACACGGTCGCCATTCCAGAATCTTTCTGCCCAAACAGCTGTCAGTTATTCGCGCTATATTGCTGCCCTGTTGCCTTTCTTTTGCGGATGTCCTCATTTTTGATTCGATCACGCAGGGAAACTCCCAACAAAGCTCTCTCCAATGCCCCTGAGTGACCATGAGCCTTCTGAGTAAGCCCATTGGTCAGGCTACAACATAGCTCTCTCCATTGGCCTGTGAATGACCATGAGCCTTCTGAATAGGCCCATAGGTCAGGCTACAACATCGCACTCTCCATTGCCCTGTGAGTGATCATGAGCCTTCTGAGTAGGCCCATAGGTCAGGCTACAACATAGCTCTCTCCATTGCCCTCTGAGTGACCATGAGCCTTTTGAGTAGGCCCATAGGTCCTGACCTATGTTGTAGCCTGCTACAACATAGGTCTCTCCATTGCCCTCTAAGTGACCATGAACCTTCTGGGTAGGCCCATAGGTCAGGCTACAACATAGGTCTCTCCATTGCCCTCTGAGTGACCATGAACCTTCTTAGTAGGGCCATAGGCCCTCTAAATTTGATTTTTATTATCATAGCGTGATGTTATATAGCATATAGCCTTCCTTTATAAATGGTCTATCCAAAACTGAAAACTAAATTCAATTCAAAGTAGTAGTTCCTGAGATTAATGCGTTCAAACAAACAAACAAACTACAACTATAGATACAACCTAACTGAAAACACAGTTACTAGGTTAGCAGATTCTAAAACGTATAAATGTCAATGTGATTTAATTATCGAAATATCCAAATTTATTTCATTATAACTAATTAATTATCAACTACTTCAGTCTTAAATTGATTTCATGAGCAAAAATATTTAAAAATACTTCTTTTTTGCAAATTTTGATTGATACATTGGCCCTTTTATGGTGTTTTTAAATACAAATAATTTAAAAATATAAGTAGGACAATTGTCTCAGTAAACCAGCAAAGTTTCATAAATTTCGGTTTTATCAATCTTAAGTTACAGCAAGTTTAAACTTTGGAAGCCTCTCCTGTAAAGTTGTCATTTTGCATTTTGGCCCTTATACGTAGGACACATCGATATATAGGTGATCTTTAAAATACAGTGGAATTATTTGGAGGAGACCTTTGTCCAACAGTAGATGTCAAACACTGACTAATAAATTATTTTGATGATGATTCTAGTCCACAGGGTCCACTTAAAGTCCTAGCCAATCCTTGGAAAATGCCAAATTATTTTTGGATAAACAGAAGATTACAGCCTAATTTTAGTTGGTAACCCCAATCCCCCACCCTCCTTTATCGTTAGACGTTTAGACTTACAAATAAATTTAGGTATAAGTGGGCTTTCTACTAACTTGACAATTTAATTTAATTTAATAAATTGTATAAAGTTGAGCTACTGCTTACTATTTTATATGTAATATTTACATGTATCGTGGTTTAGCAGTAGACTCAGGTGGTGCGCCTGTATTGATGAATATTTCTTACACCACGCCCTTAAACCTCGCCTGCACTGATTGTCTGCTCCCTACACTTGTTCAAACTCCCCTTTCTCAACTGACTTATACATTGCGTTTAATCTACCTTAATAAGGCTCAGGTGTTGACTTTCTTGTTGATTAAATCTTTGGTTTATTTAAAATATCATAATATTTATTAGAAATCCAGTCGAAAACATACAAATTTAAAAATTGGTACAATAAAATGCTCCATTTCATTTTTTATCTCAAGAACGACGTAATTTTAGGGAAGACCAAAAGCATCTATGGACATTTTACTTTGTAGACAATCCGATCCTAATTGATTTTACATTACGTTTGAATTATTGGTGAAGACCCAGTACAATTGTGAATGACGAAAATACAAGTTAATCATTATGATATAATTCCCATGGTTTTATTTATTATCATAAAATGTAGGTATTGTATGTTCACTAACAGAGAGGCATCAATATGAGGCACCTATCTAAGTTTTCAAAAACTGATGGAATGGTTATCAGTCCTCCGGGCAATCTCGACTCCTAACTACAAGTTAGTAACACAGACTTGCTCTATAACTTCGGGACTTGTGCGAATTATCTCCTCTCAGATCTGATCTAACTTTAACTGGTAAACTTTCTTAACAACCTCTGACATTTACACAATCCTAAATAAAAGCCTCACTAAACAATCCTAATATTGTTAATTGCTCTTCTCCTTTGTGTCGCAAGAGCACCACTTCGCTTTGTGGCGCCGATTACATCCCGGAGCCACAAAACGAAGGGCGATAATAAAAAGCCATCTTCCATCGCGTCACCCACTCCGCAGTGTGCTCACAAAACGAATACTTGAGACCAGATTACGCACCAACTCGGTCGTGTCAACAAACTTTGCCAATCTTTCTTCTATTATACGATTATAATACAGACTAAAGTACACCCTATGTAGATAAAAACAGTGACTATATTCCATAATTTAGAGCTTTAGAGAACAATATGTCTTTTCCATTTTTCCTATATTTGTTCAGCGTCCGGGTGACAATTTGGGCGCCAATAATCGAGCGCTGCAAATGGAACCAATATTCAGCAAGAGAATAAGGTTCAGTCTGCTTATTACACATTATTTTTAAAAATGTTTTACTTAGTTCTGGGATAACCGTAATAATATTAAAATGTCCAATGTGGATTGAATAATTGAGGTTGAAGGTTATCAAAAGGTTATTAAAATTAAAATGCTAAACTTTAGTAATAATAATATAATTTTCATTATACAACACTAAACTAGATACGATTTCTTTATTTTACTTAAAACTTTGGTACTTATATTCGTAATATTAAACCATAAAAACTGATATTAAAACCGCAGTGAGCTATTATTTTGTGACGACAACTAAAACAATCCATAGAAACAATAAAGTCTACCTTTTTTGCAAGTATTGTGAATATGTATTAATAATTCAAATGAATTAATTAATTAAATAAAAGAAAAGTATAGTTATTTATACCGGTCGTCAAATAGTTTTCTGAACATATTCTGGTGGACGGTGAAAACCAATAATTAATAATACATTTTGGCCAATCGACAAGGACAATAATATGTAATGAAAGAGATTATTGTAATCCAGCAGCTTTAAACTTCTGCTCTATAAGGCCACAAAGTAGCTTGTATAATTGTGTTCCTCAATATATTTCACTTAATAAAGTTAAGTAAGTGTGTGTTTGCGGCTGTTCTACTTAGTCGGCTCTAGTTTCGTATATACACGAAACTAGAGCCGACTAAGTAGAACAGCAGGGTTCCAAATAAAATTCCATTTACAAGCATAAGTCACAGAAAAGTTAACAAAACTCATAATAGTTATTGAAGCGGGTTCGTTCAGTGAAGTAATTTGACTACCCATAGCGGCATTCGAGTAAAGATGCAGCGCCATCTGCCGCCGCAAACACACACTTACTTAACTTTATTAAGTGAAATATATTGAGGAACACAATTATACAAGCTACTTTGTGGCCTTATAGAGCAGAAGTTTAAAGCTGCTGGATTACAATAATCTCTTTCATTACATATTATTGTCCTTGTCGATTGGCCAAAATGTATTATTAATTATTGGTTTTCACCGTCCACCAGAATATGTTCAGAAAACTATTTGACGACCGGTATAAATAACTATACTTTTCTTTTATTTAATTAATTAATTCATTTGAATTATTAATACATATTCACAATACTTGCAAAAAAGGTAGACTTTATTGTTTCTATGGATTGTTTTAGTTGTCGTCACAAAATAATAGCTCACTGCGGTTTTAATATCAGTTTTTATGGTTTAATATTACGAATATAAGTACCAAAGTTTTAAGTAAAATAAAGAAATCGTATCTAGTTTAGTGTTGTATAATGAAAATTATATTATTATTACTAAAGTTTAGCATTTTAATTTTAATAACCTTTTGATAACCTTCAACCTCAATTATTCAATCCACATTGGACATTTTAATATTATTACGGTTATCCCAGAACTAAGTAAAACATTTTTAAAAATAATGTGTAATAAGCAGACTGAACCTTATTCTCTTGCTGAATATTGGTTCCATTGGGCGGCAATGAAAGCGGGTCGCTTATATAAACCTTAATAACTTCCAAAATAATGGAGCTAGCTTAATGAAATAAACACTAAAATAAAGATAATTTAACAGTCATTAAATTGAAGTGATAAAAATTACAGATTGTTAAGTTTATTTTGGACAAAAGTAAGTTAAATAAAAATTGACACTTTTATTAGATGTCGAAAACAGGTAAAAGGTATCAGAAATGTAATTTTCATTCATTTAATACGCTGTATTATTATCAGAAGCTGTTAATACAACTGTCATCTGGTTTTGGATGCTTTCCATTTGGTTTTTAATTGAATTCTGAGGAAAATACACCCATTTCTCTATCACTGCTTCTTTGAGTTCACAAAGGGTGATAAGAGGGAAATATTGATGTCCTACTCATCGATCCAATACGTCTTAAGCATGCTGCATCGGTTTCAAGTCTGGGTTGCGTGCTGGCCACTTCATACGTGTGATAGCGACATCTTTACGGAACTTTAACACTATTTAATCTGTATGAAGACGAGCGTTGAGCTCCATAAAGGTGACTTTTTCGCCGAATTTTACCAAAAATGGGCCATCATACTCATTAATGATTTCATTTAAGTACCTCTCTGCAGTTAAATAACCATTTTATATCACTACTAGCTCGGTGCGGCTTTCAGAAGAAATTCAAGCCCACACGTGTACAGTGCCTCCGGCATAAGGTACTTTCTCTTCAATGTTAGCTTGGTTATACAGGTTTCCTGTACTTTTCCAGAATCTTAGCCTTCCATCGTGCTTGTATAACGTAAACCTCGACTCATCGGAAGCATTTTCTTTAACTAATCAGTCATGATCCTATTCACGAGTTTTTTTATTATTACTCTATCTGGAATTTTGATGTTGTCTTTCAAGTTTACGAATATTTTCAGGTCTAGGACTGTAATTTTGCTTCATCTAGACACTGCCTCACTATACAAGGGCTTGGATTCCTTTCTCGAGCACGTAGCAAGTTATTTTTTGACTTAACAGCCGTTTGAAATCGATTTCTCAACATTCTCGACACCATGTAACGATCCTCTTGTGCTTTTGCGCACGCTGTTGGTTCTGATCTTGGTCTGCGCGCATTGATTAGAGTGTCTTCTAATGGCTGGAGTACTTTTTGAACGATTGAGAGTTATAAACTAACAGTTTTTGCTGTATAACGATGACTAGGTCATATTTCTAGCATTTCTGAAATCCTTGTAGACTCTTCAGGGGTTAGAGGCATGTTTTTATGCTAATTTGATCAGAATATCGAATTTCTGTATATAAAATGCGTCTTTTTCATGATACACCATAAAAAAGAGTAAAAAATTGATTTCGAAACTGTTGTTAAATTTAAAAATTGTGTCTTTATTTTTAATTTATGGATTTAATACAATAATCAAAAATAACTTGAAAGATTTTACTTGCGGCATTATTTGTGATTAAATTATCTATCATTTAGTCTTTATTTCATAAAGCTAGCTCTATTATTTTGGAAGTTATTAAGGTTTTTGTAAGCGACCCGTTTTCATTGCCGCCCAGTGTAGTTTAAAAAGTGATTTAACTTACGCTACATTTTATAATTTATAACAACCTTTATATTAAAAGTTTGAAGACTTGTTGATTTTACGTACTTATATCGTTATTTCTACATTATTTTATAAATTTTAAACTCAAAACGAACTGATATCACCTTTTCTTTATCGAGAACAACACGTGCTCTACTGAAGCACCACTCTTAAACTGCAGTTCCTATAACAATCACTAGCTAGAACTCGCTACCAACGCACATGTTTAAAATGGGATTTTGTCACGGCCATATTACGTTTACAAATTGTAGCAACTAGCATTGTGGTGGGAATACTTTTTTGAAGTAACCTGATAGGCTAATTAAATAAAAAAGACTATTATAGTCTAAATGTATAGTTATCTATACAATAAATGTAGCATCCCCAATCATAATGAATAGGCAATAAGTAAGTAAGTACACAACACTTACTCACCTCGATACTTTTACTAAAGCTCGTTCGTAAGCCTCGGAGTTATTGCATACACTTGAAACTTATTTTTACGTTTAGGTGGTTCGGTTACGAGCCATCATCTGTGCGCGCTGTGACGTAAGAGTTATGACGTCACGAGTTATGACGCGTGCATGGCGTGATAAACATCTACTCGATGAGTTATTTGGAAAGTTCGCGCTGCGTGATTTTGTGTTTTGACTTATAGAAGCGTGAGTCTGGATTAAAGCGTTATAGTACCGCACTGAAGGTGGTGAGCATTGAATGAATAAATAATAGTAAATAAATAAATATTCGCGGACATCTCTACACAGTGCCATCTGTTCCCAAAATAAGCTAGGCTTAACCTGCTTGTGTTATAGGTAACAGTAACAGAACAACGGATATTAATACTTATGTACTTTTTTTTGTAAATACATACTTATTATACATAGAAACACTCAGACCAATGCAAATAATCATGTTCATGCACACAAATATTTGCATTGAGCGGGAATCGAACCCCAGGCGTAGCAGTCATGTTGTATAACCACTACGCCACAGAGGCCGAATGATGAGTTATTTTTAATGTAAAATAGTTGATTATATACTAAACCAATAATAATTGGCGTTTTCGTATTTTTATTTACAAGATATACCTACAATAGCCAAGAGAAATATTAAGAGTCACATTCTAATTATTTCTTTAGGGCAAGGTCCAGAAGTTTATTTTCCTAAAATCAAGCACAAGGTTTTTAAAAATTATTTTACTACGTTTTTTAATTTGTCTTTAAACTTTTAAGTTAAAGCGAACTACACTTAGCTGTACGTGAGACGTGTCGTTAGTAAGTTATCGCTTGTGTCACTAACGAGCGCCAGAAACGGCTCACATTTAGTTACTTAACTTAGCTGTTTGTGGCTTATGTGTTATTAATAAAGAAACGCCTTTCTAAATAACTTTATTTCATAAACGAGTAGCATTAAATTATTTTCCACCCCGTTTTTGCTCATTGGTTAATGATTTTTGCTTATATAATATCATCATCATCATAACAGCCCATTAATGTCCCACTGCAGGGACGGGCCTCCTCCCAGGACGGAGGGATACTTGGCCTACTAATATCACGCTGGCGAGAGGGATTGGTATAGGGTTTAATTTCAAGTTTTCCTTCTTTTTATTTCGTAAAGATAATATTCACGGGTAGTCCCTTAGTCGGTTTTTACGACACCCATGGGATGAGATAAGATGGATTCTTACTTCGTTACCATACGGAGATATACAAATAATAATAATATATAATAATGTATAATATCTTCTTCATTAATGTAATTGCATAAACTTATAATTCATTCCAATAACATAATGGGCAAACTGTACCTAAAGTTCTAAATGATAACAAAACATATATTATGTACTAATAGCCTCAATATAGTGCGGCATCAAAGTGATCCTCATTTTAGTTGCTTTACATCTACGTTTATCGTCTGCATGCTTGACCAAGCGACTCCTTTACTGACGTCAAATCGAGCACTTATATACTCTTTATAAACTAAATAGAGCTACAAATTATATTCCCCAGGGTTTCATTGTATTTTATTTTATTGTAATTTTACTTTGAATGGAGTACGTTTCGAAGTAAATTATTAAAAGCCTTTTGTTATTTGTTGTGTTTACTAACGTGAGTTTCTTTTGGTGACAGAGTGAAAGGGAGAAACTTCAAACTTTGATGACTTTACAAGATAACAGCTAAGCATATTGTTTTAAACAGCTAGTAATTACTATACTTAGTGAGATGAATCAAGATTATAAGGACAATTCCCAGCACAATACGTGTGTATGTGATCTAGATGTTAAGCGCTAGTAAACAATACGCTAGTACAACAGTATGCTAATTGTACTAATGTAGGTAACAGCGGTATTGTTGCTCTAATAGTCACGTTCATATTGGTACTGCATTAGGTACTTTGCCACTTAGCTATTGAACAGCTATTATTATCGTATATCATATTAATAGTGTATCATTATACCAGCACGTGCGGTGATGGAGCAAGAATACAATATGTCACCACCCCATCTCATCCCATGGGTGTTGTAAAAACCGACTAAGGGACTATCCGTGAATATTATCTTTACGAAGTAAAAAAAAGGAAAACTTGAAATTAAACCCTATACCAATCCGTCTAACCAGCGTAGTATTAGTAGGCCAAGTATCCTTCTGTCACAGGAGGAGGCCCGTCCCTGCAGTAAGACATTAAGTAATGGGCTGTTATGATGATCATACCAGCATCTGCTGGTTGACATCTGCTAGCAGGCTCTTATTTTAGAGTCCTGTCACTGCATCTCAATAAATTACCTGTAATTTGTACGTCTTAGAAAGGTTGATATACCTTGCTCTTTCGTTTGAGGCGGTGGGCTTTGCAAAATACGCAATATGTGTATCTAGGACCCATGCGTCCTTACAATCCCTAGAAACAGCTCTAGCTTCACATATTTAACCCAGATACTCCTGAAACTATTTAGGGTCTCAGATCTTTGTAATTTTTTGATATGTTGGTATTAGTGTCACTAACTTTTCAGGAAAAATACAAAAAAAAATCCTTTTCCTCTGGGAAATCTGGAAAATGATCGGTGTTATAACACCTGGTAGGAGAATGGGCTACTATTGCTAGTAGGGAACTATCGGAAATATTTTGGACAAAATTATACACTTTATTTATTTTTTAATCTTAGTTAGACTTTTATACAGTTTTATATTGTGGGTAGAATATAAGTAATTCATATTTACGTTCATTTAGTTATGAAGCAGCTCTTAGGGTGAAAATAAACCTAACATTTTTTACATAAAATAGATTTGTTTGCAAATTTTACAAGTTTGGGCCATAGGGTGTATAAATTGCGTGTAACAATGACTCCCATAATAAGACACTACTACTTCATTGATACTATAATTCTATAAAAGCCATAGGTAAGAAATTTTTGTTCAATACACCAAACTAAGGTCTCACTTTCACAGATTAGCCATTACTTGTCACCACTTGGTGTATTATCACAGCAGTGAAAATGTAACATACGTAATCGATCTCGTGAAAGACCTGTACTTAGATGTGCAAAAGTAGTATCTGATAACTTTCCCAGTACATGCCTCTTTGATAGACCACATCCACTAAACAAAAAGATAGCCAGGAAGCATTTCAATGCATTGCTTGTGACAATATTCTACTTTTCTTTTGGCAAGTGTATAAGTTTGTATTTATACTAAATGTACCTACAAACGACATACCAACAGAAACAGCATATCAACGACATCATCACCAAACATGGCATCAGAATAATATTATGTTGGTGGCTGTAATTTATTCGGACCCTCAAAGTTTGCCATTCTGGGTAAGAATTTAAGTAATTCTGTTTCTTTGATACTCTCGCTGCAAAGGCAGTACTACTTATTGAAAGAAAGGCTACAGGAGCTGAATGAGGTACAGTAGAAATTTTTATGTGAGACGGACATTCTCTTCTCTTAGTTATATAAGACAATGGATATAAGACGTTATATTCCTAGTAGTCAGAAGTAGTTTCTTCATATTGTACTTCAGCATTAACCCTAAATTGACCACCTAGAACCCAAAAATGACTGTACTTCGTGGAAAAGGTGTTTCATCATCCATTTTGTCTAATTTCTTGTAAACATAATGATTTTTCTGGCCGCGACCTAACATTTTGTAGTAAAGCGAGATAGACGTATATTCTCCTACTAGGTGTTATAACACCTCTGAGAATTTTATTTATAAAAAATAAACAAATTTAAATACAATATATCTTTGTTTCCTATTTTATAGCTAACAGTCATGAGTTTGCATAATCAGGACGATATTATTAGGTTACTATACAATAATTACAGATAAATTAGCTTTTAGTTGTGATTTTGAAAAAAATCCTCTAATCTTTTTTTAATTGAGCAAAAATCCATAAAATTCAATGCATACAACAATTGTTTCAGCACGTAAATAACTATGCACATGCACTAAATAAGATATAATGAGAAATGCTGATCACTATTTGCTTTTAGTATATTTTATTTGATGGTATTGTTAAAGTCATTTAATCGGTGTTATAACACCTGGTAGGAGTATCTGGGTTAAGTAACGCACGTTCGAGTTCTATGCCGCACTAGGTGGATGTGCTAAGGTAAAGGTACGTAAAAAGAATGTTTTCATTCGGAACTAAGTCATTACTGTACTTTTTACTTTGAACTTACATACATAACTTACAACAACATAACTTGTGAAATATTGTTCTGTAGATAACTGTTATGAAATCTTTTCGTTTTTAAGTTGAAATTAACACCTTTGCAGTGGTATGCCGAACCTACATAAGCATGACATTTCAGGCTTAGAACCCTTAAATAGCTATAACTCTCTCCGTCAAACTCTTAGGGCCAGATTCAGAGACCGCACTTTGACTTTACTTTAGCAAAGTCTAGTTATTATCTCTGAATTTGAACAACATTAAAGTAATTTTTCGCATGAAAAAGTTTACTTTCATTATTTATTACTACAAAGTAAACTTTTCATGAGAAAAGATTACTTTAATGTTGTTCAAATTCAGAGATAATAACTAGACTTTGCTAAAGTAAAGTGAAAGTGCGGTCTCTGAATCTGGCCCTTACATATTAAGTAATTCTTAGCATACAATGTTCCACATGTTTCGTTGTTCGGTGCTGTGATATTCTGTACAGTTACTATGAACAAACTATAATTGAATTACGTATCAGACTGATTCAGGCTATCCGTATACACGTTTACCTTTTTGCGCTTTAAAAAAACTAAATGGTTTTACATTAAATATTATGTTCATGTTGCAACTAGAACCTCGCAATAAAATTCAGAGCGCTTTTTTAAAATAAATTACCCACCTACGTTGTTTGTATAAAAATACGCAATGGAGCCGGCTGAGGGGACGCGCACGGGACGGGACCGGGACGTCCCGAGTGCTGGGCGGATACCGAACGTTATATATTATATTAAAAACCAAAAAAGCTGGCAGAAACAATTACGGAGGAGCTCATAATTCGGTCACGTGACCCCCGTCCCAGCACCACTGTGTGTCGCTTTAATTAAAACCACACGAGTTTATATTCATACGCTCAATTTAACTTTATAAACAGAAATACACTTACTCGTACTTTTTCTTTGAAATAATAAAATAATTGTGTGCTCTCGGTAGAGAAATAAGTTGTTAATAAATGATGCCTCGTGTTCTGTAACGACTGTATTACCTTAATGTCAATGTATGCTTTTGGGATTTGAATAAACAAAATGTTAACATACAGAAACAAAAATATAACGTGTAACTCAAACTTTCGTATGCGTATTTGTATAAATATATTTCAATTTATAAAAAATACTTAAGGGAAAACCTGAAAACGTTAACCGGCACCTATAACCATCGTAGATAGTACGAGTATCAAGGTAACACGACAACCTAAACTCAAAAAATTCATAAGTGATTTGTGACCTAGAAATTATAGTTCACGTCTTCCGTTTACTCAAATGAACCGGGAAAAAAAGTTCACTCAAATGAGGCATTCTGACCACGCTGTCAGTCCCAACCAAACAAGGCATGCTATTGTCATTGTGATGCATAAGCAGCAGTCGGAATTTCACATAATTATATTCATTCCACGAGTCTAGTGGCGCCCCCCGTCTGTTATCTGGTACGTGATTTCTTTTTTTGTTATAAATTAAGAAGGGGCGCGCGACATACCGTGCAAATCGTAATGGCCTAACTTTTTATTTCAAGTTTTAGATCTGAAATATATATAAACTTCCTCTGTTGAGTTTTCCTAATACTTTTTATCCAAAAATTCTGTTTAACAATTTTATACACTGAACATTACCATTATTGTTAAACTAGTAAGGGATTAAACAACATTTATTGTCAATATGTGATTTGCTTGTGTTAGTACTTAACTATAGGAAAGATTGCTGATATTATATTCATAAAAGTAAACACAATATTAGCTTAAACCATATACTTTTAACATGTTACTTTTGTCTTTAATTTTTTGAACGCCGAGTTTTCCTCTATAACAGAAGAAGGGTCCGTCCATGCAATAGGAAATTAATAGGCTCCTTTAATTCAGATCTTAGTTAAGAACAGAAAAAAGAGAAAACTTACATAATTGGGGGTTCTTAAAAGTTAAAAGTACAGACTTACGAAAGAGTAGGTAAATGGATCCCATCATGTTGTTCTAACAAAGAACAATATCTCAAGTATCATTGTTTTGCAAAGGATTAATCAAATGTATATTGTTACGTAAAACGAAGTTAAAGTTATTTGTAAATGAAACAAATTTCACATTCAAATCGAAAGCAAAGTCAAAGTTAGTAGAACATGAGTGACTCAACAACGTGAGCTCAGTTGAGCAACAATAACGAACGTAAGCCGATACTAAGAATTATACACGACACACATTTTGTTTTAACATTACGTTTTTTCCGACATTCGATGAAGCAATTTGAAAGGATTTTTATTTCTCTTGTGAATGCTGTAATTGTTTACTATACAAGATTCATTTTTTTTCACACAATCCACAACGCTGTCTAGTCCCAATCTAAACTGAGCTAAGAGGTACAAGACAACTGATAAACATACTTACGAGTACATATTTGTTTTTCGTAAATACTACATCTTGTAGCCAGAACAATACAAACATAAATAAAATACATTTTGCGGGAAGATGCGTAGCAACCATTAGTTCTAACCACTACGCCACAGAGGGCATTGTGGTATCATTGACTACTCTTTGAGAACTTGAAGAAAACAAAATGTTCAATCATAACAGCTCATTAATGTCCCACTGCATGGAGGGGCGTCCTCCTGTGACGGAGGGATACTTGGCCTACTAATACCGCGTAAGTACTGGTAGTCTTCTTCTTTCGTGTCAATGGTCGAAACTCAAACAGTTTTAGAATAGTGAGTGAATAGTACTGGTAGTAAGTATAGGGTTTAATTTCAAGTTTTCTTTCTTTTTTTTACGTTAAGATCGTATCCACAGATAGTCCCTTAGTCGGTTTATAAGACACCTTTGGGATGAGATAGAGTGGTGACATATTGTATTCTTACTCCGTCACCACGGCGATAAAATAAACCAAATAAATTATGAAAAGTTTATGTGTATTAACGAATAAAAGCAATTACATTTTTGGACATCCACCTCTAAATACGGGCTCACTATGTCGCGGGATAGAATCTCCAACTATTATTTGTGAGATCCACAAGTTATTGTCTTGAGCCTACATGTACTTTATGTCCGCTAATATAATAATATTATTATAATTTCTGTAAATTTATTGCATATTATAAGAACTAAATATATCTCATTGTATTTCGACACAGTAAGTAGAGCCATATTATTATACCTATGTATGTGTCATACCAATACACAAATCAAAGCATTCTATTTAATACAAAACTAGTTGTGTAGGATGTCTGTTAATTTAGTAATTACCGCAACGTAATTAAATATTTTAATGAATTCACCTAAATATTGACCGCACACTACTTCACCAGCGCACGGAGAGTATAGGGATGGGACACTATCTGTAATTACGTGACCGGTCGTTACCGTTTAATATCGGTTATTAGTGAAATAACAAAATGTCGCGTAATGGTCCGCTGCTCTATTAGCGTAATTAATTTGGTTATTAATTACACAAAACGCTGTGTAGGGTAGGGAGAGCACGGGATCATTTACTTCCGACGTCATTAAGTCCCGGGATGATAATGGTGGTGACGTGACGTCATGACTGTGCGGTTCCGCCGCGTGAAGCTCGAGAGTAAATGTCTGTTAATTTGGTGTCAACTTAATTGTTGTTGCGTCTTTTATCGCGCCTCGCTCTCGACTTTGTTCACACAAAGCCACTTGTGATTAAGCCTCGGTACAAGCAAACTTTGATGAGCTCTCGTCTCTTTAATTAATACTAAATACTTTATTAAACAAGATAAGGATTTAAGTATAATTATCCTTAATACTTTGTCGCGATTCTTTCTTTCATATTTCTACTTCGTATATAATTTTATTTGTATGAAATATTAAACGTTTAGAAAATCACCGAAGTACTTCATGACACGCGTGTTCTCATAAGATATATAAGTTTATAAATTTAATTACAGAGCAATGCATAAAAATATTATATTAAATTAGTAAAAGGGCATCAGGGCATACAAAAAACAACAAGCACATAGTTTGTTAGCATAACGCAAGTACAATAAGTTAGTTGGTTTGTAGTCGTCTATTAAAAATAAACAATAAGTATATAATATATTTTGAAAGGCTTTAAAGTTCTTGCTTAAGTAATAAGGTAAGGAAGGTAAGGCCCCGGATATTTCTCAAAGCTTTAATGAAATAGGTACTTGTGGAGATAAACCCCGCATTAGAGAAAATCGTCTAACCTTAGATTATGTACCGACCTTCATATAGCTAACTTAAATTATATACTATTTTAATCCTATGTAGATAACTATTTTAATGCTACTTTAACGAATATTCATAACTATGTAATCAGAATTGTAAGTCAACAAATAATTACTTGAATTAAATAGTGATCAAGTTAACCGAGCTTAAGCTACAAGTAGTGTTGTGTAAAGACAAACCTCAGTAACAGTTAACACCGCTCTAAATATTGGTGTTAATCGAAGTCTCAGTCAATATTTACCTCACTCGTAACTTTACAATGAGATTACAAAGTCCAATCTTAAACAGTTCCCGCAATGTATGCAAATCTCACGACATAATGGCTAGTTGAATTAAATGGTAAGTGGCGCCGAGTGGCCGCGGTCCCGTAAGTCCCGGCTTAGGTCCCGGGGCCGGCCGGTCCAGTCCCGGGACATAATCTCACAAATTACGCTCCCCGGCCTAGTTCATTGGCGCGTTATTGAATTAAAACTTAACTTTAGGTTGCGACGCTGGCAACTCTCCTGAATTTTTCATGCTCAGGTAAATGTCGAGGTAACTAGGGTGTTATCTACATTATGTAAACAGTTCTTGTTAGCGTTAAAAGTTTTGCTCTCAGGGAAATTATCTATGTAACGCGTAGCATTTTCTTGCTCTAATAACTTGCTGTGTTTATGTACCTACTTTGTGTTTTATAACATTTTCCTCGTTAATTAAGCGGTAGATTATTAAATAAGAAGAGTCTGAAATATTAATGAAATAAAAACTGAAGCAGTGTCTTCGAGTCTTTATAATTTAAAAATATAACTTTTCTGAATAATGATTTTTTAAATGTTACGGTTTTCCATCATATTATTTTAAAAAGTAAACGGGTCGTTTACGTGTTAAAAATGCAAAACAAACGTGACCCAGACCATTCGTGACAACGGTCAGGGAGTTTTATATACATAGTATTATGAAGCTATTTCTTTATAATTAAGTATATTATTTAGAAGTAGGTATGATAACAATCCGAGTGACTAGTTGTTTTGCGTATTAAGATGGTTACGAACGAGGAAGGATGGACATAATTGTTATGAGAATAGTATTAGGTAATCCAACTATTTAACTAATATACCTAATTTGTTGTTAACTTGTTTTATGCACAAATATTCGTAGTACTATCAGTACTCACCGTTAATGTTGCATGCACTAGAGACAAGGCTGGGAGGTGCCGCGCGCGTCGTCTAGCTCTCAAGCTTCACTGATACTTAAACCCGTTTGCGACTCATTAACTAGGTTAAGTATGCGCTTAAGTGGTTTGCAATTACATCCTAACTAAATTGACAATCACACCACTATATAATTATAAACAAGATGTTACATACTTACGTAATAGTATAAATTATTAAAGGTAAATCTCTGTTTGTACAAAAGCCACAAAGGTGCGTTATTTCTGTCGTTTTCTCTACAACACCACTTGACGTGAATATTTCCTTGCCGCTCAACCGAAGGAGGCTACACGAATGTGGAGTTTCCTTACACAACGTAGACATACGCAGCTTACATAACCCCTATTCTTAAAGTAATAAAGTTTAAATTGGTATGTAGGATGTGTTTTTGTGATGTTTAAAGGCAAGGACTCTTCGTTAGGCTCGCGACTCGCTGAGAAAATGACGCGAAAACTGTTGAATGCGCATTTGGGGGATTTCGTCTGTTGAAGTAAAGTATGTAAGTACTTTGTAGAGCGGAGATGGGTTAAGTGTAGCTTATATTTACATGTACGTAGTTTAACTTGATGTTAGTAGTAACTTGAGCAAGTCATTAAGTCACATTATCACGTAATAATTATATTTGTGTTATAAAACAGTTGTCTCTTTAATGTACTAGCTCTCCATAGACCTCCTCTCATGTGCAGGAAAATTAAGCAGTCGATTTAAAATGGTATTGAGTTTGATTCAAGTTATTGCTTAAAGCAATATTATTCCTATCTACTTAAATTTTATATAAGTTATATAATGGACAAAACGTTTTATACTCTGGATGATTGAATACCCGGGATTGTAACTCATATTCTGTATAAATTAGTATTTTCTTTTCTTTTTATATTAAAAGGGGGCTTTTGACGACGTAGCGTTTTAACAATTTATTTTTCTTTGTGATAAAGACCCATGTTTCTGTTTCAATTTTTTTCGTATCTTATTCCGACATTAATAATAACTTTTGTTGCCTCCGTAATAAAATTGGAGTAGTTTTTCTATCAATATCGTCTAAGCGAGTGAGAATTCTAACAAAAATCGAGTAAGTACGTAGTTTCTACAGTTAAGATCGCTGAAGATATTTCTGACATTGAAAGTTCCAGTTGCAGTTTGATTGTAACCAAATTTAATAAATAATCATTGACTTAACTTGCATGTTACATGCAAAAAAACTCAGGTACAGTCACGAGCAATAATATGTACACATTTTCGCATTTTGTAAACCAGTCACTAAAGTTCTGCCAATCCAAAATTGAAAATTCGAAGATTAATTCAAAACTGTACGGAACCTCTTCTAAATTACGAATTCATTTTGATATTGTAATGTCTAGATAAACGTGCAGATAGTTTAGAAAATTTGAAAATGTGTACATATTATTGCTCGTGACTGTACAGTTTTCATACCAATTACAATGTGGGTATAATTTTGCACGTCACTTGCTCAAAGTAATATTTAAAATGATCAATAAGTGCAAAGCGTTCAACAACAGGGGATGATACAAACAAACGTGCCTCGAGCAAAAAGTCCCAACTTCAAACACTGACTCAACGGAATAGGAACAAAGTTGAAACAACATCCAAAAACAATTAAGTACATAATACAGACGAAATTCATTCGCAGATAATTAATTTTCAAGTTTAAAAGTTGCTTCTTTAAACTTAATAAGGAATGTTCATTTAAAATGTTTTGACGTCAAATAATCTGCAATAGATATTATGACTTATACCCATGTTTTATGCATACTTTATATTTACACGTGTTTATTCATAGCCGGACTGATGAATGGATGTTGTTTAACCTCATGGTAATCCACAGGTTCAGCTACCTTTACATCCAATTGGACTGCTTACATTATGTCATCCATGTAAACGTTATTATGTAAATAGTATGTACGACTTGGTTAGGACGCCGGGAACCCAATGGATGAGAGAGTACCAAGAGCGCGCAGGGTGGAAGCGTATGGAGAAGGCCTATGTCCAGCAGTGGACGTCCATGGGCTGCTATGTGTGGATGGAAGTATCAAAGTCTTCTAGATTTGAAGACAGTTTTTCAATAAAAAAAATTAATAGGTATGTAGTAGACATTGGCAAAATATTACATTATCAATTTATGACATTATCGAATAAAGTATTTGCGTACTGCATACCTACTACGTCTTCTAGTCCAGTAATATCAGTAGCTATAATATGTATGTAGTTATCGTATATGAAACTAATATAGAGAATCGGCTGCGTGCCGCGCGTGCTTGAGTCAAATACCACCGCCTCATTATACTATATACTTGTACAACGTAACTATACTAACAACATCATACCATAATGTATCAGCTTATTCAGACGATTTCTATTTAACCTAATAATGGTGGCTGCATGATACCTTTAGAAACGATAGAATTTAAAACAAAGAAAATAGATACTCTGTATGAGTAAGAATACATAGTGTGACTATTTTATATCATCCCATAAAAGGAATATAAGCTGACTAACGGAAACTTAACAATTTGTGGATTGTGCACATAATCAAAAAACCGCACGATATTGAATAAACAAAGAGTTTCAGTTCTGAATCTAGTCCTTATCCCCAGCAAGGAAATAATATAAAATAAAACCACACTAGACGAGTGTTCCACTGCGATAGTCAAACTTTTATGCTTCAAAACTGTAAAACATTTTATTATAATACTAAAAATCATTCTTTAAGCAGTAAATAACACAAACATAGTTAAAAATTTATATTTAATAGAAAAATAAACTCAATCATATTAAATTAAACTTATTTTTATTTTGTGTGCAGCAAAAAAAATATGTTGCTGTTTCTTTAAAAATGTATTACAAAGCCACGATAAGCAGTAATACAAGCTCTTTTGCATCGTCGGAACTAAGTGAAAAATAACAAATAAACTGGTTGAACACCCAACTGTAAGTCTTAGTTCAACTTGTAAAACTATTTCTTTTGTCTTTTAAGTCCAACTTATCTGAACAAAACGTGAGCGAGTTTGTTTAGCGGTCGACAAGGTAGAACCATGCCACTTTCACTGTAAAAACATGCTTGAAGGTAAACCCTATACATACTCCATGGTGTAGTTGTCTTATAATGATTTTTAGTATTGCTAAAATAAAAGATAATTTACTTATATATATGTCGCCAGGTGGCTATCTGTATCAGTTTCAGACTTCTTCAAGTAGGTAAAGGCTCGAGGTATTTTGGAAATAAATAGACATAACTCTATTAAGTTACAAATTATATTAGGTAATTACAAATATTACAATATTTAAACTGCACTAGTACACGGACGCTAAAGCAGTCCGTCTAAAATCCAGGATCGACCACCAGCCTCACGGGTTCGGTGGTTTCTTCCCGTTTTTATGACGTTCTGCTAGAATGACGACTCCTTGTCATTCTCGTCCGAACATTTTGAATGTTTGTTTCATAATTCAATACGAACGTTAAAACCTCCTTTAACGTTATCCAATAAAAAGGTTAGTTTGTTTCACGGCGCCAGGGATGCGCCTTCACGGCCGGACTGACAATCGCCCGTCCTCGGGCGTATACATTCCTGCAACAATGACAATACAATACCATTACTCAAGGCATCAGGCTCGTCCAACCTGACACGAGTCAATGCTTCTTACTTTCCAGCCATCATCTTTACAATTCAGCATCAATAAGTGAACTGAACCCATACATCACACACAACGCATACGACCCAACCAGGCAACCCTGCTGAACTAGCTACAAGTCAGGGTCTACATTTCTTCCCTGGGTGTTGCGTCCCTACTGCTAGCCACTAGCAGCCCAGGACCCACAACCACCCAGCACAGACCTTACCTGGGTGTTGCGTCCCCTTAACCAACCCAAACAAGTGTGGTCTGGGTGGCACATCGCCGTCTACCAATAAACTAGAAGTGTCAGTATAGTTAACACTTTTTCTACAAATAGTCTCAAAATAATACTGTCCTTTTATGTTCCTCTTTACTCTTCCTCAGAGAGCCCTCGAAAATACATTTCGACTTCACCAGGAATAAGATATTTTGTTGACAGCTACACATCAAGTACTCCACCGTTTCGTCTTCTTTACCACACGCTCTCCCTGTAAACATACAGTCAGATATAAGACTGCGGCTTAGGTTCAACAGCTTTTTTTTTTTTTTTGTTTTGTTTTCTTTTTGTGCTTTGGCAGTATTTACTTGGCGCTTCCTAAAGGCTATAATATTGACTCGCCTTCACATGACCGTCCTGACATTCACACGTCCTCGTGTGAGCTACCTCAAGGAGTTATTTTCAACGACAGTCGAACCACAAAAACTATATTCTTATTTAGTTACTATTACTTGCAAAACAAGCATCACTCAGCCGACAAGCACTCTACCCACACCCTCACGGTGCCCTATCCAACAACACAGGACTCAGGCAACTCTCATGGTGCCTGATCCAACAACACAGGACTCAGGCCACCCTCACGGTGCCTGATCCAACAACACAGGACTCGGAACAACGTTGAGTGTGGGTTACCGTCCTTATCAGATAGCGGACAGCTTAATACTCCATCACGAGTTTACTCAATAAAATACTGCAAAGGACATGCGGTTCGACACGCGTGATGAAATAACTCCTATTAATCTTGAACCGACTTGACTTTAAACGGACCTTGGTATATTTATGGTACTAACTTAATGTAACAGCGTAGCTTAGCAGTGGTACACGCCAACAAAACAGACTTGTAATAGTATAGCACATTGTAACAATATAGTACTTACAGACGTATTGGACATCAATTATTGTCCGCCCTTCAATCTTACCTTATTTTTACCCAACTGTGTTATGTAGCATAATCGTCATCATTACCAATTAATTTTCATTCCCTAGTATCGATATTCATTTTCCTTGTCGTGTCAAACACAGACACATTACTGTATTGCTAAAATCAAAAACACTTTAAACATGGCACAAAGCCGCCATGAGTCGCGCGGCATGATCACATTCTTTATTGCCGCAGTAGTAATCCATCTAATTTGTCAGAATTTTCCCGTCGGCAAAGATGGCGTCTTCATAGTACGAATAATCGTCATAAAATTCTTGTTTTGTAGCTCAAGCGGCAGTTGCCATTTTTCATAGGTATTACCACATTTCAAACACGTGGTGTCTCGTATCCCACTTCTGATGTCGCCAGGTGGCTATCTGTATCAGTTTCAGACTTCTTCAAGTAGGTAAAGGCTCGAGGTATTTTGGAAATAAATAGACATAACTCTATTAAGTTACAAATTATATTAGGTAATTACAAATATTACAATATTTAAACTGCACTAGTACACGGACGCTAAAGCAGTCCGTCTAAAATCCAGGATCGACCACCAGCCTCACGGGTTCGGTGGTTTCTTCCCGTTTTTATGACGTTCTGCTAGAATGACGACTCCTTGTCATTCTCGTCCGAACATTTTGAATGTTTGTTTCATAATTCAATACGAACGTTAAAACCTCCTTTAACGTTATCCAATAAAAAGGTTAGTTTGTTTCACGGCGCCAGGGATGCGCCTTCATATATAAAAAACAAATTATGTAACTAATATTAAACTAGTAATAAAGAAAATGGTACGATGATCTAGATTTAATTTCATTTATGAAATAGGAATGTTGTATTGCAATTTAACTTTTGATTATAGATAACATATTGATTAAACATATTTATATCAATACGACTAGAATACGCATGTTATTCGTCGAAATATTTAACGCAAAAGACACAAAATAGTTGTTAGTACATCATCTCGTTATCGCAAACAGTGTATCAAAAATGCAAAGCATATTATTACATAGCTCTAGTTCCCACATTTAAAATTCTGTTTCAAACTGAACATAAAACGAGGAGCTCACTAAATCGGTTTAATTTTTTCGACTTCGGCTTGTCTTCTCGTTTTCCTTCCTTTGAGACTTTAATATGATTTACTTTTTGTTTCGCGTCCGTTCCTCGCTGTTGTTTGCATCACAAATTGACTGCACTCTGTACTATCACGAAATGGTTGGTAACATAACACATAAAGCAGACGCCGCGGGGCGACACATGTTTGACGATAAAAATTGTCTCAGTATCACAGTAAAATCCAATGTAAACAGATCTTCAACTGCTGCCTTGTATTTGCACAAGCCCCGTTACATACTTATTGAAATAGGACCTTATGTGTACGCAATAAGGTTGTTGTGCATCGAGCAGTTAAAGTCATGATTTTGTCAAAAAATCTCATCGTCTCGGGTCATAGATCGTCTCGTGTTTGTGTGTGTAAACTGTTTGAGTCGTGTCACAGTTTGACACGGGTAAGAGCGTATTAGCCGCGCAAACAAAGCTCTTTAATGGATTTTTACGTTTTCTCAGCGATAGACATCTGCTCGATAGATTGCGAATATTTAAGTTTACTTTATTTATTGATATCTTGAATGTGATATGTTTGAACAAACTTTGTTTGAATAGTTTTCTCTACCATCTGCTACTGCTCGCATTTATTATCTAGTATGTAAAATGTGGATCAAAAATAAAATATTGAAACATAAAGACATTTTCATTGTGGCATAGAATAAAACTCTAATAATTAATAATTAAGTGGAAGTTAAATAGTAGTCTCTTGGTCTGACTCAAAGCAGTCGGTCGCTTTCATCAACTATGTTCCGAACTAACTGCACTAGTTGTAAACTTTAAAAGAAGTCATAATGTCTCAAGTGAGTCAACTCGGCAAGAAATCGTTCAGTTTATACAGATCCACAAGAAACTTGCACGCGCAGGAAGTATTAAAAAGATACACGTTGAGAGTTGCCAAGTTAAAAGTTAGAAGCAAAGAGTTGAAAAATTAATAAGGCCTACTTTAAACTTGGCTCTCTCAAGTTAACGGAATTGTAAGTGAATACAAAATCATGGAAACCAGAGTGGCTTTACTAAACACCACATGAAGTCACCACATTTATCTTTGATATTTAGCTATTCAAGCTTAAAGTGTAATGTTAAGGAATTCATGTTATATTGACGGCCTACATATTTTAATATCTCGCGAATGTCGGTTTATTTAATCCCATAGGACAATGTTGGTTATAGATAAAACGACGCGGAAATATTAGAAGTTATTTCTTGCCCCAGAGGGGAAAGCCATATTTTTATACTAAAAAATCTCCCTGTTGTGTTAATCTAGGTTTATGTGGCCACAAAATGTATTCTAATCGGTCTTATTCCTAATCCAAGCTTTTTGAACGTAAAGAAAAACAAACATACACATCCATTAACAAACTTTTGCCTCAGTAAGATGGTATAAATTTAGCCCCTCGTAAGCACAAGTGTAGGTATATAATCAAGGCGAGGCTATACGTCCGCGCGACGTGTGCACTATGCTTTATATCCAGTGACTGTATGGAACTGCAAACTTACGTTATTAAGCTCTTAGTCGGTCGCTGTATTTTGATACTAACTTCCAACGAGCGAGGACCTTATAATTTGGTAAACATACATCGTTAAATATGTGCGGTTCTGCGATTGGAAGCCTTTCATTATAACTAGCGAACGGATAGCTAAATTTTTAAATCTAAAGAGTACATGTTTATTTTGTATTTTACAAAAAGAAAAGTAAAGTTATTTAAATTATTGACCATAATTACTTTCTGATTATGAGTAAAATGACTCGACATTAGGTTGAATGGAAAAAAAATTCTTAGACATTAAGTCCGTCTATGTACACCATTGTATTAAAGTTTTAAATAAATAAATAAAATGCTGACAGTAAAGAATATGAGGTTACATTATATGATAGTCAAGTTTTAGGAAGCTTCAGATCCAAAAACCTAAATGTGGCCTCATACAATGCTGCTCACTTAAAGAACCAAAAAGCTGTAATACAAAGATTTAAAAATCATTGCTGTAATAGCTAAGTTTAGTTCACAACCTACTTCGCTGTTCTGGAAATCAAAAGCAAACAAAGTAGCGAACGAAAAAGCTATGTTATTAAATACTTTATCTTAAAATAAGTATTTACGTAAAATTTCAGTAAAACGTACTAATACAATAGAATGTTAGTGCTGCGAGCACTTCCTTAGCCGGATGTAACTAGTAAGACAAACTTGTACGATGTAAGAACAACTCTTAACTCGCTAATTGTGGAACTGTCAATGAGTGCTATTGACTAATAACTATCAAATAAAACTACCAGCTTAAACCTAGGTAGAGTACACACTGTGTGTGTGTGTGTGTGTGTGTGTGTGTGTGTGTGTGTGTGTGTGTGTGTGTAGAGAGACATCATGACCGTTTGTTTAGGATGTGTGCCTAGCCAGTGTTTTGTCTCAGTATGTAGTATTTGTGCTGCTCCTTCATCGAATAAGTCAGCTTAATGTTGGAGCGAACTCAAACAGTGATCCTTTGTGGAGTCCCGCGAGGCTCGCTTTATAAGTTAACTTTGTATGCTTCTTGTGTATTG
The DNA here is from genome assembly GCA_905475405.1 of Schrankia costaestrigalis. Classification (NCBI taxonomy): domain Eukaryota; kingdom Metazoa; phylum Arthropoda; class Insecta; order Lepidoptera; family Erebidae; genus Schrankia; species Schrankia costaestrigalis. The sequence goes on from FR997843.1 coordinate 18,531,653, forward strand.
AATAGAAATAGTAACCTAACGTATTATTATGTTTGACCTTTACTCATTATAAATAAATAAATAATCCTCACACATTCACACATCGCCACCTAGTCCTAAACTAAGCAAAGCTTGTACTATGGGTACTAGACAACGGATAAACATAATACTTTTTTTTTGTAAATACATACATATTATACATAGAAAACATTCAGACCAATGCAAACAATCATGTTCATGCACACAAAGATTTGCGTTGAGCAGGAATCGAACCCGAGACCTCTTGCGTAGCAGCCCGGAAATATCTATACTTTTATAATAAACTTTTATACAATTAAAGATACATCCTTGGTTTTACGATAAAGTAAATTTTTAAAGAAAAGTTCGTACTAAAAAGAACATACAATTGTATAATGTCGATAGTGATTTAAAATGCCAAATAAATATAATATAGATATACTTCACAAAACTACATAGAGCGGTGACATTGGACATGCGGCATGCGGCATGACAGCGTGCATGTAACGCGGTGAAACAATCAATGTATATTGAGTTAGTACATAGTAACACGAGAACACAAACAGTTTAGTTACAAACATGGTTTATTTGATTCACTAGCGCCGTGCGTGCGGGGATAAAACTATTTGTTGCGGTTTATACCATAACTATTCTATTACAATATTGTAAACGAGCTTTATGCTATATGTACTGTATAGAATTAAATTACAACTTTTCACATAGTCCAACGTATGTACATTAGGTTAGTGACAAGTTTATTTAACAATAGTCAAAATGTGTACAGAATAATTCCATTAAGTTAAGTCAAGTAAGTTACCATTAAATTTAAATTATAATACATGGTGTCACCACCCCATTTCATACTACAATTGCCACAAAAGACAACTACCTATTAGATTCATAAGAAGGAAAACATAAAACCATACCAATACGCCTAGCCAATGCATCGTAGTATTAGCAGGCTAAGTTCCCCTACGTCAAAGAATGATGCCATTTTGTCAAACAGACATTAACATACTGTTGATAAATCTACAAGCGACAAAAAGTCACAAACACATAAAACAGTTGTGTAACATGGAGTAACAACGCTTAATTAATAACTAGATCACTAAACGAGAATTAAATTCGTGTGATATTATCAAAACGAGATAATAACTGGCGCCGAGTATTTATGCGGGCGCCATTATTGTGCGACCAGACAGACCGAATTTGTAATGACGTAAAAATTGTACTACTGAGTATTAGTGCACGATAATGCGAGCTTTGATTAATATTGTGAAATTACAAATAAGTAGTTAGATAATTGTCTAACGATTTTAAAATAACCGTAGTTTTGTGATAGCGTACTATGAATACAAAACGTTACCACCTGTTCTCGTATTTAGTAATATTTAATAACAATTATGTCATTGGGAGAAAACTTAAAGTAAACGCTATAATAATTACTAAACCCTTTCATAACCGTGGTATAAACAAAGAAATAAAGAAATAAAGGTATTTCCAATGTACAAGCTTTTTATCTATACACGTATAGGTACCACAGTATAGTTGTATAACTCAACAAAAACAATATAGAGTGACAAACTAAATAAGTGTATGTAAATGAATTTGCAACAACTGTTGGTTTAGTTAACCGCAAACACACACACACACATACATGGTGCACAGAGCGCGCGTCATGTGCCTAGAACATAATGAAGTGACAGATGACGCCAGACCGCGACGTGCCGCGCTAGGACTGGGGGGAAACACTCACTCACTAATGTTTTACAGTTATAAATGAAAATATTATGACTTTGTTTTAATTATTTTAATGTAAAATGCTTAAGTTGCAGAGAATAAGCCGACTTGATACCTGGCACGATAGCAAAATTGAGATAAGTATGTTACCAAAAAACTCCAATTTATTCTTCAGTCTTCAATTTCATATTCAATTTGCCTTAGATTAGACTGAAAACCTTGTATAGAAACTCCATTTTAATAACTATAGCAATAACCATTTTTAATAAAACATAATCTTGTGAAAAGTATTCAATCTTAATACTATAGTCTTTTAAGTATAATAGCTATTTCATTGCTTCATCTTATCCACAGAGTTTAGCAAAAGATAACTAAAAGTTAATGTTAGTAGGCATTCAGTGTAGACATATTACTTATGCCACTAGTTCCATTTGGCACAAAAACGTTTACAATCCTGTATGGCTAAACATTATATTAATGGAAATTTTCTGGTAAAACACTTAACTGCAATGGGTCTGTTTGGGGCTGATATGATGAGATATTAAGGGAGCTATTTAAATAAATAACGTTGCAGCCCCAGTTAAACGATATTACACGATTAATCAAAGGAAACGAGCGTTTAAAAACATCCGTCACCAGACCTAACAACAGGTAATCGATATAACGATTACGAGCCCTGAAGAATGTATGTCGGTATAGTGTTTTTCTTATTGTATAATTGTAATAGGAAATAATAATTACATACAAACGTTATTTAAAGAGAACTCGTTTTCATAAAAAGTAATTGAAAAGAAAGTCGTTCGGATCCGTTTAAAATCAACTTCAACTAGTATTGAATTCCCATTTCATTTCAAATTGTTTTAACAGTTTTATTAGCCAGGTAGAATATTATTTAAAAACATTTAATTCTGCTAAAAAAAACATTAAATACTTAGATTTTTACCTGTTACTATAACTAGTTTTAGCGTAAAGCAAACATTTCATTTTTTTAATTCGGTAGTTCTTAAAACCCGTAAGCAATTATAATAAGTTCGTTATTTTCCTTTTAAATCTTAAGAGTTCACAAGCGGCTCGCTTGATTAAAATAGTTGTTGCGCTACGCTAAACTTATTTCATATTACTTAGCAAACTTGTTCTTCTGTCTTATCAATCTTTTGACTATAACTTTAGTCGAAGTACAAACAGCTTATAAAGGTTGTGTACAGTTATTTGCATTAAACTTATTAGGAAGACATAATCTCGTAAAGTTTACAAGTAGAACATCGGTGCGTTTAAATTTATTAGCTTGTGAACTTCCTGTTTGGAATTTTATATTATCTCTACGTTATTTTAGAACAATTTATTTAAATTAAAGCAAGTTGAGATAAAAACTATTAACTGCGAGCCGTTAGAATAGCGTCGTACAATACTAGACAGCTTAGGGCTTTTCAATTATCTTGCAATGATAAAGTAGACCCTTATTTATTTTAATTCCGTTATTTATAATATTCATGAAATGAGAACTATCCTAGATCACATTGTGTTCTTTTTTTTATTTGGGTCTATAACAAGCCATGTCTACGTTAAGTGTACGTGTGATTACTAATACCAACGTATCTAATCAGAGAGATATCTGTAAGCCAAGTTTGCATTTAAGTTCATATTATTATAGGCTTCTGTGGATACAGGTGCTTTTTAAACTTTAAAAGATACAACTATGTTTTGATGTAGAACATTATGTGAGTAAATGAGTGGGTGGAATTGTAGTTTAGTTTTGGAAAATTATATACGGGCACGTCAGCCATCTTGTAGTCTCATTCATAGTGATGGGACACACACATTATATTGTGTAGTGGGAAAATGTAACTTGCTATTTTTAATAAATGTAATTGCTTTATAATCCTACTACATTAATTTTTAAATGGAAACTATGTGAAAAGTTATTGCGATTTAACTCGAGCTCGCACCTTTGCTTCGTTTGTTGTAAAATGCTAGTTAATTCTAGTTTTATTCAGCAGGTAATAATGCATGTATCATAAACAATGTAGTATTTGCATTTATATTCGTAGTCTGTTAGCCATTTAAGGCCATGGTAAGTAAAGGTAAGGTAAAATAACTGCGTTACTTATTTTTTTAAACGACATTGTGCCGTAATGACCAAGTTGTTCACCAGATGGTAAATTTCACGTTATTCATACCAGGTGTTATTCATCAGTAAAAAGAAGACATAGCATTCATCACAATGGGACCTAAGTTTTCAAGCACCCTGTAAATTATCTTTCTACTGACCCTTTCTATTTCGAACACTAAGTTTGCACAGCGCTGATACCGACCTAGAAAACCACTTGACAAGCGTAGAAAAACCTACCGCTAAATTAATCGTAATATATAAACCTATATTATTATAAACAGAGAGCACACAAAACCGCGACATGCTTATCCGCACATGTTTATCGAGAACAAAAGAATCTTATAAATATTTATCTGGTACATGAGATAGTGGATACGTATACTCTAAACTTTATCTGTATAAAGAGCAAGATGGGACCGCGCAACTTTTGCGCTTACACTTCACTATGAGGGACACAAACTTACTGCTGACCTTTACGTATTCGATAATAATGAGGACTTTTATTTATAGTTCAGTAGAACATAAAAGATATTGAAATAATCATTATTATCTGAAATATTGATCTACACTCAAACAGCTATTTTGTAATGATGTGAGTACAAGATTCTTAGTTTACTTTTTAAAAAGACATTTTCCGCACTAGACACCTTGCTTCGCGGAGACACACATTAAATTAACGGGTACAAAGAACATCCAGGTAATTGCCACGGAGGCTTTACACAAATTTTGAAAATTGCCAAATATCAAATAAGAATCCAATTTTGATTCCTATTTTTGTTTCGGCTTCGAAAGAATAATCATTGTCTTAAGTGTAGGTATAAGATAATGGTTGTCAGCAAGGTGAATAGGTCAACTACATATATAGGTCTAATAGCGGAAGTTTTACCTTCTTTCTGTATAAAGTAGGCGCCAATAAGGCGGAAAACGTGAAATTGATAACATCGAAGACGACTGATAACGACAGAAAACTCTTTTGTGAAAACCCGCACTATTAAGCCTTGTGTCACGGACTTAAATGGCGTCCGGGTGAACGACGATATTTGGATAAAACAAATAATAATTATTAGCGTAATACGAACCAGGTATCACTGCCGTGTTACATGCCACGGTAGATGTATCGCGGTAGGTAGCTCATGTCATGGTCTGTTATTTTGTTAAGTTACGATTGAACTCGCCAATAATAACATTAAAAATTTTGAGATTTTCAGCCACAATTAGATAATTCTGCTGCGTGTGAAACGCAGTAAGCAGAACACATTTCGTATCACTATATTACGATTGATAGTCAAAATTGTAAAGTAAATAAATATTCCCATAGTATAACTGACTAGCTGATGTCCGCGGCTTCACCCGCGTGGTATAGGTAGCCTAAATGTCATTCTACACCGTAAACTACCTATGTTCCAAATTTCTCAAAATCCGTTCAGTAGTTTTTGCTTGAAAGAGTAACAAACATCCATCCATCCATACATCCTCACAAACTTTCGCATTTATAATATAAGTAGGATTTCAAAATGTAAAAATATGTAAGGCAAGACCTGCTTAAAATGTTCCCGGGAGCGTCCCGCCCTCGCCCCGGGACACGTGTGAGCGTCGCATCTCTCAGGCCGGATATTACGTGCGGCGCGGGGTAGTGCCTCGCGTGCGCCTGTTTGACTTGCAGCTCACGACCAAATTGAGTCTAGGCCTAATTGTCACGGAAAAATGCTAAACAGCGCCCAAATTAAACGCTCTTCGGAGCCTCTACACTGAGCGACTTAAAGCGCTTTATTGTTTCATGCAGCGCTTTACGCCTTTACATGGCGCTTCACGAGATTAGAATACATATTACTACGGCTATTGCGCTTTTGAAAACTTTTATGAATGTAGCGACTTTTCTCATTCACCTCTACAGTTTTATTACTACAGTGCGCTTTTAGTAGTTGTGTTGGGTAAAAGAGGAAAGGTTGGTAATAATTGCATCAGTGGGTTAAGGGTTGAATAATATTCAACCCTTACTAATCGGCAACTTATGTAGTTGCCTTGCAGTTATAATTGCTACGCAGCGTCTTACGAATTATTGTCTTGCGCCTAAAGATTTTTAAAAAATTTTTAGCCTTAATTTATTATTTTTAAAAACCTCCGCAGTAATAGAGGAAAACAATTATGAACACGAACACGTGATGTGCTAGTAATATTAAATTAAACGTGTGCCCTTGAAACGTAATTTCTTTTTGTAAAAGTTTCTCATTTAACACGACCAAAATCCCAAGCACGAGTAAGTTTGAAATAAAAAATAAGTTACCTAGACATAAAGTTTTTTATTGACACAGAATATTTCACAATAAAATACGGTCTTACATAGTCACAGAGAAGTGTATGACACATATGGTACTGATACTATTTCCCAAACTAAGCCAGGGCTTGTACTTTGGGAGACAGTGTTCAGTCGTGGAATATTAAGTACCTAGTTTTATAATGCACAAGGTCATTGCGAAACGATGCCGCTGTAACAAACTTAAACATTTCTACAGGAGCTATACATAGTTATCAATTCGATAATATATAAAGTACTACATAAAGTTGGTACAAAAGTTGTTATTATCTAAGAAGGTGAAGATTCACAACACACTCTTATGAGACCGCTACCTTTTATTGATAAAGTTGTGATCATCTAAACTAAATAAAAAGCACACCAATATCCTATAGAGGGTCAAATAAAGATGTCTATCTGAACAAGGATGGTAGAAGTTAATACTCTTTGTTTTACGATCCCTCTGCATGGTGTTCCATGAGGGTGCGGATTTAATGGGCTCACTTGTACATAGCTACAGGTACATGTAGTGCCTTAATGTGGACATCTATCTTGTTATGTCTTGAGGAGGAGAGATTTGTCTCCTTAAATTGGGTCTTTGTTCTATATCGTCTGTGCGCCTACTCAGAGCCGACAAATCTTTTACGTGTTACAATACGTATGGTACTGTTTATGGATAATCTCATTTAAATTGTCTACGTGATAAAAGACTATTTTCAAAGAAAACAAACTTTTTTCAACGGAAAATAGTATTTAAATGATGATGTTTTGTTATAAGGTACGAGAATACCTTGTTTAGATAAATACGGGATTAACAGAATATATTAAATGTGTTGGACACATGTAAATTCCTGGATTATGTACCTACTTAATTAAGTTTGAAGGTCAAATAGTTACAATTTAATATTAGTAGTTCTAGAGTCTTTATTTTTAATTCTTGCAGACAAGATTTACCAATAAAAATTCTTAAAAACGTTGCAGGACAGTAGTTAAATAATATTATCACAATGTTATAATAATATTCCTTCATAATAAAAACTTACATCCAGAGGATTATATTATGACAAATAACATTAGTGTTTGTGAAGAATTGGTGCCTGAAATGGGTTGATTAGTTATTCTGCATTTTATTTGTACAAGTGTACGCATGCAAATACTTTTTTATGCTTCTAGCGAGTTAAACTCGATAACTCCAATATCTTCGTTTCGATGGAGTGGGGGCAGGGGGCAGATTATGATGAAAACGAAGATAAAGATTTACGACTAAGATCACTGATCGCTTTGCCTGATCACTTACTATAGGTACTTCGTGAAACTGTAATAAATTTATATCATTTTTACCATTTAATATTTTGTTAACGTGTTTAGGGTAGTTATACTCATTAGTTACTGAGTATTTAGTTATAAACACATATCGATCGTAACCGATACAGTGTCGCAGCACATTCGGCTCACACAATGCGTCTTTGGCACCGCGTTGCAACTCTATTGAGACGTGGACAGAATTAACAACGAGTGAGGGTCTCTCGCCAAGTGGTATACCTAGCAACCATACTCACTAACACGTCGAAATAAAACAACTAGTAATTATGTAAATGTTTATCTGAGAAATTCACTTAACTAGGGCTGTGAAGAGTATCTCATTCTGGCCATTTTTATACAACGTTATGTCTTTTGATACGCTAAGAAAGACGCCGGCTGAAACAAATACTAACTGCTCCTATGTACTCGTAGTGATACGTTTTATGCTGTGCGTTGATATTTAACAGTCAAATATTATACAGACATAGTAGGTATTTTGACTTGTACGTAAATTAATTTCGTTGTTAAAATTAATGCCATACCTATAAATCATCAATTTAAAAACTTACAACACCTAATGCAATTTCTTGTATCTATACTAATGCTGTAAAGAGGTAAAGTTTGTGTGCTCGTGAGTTTTTGTGTTTGTGACGTTGTAGGGGCTAATCTTTGGATCTAATGAACCGATTTTAAAAATTATTCCTGTGTTAAATAGTCCATTTATCGGGATGTGTCATAAGGCTATAAAGTATCACGCTATGACTAAAAGGATTGGAGCAGTAATAAAATATTTGTTTAAAAAAGGGACGCGTTTTTTTCGCCGCCCAACGAAATGGGCACGGGTCCTAGTTTATAATAAAATTATATTATTTTCATTTCCTGTAAGGTAGACACAGCAACAAACTCCACAACACAAAGCATTCTCCATGTCCGTTTCGCTAAAATGATATAACATAAAACCCTATACTTAGTATAACACATTGCGAGGAAATCGAATTTGTACTGCATCGCAGTAAGGTGTGAGCGAGCCGTCACTTGTTGTCACGGAGCTGTGTAGCCACTGCCATCACAATAGACGACATTTTTCAACACATAAACGTATGAAATTGTAGATATGGCTGTGTTAAACATTTTTATTTTCGACCGATTCCTAAGTTTTTAAGAGTTTCTCAGAGTGTTTCGATTCACTAGTATTTTTTTTAAAGATTGTTTATGCAAAAATTCAGTAATTTTTGGACTAATTGTTTTAACGTCATAACAACACTTAACGTACTAAATCAATTACTCTATTACACTTCTAGAACTCAATCAATAGAGTAACAAGTTGATTGGTATTCCTGAACGTAACAAGACTTGAAGCTTCTTTTTAATTCAGAACGAAGAGAAAACTTATGTGTTTGTTATCAGATTAGCCCACTTAAGTAGCATTAGAGGAACAAATAAATAAGCAGGTAGCTGAAGGTCACTGACGTCACACAACACCCCCACACGTGGGCGTGGACTTATTTGTACTTAAGTTTTAATTAGTTTACATCACTCTTAGTCTGCTGACTTAACTTTAGGCTTAGGACTGGGATTACTTTTATTGCCTTAGGGTTTTGTACTACACATTTTTGTTTTCTTAGTGTTGACTAAAACTAACGCATGTAGTCTGATACCTAACTATAAAAATGTTACATTAATATGTAAAGGATTCAGTGAACGATAATTCGTACACTGAATCCTTTTGATCCTAATAATGCCAAATATAAATAATATGCTAACTACCTTGGAGTCTAGAACAAGAAGAGAGGAGACCTGTTCTCTTCTTTATAATTATTTTTGCTTTGACATACATATAAATAGACCTGATGGATTACTAAACAAGCCAAATAATTCCAAAATAAAAACTAAAACGCCATCAGTATAAAGCTACAGACAGAACAGCTACATAATGAATAGTAGACTCGTCATCAAACAGTTGCTTCACAAGCGGATCAGAGCTCAAAGTGTCTCGTCCTCTGATTACTCGCTGCAGGTTGTTTGTGAATTTGAGTCAGTTGTGACGCGAGCCAAGGAGCCTCGCTGCTGTAGTACATCCACTTGACCGAGATACAGACGTCAATGCAGAAGCGAGCACATACTGAATATCCTTTTTAAACGGACGGCTCATGTTTTTTCCCACGGTCTAGTTTGAGTGGAAAATGTAGAGAACGTTTTAGCGCTGGGTTTTTCATGTGTTCGTTACTACTGTACATACCTACTTGTTTTAAAATTTCTTTTTCTGGGATAATAATACCTAAACTCTGTGGCGCAGTGGCTATAATATATATAGTCTATGGTTACGCAATGGTTTTAAGTTTAATTCCCGTTTAATATAAATCTTTGTCTGGGTGTTTTATATGGTCACATATTTATTTAACAACGAACTATTTAACAATAAAGCTTACTTTCTACAAAAATGTAAGCAGCTTTGTTAATCACTTTTTACTAAGGATAGTCCATCGCTTTATCAATTAAAAGCTAAAATATGTATTATAATGTATGAGAACAAAGAAGGCCTCAGTGGAGAGGTTACTTCGCTCAGATCCGTTCAATGATGAGTTTATAATTTGTTGTTAATTCGCTCCGGGCGGTTTTACTTTTCCTTTACATGCTTTCATTATTTGAGCGAAAAAGTCATAAATATAAAATGATTCTCATTGTACTTAGCTTTTACAATTAAGTAGTATTTTCCTCGAGCAATACTCAGTACTGGTGGAATTCATTATACTTTCATGTATTAGCTTTATGTGAAGGTAAGTAGTACTTTATTACTAGTTAACAACTTGACCTACTGCTTCTGTAACAAACCTGATTGGGTTAAATTTTTTTCTAGTTATGATTTCCAATTGGGTTCTCTTACTTCTGAGAAAGTAGTTCGGTAAAGTTATAATTTTAACCAATCAGTTGATCGTCAATTATTTATTCGGCTATAAATTCTCATTATGGTTATAGTTTCTCTAAATCAATGACATCTATGTTAGTTGATCATGTCCTACTATAAGAACACGTAATCATTATTGTAGGTACTTATACTATTCTGAAGGAAACGTTTGGTTAATTATAAAATATAATCTTTGTTTTAAATACAAATACCTATTTATTATACTTTGTGCGGCGATGACGGCGGAAAAAATTCCTTTCCTAATAATCAAAACTTATACTTTATCCTTACTACGCACCCTAATATCGGCTATTCCATTTATTAATATAACATCAATCGTTATAACTGACGGCATGCATATCCCTTGATAATGGGGGTCGAACGATGCAAGGGAACTTCTAACGTAAATGGAAATATCTACGTCAAAAATTTGTCAATCTGTCATAATGTGTTGCGACCCCTACTTGAGGGTTCCTTTTAACTTGTCAATTTGCTAGTACAAGAGATGTATTCAGGTTGTCCACGCGGTTGTAACAAATCTTATAAAATTCGTCTCAAATCGGCTTACTTGTGTGTCTGTTAGCCGGGGCTAGTGGCTTTGACGGCGGCTCTTTTGTGCGTGAACTAAGCGGTCACGGGCGCCCTCTGTCCCTAACCTAACCGGATTTGTTCTAAGCCCCTTGCCCTAATAGATTACACATTTGTCAAAACAGCCCTTCAATTGATTCATCTCGACTGATATGATATGACAGACTATCGTTAAAGCTTATAGGAACCCTTTGTAATCTATAATTAATTTAAAAATCGAAAACGGTGACAATCTTTTGTGTAGCAACGAATACAGTTTATTTTCGTTCTTTGTCATTAACATAATCCCAATTCTAGTTTAGCAAGACTACTAAGCTATATCTACTACAAGTTAATAAACGAAGGTTAGTCTCATTGACAGACTCTCATTCAAGCCTTTGTCTCAAGTCGCAGCAAAATGTTAACCTCCTCTAAATGTAAGGAATGTCCCCGACGTAGTTTCTCTGGGGGAATGCGTGAGCTCCACAACCTTACTCTGGCCGCAAAAGATTGGCTGCTCCAGCCGGATATAGATGTATAAGGTTCAAACCAGAAGCCATACGCAATGATGATGATGTAATCCTCGATGAACTACACCAAAGAGAAGTAGTTAGTCTTTCTTGACATGTCCCTTACTAATTAAAAAACTGGTTTACAATCAAAATACTATTCCATTTCTCGGGAAATTTAATAGTAAACTTCATAGATAGCATAGTGTAGAAAACATAATACACTTAGGTCTTTTTGTTCTAGTACTAGAGTAACATCTGGCCTGATCGCTCGGAGCGCCACACTCACTCACGTTTATATGACGGAGCGCGCGCCGCACATAAAACACAACCGAGCAACAAGTTTACATGCTACTACACAAATATTAGCTATTGACATGAATACTGAGACAACTTATACTACATTAATAATATTCATTGCATTACCTCCATGTTTAGTTGATACTTTAATACTTGATTTGACTTCCTCCTTTCAAGCATTATAGTATTTCATTTGTAATATTTTTAGCCATTTTAGTTAACCTCGGCTTGTATCTAGAGAAAAATGTAGGCGTGAAAAAAATGAGTTAATGATGAGTATTTGTGTGTGTTATGTACCTATTAAAGTTTAAGTTGTTGAAATATCTTCTAGTAAAAAAAAAGTTTTACAGAATAACACTTGAAACATACAGACTTTTTAGGTAGTTACAGGGCTATGCGTGAATGAAACAACTCTATTGAGCTTAGCCACTAACCATAAATTTTATTTTATTAACTTTTTACTTCACTTTTAAAATTTTTAGGGATTAATGGTTGTCGCTGTCCTTGTTGATCAGTATTAAAATAGTGATAATACTAATGTTGTGCTAACCTGTAATTTAAAATCATACATGTATAGTTGCTTTAATATTCTGTAATAGTTGCTTAGTATGTATTTTAGTTGGTAAGCCTTAAATAAATAAATAATACACCACATCGCAATATACTAAAAATGCATATAATATTCCTATAAGTCCCAAGCTAAGCAGAGCTTGTACTCCATAATTGTACTCAAAACAAACTTACAAACTTTATTTTGCAAATACATACAAATTAAAAGTATAAACAATATAAATATTTAGTTCACGCAGACAAACATTCACATTGAGAGGGAGTCAAGCTCGCTTGGAATTATCTCATTAATTATTTAAATACAAGGGTTGCAAATTATCAGATTAGATATTTAATGCTGAAAATGGCACATTTGTTCGTGCAGCTTATTTATGTGTATTACATCCATACAATCATTGCCCGGAAAGGTTTAGGTGTCATTAAAGCAACGAAACATATTAACGCATCTGTGATTCCTCTGGTGTTGCGGGTGTCCATGGGCAGCGGTGATCACTTACCATCAGGGGACCTGCTGGCTCGTTTGCCTTCTATTACATAAAAAAAGGGTTTATATTGGCTCACCTAAAGTTCTTCTTCCGAAAATGTTCTTCCTAACGATTTGTAATCCGAATGATCACTCTTCCTAAAATTTTAAATCCTAAAGTTTTCATTCATACTATTTGTATTGCTACCGGCGATGTTCATAACACTCATGTTTCCGAAAATCGTTATTAATAATATCGTTATGTAAATATATTTAAACTCCTAATGTTTTTTGTCATAACGCTTTTATCCCTAAACATTTTCACCATAATATTTTCTCTCATACTCAGAAAGAAATATTTACTAAGTGAAAGTAATAAAAAGGTTTGTTTTTATACTATTTTTTGTGATTTGACTTAACAACTTTTTACATTTTTACATTAAACCATTTTTTTTAAATTATTGTTTATTAAAATTATTAGAATATTTTGTCTTAAATGAATGAAATTCATAAAACATGACTCGTTCACGGTTATGCTTATGGCCTGAGAGTTTACCGTAACCGTAACTAAACCAAAAAAGTAAAGGACCAATTCGGTTCTGGCACTTCGCCGGCCGCTGCCGCGGCACGCTCGCTGCGCTCGCTCGGCTCGTGCGTTGGGGTCACAGTTCTACCATAACCTAAACCAATAATTTTGAATAGGACCCATTTCGTTTCTGGATCTTGACTGAATGATTGGAGCGGGACTCTGGTTTTGCTCTGGTCTTTGGTATATTATGTTATACCTACATGTTGTCAACAAAGTTACGCAAAATTAATGTATAATAATATCAATTATTATGAATTAAAAGAAATCTAAACAAAAAAGATATGACTTTAAATTATAGTATAAAAGATGGTTATGTTGAGAAAATATAGGAAAACAAATAATAGTATAATAGATGTTTATGGCTTCTGAAATTATTAAGATGAATGCTTCGGATTATTAACATTAGAGACAAAAAAATTAGGAATTGCGATTGTTAGGATGAAAAATGTTAGGAAGAACATTTTCGGACTTCCAATTATAGGAGTTGAAATTTTAGGTGAACTTTGGCGCACCCAAAAAAAAACAGTGAAAACAGTCACACTTATATCTCCTCATATATATACCACAAGGCGTTTTCTGATTTAGACAGTTTAAAATAATGTTTATTTTTCCCAAGAGTCAGCACCTATATTTCGTTTTATCTTGCATCAACTGCATCCCGTGGTCGTAGATTAATGCATTCTGTACAAATCAAAAACATTTCGATGTAGCTTTTTAAAGAATAAAAACTCTACAACTCTCTGTTTTTTTGTTTCTGGTAAAGTTATGACCTACCTTGTTTTAAAATGAATGCGCTTTTCCCATGTACATCCTGAATAATTTAAATAATTTCCCAGAGTTACAGAATCATAAAATAAATAAACCCAACTATATTTTCACAAATGAATTGCGGTTTTGAGCAAAACACGGCGCAAAGGCACGAATTTAAATGTAATGGAGTTGCCTTGTCACGATGTAACAAATACGGCCCACAACAAGTCTATTATGGCACAAACAAAGTAACACAAAACAGGATCGGTCATTTAGCGCGGGCCTCCTTAGCAGTCAGGTTGTGTTACACATTAACCCGCTGTCGGTGACTACCTGCTCCGTACCCTCGCAGCACAATGCCCCAATGAACGGCGCGGGGTGCAACAAAGGCGCTCGTTAGCCGTGTTCCGTCAGTACTTGGACGTACCTATTGTACCGCACGGTGTGCAGGGGGCGGGGGTTACGGAAAAATGTATTTGAGTGCAATCTCCGGTCGTGGCGGCTTTGTTCTCCGTATTGGTTGGAGCTGCGATACGCAGCGACGCCCTCGTTACAGGAATGCTTGGATTCAAATCTGTACAATAGATCTGTTGTGTCGATCGTAAACAATGCAATCAATTATCTAACTTGATAGCTTTTAAACGTCATTATCTGATATTTCTAACAAAAAATAATACTTTTATACCTACGTATTTTGTTACGCAATTAGTATGCAAATTAAAACAGAACAGTGCCTTGCTCTGCTGGACAATAGACTAACAATCTAAATACTGATATTTTGAACTAAGAAGACTAAAAGGGAAGAAGAACTACTAAGGAGACTACTTATTTGAAAATTTCTTTCTGCGCGTATCTGGAGTTCAGAGATGAATAAATTATGCCAAATTCTTTTTAGCTTCCACCTAATTTTTGTGCTAAGTCTTGTTATACATTACCAAAAACAATGTACAAATGGATTCAGGCACCGTCCCAAAGGATGCACGTTCGACTTGCAGCTTCTAATTTTGTTTATTTGTAATTCCGATTTCAGTAGAAATGTATTCTCTCAAATAAATAAAGCCACATCATTATAATAAACTCAATGTGAACAATAAGTTTTTAATGAAAAATTTCTGTTTTAAAACAATCTGAAGGTAAATTAAAACTCTCCATTGTGGCGAAGTTTTACCAACTTCAATAACTGCACGATTTAAGTTGACCAAACCAAACCACCGACTAATATAAACTAGTTAAAGAATATTTAAAAGCTCTAGGTGTGCCTCTGGCTCAACGATCACGCCAAGTTCCCAGGGCGACGTCTGGTCTTACTGCTTCCCTCTACTACTTACATTTTAGCTTTCTTAAGTAATAACTGAAATCTTACAAGTATTTTTGTGACTCGAGTAGCGCTCTTTCTTACTAGATAGAATTATGACTTTGTCTAAACTGTTTTTGATTCTAAGACATTTGTGAATTTATTTTAAATTCATGGGTTATTTAACAAACTTAAATACCATTTTACCGAAACTACAATCATGGCATTAATTTAAAAGATATTCAATTTAATTAATGTATCCAATACGTAATAATTACACACCAATACGTGCATCAAAAATGCATCGCTTCATTCGAATTTGGACAGAACCACAGTGGACAGAACATTGTATTTATTTGTAGAAGAACATTTCGACGCAAATGTTAAATCATAATGAGTCAAGGGATGGAACAGTTTTAAAAGAATTACGTGAACGTGTTATTATGTAGGGTGTTGTAGTGTGCAGTGCGCGGCGGGTATTGTGGAGCGCGGCGGGTATTGTGGCGCGGCCGCATTGTGCCGCTAATGTAATGAAGCCCGCTCCGGGACCGGTATGCGTTTATCGACGAGCGAGCTACTTGCTGGATTATTAATAAGAGATATATTATGCTAATGGAATGCGCCATCTTGTTTGTTACAAGTTTTTGTTCTACTTACACATATTTAACGTGAGCTACATTAATATGTAAATACTGGGGAGGAACTCTCTCTGAGTATGTGTCTACTCTTACATTACATTATACTTATAACGTAGAGGGGTAGAGTTCGGTAGTACAGAGTTCTCAATTACTTATTTATAAAGCTAATCACGTATTATTTAATTTTGGCTCTGCTACAAAAAGTTTAATCAGCCTGTGTAAACTTGGTAGTCCAGTCACAGAGGAGGTTTTTATTTACCTGGTAAAGGGGAAACTCAATAATGGGGTAACCTTGTTCACCCTTTGTCTCTTATTTAATTTTACTAATAACTTTATTTTGTCTTGAAAGGACATTGGGCAAATTTCATACAAAAAAAAAAAACCCAGGACCAACAGAACTAAAATATATTCCTCATTATTACACATGTTAAACTTATATAATTTTCATTATTTGTTTATTGAATATGTATGGGGTATGAGAGATATAAGGCTCATAACAGCTATGAATGAAAACTACGTTATGTGTTTTAATGTTTAATAATACATCATTTTGTCCCGCTGCAGGGACGGGGCTCCTCCCGTGACGGAGGGATACTTGGCCTACTATTTCCACGCGGGCCTGACGGATTGGTATAGGGTGTAATTTCAAGTTTTCCTTCTTTTTATTTTGTAAAGATAATATTCACGGATAGTCCCTTTGTCGGGTTTTACGACACCCATGGGATGAGATGGGGTCACCACCCCATATTTTATTCTTAGTCCATCACCACGCGGATAACCATCTATAAGTCAACAATCACGAAATCGACCAACGACTTCGGTGGGGCGACGGTAGCGCAAGCGGCTGCCTTGCACGAGGTTGTGGGTTCAATCCCCACGCAGGACAATTATTTGTGAGATCCACAAATTATTGTCCTGAGTCTGGGTATTCTTTGTGTCCGTTAATTGATGTTTGTAAACAGTCCCTGCAACACAGGGCATGAGCCCTAGTGCGGTAGTTGTCTTTTTTAATAAGAAAAAAAAGAAATCCATTGGACTTGCAGGCTGTTCTATGCCTACATGTCTAGCGTGACCTCAATAATATATTACACTTATCATATGAGAACAGCTCCCTAACGTACGCATACCGTGGATACACGATTCTGTACGACATATTCTCCTAAATGATTTATTTTAACAAAGTGTCATCTCTGTCTAACGCGGTGTCCTACGTGGTCGACGAGCGCGACGTACGCCATCAAATCAACGTATGTACCCTACTTGTGTCCTATGTGACGGTCTGCGACGAGACGTGACGTAATCATGTAGAACACTTGTCGCGTGTAGCATCGCGTCGCATCGTATCGCTTTCCTCGCCCACGTAGGACACCCCGTAATACATGTGGTGTAAGAGTGAAAAAGTAAAATAATACCTGAATCTGCGCATGACGCAGGCTTATGTATTTTTTTTTGGCAAATAAAGTCGGTAGAATGGTTGGGTCGGTCTGTTAATATCAATTAGATAACGTTACATGTATTTCTTTGTTTTTATTAGAGTTATGAAATAGAAAAAAACTATTTTTTAATTGTGTGTAATTACAGTTGGACAGCACCTAGGGGAGATTTTTTTTTATTAAAATGTTTCTCATAGCAAGACTAATAACCCGGCATATATCTTGTTCCTGTTGGTTCTGGGTTAATTTTGCCCAATCTCTTTTCAAGGGTTTGTGTCTGTTTAAGCACGTTTCTCAAATTTTGATAAAAATTATATTAAAATAAATAAGTCATTTTTCTAAGATTGCTTCAACAAAGAAATAAATAGCTGTTTTGTGCTCGTAAAAAAAATTGTAATATAAATTTTGACTTAGGTTATGATATAATAATAATTACATTAAGAATCAGTAGTACTATTTTACCTTCGCGGATGAGGTGCGATCTCAAATCCCATGCAATACATTTATTTGTGTACTTAATCCAATAAAAGTTGTCTTAAGCCTTTCTTCCGATCTTTGTGTCCAGTAATCCCACGTTTGAATAAGTTCCCGTGCTACAAGGCTTCATACTTGGCACAAGAGCTGCGACTTAAAAAAAATCGTCAAATTTTCTACTTAGCATAGTGTTTAATTGATCACAGTGAAATTGAACTTGTCTCCTTTATCCTAATACTTAGAAAGTAGTCTTTATTATTTGTAATTTAGTTACCTCAAATCAAGACAAGATGCTCTTGTCAAAGCAAGATTGCTTTGAGAATGCAGCCTGTTTGTTTTAGGATTATGTGTGTGTGTGTGTGTGTATGTGTAGGTAGATTGTCAGTGATGTGGCTTATGAGTGAACAAAGGCGCAGGCGGTGTGTGCGGGATTCAATCTTGGTCCTAAATCCCGTGTGACCTCTACTCAGTCTACCGGCGCATCGCACTGCCTCTGTCTTTATGCCTGAGACAACAAGCGGCTTTATTATCTAACATACACTAGCGTTATTAACATTGAATACTGTTATTGAATATTTTTTTGTGTTTATACATATTAAAAAGAATCCCTACAGATTTTTGTACAATTATACATAATTTCTCTATCTATTTGATTGAAATCATTTTGAATATTTTGGATTAAGTATTTTAGTTAAGTTATTTCCGAATTATGTTAAGAATGAAGTATTTTAAGAATATTGTAAAAAGTTTTTATGTTTTTATTCTTTGTTTTTGTAAGGTAATGACATACTCGTATCTTATGTAGTGTCTTATTCTAAATATTTGCATGCCGTAACTGGTGAAATGTGATGTTCTTCTTACTTTATCAATACCTTATTATGTACCACTTTCTATGCAAATAAAGTTTATTCTATTCTATTCTATTCTATTCTATTGTCTTTAGGAAAAATAATGGCTTTCAATGTAAATACGACAATGTTGGAATATACAAGAACAATTTTTCCTCGGCTTCAAGAAACAGATATATTCATGTTATGTAAACAAGGGCGTCAATTTCCTCACACGAAACAAATTCTCCGACAATTACGCGAGATACGTCGTGTGCGGACAATTTGCACCGCATTCATATTCATACAGTACGCGCCGCCCCGTAAAATAAGGGCTCGCGCACACCTCGCACAACTAAACGACCATTTGATACGAACACACGCGTAATTACGCTTAACAACCTTCTTTGTTCCGTAATTCTCTAATAATGACAATTTTTTACGCGTCCCCGTATAATTTCTTTTTCTACGTTGGGGTGAGAAAGCCTGTTCATTTGTTATTCTTTGTCTTTTCACCCCGTTACTGTAGAGGAAAGGGTTCATTTTTGTTAACATTTTTTTCCTGTTAACAAACGATTAAGGATACACGTTTTTCTTTTCGACTTAAAAATAGATTGCTTGAGAATTATTCAAATAAAAAGTAACAATTTGATGGTAAATAAACTGATGCTAAAGATTGTTGCTTCAAAATATAATATCTTTTTAACATTTCATCATTCAAAAAAAATAGAGTCAATATATTTTTAATCAACGTACAGTTAATGAAAATAAATTTAATTTTAGGTAAGTAATTAACACTGTGCACGCTTACAATAGGTATAAAATGAAAGAATTGAGCTTTATGAAAATGTGTTCTAAACCTGCGCCAAAAAGCCAATAGGATAGAAAACGAACAAATCCAGCTGTTACCAGTGTATTCATGGTAAGTCATTCACGGTGGGAACATGGCCTAGGACCACGCTAGCTAGACTGATTGGTTTAACATTAAATGTCAATTTTTTTCTTTTGTTTCGGTATATTTTCCCATGTAAGTAGAGATATAGCGTAAAGGTAACATAACATGATAGATTTTTAAATCACGGATACACAGATAAATGTAACATAATATACAGAGTTAATATAAACAGTGCCATGCTGTCGATCATCCCTACATCACCTAAACATGAAAAAAAATCTGATCTAGCTACGTTTTGTTAGATGTACCTAGTATTATAAACCTGTTATTTTTATAATTTGAATAATCCCATATTAACAGAAGTATTTGCTTTTAAGTTTGCCTGCATATAAAAATCAATAACAATTTTAAAGTTTCCGCCCAATAAAAACAAAGTTAAAATGCAGTCGTCACCAGTTGTAGGAATGAGAGCGTTTCAAAGAGCTTATGGTAATATCTTATCTCTCATTATGAAGCGAACAGTGAGGAACACTTCAAACTAAAACTCTCCCCGCAGTTGTGCGCGACTGTACCGCGAGCTCGAGACGAACACTGCGCTATAGTTGCATATTACACTACATTCACTTAGCGATTATAATGATACTTACCGGCACTATTAAGATATTGCTACTATTTCATAAGGAGATGAGGATTGATTTTACACGTAAGATCTAATTATTGAGCTTCGATCAATCAATCAATCAACTAGCCTATTGCAGTATGCGCCACAGAACTCGGTCCTGCGCCTTCCGCATCCAGTCCGACCCAGAGACCTTTATGAGGTCGTATTGTTGAGCTTTGAGTTTAAAAATTATTTTGAAGTATAAGTTCATGCATATCTGTCATAAGCTTGTGTAAAGTTTACTACCTCATGTTATTCCACAAGTTATGGAATACCACGCAACATACTCGATTAGAAACCAATATTCAGTTATTAGTATATTTAGGTATGTTAGTTCACTTGCTACAGTTGCTAGCGATGCGATCGTGTTACAACAACACAGTGCTACATAAAGACTACATCTCGGTAAAGGTGTAGTTTAGGCAGGCTATTGTGTAGTAAGTCGCGGAACAGTTGGCAAGCTCGCAAAAGAACTGTGTCGCGGACGACGCGGCGACGTCGCCTGGTGACACAGTACGCGCCTCAACATACTTTACTCTATAAATACTAGTTATGTAATAATATCCAGTGGGCTTAATATATTGAAGAATTTTTGTTTTACTTTTAATCAATTGACTTTATCTAATACTAGCTGACCCGTGCCCACTTTGTTGGGCGGCGAAAAAAACTCGACCCTTTTTTAGAGATTAGAGATGTCCGTGAATATTTATTTATTTTATTCATTACAGAAATAATTTTAAAAATCGGTTAGATCTAGCGATTACCCCCTACAACGTTACAAACTCACAAACGCACAAACTTTACCTCTTTATAATATTAGTACAGATAAGACAATATATTGATGATAAAACAAAATATTTGTATAACTATAATCGTTGGCAACGATGTCAACCGTTACTCAGTGAAGTCTCCAGAAGAGTTTAGTCTTTGCACTGATACGCTTATAGGTTCATGTGAAAAATTATACAAATGAATCCTCTATCTGGGTATTTTAACTTGCTTAAGTTAATCAGAGAGAAAGTAGGAAAAACTCCACAGAGTCCTTACTGTAGCGGTGACTGCACAACTTGTGAGAAGGTTAACTTTAACAATAACCCCGCGACCACATTATGCTGTCTTAGTTAGTCGCCATACGAATACAGTTCATGTTTATATAACAGCGGGATGTCGAAGTCTTGTGAGTTGGTAATTGACAAACACAAAACTCATATCAAACAATCATAACAGCCCATTAATGTTTCACTGCAGGGACAGATCTCCTCTACATACAGAGGGAAACTTGGCCTACTAGAACAATGTGAGTTAGATTTGATTGATACAGTGCTATAAGTCAAGTTAGCACCTTGACACCCGTGGGATGAACTGTAACTGTCATACTGAGTATTATCACTCCTTCAGATCAGGGAATAAATATGTAAAACAGAAAGGGCAAACTAATTTGTGTTTGCAGAACTTTAACTAACATTTTTTTAACTATGTATTTCAAAATATGTATTATGAGAAAAAATACTTTTTACAGTGATATTTGAAAAAAATTTATGCCGAGAATAACAAAGTAATTTAAATGCAATTCCACAAAAATGTAACGCGTCTACAGAATGTAGGTAGAAGTAATAAAGTAGTAGAAGAAACGCTGGGCTTGCGAATTTGTTTTACAATGTAAAGATTGGTGAGCTCCACCAACTCAAATATGTGAGAACAAACAACATAATCCGGTTTGTGGAGCCCGCACCAAAAATGTTTGCGCACTCGCTCCCTCAAGGCGCTCGTCCACTCGGAACGAAACAATGGCGTGTATGCGCAACACACAATGTAACTTGCACTCGTCTCTGTACTGTCTAATTGTAATGTTTCATGAAAATAAACGTAACTGTAATGAAGAGTATCATTATACAAAACAGCGCAGCTTTAAAGACCCTACGCTCTGCTTATAAGAGACTTGCCCTACTTTTTATACTATATACCTAATACTTTAATGATGGCTCCATACATATTGTTTTATGTAGCACTCAAAAGAGGCTACTGAATGTGAAAAAATTCTTAAAAAAATAGGCATGAATTATTGCTGAACCTAATTATGTAATTTTTTTCATTAGACAACACGTAATGCAAAGATTTTTGTTTTTAATCTTTCCAAAATACTCAAAAACACCAAAGAATTCATAGAAGAGTAACGTAATACCATATTTACAAAAATGACCGGAAATGCAGTTCACAATCGTCTTTTTTGCTAATTTAATTCCTACAAAATAAATAATTTGTATATAAAAATGTTACGTACATGATAATATTTTTTACGAGTGACATTGCATACCGTTTGAAAACAAGTCAATTTAATCTTTTATTCACATAATTTTTGTGTGGGATTTACAGATATAAATATTATTTTTTAAATTAATAGTATTTAAGATAATTAACTTTTATATTCTTGATAATTTAAGACACTATAAGATATAAAACATAATATTTCTGCCCATGTTCTTTGGTTTAACTTGTTCAAATAATTTGTTCTTTGTCTATCCAAATAAATGGAAACCAAAGTATAAAGTAAGCTATTATAATAAACTAAAGCACTTACACAGTACAGTGTAAAGCTAACTGTCGCTAGCTCTCTGTACAGTGTACTCTGTACATAGTGCGTGTGCGTGTCATTACAGTTCAGTAGACGTGCACTCCACAACATGTACGTACGCACTCGGACGTCGCGTCACATTCACTTTTACTGCTTCCTGTTGTACCATCACACGTCCCCTCTCTCTCACACCCCCACACAATCACATGCAACTATCCTTATCACATGAGCAATAATCGCGTCCTCATCGAAATAGCACATCATTCGTTCCGGCTTGTTTGCAAGATCGACTACAACTATTGCTCTGTTACAAACTTTATACAGATCTGTCGTTATTATTTTGTATGTATATTGAATGGGTTTATTCACAGAGGGCAGCACCAGTTAACAAACAGACTCAAACAGAATGTCCCTAGCCAATACGATGTGTTACGTACTCTAGTACTAGCTTTTGTTAAAGTACTTTGTGTCTCATGAATTACAGAAATTTTCATTTGCACAACAAATGAAATACGGTCTAATACGGATTAAAATCATTGGAATTGTTTAGAAACTTTATCTGAATTTATATTTCTTAAAATCATTTTGGTAGGTTCATAATCTAATGGGTCAATTATGTAGTTGATATTATTAACAAAACTTATGAAAGACTTTGGCAAATCATAATTTCTTATGAATATTTATTACATAACAACTAGTTGAAAAAGTACAAGATATTTCAATTTTCATTTTGTTTGTGAATTAGTGAATGTAGAGTTGTTTATAATATAATAAAGTTGCGAAGTTTTCTCACTCATTGTGTCACAATAAAACTCGACAGACATTTTATCTCGCCCCAGTTCACCACAACTTTATTGTACTACAAGTGAACAACAATGGTCTACTGAAAAATATTAGGTACTATCACAAAATTGAATGTTATAGAACATAATGCAAAAATCGACGCTCGGTGATTGGAATATAGCTAAAATTTTACAATAAGTATATTATTTAAATGTGAATATAATGCATTTATATCAAGGACTAGCTGACCCGTGCCCACTTCGTTGGGCGGGGCGAAAAAAACGCTTCTCTTTTTAAAACATATTTCATTACTGCTCCTCTCTTATTAGTCATCATTTAGTCAGATATTTTACGTTAGTCGCGCATTATTTTAAAACTGAGATATCTTTCAAACTAATAATCGGATCTCATCGCTGTAAAGGTCAATTTTGTTTAAAATTAAATAAATATAATGATTAACGTATTTATTTTGATAAGGGTCGATACCATATACACAAAATACCTTTACAAACAATGCATTTCTTTAAATCAAATTTGATTATTATAAAAAAGGTCGTAGTGAGTTAACCTTAGAAGATAGATATATGCTATCGTTGACTTAATTGTAAAACTTTTTTAAAGGTACAATTCTTTAATACATCATTTCAGTATATCTCCAGACGTTTAAGCAGCAGAAGCAAAATAAACGTTTTTAAGCGTCCCTTTTATAAACATATTTCATTACTGCTCCGCTTCTATAAGTCATAGCGTGATACTATATAGCCTATGACACTCCCCGATAAATGGACTATTCAACACAGAAAGAATTTTTAAAATCGGTTCAGTAGATCCAGAGATTACCCCCTACAACGTCACAAACACACAAACACACAAACTTTACCTCTTTAAAATATTAGTATAGATTTCATTACTGCTCCGCTTCTATAAGTCATAGCGTGATACTATATAGCCTATGACACTCCCCGATAAATGGACTATTCAACACAGAAAGAATTTTTAAAATCGGTTCAGTAGATCCAGAGATTACCCCCTACAACGTCACAAACACACAAACACACAAACTTTACCTCTTTATAATATTATTATTATAGTAAGTATAGATTACATATACTACGTAAAATATTTTTTGTTCGATTTCTAAACCACATCACTGTTCTAATAATCATGTTGGTAGTTAAAACAAATACACGTAGACGAAAGATCCCTACTGCACGAGTAGTATTTTTTTAAAATAGAAACAAAAATAATGATATTCTCAACTAAAACATAACTTATATATCCTGTAAGTACATCGGAGACAACTGTCTACGTAATCCTCTCAAATGCGAGCCTATATATCTCAACAAGGAAGCGAGACAATACACAGAGTAGGTAATACACAAGTAATTATACGTTTACACAACAATATCGTTAGGACACGGATGTAAGTCAGTGTGTCGCGGTCGTGAGCTGTGCACAATGATACTCGGGAACAAAACGTTCTACTCTTGTTCCTTTAACGGGACCAACTACTACACAGTGTACAATGTTCAGTTGTCCCGTTTACTGAAATTGTTTAATTTAAACTAAGGCATTTTAGTTTTACCTTAATCTACAGCTTTGGGAAAAGAGATTCATAATATTATTATTTGAAGAAATATGTGATATATTTTAATATCAAGATGGACAGTAGAGATATAAAACTGTTAAGTAGTATGTATTGCTCATTTCTGAACTTATTTTACTTTTATACAGACTTTTGTTATATTAATAAAGAGTCACTCATAATCTTGATAATCAGCCTATGGACGTCCAAACGTGGCATAGGCCTCCTCCAAATATTTTTACCTTCCACAGTCCTGTCCCCTATCCATCACTAAAATAAATTTAAGAGTCACAAGGGATACATAAATCACAAATAAACTAAGCATAAAATATTGACAAAATACCATTTTCCAGAAAATATCTCAATACTGTTTGACTGTTTATATTACACTGTGTATTTTCAGGAGCGCGACTCGTTGAACGCAGGCGGTTACGAGTTGCGCCGATTCGCGCTCATTTATTAATATACGAATAATTTGACACTGATTAATAACGACGCGGATTGGACGCACTCGCGGTTAATACAATGTAATGGAACTTAATAAAACAAAATATTTACTTTATTTATTTTTTCTTTAGTAATATTGAAGAGACCTAACATACCTAATAGTTTAATTTTCCACTGCAGGTCTATGGAGGGAAGCTTGTTCATTTAAATACATTCTAACCAAACGTATTGATATTATATTATGAATGGTGGGTGTAAAGTTTTGTATGGTGATCGTTGAAAAGAAGCTTTATGTTTGGATCGGACTTTCACTCTCACAAATTAAGAATACAAAAGTAATTTTGGCTATTCTACAATATCAATGTTAGCAGAACCATAGAACTTATTCGTTTTGTCCCCTAACTTAACTCTATCTAATATTGCAGAAATTGGAAGGTAAAAGCTAGTATAAATTAAACGTAGAACAAAACTAGAAACAAAAGGATAATAATGTTATAAAATGTCGAAGCAAACGTCGTTACAAGGAGTTCTCAAAACTGTTGCCAGAAATACAATATTGGTGGGTTCAATCAGAGAAAATGAAACAATCGCACGCCTCACCTACACCTCCCCCTCACCACCACACCTCCCCCACCCTGCGTCCGCTAAACGAGCCTTCCTTAAGATTTTCGTATTTTCAGTATTTTACATTTTATTTAGTAAAAACAAACACCCCAGATATAAACAGAATACCGATGCCTGTTTGAATCATCTCCGCCGAATCATTTGGATGCAATTACATTAAATAGAACAAAGAGTGTCTGAGATACACCCTGATATCTCACCCGCCTGTTATCTGCGTGGAGATAACAACGCGCTGCTACACGCAGATACTGTTACCCGACGTCACAATGTAACACTTTTATTTAATGGAACATGTTTACAGAAAAAACATGCCTTTTGTAAATTACACGCGCGGGGTACAGGGGAGCGGGGGGCGCTTACAATGTTTGTAACGATATCCTGATTAATAAACGTTGAATAAAACAATTTAATTCTTGTTCATATTTTTTTACGAGATGCTTAACATGTATTTATTCGCAGTAGCTTTATGGACCCTCGATTATACAAAGTCTTAAAAGAAATTTTGCTTTTGAAGGGATACTTGGAGTTAATCCTCTTTTTAGCATGTTTTTACCCAATCCTGGAAACAGATATCAGCTAGCGATAGAAGGTCGTTCATTGGCATTCTCTCAGCTCAATGCAAATATAAATACTTATAATGTTTGGAAAGGTTCTCGGATAAGACAGAGAAGCTTGAGTGTTGCTACACTGTGCTGCTGCTCAGTTAGTTATAGGTATAGTGACGTAGGGTCGCCACTTGCTACGTTTAGATCGTTACAAAAATGACTCGGTGACAGGCTCGATGAGTCATGAGTCAGCTTTTCTTGAATTACCGATACACACGAGCAATCTATTTGTACAACTTAAATAAATAAAATAATAATGCATAACTTTTTGGCGCGTTGACTTTTTTCTGCAACGTGGTTGTACAATTACATTAGCACTTACATTACATTATTACAACAAAACCACAGAGTGAAGTGAATTTATAAATTTCTCGGTAAATGTTCGAAATTGCAATATTGTAATTTCAAATTGCAGTATAATTCCACCTCGATTTATTTTTATAAAAAATAAATTAGCTTCATTATTATCCTTGAGTTCCTTGTTGATAAACACTATCGTTGTAAGTAATATAGCACATTGGTTGTGTGTCCTAGAGAGGTCGCCGTTGTGTCGTAAGTCTAACTGAGCCAGCATGTCGCCGTGACGCTAGCGGCGTGCGGCCGAGCGTGACAACGCGACTAATGGTGCGTGACGTCACCGCTACGTGCGTGACCACACATTCACAACTATCACTCATCTTATATGCACTTACAATGATCTTATTTATTTTACTTACTTTTACAATAATTGTTTAAAATGCGATTTACAATTAAATATCTTTATTCTGAGGAAAGCGCAGAGCGAGTTCTGTGGCGCGTGTTGGTGAGATGCCTATGTCCAGCAGTGGACTGCAATAGGCTAGCTGACTGATTCTGAGTCTAGATGTTGTGGAGTGGGCACCACTACTATGTAAGGAACTACATCTATGTCCAGCAGTGGACTGCAATAGGCTAGCTGACTGATTCTGAGTCTAGATGTTGTGGAGTGGGCACCACTACTATGTAAGGAACTACATCTATGTCCAGCAGTGGACTGCAATAGGCTAGCTGATTGATTCTGAGTCTAGATGTTGTGGAGTGGGCACCACTACTATGTAAGGAACTACATCTATGTCCAGCAGTGGACTGCAATAGGCTAGCTGACTGATTCTGAGTCTAGATGTTGTGGAGTGGGCACCACTACTATGTAAGGAACTACATCTATGTCCAGCAGTGGACTGCAATAGGCTAGCTGACTGATTCTGAGTCTAGATGTTGTGGAGTGGGCACCACTACTATGTAAGGAACTACATCTATGTCCAGCAGTGGACTGCAATAGGCTAGCTGACTGATTCTGAGTCTAGATGTTGTGGAGTGGGCACCACTACTATGTAAGGAACTACATCTATGTCCAGCAGTGGACTGCAATAGGCTAGCTGACTGATTCTGAGTCTAGATGTTGTGGAGTGGGCACCACTACTATGTAAGGAACTACATCTATGTCCAGCAGTGGACTGCAATAGGCTAGCTGACTGATTCTGAGTCTAGATGTTGTGGAGTGGGCACCACTACTATGTAAGGAACTACATCTATGTCCAGCAGTGGACTGCAATAGGCTAGCTGACTGATTCTGAGTCTAGATGTTGTGGAGTGGGCACCACTACTATGTAAGGAACTACATCTATGTCCAGCAGTGGACTGCAATAGGCTAGCTGACTGATTCTGAGTCTAGATGTTGTGGAGTGGGCACCACTACTATGTAAGGAACTACATCTATGTCCAGCAGTGGACTGCAATAGGCTAGCTGACTGATTCTGAGTCTAGATGTTGTGGAGTGGGCACCACTACTATGTAAGGAACTACATCTATGTCCAGCAGTGGACTGCAATAGGCTAGCTGACTGATTCTGAGTCTAGATGTTGTGGAGTGGGCACCACTACTATGTAAGGAACTACATCTATGTCCAGCAGTGGACTGCAATAGGCTAGCTGACTGATTCTGAGTCTAGATGTTGTGGAGTGGGCACCACTACTATGTAAGGAACTACATCTATGTCCAGCAGTGGACTGCAATAGGCTAGCTGACTGATTCTGAGTCTAGATGTTGTGGAGTGGGCACCACTACTATGTAAGGAACTACATCTATGTCCAGCAGTGGACTGCAATAGGCTAGCTGACTGATTCTGAGTCTAGATGTTGTGGAGTGGGCACCACTACTATGTAAGGAACTACATCTATGTCCAGCAGTGGACTGCAATAGGCTAGCTGACTGATTCTGAGTCTAGATGTTGTGGAGTGGGCACCACTACTATGTAAGGAACTACATCTATGTCCAGCAGTGGACTGCAATAGGCTAGCTGACTGATTCTGAGTCTAGATGTTGTGGAGTGGGCACCACTACTATGTAAGGAACTACATCTATGTCCAGCAGTGGACTGCAATAGGCTAGCTGACTGATTCTGAGTCTAGATGTTGTGGAGTGGGCACCACTACTATGTAAGGAACTACATCTATGTCCAGCAGTGGACTGCAATAGGCTAGCTGACTGATTCTGAGTCTAGATGTTGTGGAGTGGGCACCACTACTATGTAAGGAACTACATCTATGTCCAGCAGTGGACTGCAATAGGCTAGCTGACTGATTCTGAGTCTAGATGTTGTGGAGTGGGCACCACTACTATGTAAGGAACTACATCTATGTCCAGCAGTGGACTGCAATAGGCTAGCTGACTGATTCTGAGTCTAGATGTTGTGGAGTGGGCACCACTACTATGTAAGGAACTACATCTATGTCCAGCAGTGGACTGCAATAGGCTAGCTGACTGATTCTGAGTCTAGATGTTGTGGAGTGGGCACCACTACTATGTAAGGAACTACATCTATGTCCAGCAGTGGACTGCAATAGGCTAGCTGACTGATTCTGAGTCTAGATGTTGTGGAGTGGGCACCACTACTATGTAAGGAACTACATCTATGTCCAGCAGTGGACTGCAATAGGCTAGCTGACTGATTCTGAGTCTAGATGTTGTGGAGTGGGCACCACTACTATGTAAGGAACTACATCTATGTCCAGCAGTGGACTGCAATAGGCTAGCTGACTGATTCTGAGTCTAGATGTTGTGGAGTGGGCACCACTACTATGTAAGGAACTACATCTATGTCCAGCAGTGGACTGCAATAGGCTAGCTGACTGATTCTGAGTCTAGATGTTGTGGAGTGGGCACCACTACTATGTAAGGAACTACATCTATGTCCAGCAGTGGACTGCAATAGGCTAGCTGACTGATTCTGAGTCTAGATGTTGTGGAGTGGGCACCACTACTATGTAAGGAACTACATCTATGTCCAGCAGTGGACTGCAATAGGCTAGCTGACTGATTCTGAGTCTAGATGTTGTGGAGTGGGCACCACTACTATGTAAGGAACTACATCTATGTCCAGCAGTGGACTGCAATAGGCTAGCTGACTGATTCTGAGTCTAGATGTTGTGGAGTGGGCACCACTACACTGCCCCCGTTAGTTAAAAAGACGTATCTAACAAAAAGTAAAAACGGAGAAATAAATGTTTTAATGAATTAAACGGGAAATTCTTTGCTGTCGTCGAGTAAATTGTAGTATCTAAATTCTAAAAATTGAAAAAAATACGTCATTTTAGAAGCTTTAACTTAGTTTAATAATAACGTGAACTTTATGCATTATTTCATTAAAATTAATAAAAAAACCTTTTCATCTTAGTATAAAAAATTAAGAAACAAATTAAATCCTAAATTAAAAAGACGTAAATGGCTATATGCGTCCTTTCAATTTCAAACGCTTTGGCTGTACTGGGCGCAAATGTTTATTTTCTTAATAATTGAAAATGTAGAATACCCTTTGCTAAGATAAAGGGTCCAAAATTATTTAATTATCCTTTTATCTAAAGTATATCTGAGGAAAATAGTACAATAAGTTCGTGGTTATCATAATAAGCAATAGCCAAATATATTATTTACTTATTTATATATAGACTTTTACATAACAAACAATGCTACCCTATGGCACAGTAATGAATAAGCAGGTCACAGCCCCAACACCACAGCCAAGAACCACCCCACCTATTACCAAAGCAAATGAGCACGCAACCCAGACGGCCAGCACCCCAGCAGAGCATGAAAGGGAGCAGCTCGCAAAGCTCCTTACCCTGTTCGCCCAAAGGAGAGAGAGGGCGCGATAGATACGCAAGGAATGCTCAACAAACTGACCACCAACGGATAGCTCGCCCCCCCTAAGAGTGGTCCACTGGAATGCCCAAACTCTCAACGGCAAAATCCAGTTGCTTTGCCCCTTCGTCAAGGGGCAGCGGGTCGACGTGTTGCTGATCAGCGAGACGCACCTCAACCCCAACAAGCCACTCACCATCCCAGGCTACATTGTCTACAGACAATGAAGATAGATGAAGTCTCGCCGACAGGAGGCGCCTTCCGTGGGCTGTCCTTGTGCGGAGAGGCATAGTCCACCAACTCGTGGACCACTTCCTGCTGGACACCATCTATGCTTTGGGCGTCAGGTCAGGACTTACCGCCCACCAAGGTCACGCTTCGACCTGGGGGAAATTAGCAAACTCCTCCAATCAGCCCCACGCACGCTAATCGAAGGCAATCTGAACGCGAAACACCAAACCTGGCACTGCGCTACCAACGACACCGGCGGCAAGAAGCTGTACCAGGATGCCCTCACAAACAACTACGAAGTCTTCGGGCCGCGGGAGCCTACTAGAATAGACCTACACAGCCAGAGAAGAGACAACGTACTGGACATCCTACTGTACAAAGGTCTGGACATGCCGCCAACGCAGGAAGTCTTGTCCGACCTCCCATCCGATCATCGACCGAAAAACCAGGCGGCCGTCACTGCCCCACCTAAACCCAGGAACATAACCAACTGGTTACAGGTTCTACACCTTGATGTCCACCTACAGTCTCCCCCAGTTGGTTAGAACACAAGAGGAGGTCGACCACGCCGCCAACAGCCTAACAACGGCCATAAAAGACGCCCTGGATGAATAGACTGATCGACGTTGAGAAAGAGATCTTCCGTCACTGTCAAAATCCACTGAGAAGAGTACCAGGACACGCAGGACAACATCCAGCTCTACAGCCCCCTGCAAGTCCAAAAGGCCCTGTTCAGAACCAACCCTAGGAAAGCCCCAGGAGAGGACGGAATCTCAAACTCAGCTCCGACAGCCACTCGGGCGCAACTGCCCAGTCGCCGTACTAAACATACCCCGCCCGACCCCCGCCCCAATCTCCGCTTGGTTCACAATACTAGGAAAAAAGGGCGTTTCTACTCAGATGCGCCGTCACTGCCCCACCTAAACCCAGGAACATAACCAACTGGTTACAGGTTCTACACCTTGATGTCCACCTACAGTCTCCCCCAGTTGGTTAGAACACAAGAGGAGGTCGACCACGCCGCCAACAGCCTAACAACGGCCATAAAAGACGCCCTGGATGAATAGACTGATCGACGTTGAGAAAGAGATCTTCCGTCACTGTCAAAATCCACTGAGAAGAGTACCAGGACACGCAGGACAACATCCAGCTCTACAGCCCCCTGCAAGTCCAAAAGGCCCTGTTCAGAACCAACCCTAGGAAAGCCCCAGGAGAGGACGGAATCTCAAACTCAGCTCCGACAGCCACTCGGGCGCAACTGCCCAGTCGCCGTACTAAACATACCCCGCCCGACCCCCGCCCCAATCTCCGCTTGGTTCACAATACTAGGAAAAAAGGGCGTTTCTACTCAGATGCGCCTTTTTTATTTCATATCATACTAAATCTTAAGACGCTTATGGCAAATGTGCCAATGCTAAAACTATTTTACGAAGTAGATAGGGCGTAAAGTGGTAGAAGCGACCTTTCTTCTTAAAGTGAATGTATTTTTTATGAACGAGTTAGACGTGAATACTTATTTGCGTCTTATTAGCTTCCTGTTACGAAGATGCGTCTTTTATATTACTAAACTATACAAAAAATCACAACGTATAAGGTCATTATCTACGTAAATGCGACTTTTCAATTAAGTTTCAGATAAATTCGCCTTTTCATCTTCAATCGGGTGTAAAACGATGTGCAGAAGCGCCCTATTTTGTTATGCTAACACCGAACTGGAAGGTGTTAGCAAAATATTAAAAATAGAGGCAGATGCGCCTTTTTTTCCTGATTCCGGCAATGTATATAACTCAAATATGGAAAAAGTGTTAGATGCGCCCTTTTAACTAACGGGGGCAGTACTATGTAAGGAACTACATCTATGTCCAGCAGTGGACTGCAATAGGCTAGCTGACTGATTCTGAGTCTAGATGTTGTGGAGTGGGCACCACTACTATGTAAGGAACTACATCTATGTCCAGCAGTGGACTGCAATAGGCTAGCTGACTGATTCTGAGTCTAGATGTTGTGGAGTGGGCACCACTACTATGTAAGGAACTACATCTATGTCCAGCAGTGGACTGCAATAGGCTAGCTGACTGATTCTGAGTCTAGATGTTGTGGAGTGGGCACCACTACTATGTAAGGAACTACATCTATGTCCAGCAGTGGACTGCAATAGGCTAGCTGACTGATTCTGAGTCTAGATGTTGTGGAGTGGGCACCACTACTATGTAAGGAACTACATCTATGTCCAGCAGTGGACTGCAATAGGCTAGCTGACTGATTCTGAGTCTAGATGTTGTGGAGTGGGCACCACTACTATGTAAGGAACTACATCTATGTCCAGCAGTGGACTGCAATAGGCTAGCTGACTGATTCTGAGTCTAGATGTTGTGGAGTGGGCACCACTACTATGTAAGGAACTACATCTATGTCCAGCAGTGGACTGCAATAGGCTAGCTGACTGATTCTGAGTCTAGATGTTGTGGAGTGGGCACCACTACTATGTAAGGAACTACATCTATGTCCAGCAGTGGACTGCAATAGGCTAGCTGACTGATTCTGAGTCTAGATGTTGTGGAGTGGGCACCACTACTATGTAAGGAACTACATCTATGTCCAGCAGTGGACTGCAATAGGCTAGCTGACTGATTCTGAGTCTAGATGTTGTGGAGTGGGCACCACTACTATGTAAGGAACTACATCTATGTCCAGCAGTGGACTGCAATAGGCTAGCTGACTGATTCTGAGTCTAGATGTTGTGGAGTGGGCACCACTACTATGTAAGGAACTACATCTATGTCCAGCAGTGGACTGCAATAGGCTAGCTGACTGATTCTGAGTCTAGATGTTGTGGAGTGGGCACCACTACTATGTAAGGAACTACATCTATGTCCAGCAGTGGACTGCAATAGGCTAGCTGACTGATTCTGAGTCTAGATGTTGTGGAGTGGGCACCACTACTATGTAAGGAACTACATCTATGTCCAGCAGTGGACTGCAATAGGCTAGCTGACTGATTCTGAGTCTAGATGTTGTGGAGTGGGCACCACTACTATGTAAGGAACTACATCTATGTCCAGCAGTGGACTGCAATAGGCTAGCTGACTGATTCTGAGTCTAGATGTTGTGGAGTGGGCACCACTACTATGTAAGGAACTACATCTATGTCCAGCAGTGGACTGCAATAGGCTAGCTGACTGATTCTGAGTCTAGATGTTGTGGAGTGGGCACCACTACTATGTAAGGAACTACATCTATGTCCAGCAGTGGACTGCAATAGGCTAGCTGACTGATTCTGAGTCTAGATGTTGTGGAGTGGGCACCACTACTATGTAAGGAACTACATCTATGTCCAGCAGTGGACTGCAATAGGCTAGCTGACTGATTCTGAGTCTAGATGTTGTGGAGTGGGCACCACTACTATGTAAGGAACTACATCTATGTCCAGCAGTGGACTGCAATAGGCTAGCTGACTGATTCTGAGTCTAGATGTTGTGGAGTGGGCACCACTACTATGTAAGGAACTACATCTATGTCCAGCAGTGGACTGCAATAGGCTAGCTGACTGATTCTGAGTCTAGATGTTGTGGAGTGGGCACCACTACTATGTAAGGAACTACATCTATGTCCAGCAGTGGACTGCAATAGGCTAGCTGACTGATTCTGAGTCTAGATGTTGTGGAGTGGGCACCACTACTATGTAAGGAACTACATCTATGTCCAGCAGTGGACTGCAATAGGCTAGCTGACTGATTCTGAGTCTAGATGTTGTGGAGTGGGCACCACTACTATGTAAGGAACTACATCTATGTCCAGCAGTGGACTGCAATAGGCTAGCTGACTGATTCTGAGTCTAGATGTTGTGGAGTGGGCACCACTACTATGTAAGGAACTACATCTATGTCCAGCAGTGGACTGCAATAGGCTAGCTGACTGATTCTGAGTCTAGATGTTGTGGAGTGGGCACCACTACTATGTAAGGAACTACATCTATGTCCAGCAGTGGACTGCAATAGGCTAGCTGACTGATTCTGAGTCTAGATGTTGTGGAGTGGGCACCACTACTATGTAAGGAACTACATCTATGTCCAGCAGTGGACTGCAATAGGCTAGCTGACTGATTCTGAGTCTAGATGTTGTGGAGTGGGCACCACTACTATGTAAGGAACTACATCTATGTCCAGCAGTGGACTGCAATAGGCTAGCTGACTGATTCTGAGTCTAGATGTTGTGGAGTGGGCACCACTACTATGTAAGGAACTACATCTATGTCCAGCAGTGGACTGCAATAGGCTAGCTGACTGATTCTGAGTCTAGATGTTGTGGAGTGGGCACCACTACTATGTAAGGAACTACATCTATGTCCAGCAGTGGACTGCAATAGGCTAGCTGACTGATTCTGAGTCTAGATGTTGTGGAGTGGGCACCACTACTATGTAAGGAACTACATCTATGTCCAGCAGTGGACTGCAATAGGCTAGCTGACTGATTCTGAGTCTAGATGTTGTGGAGTGGGCACCACTACTATGTAAGGAACTACATCTATGTCCAGCAGTGGACTGCAATAGGCTAGCTGACTGATTCTGAGTCTAGATGTTGTGGAGTGGGCACCACTACTATGTAAGGAACTACATCTATGTCCAGCAGTGGACTGCAATAGGCTAGCTGACTGATTCTGAGTCTAGATGTTGTGGAGTGGGCACCACTACTATGTAAGGAACTACATCTATGTCCAGCAGTGGACTGCAATAGGCTAGCTGACTGATTCTGAGTCTAGATGTTGTGGAGTGGGCACCACTACTATGTAAGGAACTACATCTATGTCCAGCAGTGGACTGCAATAGGCTAGCTGACTGATTCTGAGTCTAGATGTTGTGGAGTGGGCACCACTACTATGTAAGGAACTACATCTATGTCCAGCAGTGGACTGCAATAGGCTAGCTGACTGATTCTGAGTCTAGATGTTGTGGAGTGGGCACCACTACTATGTAAGGAACTACATCTATGTCCAGCAGTGGACTGCAATAGGCTAGCTGACTGATTCTGAGTCTAGATGTTGTGGAGTGGGCACCACTACTATGTAAGGAACTACATCTATGTCCAGCAGTGGACTGCAATAGGCTAGCTGACTGATTCTGAGTCTAGATGTTGTGGAGTGGGCACCACTACTATGTAAGGAACTACATCTATGTCCAGCAGTGGACTGCAATAGGCTAGCTGACTGATTCTGAGTCTAGATGTTGTGGAGTGGGCACCACTACTATGTAAGGAACTACATCTATGTCCAGCAGTGGACTGCAATAGGCTAGCTGACTGATTCTGAGTCTAGATGTTGTGGAGTGGGCACCACTACTATGTAAGGAACTACATCTATGTCCAGCAGTGGACTGCAATAGGCTAGCTGACTGATTCTGAGTCTAGATGTTGTGGAGTGGGCACCACTACTATGTAAGGAACTACATCTATGTCCAGCAGTGGACTGCAATAGGCTAGCTGACTGATTCTGAGTCTAGATGTTGTGGAGTGGGCACCACTACTATGTAAGGAACTACATCTATGTCCAGCAGTGGACTGCAATAGGCTAGCTGACTGATTCTGAGTCTAGATGTTGTGGAGTGGGCACCACTACTATGTAAGGAACTACATCTATGTCCAGCAGTGGACTGCAATAGGCTAGCTGACTGATTCTGAGTCTAGATGTTGTGGAGTGGGCACCACTACTATGTAAGGAACTACATCTATGTCCAGCAGTGGACTGCAATAGGCTAGCTGACTGATTCTGAGTCTAGATGTTGTGGAGTGGGCACCACTACTATGTAAGGAACTACATCTATGTCCAGCAGTGGACTGCAATAGGCTAGCTGACTGATTCTGAGTCTAGATGTTGTGGAGTGGGCACCACTACTATGTAAGGAACTACATCTATGTCCAGCAGTGGACTGCAATAGGCTAGCTGACTGATTCTGAGTCTAGATGTTGTGGAGTGGGCACCACTACTATGTAAGGAACTACATCTATGTCCAGCAGTGGACTGCAATAGGCTAGCTGACTGATTCTGAGTCTAGATGTTGTGGAGTGGGCACCACTACTATGTAAGGAACTACATCTATGTCCAGCAGTGGACTGCAATAGGCTAGCTGACTGATTCTGAGTCTAGATGTTGTGGAGTGGGCACCACTACTATGTAAGGAACTACATCTATGTCCAGCAGTGGACTGCAATAGGCTAGCTGACTGATTCTGAGTCTAGATGTTGTGGAGTGGGCACCACTACTATGTAAGGAACTACATCTATGTCCAGCAGTGGACTGCAATAGGCTAGCTGACTGATTCTGAGTCTAGATGTTGTGGAGTGGGCACCACTACTATGTAAGGAACTACATCTATGTCCAGCAGTGGACTGCAATAGGCTAGCTGACTGATTCTGAGTCTAGATGTTGTGGAGTGGGCACCACTACTATGTAAGGAACTACATCTATGTCCAGCAGTGGACTGCAATAGGCTAGCTGACTGATTCTGAGTCTAGATGTTGTGGAGTGGGCACCACTACTATGTAAGGAACTACATCTATGTCCAGCAGTGGACTGCAATAGGCTAGCTGACTGATTCTGAGTCTAGATGTTGTGGAGTGGGCACCACTACTATGTAAGGAACTACATCTATGTCCAGCAGTGGACTGCAATAGGCTAGCTGACTGATTCTGAGTCTAGATGTTGTGGAGTGGGCACCACTACTATGT
The DNA here is from genome assembly GCA_905475405.1 of Schrankia costaestrigalis. Taxonomy (NCBI): domain Eukaryota; kingdom Metazoa; phylum Arthropoda; class Insecta; order Lepidoptera; family Erebidae; genus Schrankia; species Schrankia costaestrigalis. The sequence goes on from FR997843.1 coordinate 18,569,692, forward strand.
AAGGAACTACATCTATGTCCAGCAGTGGACTGCAATAGGCTAGCTGACTGATTCTGAGTCTAGATGTTGTGGAGTGGGCACCACTACTATGTAAGGAACTACATCTATGTCCAGCAGTGGACTGCAATAGGCTAGCTGACTGATTCTGAGTCTAGATGTTGTGGAGTGGGCACCACTACTATGTAAGGAACTACATCTATGTCCAGCAGTGGACTGCAATAGGCTAGCTGACTGATTCTGAGTCTAGATGTTGTGGAGTGGGCACCACTACTATGTAAGGAACTACATCTATGTCCAGCAGTGGACTGCAATAGGCTAGCTGACTGATTCTGAGTCTAGATGTTGTGGAGTGGGCACCACTACTATGTAAGGAACTACATCTATGTCCAGCAGTGGACTGCAATAGGCTAGCTGACTGATTCTGAGTCTAGATGTTGTGGAGTGGGCACCACTACTATGTAAGGAACTACATCTATGTCCAGCAGTGGACTGCAATAGGCTAGCTGACTGATTCTGAGTCTAGATGTTGTGGAGTGGGCACCACTACTATGTAAGGAACTACATCTATGTCCAGCAGTGGACTGCAATAGGCTAGCTGACTGATTCTGAGTCTAGATGTTGTGGAGTGGGCACCACTACTATGTAAGGAACTACATCTATGTCCAGCAGTGGACTGCAATAGGCTAGCTGACTGATTCTGAGTCTAGATGTTGTGGAGTGGGCACCACTACTATGTAAGGAACTACATCTATGTCCAGCAGTGGACTGCAATAGGCTAGCTGACTGATTCTGAGTCTAGATGTTGTGGAGTGGGCACCACTACTATGTAAGGAACTACATCTATGTCCAGCAGTGGACTGCAATAGGCTAGCTGACTGATTCTGAGTCTAGATGTTGTGGAGTGGGCACCACTACTATGTAAGGAACTACATCTATGTCCAGCAGTGGACTGCAATAGGCTAGCTGACTGATTCTGAGTCTAGATGTTGTGGAGTGGGCACCACTACTATGTAAGGAACTACATCTATGTCCAGCAGTGGACTGCAATAGGCTAGCTGACTGATTCTGAGTCTAGATGTTGTGGAGTGGGCACCACTACTATGTAAGGAACTACATCTATGTCCAGCAGTGGACTGCAATAGGCTAGCTGACTGATTCTGAGTCTAGATGTTGTGGAGTGGGCACCACTACTATGTAAGGAACTACATCTATGTCCAGCAGTGGACTGCAATAGGCTAGCTGACTGATTCTGAGTCTAGATGTTGTGGAGTGGGCACCACTACTATGTAAGGAACTACATCTATGTCCAGCAGTGGACTGCAATAGGCTAGCTGACTGATTCTGAGTCTAGATGTTGTGGAGTGGGCACCACTACTATGTAAGGAACTACATCTATGTCCAGCAGTGGACTGCAATAGGCTAGCTGACTGATTCTGAGTCTAGATGTTGTGGAGTGGGCACCACTACTATGTAAGGAACTACATCTATGTCCAGCAGTGGACTGCAATAGGCTAGCTGACTGATTCTGAGTCTAGATGTTGTGGAGTGGGCACCACTACTATGTAAGGAACTACATCTATGTCCAGCAGTGGACTGCAATAGGCTAGCTGACTGATTCTGAGTCTAGATGTTGTGGAGTGGGCACCACTACTATGTAAGGAACTACATCTATGTCCAGCAGTGGACTGCAATAGGCTAGCTGACTGATTCTGAGTCTAGATGTTGTGGAGTGGGCACCACTACTATGTAAGGAACTACATCTATGTCCAGCAGTGGACTGCAATAGGCTAGCTGACTGATTCTGAGTCTAGATGTTGTGGAGTGGGCACCACTACTATGTAAGGAACTACATCTATGTCCAGCAGTGGACTGCAATAGGCTAGCTGACTGATTCTGAGTCTAGATGTTGTGGAGTGGGCACCACTACTATGTAAGGAACTACATCTATGTCCAGCAGTGGACTGCAATAGGCTAGCTGACTGATTCTGAGTCTAGATGTTGTGGAGTGGGCACCACTACTATGTAAGGAACTACATCTATGTCCAGCAGTGGACTGCAATAGGCTAGCTGACTGATTCTGAGTCTAGATGTTGTGGAGTGGGCACCACTACTATGTAAGGAACTACATCTATGTCCAGCAGTGGACTGCAATAGGCTAGCTGACTGATTCTGAGTCTAGATGTTGTGGAGTGGGCACCACTACTATGTAAGGAACTACATCTATGTCCAGCAGTGGACTGCAATAGGCTAGCTGACTGATTCTGAGTCTAGATGTTGTGGAGTGGGCACCACTACTATGTAAGGAACTACATCTATGTCCAGCAGTGGACTGCAATAGGCTAGCTGACTGATTCTGAGTCTAGATGTTGTGGAGTGGGCACCACTACTATGTAAGGAACTACATCTATGTCCAGCAGTGGACTGCAATAGGCTAGCTGACTGATTCTGAGTCTAGATGTTGTGGAGTGGGCACCACTACTATGTAAGGAACTACATCTATGTCCAGCAGTGGACTGCAATAGGCTAGCTGACTGATTCTGAGTCTAGATGTTGTGGAGTGGGCACCACTACTATGTAAGGAACTACATCTATGTCCAGCAGTGGACTGCAATAGGCTAGCTGACTGATTCTGAGTCTAGATGTTGTGGAGTGGGCACCACTACTATGTAAGGAACTACATCTATGTCCAGCAGTGGACTGCAATAGGCTAGCTGACTGATTCTGAGTCTAGATGTTGTGGAGTGGGCACCACTACTATGTAAGGAACTACATCTATGTCCAGCAGTGGACTGCAATAGGCTAGCTGACTGATTCTGAGTCTAGATGTTGTGGAGTGGGCACCACTACTATGTAAGGAACTACATCTATGTCCAGCAGTGGACTGCAATAGGCTAGCTGACTGATTCTGAGTCTAGATGTTGTGGAGTGGGCACCACTACTATGTAAGGAACTACATCTATGTCCAGCAGTGGACTGCAATAGGCTAGCTGACTGATTCTGAGTCTAGATGTTGTGGAGTGGGCACCACTACTATGTAAGGAACTACATCTATGTCCAGCAGTGGACTGCAATAGGCTAGCTGACTGATTCTGAGTCTAGATGTTGTGGAGTGGGCACCACTACTATGTAAGGAACTACATCTATGTCCAGCAGTGGACTGCAATAGGCTAGCTGACTGATTCTGAGTCTAGATGTTGTGGAGTGGGCACCACTACTATGTAAGGAACTACATCTATGTCCAGCAGTGGACTGCAATAGGCTAGCTGACTGATTCTGAGTCTAGATGTTGTGGAGTGGGCACCACTACTATGTAAGGAACTACATCTATGTCCAGCAGTGGACTGCAATAGGCTAGCTGACTGATTCTGAGTCTAGATGTTGTGGAGTGGGCACCACTACTATGTAAGGAACTACATCTATGTCCAGCAGTGGACTGCAATAGGCTAGCTGACTGATTCTGAGTCTAGATGTTGTGGAGTGGGCACCACTACTATGTAAGGAACTACATCTATGTCCAGCAGTGGACTGCAATAGGCTAGCTGACTGATTCTGAGTCTAGATGTTGTGGAGTGGGCACCACTACTATGTAAGGAACTACATCTATGTCCAGCAGTGGACTGCAATAGGCTAGCTGACTGATTCTGAGTCTAGATGTTGTGGAGTGGGCACCACTACTATGTAAGGAACTACATCTATGTCCAGCAGTGGACTGCAATAGGCTAGCTGACTGATTCTGAGTCTAGATGTTGTGGAGTGGGCACCACTACTATGTAAGGAACTACATCTATGTCCAGCAGTGGACTGCAATAGGCTAGCTGACTGATTCTGAGTCTAGATGTTGTGGAGTGGGCACCACTACTATGTAAGGAACTACATCTATGTCCAGCAGTGGACTGCAATAGGCTAGCTGACTGATTCTGAGTCTAGATGTTGTGGAGTGGGCACCACTACTATGTAAGGAACTACATCTATGTCCAGCAGTGGACTGCAATAGGCTAGCTGACTGATTCTGAGTCTAGATGTTGTGGAGTGGGCACCACTACTATGTAAGGAACTACATCTATGTCCAGCAGTGGACTGCAATAGGCTAGCTGACTGATTCTGAGTCTAGATGTTGTGGAGTGGGCACCACTACTATGTAAGGAACTACATCTATGTCCAGCAGTGGACTGCAATAGGCTAGCTGACTGATTCTGAGTCTAGATGTTGTGGAGTGGGCACCACTACTATGTAAGGAACTACATCTATGTCCAGCAGTGGACTGCAATAGGCTAGCTGACTGATTCTGAGTCTAGATGTTGTGGAGTGGGCACCACTACTATGTAAGGAACTACATCTATGTCCAGCAGTGGACTGCAATAGGCTAGCTGACTGATTCTGAGTCTAGATGTTGTGGAGTGGGCACCACTACTATGTAAGGAACTACATCTATGTCCAGCAGTGGACTGCAATAGGCTAGCTGACTGATTCTGAGTCTAGATGTTGTGGAGTGGGCACCACTACTATGTAAGGAACTACATCTATGTCCAGCAGTGGACTGCAATAGGCTAGCTGACTGATTCTGAGTCTAGATGTTGTGGAGTGGGCACCACTACTATGTAAGGAACTACATCTATGTCCAGCAGTGGACTGCAATAGGCTAGCTGACTGATTCTGAGTCTAGATGTTGTGGAGTGGGCACCACTACTATGTAAGGAACTACATCTATGTCCAGCAGTGGACTGCAATAGGCTAGCTGACTGATTCTGAGTCTAGATGTTGTGGAGTGGGCACCACTACTATGTAAGGAACTACATCTATGTCCAGCAGTGGACTGCAATAGGCTAGCTGACTGATTCTGAGTCTAGATGTTGTGGAGTGGGCACCACTACTATGTAAGGAACTACATCTATGTCCAGCAGTGGACTGCAATAGGCTAGCTGACTGATTCTGAGTCTAGATGTTGTGGAGTGGGCACCACTACTATGTAAGGAACTACATCTATGTCCAGCAGTGGACTGCAATAGGCTAGCTGACTGATTCTGAGTC